>CM050527.1:22565000-23765000 GCA_027563665.1 Antrozous pallidus | reverse complement strand
AGATAACCCTGCTTCCTGATAACCTTTTTGTTTTCTTTCCTCTTATCGCTAATTCTTTGGGCCTGGAACATGGTGACTCAAATCCCATGGTAGCCCTGAAAATAGAAAGGCCCAGACAGATTTTTCCCACCTTAAGATGACTGATAATATGAAACCTTAAAAAGTTTAAGCGTAACGTTTTTGATATTTCCAAAGAACTAAAAAATTAGATTAAGCAGATATTTAAAACAATTTAATTTACCAAAAACATTAAGTTGTCTACTGTTTACATTTTTTTGATTCATTCCTTTTACTTACCACTTTTCAAAAATAATTCAATGCTTTATTTTGTTTTTCAATTACAGTTTATAGTCAATATTATTGTGTGTTATTTTCAGCTGTATAATATATATACTTTTTTTTCAAAAAAGAAGAACTTTACTATCATGTAAGGGTAGATACTAACCTAACTTGTTGGAGGACATGGTTATAAGTTCTTACAAAATAAGTAAATTCTACCAAATATTTAGTGAACTGAGCATTCTCCATGTCAACTTAGCCAGCAAATGCATAGGTTATACAAAGTCATTTCTGATGTACAGCAACCATGTAAAACCATAACACAATTTCAGTCGTTGCTGGCCCAGAGAAGAAACATTTCTTAGGGAATCTGAGGTGTAGCCCCAAATCCTAATGCCAAGTATCTCTAATTGCAGCTTCTAGTATTTCTTCAGTGATCAAGACCCCACAGAAGGCCATTATTATTATTTCATTGCATAAGTATCACCAAAAATAATTTCATTGTAAAAAAGAGGGGAGTGTTGGGCATCAGATGAGTTGAGTATGTATATCAAAGATCAGTGAGAGGTACTGGGTTTTATTATACTACCTCCTTTCTTTATTTCTTTCCATCTCTCCCTGTCTGTCTCTATTTATACACCTATCTATACATGTATATGAATTTTTCCATAATGAAAAGTTTTTTTAAATTCTAGAGTCCAGATGTAAGATATCAAGTGCCTGAACCTTGGAAGGATTAGAGAGTTAGGAATAGCCAGCAGTGGAATCAAACAGAAAACAGGGATTGGACCAGAATAAATTCCTGACATCCCTTCATGTGCCTGCTTAAGTATAGTGAGTGAGATGGTACATTCAAAGGTTCAGAGATAGAGCAGACTCATGAAAATAATTGTCAATATAACTTTGAAAATGACAAAAGTAGCCGAAACCGGTTTGACTCAGTGAATAGAGTGTCCGCCTTCGAACTGAAGGGTCCCAGGTTCGATTCCGGTCAAGGGCATGTACCTTGGCTGCAGGCCCATCCCCAGTATGGGGCATCAAGAGGCAACTGATTGATGTTTCTCTCTCATCGATGTTTCTGACTTTCTATCCCTCTCCCTTCCTCTCTGTAAAAAATCAATAAAATATATTTTAAAAAGAAAATGACAAAAGTAGCTCTCAGATCTTTATTACTACTGTGCATACCCCCAGGTATTCTGCAGACCCCAGGATGAAAGAATCTACAATGGACAATATATTGTTCTATTCCTTCATGGACTATACCCAAAAAAGAAATTAGGATAAAGGGAGTAGCAATAACTGAGGCCCACCAATAACATCAGGATCTAAAGAGTTCTGGTGGCAAATGGTCTTTCTCAGGAGCCTGCTTGAATGAACAAGATCCTTTATAGTGCAGTATTCTTGGATCCCTAAAATTACAAGCAATGGACCCACGGCTATAGAGCCCAGAGTCAAGGTCAGCCCAGCAGCAGTGATGATTTCTGATTCCTTGCTTCCTCTCTGAAAAATCATGTCATGTGCAGTGATTTCCAAGAACTTGCATTTGTAGGGCTGCTTGCTAAATTCAGGGTTTGCCACTGAGAGCTACAGAAGTGCAGTTGTTTTGTTTGTTGAGAAAATGAGCTATTTGTAAATGGATTTCAATGCAATGACTTTGGAGTTGGTTCTATGAACCAACTGCTTAACATTATATTTTTTTACTTCGTGGTAATCTTTCTTCCACATCACCCCCAATGGAAGGCTGTTGGGTAGCACTTTTACTGAAAGCTAGGGTGATGTGGAAGTAAAATTACACCATAGCCTAGCCAACTCCTTAGAACTGAACAGTAGCTATTAACACTCATGATGGAATCACAGAACTATAGAGGCTAAAAGGACTCTACAGCTAATTTAATCCAAACCACTCAATTTAACAGATGAAGGAACAGAAAATCCTATAAGGTAGGGAAATTAGCTTGCGATATATCAGCCAGGCCAAGGTAGAGCTGGGCCTAACAATGAGGTTTGCCTCCTCATCGGGGACTCTTGCACAAAACTATACTGTTGCCATGGTTCTGAAGCTAACATGTCAGACCGACTTGAGGTGCTTAGGGATGGATGAATGCACAGCATCAAACAATAACTCTCTCTGGATGAAAAGAAAACCTGGTGGTAATTGAGACCTCGGAACCACAGCGAAGAAAGAAGTAAAAGGCTCGGCAGGCTACTGCCCTGCCTGGGGGTGGGTGGGTGCAGAAGATGTGGAGAGGGGGTGGACGAAGACTTAGGTGAGGCCCTGGCTCCACTGTGTCCCAGATGGGTAATGTGGGACGTCCTTCAGTTGCATGACACTGTTGTAGGCATCCTGTGGATTTTACATCACCCAAAGCTATAAATGGCTTTGCATTATATATATAAAAAAAAAATTACAGGTCTTCCACAACCCACAAAAATATGCTCCACCCAAAAAGAAGCCCATAATTTGGCTGCATCCAGCTGGGTTAAACAAAATCGGAGCCAAGGTTGCCCTGTATTGTCCCGAGAGATGGCCTAGCATTAGCAAGAGGAAAGAAATGTGAAATTACTCACAATGGGCTAGATTTTCTCCACAGGGAAAGCTCTCAGAGTTACACAGCAAGACCTTGGCATCAACCAGGTAAGATCTGCATTGAAGCTGCAGGAAAATCACTTCCAAGCTATTATTTATAATTGTATAGCATCGCACATTTGCAAATTGCCTCGCCATGAATGGAGGCAATTTCTTATAACAATTCTGAGCGGCAGGTTGAGGATGTTAACCCTTCTTTGACTAAAACTCCAAGATATGGCGACAAATATGCATCAACCTAAAAATACCTGAACACTCTATTTATTTTAACCAGGGCTTGTGGTCTATGACGTGGCTCCCATTAAGATGACCAATGTCCCAGTGTGTCCAGGATGAAGGGCTTTCCTGGGATGTGGGGCTTTTAGAGCTAAAACCAGGACAGCCCAGGCAAACCAAGACAGTTAGTCACCTTCCACGCTGAGCAATGTTCCCTGTGCCTGGTGCTGACTCCTGACCATTTCTGTCTGCATTTCTTAAATGAATATGGCTCTATTTTTTTTTAAACCTAATCTGTTTTATCTTGCTGTATCCCAGAAGCCAGAACGTGAAATGGAATTTTTGTTGCCTTCACCTGTTAGGAACCCTTACCAAAGCAGGTTTGTTCCCTTTTTTATTAGCTGATTGTTCAGGAGTGTTCATTTAGGGCAGGGGTAGTCAAACCGCGGCTTGCGAGCCACATGCGGCTCTTTGACCCCTTGAGTGTGGCTCTTCCTACAAAATACCGCAGCCTGGGCGAGTCTATTTTGAAGAAGTGGTGTTAGAAGAAGTTTAAGTTTTAAAAATTTGGCTCTCAAAAGAAATTTCAGTTGTTGTACTGTTGATAATTGGCTCTGTTGACTAATGAGTTTGCCAACCACTGATTTAGGGCGTTCACATGCCTACCACTGACCTCTGAGATGTTTTTATGTGTCCTAGAGAAGACTTAAAGCAAAACGCACATGAGTGAATGTGATTTTACTTTTATATTGAGTAATCTGATTTGAACACCATTCTTTGTCTCCCTGGCCACACAGGTCACACTTTCTATCTGGGATATTTGCTTTGACAGGAGAACATTTAAAGTTTTAAGATTCCGATGGCCCACCAACTGGAGCCACAGCCCATTTCTATCACCAGTTAGGAGGATAGCAAAGGGCCAGGCATGGCAACATTTTTAATAGTAGGATATCACAGATGGGGTGAAGTTTTCTCTAGAATTACAATGTTAAAAATCCAGAAAGGTCTAAGTGAGGCAATCTAACCACTGGCAGGGCCTCCTGACGTGAGGCCTCAGGAGACAGGTTGGCGGGAGAGTGGCCCCAAACACTTTGTGAGTTACAGGGACAACCACAGATTAGCCTTTATCGGCAAAGCTCTGTCACTAATGCACTCCAGTGCCCACAGTGGGAGATAGCATGACCTCTTTAAAGAAGGTCAGAGAAGCAGAGAGGTGCAGAAAAGAAACCACAGATACAGAACTGGATTGAGGGTTGGGTCAGACAGACAGCTGGCTTAGGTACCAATTTCTAATGAATACTTTCAAGAATAAAGCAGAGCTGAAACTGGTTTGGCTCAGTGGATAGAGCATCAGCCTGTGGACCAAAAGGTCCCAGGTTCGATTCCGGTCAAGACATGTACCTTGGTTGCAGGCAGATCCTCAGTAGGAGGTGTGCAGGAGGCAGCTGATCGATGTTTCTAGCTCTCTATCTCTCTCCCTTCCTCTCTATAAAAAAATCAATAAAATATATTTTTTAAAAAAAGAACAAAGCAGAAACAGGGTGCCTGGTAAGTTCTAACACCAGATTCCACATATAACTGGCAAAATGTCAAAGGGACCTTACTCCAGGAAAATAGACCATGTCCTCCAGTGAAAATAAAATACCACTCTTTCCCCTTGTCAGCCCCCACCAGCATAAGTCAACTTAAAGGCACTAAATTTTTAACCCACCTGGGATCCCGGCATTTCTTGGTTTGCCAAACAGAAAGGTCTAGAGGACTTTTCATGCCAAGTACATGCTGGTCCACAGAAGGCCCTGATTTCACCTCTTGGGTGTAAATGGTACGGAGTAACACCGTGGGCCTTAAAGAAGGTACTTAGAAGTTATAACAGTCTATTCTATGTCTGACTTCAGATCACCTTGAGGTATTTTTTTTCTCTCTTGCCTGGGCCTGGCACGGTCCCTGCCTTGTTAGCCAGGTGTAATTATATGCAGACATCTGTTACCCTGGGGAAAAGGACAAAAAGGATCTTTCTGTGATCTACAAAAGCCCATCAAAGTGCTCCTTTATCTTAAGGGCATTTAGGTCTTGTCACAGAACCCATGTCACCGGTCCCAAGTCCTCCTTTTGTCCTGGTGGGTTTCTCTTTGGGGCATCTGTCCTCTGGCAGATTGGTTCACCCCTACCTCAGCAGGTCCAAAAGTAATGTTTGAGGCCCGGCTTTGATAACCACAGGAGCTTCTGTGGCCCTGGAACCTTGACTATGCTCTGGTCAGCATACAGCTTACACAGGAGAGGCCTCAGAATGTAGCTGCCCTGGCTGGGCACCAAGAGTGTTGTTACCTTATAGAACCAGGGGATCATTGCACCAAACCAATAAGGATATCACTGCAGAGCAGTCAAGTTCTGTTGGACTGTGCGGTGCCAGCCTTTGACAAACTCTATTGGCCTGCACAGGCCATTGTTCTACCTACGAATTAATGAGAAGGGTTGGAATGAAGATATCCTTAGATTGGTCAATTTGGGTCAGCATACTCGCCAGCACAGCTAGGAAATGGTGAGACACTGTGGTTGTGCAATTGACAGCCTGCCTAGGATCTCAGGGGCTGGGGAAGGGTAAGTCCCCAAATAAATGAGGGACTAAGTTACCAAAACATAAGAGAAGCCCTGACCAATTTGGCTCAGTGGATAGAACATCTGCCTGTGGACTGAAGGGTCCTGAGTTCAATTCCAGTCAAGGGCATGTACCTTGGTTGCGGGCACATCCCCAGTAAGAGGTGTGCAGAAGGCAGCTGATTGATGTTTCCCTCTCATTAATGTTTCTAACTCTCTATCCTTCTCCCTTCCTCTCTGTAAAAAATTTATAAAATATATTTTAAAAAAATAAAACATCAGGGGAACCATTTCTGGGTGAAGTATTCTCTCAGTGCTCTCTCACAAGCCCAGTGTTTTTACAAGACCCTAACTTCTTGTTTAAAACAGGGATCAACAATGAGATAATATATTCCCCTTGCTCCATGGAAGATAAACATGATTTTACTACAACTCACTTGGAACATTATTCTATTGACCTGCTAGTGGGAACACAACCTAGCTCTTCTTTAAAAATACAGTTGAGTCAGATAATAATATAGTGGAAACTAAATTTCTTTATTTTTAAATATATATTTTATTGATTTTTTTACAGAGAGGAAGGGAGAGGGAGAGTGATTAAGCCATGGTGACACACAAGGAATGTCCCTGGTTG
The DNA here is from genome assembly GCA_027563665.1 of Antrozous pallidus. NCBI lineage: Eukaryota > Metazoa > Chordata > Mammalia > Chiroptera > Vespertilionidae > Antrozous > Antrozous pallidus. The sequence goes on along the minus strand of CM050527.1, from coordinate 23,758,689 downwards.
CTATGTATATGTCCAGCATCCTGGTGATTCAGACAACTGTGAGTTGGAAGAGGAAGAGTATGAGGTAGGTTGGCTCTTTGAAGAAGTTCATAGTTTGAGTTCTAAGGAAAGGTCTTATCCATGAGGCATGCAGGACAACTAAGGTTGTCTGAGAGCACTCTCTATCCCAAGTTGTCTGGCCCCACAGCAATAAGAACATCAATAACAAGTATGCTGAGTAGGAGAACACCCCTCGGATGGGCGTGTTGATGAGAGAGAAGGACTGTGGAATCATTTATAGCAAGGTCAGAGCCGAACAGATCATGGCCAAGCAGGAGGAGCTGGAGTTCATGAGAGCATCTCAGGAATCCCTGAAATGGAATGAAATGCATTGCTGAGTTCCAGCTACAAAGAAGAGCTAAATGTTGCATCATCACCATGGGCTAGAACATGTGATTGCTTGAGTTGAACGAATAAAGCATACCAAAAAGAAGTTAAGCCTTTGGATTTAAGAGTTGTAAAAGTAAATAAACTGAATTGCATGTGAAAAAAAATGTTTTTGTTCGAAACAGGGCTTGGGAGAGAAGAGGCTTCATGGTTGCCTGAGTCACTCATAAAATACATGTCCTCACTGAAACCAGTTTGGCTTAGTGGATAGAGCGGCGGCCTGCGGACTGAAGGGTCCCAGGTTCAATTCCTGTCAAGGGCATGTACCTTGGTTGCGGGCACATCCCTAGTAGGTGGTGTGCAGGACGCAGCTGATCAATGTTTCTCTCTCATCGATGTTTCTAACTTTCTATCCCTCTCCCTTCCTCTCTGTAAAAAAAATCAACAAAATATATATTTTTAAAAATACATGTCCTCTGACACAATCCCCTGTAGCCTGAGAATAGGCAAGACTGCACACAAGTCTTTCCACTTTCATTTGTCCAGTAGATTTAGGTAAACAGCGTTCAGCAATGTTGTGAAGCAGATCATTTAAGTTTGTCCTCCTCCTCGGGCCCAGGGCCCCGCTGTGTGCTGATTTCTACCAGCCTGGGAGCGAAAGAGGTGATCTTGATCCTTTTCACTTTAGCATGAATGAGCTACAGCCATAACCTAAGAATGTCAACACTGTCAACTTCACTGTAAATAGCAAATGAAAGACCTTGCCCCTTTAAAATAGAATTCTAGGTAAAGAGGAACAGAGACAGCCCTTCCCAAGTCCTCCCAGAATCACATCATACCTATTCCTAAAAGCACTCTTCAGAGAATCTTGTCATTTTAGGGCATGTGGACTCCAGGGAAAGTGGTAATTCCTATTTTTTACTCCCTCCAAGTTTCCACTATTCCCAGAGAAAAGAATAGCCAAGGACTAGACTATAGAAAGAGGGTTAGCTCACTAGAAGAAAAGGCTGAAGGAAAAATGGCCTGAATGCCACTCCATAAACAGAGGTGGTATCCCTCTGGTCACTCTGTGTTGGATCTCTCTCCTCTTCCTCAATTCCTGCCATGGTGCTGGACTCAGTTTACTATGCTTCTCTGTCCCCCAGACTCCAAGGATCCAGAATTCAAAGTCACCCAAAGCTCTCACCACCCACCACCATGGTACCGTCCCCTCTGGTCCAGGTTTCAGTATCCTTCTGCGCCCATTATTTTCAGCTGCTTAATTAGTTGGTCTTAGCCCCACAGTGTTGTAAACTTAAAGATTATTGACCAGCAACATTCTTTTTGCATAAGTAGAGAAATATCATTGATATTCAATAATTATTAAAGGTGTGCCATATTTACTTGATTTATCCCCATTTTTGTTTATTTTTTTTATTTGCAGAAATATTTTAAAGCAAATACCAGACATCACATTATTTCACCTCTGAGTCTCAAAATAGCAACTTTTGAAAACATAACCACAATGCCATTACCACACCTACCAAAATTAACAGCAGTACTTAGGTATCACGAATACCCACTCTGTAATTAACTTTCTCTTACTGTCTCTAAAGTGTCTTTCTACAATTTATTTGTTTGAGTCAGGACCCAAACAAGGTCTCCACATCACTTTTGGCTTTTATTTATGCATCTAAAATTAATTTCCCCCATCCTTGAATGGTTTTGCTTTAAGCTCATTTTGAAAAGGCAACCTGAGTAGTAGTATACTGTGGCATATCTATACTAATAAGAGGGTAATATACTAATTAGACCAGATAGACTGGACATCTTCCAGACGTCCTTCCGGACAAAGCCACAGGGGCTGCGAGGGCCGAGGGCCGAGAGCTGGTAGCCATGGCAGTTGGCAGTAGCAGCAGCAGCAGCGGGGTGATGGGGGTGGCGCCTCCCATAGGATATCCGCTGAGGGCTCCTGGACTGTGAGAGGGGCCAGGCCAGGCTGAGGGACCCCCCTCCCCCGCAGTGCACAAATACTTGTGCACCGGTATCGCTGTTACGGTTGTTTGTTTTTTCCTGGTGATGTGTGTGGTGGTGGGAGGGAGCAGCTGGAGAAAAGGGTTAAAATATTGGCGTCTAAGGAGGCACATGGCACTGGATTATCTGCAGAAGAAAGACAAAAATAATAATTACAGCTAGCACCTCCTCGATGCTTAGTACGTGCCAGCCATTGTTCTAAATGCTTCACATGTAATTACCTCATTTTTTAAAAAGGTAACTGCATTGGGAGATTTGAGGATTCTGGCGAAACGGGAAGAAAGGGCTGTCTGTTGTGGTTGATGAAGGCTACCTAAATGTGTCACAGAGCTAGTGAGGGTTTCAGGTGAGGGAACATGGGTGGCTGCAAAAGACTCTGAATTCTGGCTGAATTTTTCTCTCCACTCCCAAATGTAAAATTATATAAAGGGAATGTTTTTTCGCTGCCAAAACGTATGCTTGAGAGGTCAGGGGAGAGGGAGGAGTAGGTTGGTAGTGGCCTTTAATCCTTTGTTCGGGACAAGTCTCATTCTTTCTCTCCCCCATCCCTTCTTGTGTCTGAAGTCATATGTGCATGGTCCCGAAATGTCACGTCCCAGGCAGCCGCTTCGGTGATTCATCACCGGTGGTAGCAGGGGCTGCTGGAATTACTTAGCCTGTGAGTAAGTGGGATTGTTATTCATCAATATAATAATTTTGGTTTCTTAGCCCTGCAGTGGCCACATTGCAAAACTTGGAGGCCATGGGCTGTTTAAATATTGCTTTGTACACTTTAAGGTGCTCCGAAGGTTGACCTTGAAAAGTGAGGATCAAGGCAGCTGAAAGTGGCGCTAAGGACTCTAGGTAGAAGAGCTAGAAAGATGGGTCTAAGCACAGGGAAACTTCTGGACTTGAGGTAAGTGAGGGGTGAGGGTGTCTAAAGGACACTGTGGAGATAAAGTCAGGGACAGGCTGAGTTTGGTGCTGGGAAAAACTGGGGCTAGACACTAAAATCTAGTCCATGAGATCAATGTAAAGTTGAGGCAATCCAAGTCAGGTACCTGCTTATATCAGACTCTCAGGTAATAACCCCAGGACTCATCCAGCAGAAGTTGTTAAAATGAGGCATAAAACTAGGGTAACACCAGTCAACATAGAACAGCTCCTTTGGGTAAAATTGTCTGCCATCTGACCTCCACCGAAGATCGGAGAACCTGATGCGACGGCCGGACTCCAGCGCATTGCTCTCTGAGCCGTGTTGCCCCCTCAGGACCGTCCTTGGGGGCAGGCAATCCTGCACCTTCCTTAGCCCCCCTCCTCCTGCTGTGCGTGTCCACACAGAGCTGAGCCCTGCCATGTGGCTGGGGCTACATACCAGAGGAGAGTTGCTTCTCTTGGGCAGTTCCTGCTCATCTTTATTAACTGGGAAATAAAACAAGAAATTATTGTTGCCCTGACTGGTTTGGCTCAGTGGCTAGAGCATCGGCCTGCAGACTCAGGGATCTGGGGTTCGATTCTGCTCAAGGGCATGTACCTTGGTGGGGGCTGTGCGGGAGGTAGCTGATTGATATTTCTCTCTTATCAAATGTTTCTAACTCTCCCTCTCCCTTCCTCTCTGTAAAAAAAATCAATAAAAATATATTTTTTAAAATCATTGTTGATGCTAATATTTAGGTATCAGCTTCCACCATTGATTGCAGTCCTGGTTACACTATTCATTGGACCTTTGAGAAAATACATGTTTAAGATGCATAAATGTCACTCTCTTATTTTCTGCCTTAGGGCCACAAATCTATACAGAGATCCACTACCAAAATAAGTAGGGATTTAAATCAAATGGGTTTGCACACCTAATGACCCCCTTCAATGGTAGAAATGTTTAATGATAGTTTAGTTTATGGAAGCCCCAGAGACCAGGTTCCAAACAGTCTCAGCTGGGAAACCCGAGTATTTTTCTTTTGGAAATTCTCAATGATATGTTTTCAAAGTAGCTGATAAAACAGTTAATTATAGTGAGGTGTTTGGGCTCCTCTCTAACATACACTTTCTCCTACTCTATGATTGGAGCTTCTTGTCATGTACCCGGAGCAGGATTAGCTAATGCTACCATATATTTCCCCCCCCCTTGGGGAAAAACCTCCTTAAATTACCACACAGGTAGAACTTCAGATAAAAAGGCAAAATCTAGCATGCAAGCATTCAGTTGATTTTCACCAAAAGTCTGGAGAGCTGTGTACACACTACCTCCATTTTTCCAAAGCCAGGATCTTTCTGAGGTGGAAGTTGCTTGGACTGAACTTGGAGAGCTCTTAGCTAATCAAGAAGCAAAACCCCCCTTTTGGAAAGGGAGACCATGAAGAAATAAGCAGTGAAAGGACTAAGAACTCTGACATCACCCTTGATTAGAAATGAGCAGAATCAGTTCTTAGTGGTCTTGGTGGAAATTGGCTCTCCATCTATCTAACAGAGAATGATGAAAAATTGATTCAATACAAGCTCATATATCCAACTGCTTACTCAGCATCAACGTTTGGAAGTTAAATGGATGTCTCAAACATGTCCCAAACTAAACTTCCAATCTCGGGGCCACCCATCTCTCTGCTTCTCATCCACCTCCAGCCTGCTGCCACTGCACTTTTCCCCTCTCACTGGATGGCAACTTAACCTTCCAGTGGCTCAGGCCAGAAACATCTGCGCTATCTCCAGGGCAGTGAATCTTACTGTCTCCTGCCCCCTTTGGCTTCTACATCTATAGGAAGTTAAAGCTGAAAAGGAACTTACAAGTCATGAGTCTTACCCTTCGTTTCCCAAATAAGAAAAGGAAGGTCCAAAGAAGATAAGCAACTGGCTTAAAGCCAAGCTCGGGACAGAGTGAAACCAAGGTATGTTCTGCTCTCTGTGAAGAGAGCAGAGTGACTTTTTGAAAGGCTTCGTGACAAGCTGGAGGGACCTCTGGGTCCTTGTATGCATGCAAAGCTGGTGGGCCATGCTGGGGCTGGCCTTTTCCTTCTGGCGGCTGCCATCATCGCTGCATGATGCTGCATCGATCCAGATGTACATCACATGGCAAAATCCACACGTGGAGGAAGGATGAATAGAAGCAGCCACAGCACTCACTGGTGTAGCATCCAAAGGTTCCAGCTTAGAGAAGCTGACCAGCTCCCAGCTGGTGTTTGCAGAATGTGAGGTCATGGACACAAGTTTCCAGTCTCCAAGGCATTTTCATATAAAAAGGAGATTCCCAAGATCCTTGAAAATGTCCAAAGAGCAGTTGCTGCTGCCATCCACTGGGAGCAGACAAGGACATGGGGCTCTACAGCCCCGGTGCTGAGGTCATTTCTGTGAAGACAGTCACATGACGCTGACTATGCTTAAGGTTCCTATTTGTCAGGCACATTGAAACAAAGGGGGAAGAGGTTTCTCAGAGCAAATCCTGGTGCTGGGAACAGGGCAAAGGCCTGACTGGCCTAAATTTGATGGGCGTTTGTCCTTCTGCCCGCTTCTTTAAAAAAATCCTGGAAAGGCTTCTAGCCATTTCCTCAAGCTGTTCTCTGGTTGATTCACACTTTAAAAATGGACCACAATTGCCAAAATTGGTTTGTCTCAGTGGATAGAGCATCGGCCTGGAGACTGAAGGGTTCCGGGTTCAATTCTAGTCAAGGGCATGTACCTTGGTTGCAGGCACATCCCCAGTAGGGGGTGTGCAGGAGGCAGCTGATCGATGTCTCTCTCATCGATGTTTCTAGCTTTCTGTCCCTCTCCCTGCCTCTCTATAAAAAAATCAATAAAATATATTTTAAAAATAATAAATAAATAAAAATGGACCAAATCTTAGAGTAGTTTTAAAAGCAATTCTATTCTGCACTTCTGTATGACATTGACCACATCAATAAAGCAGGCTCTAAAGCTGCTTTTCTACATTATAATGCAGCAATATTTCCATCTGGAGCCTGGAGGCTTGTCAGATACCCCCAGTTGCACAGAGTAGATGCTCAATAGACATTTGTTCAATAACTTCTTGAAAAAAACTACTTCCTCGTCTGAACTGGAATCTTATCAAAAGCATAGGCATTTTTTTGTTGTTGTTAATCCTTTAAAAGTTCATCTCTTGTGCTCACTTGTGCAAAACTCTTAGCTTAGTACTGAGCGTGCAAAAGATACTCAGTACGTATGTTGGCAGGAGCAGAGGCAGCAGGAATGATCTACAGTCTTATTCTCATGGGTCTCTCAGTATTCCTCTGCTGTGTCCTCCTCCCCCCACCTCAGGATCTCACACCATCACACACACATTCAGTGCACACCCTCTGCCATCCACGCTGGCCCTGGCACCAGGGAGGGCCACCTGAGCACTTTTCCGATATCGATGCACCCAAAGCCAGAGCCTGCCAAACAACTACTTTCCAGGAACCATACGACTCCGCTCTGCTTTTGTAATGCAGCCAGAGTGCCGTGCCAACAAGCTCCACGCAAGGATGGATCTTACTCTTCATGCCACTGCATCAGAAAACTCCGCCACCGGGCCATTTGCCATTAATTAAATTGCCTAGTGTGGATGGAAGGGTGGGGAAAGGGGCTGGACAAGCCGTCTGTTCTATGTTTAAGTGAATTTATATTACATTTTGAAGGGGGAGTGTGATTTTTTTTCTTTCTTTCTTGAGGTTGAAACCATTTTGTAAGTAGACGCCGGAAAAGAAATGTGATTATGTGCTTGTGCTTTTCTTTTTCTATTGTGTTATTCCTACTGCCATTTATTATTCTGATGTCTTCATTAAAAAAAAAGTTATCGTCCTTCAAAATAAATGTTGGATCTTATTCCAGAATGATCCCTGGAGGAAACATCTCTGGCTTTTCGGAACGACTCAAAGTGTCAACCTTGGCCTAACCTCTCCAAAGCCACATTATCTGGTCCAAAAACTGTGAACAGAAGCCCTACCCTGCCTCCCTCAGGAGTTCCCTTTGAATAATAGTCTCTTAAATGCTCCTTGAAAAACATGCATGCGTGCATGGAATGTCTTATTTTCTAATATGTTAAGAACGTGATCCTTTGATTCTTCTTAAGAAACTGCTGAGACTGGTAATGACCATTATATTGTAAGTCAGACCAGAAACCAGGTCAAGGACCTAGGCATCCTGTGTAGAGAAGACAAGTGGGAAAATGGCGATGGGAAGGGACGGAGGCATGAGAGTGCCCCCAAGTGGCAATTTGGGCAGGAGGTGAGGGATGGCCCTGCTGGTGTGACCTGTAGTGAAGAAAAAAGGAAACAATCTAATACTCATTTCTCCTAGGAACATTTAAGCACCATAAAGAAAACAAGGAACGAAAGTATTTCATGCGGTCACATTGTGCTCCAGTTGGCTGGCTTCCCTTCTCAGACCTGCCACTTTGTATTCAACGCGCTGCCCTGGTAACACAATGAAGTGTTTAGATTCCATTAAGGAACCTCAAAAAAATAAAAACACAAGCAACCCTTGGACCTTCAGAGATGGCAGGAAAGCTTTTAAAAGCTTCTCACAAGCTATCATTTGTGCATTCAGAAAACCATTAGGAGTTCCTCCTTTGAAAATATGTGTGATTTTTTTTTTTTAGCTTCTGATTTTAAACATTAATGTCTTCTTACAGTGACCCTTATGCTCAAGAGCACTTGCCCACGCCTCACCAGACGTTGCAATCACTTTCCGAGGTGTGGAGATGCGAACTGGATTTTTAGCAGGAACGTGACATCTTTCTATGTGGAGGATATGCAGTGATGGGAGGACATTTGGAGGCAGGAGCTGGATGGGTGAAAAAGTGGAACAGATAAGCATCTTGAATGCTTAGAAATGCAGTAGGAATCACGAGGGCTTTGGGAGAGCCTCGTGCCAGAGAAGGGTACTTGCCAGTTGGGTGGTGGGGATATCAGGGGACCAGATGGAATCGCAGGTGGAAAACATCTCTTCACTCCTAATGCTCTCAAGACATGGGGACTTGGGCAGACACCCCAAGAGGCATCAAACCCCGGCAAAGGCAGGCAAACGCCGGGTCAAGCTCCTTGGCTTGGCCCCAGCTCTGTCACTAGCTGTATGAACTTGGGCAGCTGCTGTTTTCAGTAGCCTTAAAGCAAAATTCGAGGTAATTCATATAAAAAATCCACCATCTCCTACTGAACAAGACTCTTACCTCTTCTCTACACCACAAGCCTGATTTTACTAAAGGTATTAATTGGATGGGCTTTCCAACTACTTTGCAAAGGAGAAAGAATACATGTGTAGATGTAAAAAGTATAGGCTTTGGAGCCAGACAGCCAGACTTCAAATGGCAGCTTCACCTTCTAGCTAGTGCTAGGTGCACTCTTATTGTTTCTTTAAACCTCAGTTTCTTTATCTGTAAACTGGGAATAATAATAACTTCTATCTCAAGAGGTACTTGTGAGGATTAGATGCAATGATACATATAAATGGTAGCTACAGTATAATAATAATAATTTCACCTTGTTATTTGAGACATGACATTATAATGCCTGGTCAAGATGGGGGAGACAGGGACATCAAAGACATCACCTGTATAAAGATTTAAGTCAGGAGACCTTTCACAGAATATTTGACCTTCATCTTTCTCTCTTTTTTAAAAGTATAATTAGTTGCTTTTATTCCTAATCACTAAAGTATACATGAACACAGTATAAAACTTGGATACTTTATAAAAGCAGAGAAATAACCACTGTTAATTATTTGATATATAACAATACTTAAATATAGAAGTAAATGTGTATATTTTAAACAAAACTGAACTCATTCTATGCACAGTCCTAAAATCAGCTTTTTTTCACTCAACAATATGTTGTGAATACTGTGAAACTTGTACTTTGGAAACATGATGTTCATTGGTGAATACGCAGTCATTTAATGCTACCATTTAGATTCTTACTATTTTTTTTCCTCTTATAAGTTATAATGCTTAATTCTTAAAGATAAAAACTCCAGTGGATAAAGAGAAATAGTGTAAGGCTTTTGATTCATATAGCCTGCTTTCCAACTAGGGACACAATACTAATTTATATTCCCCTAGTGGTTTTTGAATGCCACTTCTCTGAGTATTATAAAAACGTTTGCCAACTTGATAAGTGAAAATGAGATGTCTTTTGTTATTTTGCATTTTTTTACTTCTAGGGAGTTTTAATATTTAAAAAAAATATATATATATATATGTATGTACACACATATATTTATAATCAATCACATATTTCTTTTTTGGTGACTTATCTATTCATAAGTTCTTTGTCTACTTCATCAAAGCATTTCATTTTCCCCCTAATTGCTAAGAGCCCTTATCTGTATAATGTGAACCCTTCATCATATCTGTTGTAGAGTTGGGAGAGGAGGTTAAAATCTTCCTTTTCCCATTCTCATGATAAGTGAAAATACGTGGAAGAAGCAAAATACAAAATTGTATGCATAGTCTGATAGCAGTTTTATTTTTGTTTAAAGCACACAAAAATGAAGTAAAATACTATAAGGAACCCCTTTTAAAAGTTAACAATTACCTTTTTTTTATACTTTTAAACATGTCCAACTTTTTTCCAATCAATCAACATATTTAAGTCACAATGATTGTGTACTTTTTCTCCGAATTAGATTGTTAAGTTCCTAGAGAACAGAGATACCCAGGCCTCGTTTGTTCCCGGCAGTGTTTGACAAGTATGGGTCAAATAAATAAATCAGTGAACGAATGTATTTGTTTTATTTGATCATAAAAGCTTTATTCTCAGTGATATATTCACATATTACTTCCACTGTGGTCTCGGTTAGCTGACCTGGGAAGCAGAGGAATTAATTTGTTTAAGAAACTAATTTTAGAAGAGGCAGTTGGTGGTGCTCAGGTTATATCCACAGGAAGCAATCTTGGAAGCTTTCAGTAAACACCATCAATTAACTCCCTCCCCTCAGGTCTTGTCTGAGGCTTTCTCCTGGGGTGTAGGACTCCATTGACACAACAAGATACAAGAAGGTGTCATAATCTCACTCATATCCCATTGCTAGAAAAAATCCCACTTATGAAAATTTTCTTATCTGCCCTCTAATAAAAAAAAATCCGTCTCAGAGCTGTCACTGTAGTCTCTAAGGATGAAAAGGAGTCAGGACTTTAGACCTGTGGGTATGAGATCCCAGCAGATGGAGAAGAGAGGGCGGTGGGTGGAGAAAGTGGTACTTGGGCAAAACACTGCCCTCCTGGCATCACATTGCAACACGGCACTCCTTTCACAATCCACGGCAGGAAGGGACTGTCTGGGATTGCTGTGAATCCAGACTTGTTAGCAGTGCAGCACATGGGATCCCATCACTGTGTGAAAGAGCTATCGGAGGGTGTGATCAGTGCTGCTTGCATTTGAGTCTCGGGCCAATGGGCAACGGTAACTGTTAAGGAATATTGAAAAGTCTCTGAGACTGGCTGGGTAGCTCGCTTAGACAGAGTGTCATCCCCATGCACCAAGGTTGTGGGTTCAATTCCCGGTCAGGGCACATACAAGAATCAGCCAATGAATGCATAGATAAGTGAACCAACAAATCTCTGTCTCTCCCTCTCTCCTTCCCTCCCTTCCTTACTCGCTCCCTAAAATCAATTAATAAATTTTAAAAAGTAGCTGAAAAAGGATATTTCAGTTAGTAAAGCTGGGGTCCCTGTTGCCTTGCCTCGAGTGGAAGTGAGGTGGGGACAGAGAACTGTTGGGTGTTTCCGTCCAGATTTAGGCAGCAAAGCCAGGCACCAGGAAATGGGTGGTCAATTTGGCCGAAGGGCTGTCTCTCTGGAAGAACAAGGCCCTCTTAGGAAGGTGCTCTGTGCCTTTCTTATCCATCAGCCTTCAGAAAGGAGCAGAGTGGCGGGGAGGAGAGGCGGGACCAGTTGAAGCCCAGACACCTGCACAGGCAGTTGGAGGCCTGTGAGGCGCTCCACTCACCAAGAGGGGCCTTGTCTATCCCATTACAATCCTGAAGATGCCCAGGATGGTTGCCTGATACTTCTCCTGGTCAACTCCCCTCAATATTCTTTTGTCCTCCTTCCCCTACACCCTCTTCTCCACACCTCCCTTCATGTGACTTGTTGGAATACCCTCTATTTCTTTACTCTATTTGAAAACAATATATTATATGGTCAAATAAATCAGTGTGCGCTTGAGGTACAGCAGGAAAGGCCTGTGTCTCTGAACAGAAGAACTTAGAAAAATCTCACCCCGTTATTTTCCAGGTAATTTGTCTTTCAAATACTCTTCTTCCATGGAGAAAATTCCAAAGGACAGTAAAAAGAGAGATGTATACATATACAGTATTAGTATAACAGTATTTTCTTAGGGTGCTAATTAATGATCCTCTAATTGCTACATTTAAGTCACATACAATGATAGATATTAAAATCACTTTTTAAAAAGGAGCTTTGCACATATCTCATCTTCCCCAAAGAGCCACCTCTATGATTCCTTTAAGTGTTCTAGAAAAAAATCTGGTCTACAAAGTGCTTTTGCATGTATTTTCTCATTTGGTCATTAAGTGTGAGGCACAATGGTATCTCCCCCCCCCTACCCCCCCCAGACAGGTGATGTGACCTGCTCAAGGTCATCCAGCTCCCTGCTGCTCAGGTTTGATCACCACTGCCGGTACCTGCCGGCTTGATCCAGGTGAACAGGACCTGAAGGAGGGGGTGAGAATGAAAACACAGACACTGATATGCGGGGAGGACGGTCAGCACTGCGCCACTGCCGCCCCGAGTTTATTCTTCTCACTCCTTATAAATGTTCTTACACAAAGCTTCCCTTATTCTAGCCCTTAATCAGCATAGCAAAGCATACAGGTCAGTTCCCGGTAATCGTGTTCTTCTTTATCTCTTGGTACATTCTGTGTTTAAGCTAGCCAGCCTCCTCCAACAGTTCCGTAAATATCTCAAGACAGTGACCTCCCTTTGTATTCTGTCTAAAGGGTATTTTTCCACTTGATTGCCTTTAGGGGACTGTAGTGGGGTTTTCTGGTTCGCCTAGGGGCGATCCCCGGGGCTGCCCCGGTGGTCCCCCACATCTCCCCCTTTCCTTCTAATTAGAGGAATCAGAGGGCGGACATTAACTGGCTTAGAGGGGTAGAGGCCCAACACCTCCCGTGGTGATTCACCACTCCAGTGGCTCTTGGTAACTTTTGGGGAGGAGAGGCAGAGCCGGTGATTTCAAAGTGACATGTTACCAACCTCTATGCATGTTGGGCTTTCCCCAGGGAGGCTCGGGGCGACCCTGGGATATGTTCCCAGGGTAACTTCCCTGCAAATGCTTTGCTTCGCACTAAGCCAGTGTCCAGCTCCTTAATAGAGCGCAGAGCCCCGACTTTCCCTGCAGCGAACCTCCCCTTTTACACCCTGTAGGCCGGTTCTACGGGCTTCATTCCTAGCTTTATTTCATGAAGCCCGGCTCCCAGTATTGTAAGGGAGCTGATAACCCTTCGAAGCAGAAAAGGCAACAAGCAGGCCATTAGAATGACCGTGGCACCCACTATGGCCACTGAGAGAGCCACATGAAGGAGGTCTGTACTCGTGGGAACCACATTCATCAGCTGCTGCAGAAAATCTCGAGCCGCCGCTGCTACGTCCGCATTAAGGGGCTCGGCGCCATGGATTCCCTCAATCTCCTCGTGTAGCTTCAGCAGATCCATGGAACTATTGGCATTATGCCATATTCCTGCTAGATGAGCCCGGACTTGGTCCCATCGGTATTGGTGCTGATAACGCCAAGGAGCCACCACCTCACAACTCGCCTTCTGCTGCCTTCTCCGCGTGGCGGACTAAACGCTCGGGTAGCCATCGTGGTCCGTCCGCGTCCTGTGGAAAAACACAAACATGGCCTCGGCCCCAGATTAGTACCGGGTCAGGTCCATACCATTGTCCTGTGAGGGGGTCCTTCCAGCGTACCTGAGCCTGTGAAGGGGGCTTATTGCCTCCCCACATTCGTTGTGCGGCAGACTGGCCCTGAGCATCCTTGGTGCTAGCTGCTGTTAGCCAAGTTTCTGTTTGTTGCCTTGGTTCTTATCTGGGCTGGTCCAAGTCTTTGTCTGTTACCTGGGTCCCGATCTGAGCTGGGCGTGGGAAGTGAAGTAGCCATGGGGCAGGAGACCTCCCTCAGAAGGGGCGAGTGTTCAAGCCCCTGCAATGCTGGGGGGGTGAGGTTCTATGCCCCACCTCTGTTGGCCCCCATGTTCTCTCCTGATGGCCCCTCTGCGACTGTGCCTGTCTTAGGTTGTCCCTCCCATGAGGAATCTTACCCGTCTCTGGCTAACCAGCCATCCTCAGGGGCCAAGCAGGGTGATGTGAGGTTCAGTTCCGTCTCCTTGGTAGCCTATGGCCACATGGCCTCTACGCCCAGTACCTGCCTTAGGATCCCCTTGCCTGCTGGCGGGTCCCAGGCACATGATCATATATTTTGAGGAACTCAGGTTTCCTCTCCAGGGAGGGCCCACCTCACACCATTGGGCCACAGACAGATCTATGGTACCAGCCATCACGAGGCTTCAACCTCAGCATGTACAGAAAACTCAGGCACCAGCTAATTGGATTGTGAAAGGAGGATCCCTCCTTGGCAAAAGGGCCAACATAGAATGCTCATTGCCTATCCAAGGAGGCCTTTCATGCAGTGGAAGGGATTAAATATTTTCACGTCCCTTTTAAATTGCTGCCAATCATTCAAAGGTTTAGTTTATATTCTTTGCTTTAAGCCATGGCAATTCACTTTCAAACTGGCTGTCAAAAAAAATTTTTTTGTATAGACAAGGTCTAATTACATGTTTGTGCACCTCTCCTTTTGCTTCCCTAGCTAACTTGCCGGGACATTCTCTCTTCTAATGCCCCTGCTTTTTTCAGTAAATACACTGATTCTTTCCTAACTGCTTTCTACCCTTTCTTTCCATACTCTGTCCTCTTTCTCATCACATACACTAACCTTCACAATTTTAAATTAGCCTTCAAATCTTCTTTCTATGTCCTTCAAAAATGCATAACCGTGCCTCAAACCTCCTATTATTTAGAAAAGGAAGAGGGCTGAGGGAATTCTCTGCCACTTGCATTTCAAATTGTCACATTTTTCCTAGAGATAAAAATTTCAGCTTTAAATAAGCCTGAAATGGGGAATCTCTAGCTGTTGCCTTCAAGAGCCCTAACAGAACACGGTGAAAAGTGTCCAAGGAGTGGGTTCTGCTAATTCCATGTATCCAATAGATGCCTGAGCTTCCAAATCCTTGCACTCCTCTTTTCCTCATTTTAGCCTCACCTTGCTGAACATAAGGTACAAGTAGTGTCTGAACAAACCTTTGTCCTGGAGTAATTTACATAACAAGATTACATTTTAGCTTAGCTTTAATTTCTCCTTTATAATCTGAATTAATGCCTTCAGGCAAAACAGTTAGTTCACTTAAGGGCGTCTCTACTCCTCCTTAAGATTAATCCTAAAATTCCCTGTGGCACAAGTTTACAAAACTTGCTTTAGGAAATGTCCTGATCCCACATTCTGACAAGCTTGAATTGTCTCTGCAATGGATCTATCTTTTCTCAGGCATTTTCCACAATCAGCATTGACATTTTCATTTAGCTGAAAACCTTGACTATAATTTAACAAGCTAATTCATAAAGTAACTTAAGTAGGTATCTTCAATTCAAAAAAAGAAATTCATTCATATAATTTCTCCGAGTTTAATTTGTATTTTGAACTTTTAAAGCTGAAAAGTCAAACATTTAGTTATCCTTAGATTAATAATACTCTAGTTTCCAAGAAAAACACAAGACATTATCAATTAACAGCTTCAATTTTGTCCTCTAGGTTTTTCTCATGAGGAAGCAATACTTAGATTATTAAACAAGTTTTTATCATTTTGCTAACAGCCCAGGCTGCCTCTTGACTTTTCAAAAAGGCCTTCTTTTTTTCTCTGCCGGGGGGCATTCAGTAGCCAGCCTGGACTACGCTTCTTCCTCTATTAACAAAGGGGGTAGCCAGTTACCTGGGCCATTAGATCGTCACAATCAATACATTATTCATCTATATTTCAACAATTTCTGAGTTTTAAATCCAATTCCAATTATTTTAAGGCATTTACTTTGGATAAATTCTTTTTTTTTTTTTCTTACAGACTTCTATATTTATATGAAGAAATAATTATACCTAGGCAGACAAAATATCAAACAAACATCTGTATTTACACCCTTTCAGTGAACAAGTACTCTTACAGCCTTGGGATCTGAGCAGATAACAGGAACACTGCCCAAGTCCCCTGATGGGGGCCCAACAGGAACAGATGTGGGGGCCTCCCTTTCCCACATCCCAGACAGGACTCTCAGCCCTTGTTTTAGCAAAACAGAAATGGCATTCATGTTGGACAAAAGAAAAAAGTCAATGGCACAACAAACAGATAAATGCCTTATCCTACAACCAAGGGAGTTTCTTTTCTAATTAGGAACACGTGGCCAAAGACTCCTCTTCCCCCTCTGTTTCCTTCCATGGGTCCTTCCATACTTCAAGAGCCTCATCAACATCCCATTCTGATTGGGGAGCAGGATAAGGCGGCGGAGGAGGTGGGGGCCGTTCCCCTTCTTTACCTTTAGCGGTTTCCGCCTCTTTGGGAGCCTCTGGCTGGGTAGCTTCCTTCCATTTCTGCCCTTCATGCCTGTCCGTCAGACTATCCCTCACCAGGCTCCATAGAGCAAAGGCATCCACAGGAGTGCGGCGGGGACCATGCGCTTGAAAATGACCCTGAATTCTTTTTCCTACCTGCTCCCAGGTCTCTAAACACACAGTTCCCTCTTCTGGAAACCATGGGCACACTTCCTTAACAAATATAATGAAGCGCTCAATTTGTTTTTGGCTCGTCTCGATACCACGAGCTCTAAGCATTCCCTTAAGCATATGTACATAAAGCACACTACTACTAGCCTGTCCCATATTTACAGATTACTCCCCCCGTCTGCACAGTCACCGCGTCCCACTACCTCTGCCAGTACTCCTCTTACCTTATCACCACGGTGCTTCTTCACCTTTCTGTCCCTCGTATTCAGGTCCCTGTTCGGGCGCCACCTGCCGGTACCTGCCGGCTTGATCCAGGTGAACAGGACCTGAAGGAGGGGGTGAGAATGAAAACACAGACACTGATATGCGGGGAGGACGGTCAGCACTGCGCCACTGCCGCCCCGAGTTTATTCTTCTCACTCCTTATAAATGTTCTTACACAAAGCTTCCCTTATTCTAGCCCTTAATCAGCATAGCAAAGCATACAGGTCAGTTCCCGGTAATCGTGTTCTTCTTTATCTCTTGGTACATTCTGTGTTTAAGCTAGCCAGCCTCCTCCAACAGTTCCGTAAATATCTCAAGACAGTGACCTCCCTTTGTATTCTGTCTAAAGGGTATTTTTCCACTTGATTGCCTTTAGGGGACTGTAGTGGGGTTTTCTGGTTCGCCTAGGGGCGATCCCCGGGGCTGCCCCGGTGGTCCCCCACACACCACTAGTTCCCCTCACGTTCTTAGCAGCTCCGTGCTGCCTTCTGATGTTTAAAACAAAATGGAAAACAACGTATTACCCTTGGCACTATTTTGTGACTAGATTATACTTGACTTAGCTTTGCACGTAGGCACCCTTTGAAATGTGATTCTGAGCTGGAAAGAGGGGCTATTTTAATACACCCAAGTGGTGGCTGAGTTGGATTTTTCCTAGTATGTGCCTATGACTAAGAGAACACAATGCCTCAAGTAGTTGTTCCTTCTGCACTCTGGTAACCTTTGCTTTGCTACAGTCGTGAAGTGAGAATTAGTTTCCTCTCTAAATACCCTGGAAATGTATAGTAACTATTCAGGAGAGGTAAGTGGGTTCAAAATTATTTTTAAGAGATAATCAATCAAGGAGAATGTCCCATCAGTTTGGCATAATAGGAAGCTAATATTCATCAATAGAAAATACTACGAAAACAAAAACATCTCCTATATAAAAGGCCAAAAAAATCTTCTTGCTTATATCTTAGAGGTGGACATGCCTCAATGGGGAGCCTAAATGACGACCCCACCACCACCATGAAAGCGTACCCAGAAATTCAGAAACACAAGCTAGCATCCATCAGAAACAGCACTCCAAATCCTTAGGAAATGCACCGTAAAGTGCACACACCTCCCCCACAACTGCTGACAGGACAACACTCAGACATCTGTAGGCAATGTTACCGGGATTAGTTTCCTCACGGAGACATTTCCTGGCTCCCTGTAGCTTTCAAGCACTTTAACACGGCAGAAAAGTTTGTGATCAATTATGGCCAAGCCAAAATAATTGTTGGACACTGCGCTTAGGAATCAAGGTAAGGTGTGACCAGGTTATGTTTCAGATTCCAGGCTCCTGTCCAACAGCATGAAATGGAGTTTCCAGCCAAACAAGGATGAGAATTTTGTCAGGGTTCAAATTCCTATTGGGCTCAGGAATTCTCCCTCCTCAGTGTCATTGGGCAGTGACGTCACAGGCATATACTTTCTATATTGAGAGTCTGGATCTTGCTTTACTTGTGCGTTGTGTGTGTGTGTGTGTGTTTTAAAAGAGAAAAAAATTATAACCTGTTATGTGCCCACTCTGATGTGGCAACTGTCGAGAAAGCCCGGGAGTGACTCATTGTCCTTTGAACACACCATGCGCATTCCTGCCCCCACCTTGGCTCAGCCCTTCTCCTCGAGATGCCCTTGCCCTCCTGGCCTGCCCAGAAAGGCTGCCTGCCTGCCAGCCTCATCTCCAGCCAAACCTCTCCTCCTCCTCCCCCCGCTCAGTGCTGTCTCCCTGCCCTGAACTCCTGCAGCCCTCACTGTCCGCCTACCACACTCACAGCCTGACATATCCTCTCTAATATGGATAATTATCTTTTCTATCCTGTCTCCGGAAATAGGCTGTGAGTCCCATCCGTCCGGGCATATCTTTCTTCCTTTCCTGAAAAATGAAATGTCCCCGAGCGTGTGCCTCAGTCCAAATAGGTCCTCAAAACCACCTCTTGATTGGCTCAGAATCCTCATCTCTTGATGCTTGGAGACAGCACCGTCTATTAGTTTGGGTAGCAAAGCTGTCATTTCTCAGCACTCCCTGGTTCAAGGAGGCCGGGGACTGCGGGCTCGTGCGGTGACAGTGTCTCCAGGCAAGGTCGGGAAGGAGAAACACAGAAACACGTGTTTACTTTAGAACTCCATCTGAAGGTGCGCTCTCGCCGCTGTGGCTGTCAGCGCAACCGGTGGCCAGGACGTGATGAAGAATTATGAGGATTCGGGAGGGCTGAGAGTCCTGGCTTAGTGGAGTGCCAAGCTCAGCTCAGCTCCAAGAAGGCCAAGGAGTTGGAAGGAGGAAAAGACAACTTCAGGTTGGGGAGAGTCCCTGCTTCTCTCTCTCCCCCTTCACCCCTCCTGCTACGGGAGAAGACACCTGGGAGATTCCGCCCCGCCCTCAAACATCCTGTTGCCTTTTCTATGTGGCTCGATTCACCTGCTTTAAGAAGGAAGGAGCAGCCCTAACTGGGTTGGCACAGTGGATAGAGTGTCAGCCTGCAGAGTGAAAGATCCCAGGTTCGATTCTGGTCAAATCACCAGTAGGAGGTGTGCAGGAGGCAGCTGGTCAATGTTTCTCATTGATGTTTCTAACTCTCTAACCCTCTCCCTTCCTCTCTGTAAAAAAAAAAAAAAAAAAAAATCAATAAAATGTGTATTTTAAAAAAAAGAAGAAAAAAGGGGCAAATGGATCCAAGTTCCTGATTCACTGAGGCCTTTTCCACAGAAGAACTGGCAAAGCAGAGGCATTGGGAGGAGGGGAGCAGACAGCAGAAAGTTATCTCTGGGAGCGAGTGAGCGGAAACAATTCCGTGGAAATACCAGAGCAGATATGACAATTATCCCGGGAGACGGGGATCGTTTTTTTGAGTAAGAGGTCTTGGGGAAAAGATTCAGTTGCATGGAAGAAAGATTAGGGAAATGTTTTTACCTGACTCTACAGAAAACTTTGCTGAGGTAAGGGATGAGTAATAGAGTTGAATTCTGATGACCTAAGGGGTATGTGAAGAATTTAACTACGCAAGGAGGCAGCAACTGAAGCAGGAAGAACATGAACCCGGAGCTGGGTTCAAATCTTAGCTGTGTGTCCTCGGTCAGGTTACTACTTGAGAGTCTCCGTTTTCTCGGGTGTAAAATAAATGTGTCTACCACGGTGTTGTTGAGAGGATTAAGTGAGATAATACAAGCAGGTAGTGCAGTCTCTAGCCCTTAATAAAAGGTTGATTCATCCATATAGAAGGATGGGATATTTCTTGGTCTCTTGGAGCAACTCGAGCTTTGGGGTGCCCTGAGAGTACCGAGGAGGGACACAGAGAGCAATGCCTGGGGGGGGGGGGGGGGCGCAAAGTCTTTCTAGGACTGATGATGCCTTAAGTTGCATTTGAAAGAATTTCCTGCAGCAGGCCCTAATAGCACTGTCTGCTCCCATTAGCCACATCTTCAGAAAAGTCTGTTTTGTGCAACTGCTTTGTGTCAGTGGTGTTTTGCAAGAGAAAGGAGACAGGCGAGTCTGTGCAGAGGCCACCTGCGGTGGGAGAGCAGAGAGCAGACCATGGGAACTGAACGGAGATGACTCTGGAGCTGGAGCCGCTGGGTGGGGTTAAGAAAGGCAATAACATTTTCACAGGGAATGTCAGAGCCAAGACGGGCAGTGCACTGATAACGTCCAGCTTACACTAACACGTGCCCTGTCCCCTGCCAAAGAAGTAGGGAAATGGCCTAGCTGGTTTGGCTCAGTGGATAGAGGGTCGGCCTATGGACAGAAAGGTCCCTGGTTCCATTCCGGTCAAGGGCACATGTCTGGGTTGCAGGCTTCAATCGCTAGTAGGGGATGTGCAGGAGGCACTCAATCAATGATTCTTTCTCATCATTGATGTTCCTTTCCTCTCTGCAATCAATAAAAATATATTTTTTTAAAAAAAAAAGAAATAAGGAAATAACCTCTAGTTATTGAACTAACCAACACAGAGCCCAGAGTCAATAGAAAGGGTCTCCTGGGCCCTCGGCCCAGAGGCAGTCTGTCACTTACTGACTCAATTGGGTGGAACTGACTCACCTGGAGCAGCTCTAGCACATTCTACTGAGCAGGCACCGCTAAGTTTACAGCCAGCATCTCTGAGCGTCAGCTGTGGGTCTGTGCACACAGCCTTCTCTGTGCAACAGGAAGTCCCCCCCACCCCTGCCTCCAGCCTCTGAGACAGGCAGAATAGAAATTCATACTAGCACCACAATGACTTGCTCGAAATGGGAAAGGATTTCTAGGATGGTTTCCAACTGCTGTCATGTGTGTGTACAGGGCTGCGGTGACTCTCCCAACTCCCACATCCACCAAAGAAATAATTCATGAAACCCTTCGGATAATACTCCAGCCGCCGCCACTATCCCCGCCACTGGCTTGCCTCTAGGGCAGGGCTCTCACTGGCACAAGCTTCTTTCTTTTTTCCTTAAAAAAATTTTTTTTTATTGATTTCAGAGAGGAAAGGGGAGGGAGGGAGAGAAACATCAATGATGAGAGAGAATGATTGATTGGCTGCCTCCTGCACACCCCAAGCTGGGGATGGAGCCAGCAACCCGAGGATGTGTTCTGACCTGGAATCGAATGGTGGCCTCCGGTGTATAGGTCTGTGCTCAACCCCAGAGCCACACCGCCCCGGCCAGGAGCAGGGCCCACCTGCATCACCACGCTCCTACTTCCTCGCAGGTGCAGCTGCGTCTTTGAGAAGGTCGGCAGCTCATCAAGGGCTCGAGCTAAACTGCAGTCATTCATTTCCTGTCTCATTCGGTCACACCCGTGGCTTGAAAGCCCTTGGCTGTATCTGGCCTAAATCTCCAGAATTTCTCCAGACCACCCCCTACATGCTCATTTGCTACTCATTTGTTATTCTTAGCTTTCCCATCAGTGACCTTGCCTTCCTACTCACTGCCTGCATCTCCCCAATTTCCATCCCGCACCTGAGCTTCTGTCCTTCTTGTTGGAACAGATCCCCAGCTTCAACCCCTGAACTCCTTTAAATAGCATCCCAGCTTTCTTCCATCTCAAACGCCTGGGGCAGGAGTAATACCTTTAAAACTCCAAGCAATAAAAATAAAAAATAAAAACATCAACAATCATTTTAAAATTATAAATCATAAAATAAATATAAACTTCAATACATTAAATGATGCCCATTCAAATGCTTTTTCTTTCTTACTGTTAAATGCTCCTCCCACCCAAATATTTGGGAGGCCTGATTTGCTAGTGCTCAAAGCCTGCAATTAGTCTGCATAATTGTGAAGCAAGTATGCTCCCTGACCCCCACATCTCCCCTCTCAGCTCCACCCCATGCTGTGCTGACCTTAGGGCTTTAAGGACTGACCAGCACAGCTGCTGGGCTCAGTCCTTGCTTCTAGCTCTTTCCTTTCAGTAAAGCTGCCTCTAATCTCCCCATCCCTCAGAGACAGTGTGTGCTAGTGTATCTGTTCTGTCTCTGTGACTCGCTCTCACTGAATTGATGGCTATTCATTGCTGTTTCAGCCAAGATGACTAGAACACCAAGAGATAAGCAATACACTAGAGATATGTGTTGACTCTTTGTTTAACAGTCCTTTCTTCCTCTCCCAGGCCGGTCCTCCTGGGTGATTGTGGGGATTGGGAGAACAATTTAAGCAACGGGCTTCAACAATTGTTCTGACCCCAAACGAATTTCCCCGGATCACCAGAACATCCATCACTTCCCACTGCAAGTGTTTTAACGCCAGTGGAGGTGGTTATGCATAATTTATTATCTAATTGACTTGACCGAAAGAAAGGCCATGAGAGAAATAACAGGCATGCTCAAAAGAACCCCCTCTCTTCCCTTCTTTCCCTCCCTCCCTTCCTCCCTCCCTGCCTCAGCGTCTCTTCATCTATTTTTTAAATCAAAGTGCATGTGAACATGAGTTTACTTTTTATGTATAACTGAAATATTTATCTCATGCCTTCACTCTTGGTGGCACAACCTCCCCTCCCCTACACCCCTCCCTACAGCACCCGTTCTTTCTCAGACCATCCTGAATCAAGTGGAACGACTGGACCATATCTAGCTCTGCCTCTAACAATTATTTCAATTGCAAGCAGTTTTCTCATAATAGTGTGTCATTAGCAAGGGGAAGAGGCCTCTTTGCCAGGGAAACCAGGAATTGTGTCTGCTCACCCGGGCAGTGCCACACTGCCGTGAGTCTCAACTCTGCCTTCAAGGAATAAGCTCCTTTTGTATTCCTGGCCTACACCTTTCTTTTCCGCCCAGATCTCAATGACCAATATGCTTCTCCCCTAATTTATCACTCGTTTTATTTTTATGTCTTCTAAGGAACCCTTTAGAGGAACCTTTAGAGTCCTCTGTTCAGAATTCCCCACCTGCTCATCACAGTCTGGCCCACAATAGACAGAGATGCAACAGGAGGGAGGAAGAGTCAGCCGGTCTCATGTTCTGGAGGCAATTTAGGCATTCTACCCAAGAAGAGATATTAAAGATGAACCACGGGGTGAAGAGCGATAGAGGAGGCAAAGCCGATAGGCCTGGGGAGGGTGTGAGCTCCCCAGGGTAGCTGTACCCAAGGGCCACACACTGGGCGGCTTAACACAACAGAAACTTATTGTCTCCCTTCTGGAGGCTCCACGTCTGAAATCAAAGTGTTCGTCAGACTGTTCTCCCTCTGAAACCGGGAGGAGAGAATCCTTTGCCTCTTCTAGCTTCTGGTCCCTTGCTGGCAGTATTTGGCATTGCTCGGCTTGTAGCTTCATTGTGTGTCTGCCTTTGTTAACACATGCCATTCTCTCCCGTGTGTCTCTCGCCATCATATGAGGACACTCGTCCCATTGAATTAGGGTCAACCTACTCTGGTCTGATCTCATCTTGACTAATTACGTCTGCCTCGACCCTTTTCCCAAATAAGGTTCCATTTTGAGTTGCTGGGGGCTAGGACTTCAACGTACCTTTTTAGGGGGGGACAACAATTCAACCCATAACAAGGAGCAGGCCCATTCTGATAACAACTGGTGGTTCAGTTGGGCTGGAAAATTGGGTATGACGACGGAATAGGCGGGGGCATAAAAACAATCTATCAGTTAAAATAATGGAGAGAAAAACAATTAACTGGTTAGCTTAGTTTAATGTGGAAAAGGTCTCTGCATTTCTCATGCCAGTCCAGAAGCTTACAATTTTTTGGTCAAAGAGAAATGGAGAACTACCATGCAGGTGAGCCAATAATGTCTTCTCTATCTAGCTGTGATTTCTTCTTTTATTAATTCAACTAGAGGCTTGATGCACTAAATTCATGCACTGGGACGGTCCCTAGCCTGGCCTGCGATGAGGGCCATCTTCCCCAGCTACCTGCAGCCTGTCCCGCCCTCCCCCCTGCCACCCACTCCTGGTTCCCCATTCGCCTTTGGGTAATCGATGCCTGATAGCTGGAGAAAGGGACCAAGGTGTGGTCAGTTTGCCTCATAGTGACTGGTCCAGCGGTCGTTCTGGTTGTTCTGCCATTAGGGTCAATTTGCATATTACCCTTTTATTATATAGGATCCTATTTATTGAGCACCATGGACCAGGGTCCATCCCAGGCGATGGGGATTCAGCAACAAACAAAACAGGCCTGACTCCTGCCCTTCTGGGAAATGAACTCAAGTGTATTCTTACCGGTCTTTATCCATGACCTTCCGCATCAGCCAGTAACAATGTTTAGAAGGAATTCCCAAGTAGAGAAATTTAAAACCAACAGGTGGCAAAATGAAAAACAAATCAGGAAATCACTTTAGTAGCAGGAAGTAAGTAAACATACATGGGTGGCAAGCCTGTGCAAAGCTCTTTCTATGTCAAGGCCAGTGCCCTTGACATACCATAAAGTATCGGATAGCTAACTCCTCCTGACTGGGAAGACATGCTCCTCATTCCCATAATGAAAACAGAAAACCCTCAAGTGACCCTGCAGGAAGATGATAACATGACGCATTGCTCAAGGACTCAGCCAGCCACTGAAGTTCAAGAAGCGCAGTAGGAAATGCAAAGCGATTTCTTCCATGCATTGGGGATAATTAGACCGTGCCTGGATAAGCACAACGAGCTGGAAGCAAGCCTTCAACTCTAATCTGGCAGCACACTTGTTGATAAATTGCAAAATGTCCCCTGGTTTCCATGGCAAAGAGGAAGATGTTGCTGACATGTGACCCGGTTCCATTACATTCGCTACCTTTAATATTTTCCATCGTCTACAGATGGTCTCTGAATTGGCCGATATTTTGCAGAAATGACAGTCTAGTCCTATAAAATACTGTGTAGAATTGCCTTTCAAAGGGGGCAGCTCATCTCTTGTCATTCAGCACGTGATCTACCTCACAGGGAGTTTTCCATTAGATGATATAATATGTTTTCCCAAAAGGTGGCGAAGAAGGAAGGAAGGAAGGAAAAGAGAGTAAGATAGTGAATGTTCACAAGGAGCCTGCTTGTCTCTCCTGGAGACACAGTAGACTGCATTTCGCTGCAGTTGGGTTTGTCCATGTGATTCACTCTGGCTGGTGAAATGTGTGCAGACATGACTTACATCGCTCCTGAGGAAAAGCTTTAAGACCCAGCGCACCATTTTGCTACATTTTCCTCTACGGTGCTGCTTTTAGAAATTGCGGAAGCAGGTATCAGACTGGTTCTGTCAGCATGGGTCCCTGCTGACTCTGATGAGCCAAGGAGCACAGAGTGGGTGAAACCAAACATGTGTGGTATTAAGTCATTGAAGCATGGGGGGGGGGGGGTTGTTGCTGATATATAAACTGTCCCGTTGTGGTTGACATCAGCACTTTAAGTTCTTCATGTTAACTCCAGCTAACCAGCTAATCAACACCCTCAATGTCAATGGGGCAGAATTCTGAGATGGGTGAATGGTGTCCTATAAAGGGGGCTGATTCTCTTAGGGGTGCACCTGCCAGGAAAGATCTGTCAGGGGGGTCAAGGTAGGGATTTTTAGATAGATTTTAAAGGCTTTAGTAGGAAGCTACTTGAATATATTTATTTTTACCACTCAGTTGTAATATATGCTTTGGATATACCTATGAAATATTTCAATATGATAAAGGTTATCATAAATTTTTCGGGTCAATACTCAAAGGAAAGGGATAAAGGATTAATATGAAGAACAATGGGATAAAGGAAAAAGGAAGAAGGAAAACCAAGTCAACAAATGCTAATTTAATTGGTGGATTGTAGCCACTGAGTTAATATTATTTGTTAATTTAAAAATACTCAAGAAAAGAATAAACAAAACCAACAAACAAAAGGGGGTGATGATGTAAATGCAAAGCTAAGTTTATCTCACCCTGCTTTGTACGGCTTCTCTTTCTTACTGTGACATTCAGAATGGTAAGTGGATAGTCAGAACATTAAAAAAAAAAAAAAGCAAATCTTAACAAAGCCAGTTTCCCTCTTCATTCTCCGTTCTTGGGTTCCAAGTTTAAAGAAGAAACAGAAGTAGGGTTTGGCTGCTGTTAAAAAGAAAAAGAAAAAGAAATAATTGTTCCATTCACTGTGCCATACGAAGTGCCAGGGCTGTGTCCTCTCCATAAAGACCCTAAGGACAAAGATAATCCTGCAAGTCTGGCTCACTGATGAAAAACAAACCTGGCTCTATGCCGCCATCATGTGGTCAATATGTATATTACGCTTCCACTCGGCGGGTGCCCAGCAAGTTGATGGGCATCTGGAATCTTGAACCACTCCAAAGAGGAGACTCAATCTCACATAATTTATTTTTCATAAAAAGAAATTATATTTCACAAAGAAACAATATGTCAGTTATGTTTTTATTTTCTTGCTCCTTTATTCTGCAAGCCAGTAACTGTACCTTCCCCAAAAGATTAGAGATGGATAAGAAAATTTTTAGTCTCTTACTTTCAAGTTCAAAGATACTTTACTTAAACATCTTGACTTCTAATGCATATGCAAATAGTTCATTTTAGCTTCTGCCAATCGGCTAATAGCTCTCTTGCCATTTAATGAATTCTGAGCACAGTGTACTTTAGTAACTATAAAAGGCCCCAATTGCTTAGAAGACTGGGGTGTTAGATGCCCTTGGTCACTCACCTAACTGTAAAGCCTACAGCAAGTCATGTAATTTTTAAGGGGCTGCAACTGAGGATTTTTATGGGGAAAATAGCTCGCTAAAAACACCTATTCTTTCACGGTAATGTGCATCACAAGATTTAGCACTTAATTTTACTATCTTATTTGATTGCTTCATGAATCCTCGTGTTATTTCTCCAACTAAAATTTAAGTTACTTGATGAGAAGGATGATATCCATCTCCCCAGCCTTAAGTACTTTTCACTGTGTTATTTTCTCTGAAAGATTAATGTCAGCATTTTCTGGATTAATCTTTAGCAAGTCAAAATAACAATATGAAAATTTAAAAATACATTTATAAATAAAGAATACTCACTAAACCCCATTAATGTACTAGCTGCTGTACTAACAACAACCACCCAGACGTTCCAGATGTGGGCCAGATGCCATCCAGAACGAAGCTCTTAATCGAGCCCACTGATCTCCTGTGCTGCTCTGTGATCCAGCTTCATCGGGCAAAGCGGAACCTCTCCGGGGCCAACATCTAAGAGTATGCTGGGACTTGCTTATTTAATGTTGTTTTTGTTTTGTGGCCTGTGATTTGCCCTTATACTTGTATCCATGTAATGATACTTAGATTACACAAGACTCTACTCATAGAGTTAGTTTCTCAACCCACAAACCCACCCCCCAGAACTTTCTGTTATTCGTGTGGAATAATCAAGGTCCATTATTATCAAACAACCTCTCTGAGATGGTCTCAAAATTAATCACAGGTTTTTTTCTTAATTTTTAGTAAGAAATATCTCACTATTCCTGAGAACTTTGAGGATGTGATTTTTAAAAATTAAACTTTGCTGACTATATAGATTTCACAGACTGCAAGATCAAGAATCTGATTTTCCTGTTGTGATCCTCCCCCCCCCACACACACACACACTTTTTTTTGTACTCAATAAAATCCTGCTGGTTATTTATTTGAAGGTGATCAAATGAACTTCAAGATTATGCAAATTAGATAATACAGTCTAATCTCTCTCTCTACCTGCTTATCTGCCTCTATGCTAAAGTCCCCCTAATGTGCTTAAAGCATTGGATTAAAGGCCTTGGGTTTCCTAGATTATGTCCTAGATAAATACTGTCAATTTGATTTAGTGACAAAATAAGTCACTGACCTATAGGAACGTTATTCTTTTAATATCTGCAAAAAGAATGCAGTCTTTGTTAAACAAGGTTTTTCCTCTTAGGATTAGGTTACATATATTCCAATTTTTAGTTTATGCTGGGTCAGAGAGAAAAACAGCTAACTATATTTCTGCTGTTTGCTTATTGAATCTTTCTTATGATTAAGTGAAAACCAACAACATCACTTGCTATTTTTATACATCTGTGGCTTTGCCCATGCTACTTCTACTTACTGTGCCTTTTCCACATCCCTTGTACTATTTTATTGCCAATGTTCGTTTTCCATTTGTAAGCCCTTAAAGAACTATTACTGTGTCTTTTATACATTCACCGATTTATTGATTCAGTAAAGATTTAGCTATGTGTCAGGTCTGAGGGATATAGCAATGCTGAAAACAGACAAAAATTCCTGCCTTCATGGAACTACTATAAAAATCACATAATAAATGAGTAAAATATGTTGAAAGTTAGGTGGAGATAAATGTTAAAGTGGGATGCACAGTGTTAGTGAGGACGAGGTTGCAATTTTTAATAGGGCAGCCAGAAGAGATTTGACTAATGCGATATTTGAGCAAGACCTGAGGGAGCTGAGGATAAACCATGTAAATATCTGAGGACAGGGTGTTCTAGAAAGAGGGACTAGCAAGTGAAAAAGCACTAAGACAAGAGTGTGCTGGATTACACCTGGTTTGTCGAACCATAAGGAGGCCCAAGTGGTTGGAATAGCGGGAGAGAGAGGAAGAATAATCTTGTTCATCCTGCTATCCTTAGGGCTTATCACTGTATCTGAAACATTAGGAGCCAACATAGCATTGATAAATTAATGAATATTTTATCATGATGTAAAATAATTCAATAATTCACAAACCCAGAATCATACTAAATCCACTCTAGTCACTTCTGAGTGAAAATATCTTGTCTGCCTGCCCAAACTTGGTTTTGCACTGACACAAGTGCGTCTCTCCTTCATCCAGATTTCAGCTTAGCTCAGGGTGTTGGCATGCTTCACGTGGCCATTCACAGCTTCTTCTCTTTGCACTTCCGTTAAAGTTCTTACAGAGAACTATAGCCGAGAGTGAATATAAGCATTGGAAATGCTGGCAAACATTGCTGGAGAGTAAGTAGTCTTATAACTTAACATTCAGATCGCGCAGCAAATTTGGACAGCGCTATTCAGAATCACAGAAATTTCCAGTTTAAGGACTTATTTTGGCTCCAAAACTTATTTCTCAGAACATCACCCCTAGAATTTATATAAAGTATAGTAGACGTATAATATTTGATTTGCAGGAATGACTCCCTGGTAGCAGCAGATGGGGCTCTGAATACACATGCAACCTGGCAACCCTTGCAAGTAAGACTGATGAGAACTTGACCGCTTTTCTTCTGCCCGCTCTTTCCCCCGGCTCACTTTGGGCTCCAAGTGTTAGCATTTCCTGCTATTGCTTCCAATTTGTTAGTGGATCCCTTTGCCTTGTAGCTCCTCTAGGTCAGTGGTCAGCAAACTCATTAGTCAACAGAGCAGCAAACCACGGCTCCCGAGCCACAGTTTGCCGACCACTGGTCTAGGTTGATAGTTAAACTTTAATTATAGCAGGATGGTAATACTTTCTCCTTTCTGATTTCTCAGATGATTTTTCTTGAGATTCAGAAACACATATACAATTCCCCCACAGTTCCCAAGAAATGCTTGAATGGAGACACTGATTGTAAAATATCTATTTCTTCAAAGTCGCCAGATCCTGATAGTTTTGGAGTTTTAATTGAATCTTCAAGAAATCAAAGGTTCTTAAGTGTCAACGGCCCCCAGCTGGAGCCCCCCAGAAAGGCCCCTGAGGTAAACCAAGTTGTACTTATGACTTGCTGCAGCGAGAACCATAGGAAAGCACGAACAGTCCCAGTAAGAGGGTGTTCAGAAGGAAGCTGTTATAGGATTTGGGCTTTGGTTGGTGACAAAGGGGATTTGCTCTTGATTGGATGCTGTCAGAAAGCTGGGACAGCACTATGATTTGGGCATCTTAATAAAGCTTACCTGTAGGGCCACCTTCGCCTCACCCTCCGCGGCTCACTCTGCCTCAGCCCCACATGCCTGGTCCGGGCCGCAAATTCGTTGGCTGGCTCTGCCCCAGCTCCTGATTGGCTGGTGGGCATGGCTGGTGGGCGTGGCTTGTGGGTGTAGTGAAGGTGTGGTCAATTTGCATATTACTCTTTTACTAGATAGGATATGTATATTAGAGGCCTGGTGCATGAATTTGTGAATGGGTGGGATCCGGCCAGCCTGGCCAGGGGAAAGGGACATGGGCGGTTGGCTGGCCTGCCTGCTGGTTGAACTCTTGGTTGAGGGGACAATTTGCATATTAGCCTTTTATTATATAGGATATACACTGAGTGGCCAGATTATTATGTGTTCAGAGATCATAATAATCTGGCCACTCAGTATAATTTATAACAATACTAGAGGCCTGGTGCATGGATTTGTGCATTGGTGGGGTCCCTCAGCCTGGCCTGAGCCCTCTCACAAACTGGGATCCCTCAGGGGATGTTGGACTGCCGGTTTCGGTCCAATTCCTGCAGACCAGGCTGAGGGACCTCATGGGTGCACCGGGCCTCTAGTATGCAAATAAGATCTTTGGTTAACACCTTCCTGCCATCCCCACTTCCCTCTGAGAATCATCTGTCTGTTCCATGTATCCATGCCTATGCATTAAGTATCTGCGCCTGGTGGTCAGTATGTATCATACCTACCGGTCAACGGTTGAATGGTTGCTTAGGCTTTTTTATATATACTGGGGGCCCAGTGCATGAAATTCGTGCACTGGGGAGGGGTCCCTCAGCCCAGCCTGCCTCTTCTCACATACTGGGAGCCCTCCAGGGATGTCCTACTGATGTCTTAGGCCCGCTCCCCATTGGGAGCAGACCTAAGTTGCAGTCTGGCCTCCCTTTGCAGGAGGCCAACAAGCTGATCAGGGGAAGGTGCCAGCCCCATCACCCCACTGCTGTAGCCACTACCAGTCACCACAGCTGCCAAGGTATTTTCATCAACATGGATTCCAGTCCCTTCACCATGAAAAAATGACAACTTTCTTTAAGCATTTTCAAGATGTGTCTTTGATATATGACATTTCTTTCTTTATTTTTATTTTTATCCTCACCTGAGAATATGTTTCCATTGATTTGTTCCCCCCTCCCTCAGATCCCAGGCTTGGCCCGTTCCTAAGACTAAAGCCTCTGCCTGGTGGCTGGCTGGGAGTGACCTGGGTGCCGGGGAGGTTCTGGGGCCCAGGTATGTATGCAAATTAACCACCATACTTGTTGAGTTAATTTGCAAACTCACTCTGATTGGCTGTGGGCATTTTGGAGATATGGTCAATTTACATGTTTGTCCATTATTAGGTAAGACTAGAGGCCTGATACACAAAAATCCGTGCAAGACTTGGCCTTCCTTCCCCTGGCTGCCACCATGGCTTCCCTCCAGCACCCAGGACCTGGGTCTCCCTCCTCTGGCCACTGGCAGGCACCCAGGACCTGGGCTGGCTTCTCCTGGGTCACCCGCAGGCATCTGGATCCAGCTGACTTCCCTCCCATCCCAGCTTCATCAGGAAGGATGTCTGGAATGACGTCCAGAAGATGTCCAGTGTAATTAGCATATTACCCTTTTATTATAATAGACTAGAGGCCCGGTGCACGAAATTCATGCATGGGAGGGCGAAGGGTGTCCCTCAGCCCAGCCTGCACCCTCTCCAATCTGGGACCCCTCAAGGGATGTCCGACTGCCCATTTAGGCCTGATTGGGCCTAAACGGGCAGTCAGATGTCCTTCTCACAATCCAGGACTGCTGGCTCCAAACTGCTCGCCTGCCTGCCTCCCTGATTGCCCCTAACTGCTTCTGCCTGCCAGCCTGATCACCCCCTAACCACTACCCTGCCAGCCTAATTGATGTCTAACTGCTTCACTGCCAGCCTGTTTGCCCCCAACTTCCCTCCTCTACCAGCCTGGTCACCCCTAACTGCCCTCCCCTGCAGGCTTGATCGCCTCCAACTGCCCTCCTTTGCAGGCCTGGTCCCTCCCAACTGCCCTCCCCTGCTGGCCATCTTGTGGTGGCCATCTTGTGTCCACATGCGGGCAGGATCTTTGACCACATGGGGACAGCCCTCTTGTGTGTTGGTGTGGTGGTCAATCTGCTTATTACTCTTTTATTAGATAGGATAGAGGCCTGGTGTATGCGTGGGGGCCAGCTGGTTTGTCCAGAAGGGTGTCCCGGATCAAGGTGGGAGTTCCCTTGGGGCATGGGGCTGCCTGGGCGAGGGGCCTGTGATGGTTTGCAGGCCGGCCATGCCCCCCAGCGACCCAAGCAGAGGCCCTGGGATCTGGGATTAATTTATGTTTTACAATTGAAACTTTGTAGCCTGGAGCAGAGCCAAGCCTTCTGCTTGCTCCGTGGTGACAGTCTTTTCTGTTTGGGTTTATTTAAATTCTATAATTGAAACTTTGTAGCCTAGAGTGGAGACCTAGGCACTAGGGCTGCAGAAGCTTGGCTTCCTCCATTGCTGGGGCAACCCTAGCCTCTGCTCTCTCCAGCTCCATGGCTGCTGCCATTTCTGTTGGGATTTTGTATCTTCTATAATTGAAACTTTGTAGCATTGAGTGGAGTCCTAGACCAGCAAGGGCAGGTGGAAAGTTTGGCTTCCTCCATTGCCAGGGAAACCCAAGCCTCCCTCCTGGTCACAGTGGCTGCAGCCATCTTGGTTGGGATTCACTTGCTCCCGATTGGCTGGTTGGCGTGGCTTGTGGGTGTAGTGAAGGTATGGCCAATTTGCATATTACTCTTTTATTAGATAGGACTAGAGACCTGTTGCAAGAAGATTCCTGCAAGAATAGGGCTTCCTGCGGCCTGAGCAAAGCTCCCTCCCTTCTCTGCTGCCTTGCTCCGTCCCATTTCCTCTGCCTCGCTCCCTCCCTTCTCCTCTGTCTTGCTCCCTCCCTTCTCCCCTGCCCTGCTTGCTTGCTTCTCCATAGCTTTGCTCCCTTCTGCAGTGCTTGGCTTTCTTCTACATTGTCTTCTGCGCCTGGATGCAAATTAACTGCCATCTTGGTTGGGTTAATTTGCATACTCATTCTGATTGGCTGGTGGGCATGGCTTATGGGTGTAGCGAAGGTATGGCCAATTTGCATATTACCCTTTTATTATTATAGATTATTATTATAGATAGATATAGTTACCCCTGAATCTCATTGTGTATGAGAGCTCCAGGTTTTGGTGGGTGCATAATAAACTTTTATTGATTATTGCTTAAGTGATTCATTGGTTTTACTAATGTGTTTTTAATGAACTTTGACAATACTTAAGCAATGTTTGCTGAATCCTGATCCAAACTTTCTCATCTGCCTGCCTTTTCTCATTGCTCTCTCATCCTGTCTACCCTTCCCCCTTGCCCACTTGTCTCAAGCCTAACCCCAAAGGATTAATAACCAGTCTTAGGGCACTTTCTCTGTACCAATCTGATGGTGCTTATTACAGTGTTTTGAGTACTAAAGGAATATAGTGTGTGTGTTTTAGGACATAGTAAGTACTCAATAATGTTAACTATTATCATCATGTAGTATAGCTTTTATATTTTTGTAAGGTCCTTTAGGACAGAACTCTATTTTTCGTTTCTGGTTTCACTTCACAGTGTCTGCAAAGCACAGTGGCAAAGCGCTGAGGGACTGGAGTCCCCATGAAGGCCCTGAGAGCTGGGGGCTCTGCAGGCATGCCAAGGAGCCGCAGAGGGGAGCTGACTCAACCCATCAACCACACAGCGTGGGGCCAGGGAAGGCCCCCTCTCCCAACTTTCCACTCAGGGCTCAAGTGAGAGTCTATCGACTAAGTGTAAATGAAATGAGGAGGCTTTGGCTAGATCGGAAATATAAAGATTTATTCAACGTTTTGACCAGAAATACACCTGGGCAGGAGAAAAAAGAAAAGCTGAGGGTTCTTACAGTAAAAAGTACATTTTTTGAGAAGAATCAGTCCTGCATTCTTAGCCTCTGGGTTGGGTCTAGATGGTGATCCTCGAACATTCTTTTTGTTTGCTCTGCAGGGAGTTATCAGACGTGTATCTGAAAGTCTGGTGTATATGCAGGCGTTTTCGCAGGACTGGGAAGTTCAAAAGTTTCCTTTTGCAGGCTAGTTAAAAACAACAGAATCACTTCCTCATCACTCAACCTACCTGATTTTAGTAGTTTAGCAGCTTGACTATAGGCGCTCCATTTTATTTCTTCAAGCCAAACTCTTCCGACAACAGATGCGGGGATCCCAGGCCTGTTTGGGGGCGTCTGGGGCACAAAATCGGGGAGGCGGGCGCGCGGGCGGAACCTTAGTCCTCACCTCTGTTTCCCGCGACTCCACCCCTATGGCTACACTACCAAACCGAAGGCCTCCTTCCGGGACTCCCGCGGCCTATTCTGAGCACGGCTCCGGAGTCTGAGACTAACTTCAGCTAAACGAGTTTAGACCATTCTCCCAAGCGGTGTCTCCCCAGCGCGGTCCCGCGAGACCTCCGAGAGAGGACGGGGCCGAGCCTGGAGCCGCGCACATGACCCCCAGCTGCGCCGAGCTTAGCCGGGCGCGTGCTCGTGCGCGTGCTCAGCGTGCACGCCGCCTGCGCTCACGTCGCCCCGCCCCCGCCGCACGCCGCTTCCACTTCTGGACCCGCTGGGTACGCTGCCCTGGGGTCCCCGCGCGGCTGGAGGGGCTCCCCGCGCGGCTGGAGGGGCTCCCGCCGCCCCCGCCGCCCCAGTCCACGGTTAGTCCAGGAAGCGGGGAAAAAACGGGGTCTGCAGGGGAGAGCTGCAGAGAGTGGCGGACCTTGCCCCTAACGCCCCGGGAGAGAAGGGGAAGGAGGCAGAGTGAGGGTAGGGAACGCGGAGGAAGTGAGCTGGGGTCTGGTCGCGGACAGGGCGGACAGCCCCCCCCCTCCCCCCTTAGCCCCCGAGCCCTCGTGACTCCCGATCTAGAGAGGATCGAGCGGACACATGGCCTCTTCCTTCCTGTCCGCGGGGACCACCACGGGCGACAGCGGTGGAGAGCTGAGCTCGGGGGACGACTCCGGTGACGTGGAGTCCCTCCCGAGCCCCGAGAGCGGGGCGTCGGGGAGCCTGGCCGAGCTGTTTGAGAAGGCGGCCGCGCACCTGCAGAGCTTGGTTCACGTGGCCAGCCGGGAGCAGCTCCTGTACCTGTACGCCAGGTACAAGCAGGTAAAGGCGGGGAACGGGAGGATGCGGGACAGCGACGAGAGGCCAGTTCTCTTTCCAACAAAAACTAATCGCAAACGAGAATGGCAAATGGCCAGTAATGAAGAGTGTGTGGGTGTGGGTGTGGGTGGGTGTGTGTTGTTTTTTCATCATCCCTTAAAGATTAGCATCATTAGGGACATGGACAGGACCTCTCTGCTCTCCTAGGAGTGATGTTGAGCGGGACACTGAGTAACAGTTTTCCTATGTCTTCTCTGACTTATTCAGCGACTTTGCCGCACTTAAGCTTTTACCAGCTTTAGAACCGTTACAAAATGAGGATGACAAAATAAGATTTGTCAGTCACGCTTGCCAAAGGGTCATATGGATGTAAGATTTAAAAAAAATATTGTGAGATCCAAGAGAATAATATGATTGTAATATAAAGGATAATGCAATACAAAACAAAGTACTGTTTATTATTGTGATTTAAAAAAAAACAACGCTAAATACCGTAGACATGTTTTGGCTGCGTATGCTAAGAGAGTAGGTAACTTGCCTAAAGTCATACAGGTAAGTCAGTCAGAATTAGAACCAGCTTGTAGCGCCTGATCCTAAGACTCTGAACTTTACTTGGAAATAAAAATAATAATGTCATTTAAGACATTTTTAATATGTCACTCAAAGAGATTTTGGGTTAGGTGCCAGAAGGAAAAATAATTGCTTTATCATAATTCACAAGTACTTACTCAGCATCTTTTATGTGCAAAACACTTGGGTATTATGCCTACAGGGACTGCAAAGGAGCAAGAGCATCATGATACTTACCTTCAAGAGACTTACTGATTTACTTGAGTCTAGATTTAAACTTGCTGACAAGCATTAAATAACAATTCAGGAAAACTCCAGTTCCACTGTAAGCAATGAAGTGCTGGATAATAGCCCATTTTATTTTATTAAAGTTTTAAAAACTTTTGCCTCTTGGTATCTATTTTTCTCTGTATTTTTAAAAAATAGTTGTGGGGTCTCTCTGTATTCTTCAACTGAATATATTGAATGCAGATGAACCCTTTTGTTGACGACTGATGAATATTAGTTAAATTGACCTGAGAGATACAATTGTAGACACAGGTGGTATAAATCATAGTGTTGAATGAAAATTGCTTCTGAATTGGCCTTGGAATTTGCTTTCTTGTAGAAGTTCTTGATATCTATTTTCTCTTTGGTCACTTACATTAAAGTAACATTAAAAGGAGATTTCCTATTATTATAACAAGAGTTTATTGACTATTGTGCTAGGATTGTAATATGTTTAACTGATGATTCTCTGGGCAGTATAAGAGTAATTTTCTCCAAATTTCCTAGAGAACATTCTACCTTTATTATTGATATTAGTGTCATCATTATTAAAGATTTTATTTCTAAGTCATCAGTGAGCTGCAGTCACCTGGTAGCCTCTCTGTCTCAGGTGTACTCACTCTATCCAGAAAGCCTGAACTTGGTGGCTTGCAAGCAAGCACTTGGTGGTAGGGTGTCTAGGAATATTCTGTATCTGGAAAATAAATAAGATTATGCTTACTTATATATGACATTGGGATAAAGTTTTCCTCAATATCCTCTAAATAATTTATTTTTAACAGAGTTCTGAGACTGTGTTAAAAATAGCATCTTTGATAGAATAATAAAGTTGAAAGTCCACAGTATCATTCCTGCATGGTGGAAAATTGCTCGTAATGTACTAAACATTTGTACTTTGGGCTGAATGAGGTAAGATTGTCAGCAGGAAGGTAATAAAAATGAGCAAAGATATGAACCTTTTTCTCTCAGGTATAGCTTTAAACTTACCTAGCAGCTCTTTTAGTTCCAAATAAGCCTGTGGCTACAAAATCATCTTTTAGTGAAATTTCAAAAAGGTCACACCAATTAACAGGGTATTTTGTTTTTTGTGTGAGTGCACTAGCCTACATTCTCCCAGCAAAAGGTAACTAATTGATACCTATGAAAGGAATAGGATAATAAAAATTTCAAATTCCTTTTGGCTTCACTGTTCAGGAACCTTTAGCACTAGTACAAGTCTTTCTACTTTAACCTGGTATGCTTGATTCACTGGCATTCACTCACCATTGGCAACCTTTGTTGAAATATTCTGTTTAAAGGGCACTGGATATGTCATATATATCAGAGAAAACAGTTGAGATGCTCTGTTGAAGTGGTATGTTTTATAATTCTGCTTTATAGTTTATGCTCCATTATCTAATGATTTGGGAACTGCTATTTATGATGTCCTAAAACCCTACAGTTTTGTTTTCTCAGTCTTTTCTGGATCCAGAACTGAATTTTGGGATACAAAAGCTCTGTGTCAGTTGGGATACAGGTCAGCTGCTGGACTTTTATTTTCAGTTCACATAGTAGTCTGAAGGTAGTTGAGCTAGGACTGGTAGGGTGATTCTGCCTCATGAGATCATCCAGAGGCTTGGTCTTTTTCCATCTTGTAGCTCAGCCATTCCCCAAGGCAGCAGTTCTCAAATTATGGTCTGTGGACCCCAGAGAATGCCTGACATTTTCTCAGAGGATCTGTAATACTATTTTCATAATCATACTAAGACACTATTTACCTTCTTTCTGTGCTGTCAAGGTGGATAAAACTACTGATGCATTAGCACAGTGGTCAACAAACTCATTAGTCAACAGAGCCAAATGTCAGTACAATGATTGGAATTTCTTTTGAGAGCCGAAAACCGACTTCTGCTCTTGGGCCACGAAGTTTCAATCACACTGTACATGTGTACCCACACGTGGTATTTTGTGGAAGAGCCATGCTCAAGGGGCCAAAGAGCCGCATGTGGCTCGTGAGCCACAGTTTGCCGACCACTGCATTAGAATGAATGAAGACTCTGGCAATAAATAGTACTAGTAGTCATATTTCTTTGCCATCATGCACTCAGAGTAAAAAAAAAAAAAAAAAGGAAACCAGTTTAAAAATCTTTGTTGAAGCAGTAAAAAATTGGATTTTTATTAAATATGAACTCTTTTGTATAAGTCTCATCAATGTGTGTGATGAAAAGGGGGTACACACAAAGATCTCTTGCTGCAGACTGAATTATATTGGCTATTTCAAGGAAATCACTTAAACGTAATTTTTGAGTTGCAAACAGCTATCCACTTTTTAATTAAATGTTTTTACTTAATAGAACAACTCACAGATAAACTGCCTATTCAGATGTGAGCATTTAACATAAAGTTTCTTGAAAATGATTGAAGTGAGTCTTTCACTTTATGGAAAACAACTGACGGTATTTGTTGCCAATGAGAACATTTGAATCTGCAAGTGAAAATTAGGAGTTTGGAAAATCTGCTGCAGGAGCTTAACAGCTTCCTAATACTTTTATTATGTTAGTGCTGAATGATTGTGAACTTTTGCTATTGTATAGTGAAATGTGTCAACATTTGGAAGGTGTGCATAACTTAGTAACCATGTTTCCTAAGTATTGAGTGGAGTAATGTTGTAAGTTATGTGTGAGTATAAAAACATTTCAAAGTGCAAGCCAGAACAATGGATTTTATTATAACTGTGAAAAATTTATTCATATGACTTACAATTCCAGATTGCAACTAACCTTAAACTGTCACTGAATTTTGGTGTGGCATCAAAGAAGAATATTCACAATTATCTGAAAATGCTGCTAAAATACCTTTCTTTTCTAGCAGCACATCTGTGTGAAACTGAATTTTCTTCATATACTTCAATCTCAGCAACATGTTTCAGTATATTGAATGCAGAAGTAGATTTCTGAGAATATATTAAGGCAGACATAGATTTGCAAAATGTAAAACAACGTCACCTTTTTTATTTTTGCTTTAGACTGATGGTTATTTTTTGTAAAATTTTGTTATGTTAACATATGAGTTTATTATTTTTAAGTGAATTAATACATATTTTTAAAATGTCTTTTAAGCAGGTGTTCAACAAAACACCTGTTTTCCTTAATGCTAAATATCCAAACTGACCCCAGTCTACTTCTCAGGGATCTTCTAAATATCAGTAGCTATAACCCACGTAAATAAAAGCTCTTTGGGATCCTCAGTTTCTAAGAGTGTAAAGGGATCATGAGATCAAGAAGTTTGAGAACTGCTGCCCCAAGATCTTCTGTCTATGGCCAGAGATAGCTCACCATCAGCACAGGCATGATTTAGCCTGAGCAAAGGGAAAGGGAAGGATAAGTCTTCTTTTCTTTTTAAGAGAGAGATTTATATAATTTTTACATACATTCAGTTCCCGGTGCCTGGGCAAGAGTTGCATGGCTGTATGTAATGTTTCGGTGGATGACCATGTGTCTGGCTGAGACTTCTATTACTATAGGAGAAAAGGAGAATAGATATTAGTTTTTGTTCCTGCCTGTGGCTGAAGTCTAGTTAAAAACAACAACAATAATAACTTTTTATAATGTCCAGTAGTTAATCTCATTTAATATTTCTATACTTTCAGCAGTTGAGGTGGTTTTAGAGATGTCAGCTGAAGCCTAGATTCTGTGTAACATATAACAATGTTATAGTAAAGGAATATTGTGTGGAGTCAAACAGTCCTGGATTCATATCCTGACTACTGATTAGCATTTTACTAATGCAGCAACCCTCCTCAGCTGCTCTGTACTCATTTATAAACGGTGTGTGTAATGGCAAACCTAAAGGGATTGTTGTGTGGCTCATTTGATAAAACGGGAGGAGCTTTCCCACACCAGTGCAGCTGCTGCTCTCACCTCTGTGTCCCTTCATAACAGGCTGCCCCTGTGTAAGTGTACATTTTAGTGACAATCAGATTGTGACAAGTTGCTAAGCAAATGATAGGGCTGATAATTGTTATGATTTCAGAGATGGATGGGATCATTGTGGACTGAAAGGGTTCTTAGAATCTGAACCTTGAATAGGAGGTGTAGCATTTTGGAAAGCTCAGGGAAGAAGGGAAGGCATTTGTGATGAGGGGGAATTACATTGAGCAAAACTCAATAAAAATCCCTAATGCAGTGAATAGACCAGTCTGGTTAGCAAGTAGACCATCATTTTGATTTTAGCAAAAATCAAGTGTAGAAGAGTAATAGGAGTTAGTAAGAAGATCCCTGAGAAGTGGATTGGGGTCACATTGGATATTTAGCATTAGGGAAAGTAGGTGTTTTTTTGAACACCTGCTTAATACATTCACTCTATAGTCAACAAGCATGTTTACTTTAAGTTAGGCACTATATTAGGTGCAATGATTGAGTTATATCGACACACATTCAGTCCCCTGTGCCTGGGTTTCTTGCAGGCTGTATTCTAATAGAAGGATGAGACTACACAAAACTCTCTAACACAAAAGTGAAAAGTACTGTCGTAGATTGTATTATATAGAGTAAGTGCTATGAGAGTTTATCAGAAAGGGAGATCACTGTGGCAGTGGGAGTGGGGCTGGATAGTGCATTCTGCTCTTGTGTGAATTTCATTTATGTTTATTCACAATGAAGCTAATTTCTGCATAGTTTAATTGGATTAAAAATAAGTATTGACTACAGCCAAGACCGGTTTGGCTCAGCGGATAGGGCGTCGGCCTACGGACTGAAAGGTCCCAAGTTCGATTCCGGTCAGGGGCATGTGCCTTGGTTTCGGGCACATCCCCAGTGGGGGATGTGCAAGAGGCAGCTGATTGATGTCTCTCATCGATTTTTCTGACTTTCTATCCCTCTCCCTTCCTCTCTGTAAAAAACCAATAAAATATATTTTAAAAAAACAAAAAAAAAATAAGTATTGACTACAAAAAGAAAAGATTATTGTGGAGTAGATAGAATTTATACTGTATAAAAACCCTTAATTTTTCACACAGTTTCCAAAATAAATTTATATTAATTAGTTCCATAATAGGGCACTTTAAAAATAGTATGTTTTATCCAGGAATGTGGGAGACATAAAATGCTATAGTGTTATGAGCATCAGTATACTAGTAAATAAACAATATTATGAATTGTGATAATTGTACTTTAAAGTTTGCTTATTGCAAAATTGAAAATTGTTCTGTATTATAATAAGTAGTAATTAGGATTGCATAATCTGTATAATTTTTCATATATAATTTGTCTATTAACTTAGGAATGCAACTGTTTTTCACCCATATTTTTATTGATTTCAGAGAGAAAGGGAGAGGGAGAGAGAGATAGAAACATCAATGACGAGAGAGAAATTGATTGGCTGCATCTGTATGCCCCCTTCTGGAGATTGAGCCTGCAACCCAGGCATATGCCCTTGACCAGAATTGAACCCTTAGTCTACAGGCTGATGCTCTATCCACTGTACCAACCAGCTAGGGCTGTCACCCATATTTTTAAGTGTATTATAGTATTAGATAAATTGTTTCATGCAGTAAGCAAAACCAGCCTATATTTAAAGTTTGTTTTTTGTTTGCTTTTGCAAAAATGTTATATTTTGTTATCCTATGTAGATGCAAATGTTTTCTAACCAGTAGTTACTAAGTACACATAATAACTTTGAAAATAAAAAAGTTCTCTGGCATTTCTTTGAAAAATAAGTTCTTGATTTCCTCCCTCTTCATTTAGGTCAAAGTTGGAAATTGCAATACTCCAAAACCAGGCTTCTTTGATTTTGAAGGAAAGCAAAAATGGTAAGAAATTACTGGACTTTATTGGGGTTGTTGGAAATGGTTTAGGTCTTTAGGAATTAGAAATGGATGAGCAGATTAAAGAATTATTTTTATATTAATCTGCCTGCAGTAGACTGCTAAGATTAAAAGAATCCGATTTTAGCTAAGTCTACTAAAGGATTCTTTTGCCAA
The DNA here is from genome assembly GCA_027563665.1 of Antrozous pallidus. Classification (NCBI taxonomy): domain Eukaryota; kingdom Metazoa; phylum Chordata; class Mammalia; order Chiroptera; family Vespertilionidae; genus Antrozous; species Antrozous pallidus. Next base: position 23,717,005 of record CM050527.1, on the reverse strand, counting down.
GATGTTGGATGTAAGTAGTTCACAATAGAAATACATTCCTACATAAGAATAGCTTCTTAGAGGGTGACCATGTGAGCTATTGCTAGAGATTTTCCTTTCCTGTCATACAGGCCCCACTTCTTCCTCTAAGAAGAGCAGGTGAATCCCCAGTCCTTACTCTTCTCCCTGACCCTGTTTTATCTCCTCTCTAGTGCTCTTCTGTTCCTTGCCCCACTCAACACAGGAAGGAAGTGCTGACCATAATCTTTTGGGAAGACGGGGGAGGGGGGGGGGCAGATGCTTAGTTTACTTAGTTCACTTCTTTACTGAATATGTAAAAGGATTATACCCTCCCCAGTTTTTTTTTTGCTTGTAATGCAGAGGTTCCCTCTTAGTGTATGAGGCCTTATTTCCCCTTACCTTGTCTAAATGAAAAAAGAGGAATTGCACACAATAAGGAACCTTAGTTATAGCAGGAAGAACTTTGAAGCATTATCCCTAGAATTAAATGTATAAAGGGTAGGGTTTTTAAAAGAAGCAATATGGTTGTAGAGAGAAGTGCTAAACATGAATTGGAATTTTACTTTCTAGAGCAGTGTTGCTCAAAATGTGGTCTAGACAGATTGCCTGTCTGAACTGTTACCCAGCCAGAGAAGCCGAGCTTGAAGCCAAATGTAAATCAGTTACGGCATCAAGCACACTCACACTCTTGGTTCCGCTGACCTGTTTGCGTGTGTAGGACATCTCAGTAAATGTCACAGTGCTTTGATTTTTATTCCAGCCCAAAGTTTCTTTGCTGGTGATAACAAGTAGTTCTCCAACTGCGCTTTATTACTGTTGTAGAGAATACCTGACATAACTTTTATTGTGAGGTGTGCTTTTTAAAAATGTTAGGACAATTTGTAACTTCATTATATTTCTCTGTTTTAATTTTTTTTATAGTTTTACAAAGATTAGATTTTTACAACCACTCTAATATAATTCAGGCAAGAATATAAATTGGGTACTAAAACCAGGGGATGAAAAACTATTGGGGAGCAATTTTTATTCATGCTTACCCACAATTTACTTATTAATTACGAAGAAGAAAACAGGAGACACTGCCTTTACCAAGTCCTCAGTCTTATCACTGATGATGGGACAATCTGATATTGTGCCTTCTGATAGAATGCATTGTAAAGGACATGTCACCCATGTATTGCTCTTGACAAAATATTTAACCTGATTCTAATCATGATTAATTGCTTTTGCCATGGACACTCTTTGGTGAGGAAACAATCAGATAAGTCCAAATGGAATGATATTTTATAAAACAGCACGTTTTGAGTCTTAATAATACCAATATCATGGAAGACAGAAAAGGCTAAAGATACATGACACTCCATGCTGTGTATGAATCATGATTGGCTCCTGGTCTAGAAGAAGAAAGTAATGAAGGAAATTATTGGCAAATCGGAAATTTTATTGTATTGGTGTTAAATTTCTTCAGTTTGATATATGCTGATATATTTATGGGTAAAGTGTTAGGATATATACAAGGAACACTCGAGATTCAGTAAAAATAAATTTAGAAATCTCAGGTGTTATATTTATCAGAGGAGCAGAAAGGTGTTTAAGAAAATGTGAGTCTGAGTTCTGGTTCACAGTAGATCAATAGGTTTACTTCCTGGTGGAAGTAAAATCGGCAAGGAAAAACTAAGAAGGAGCCTGTTTTTTTGGCAGCTTGCAGGGAAAAAAACACTAAAATATTACTCTGGGCTTAAATATTACTCTTGGTATTTATACTTAGGAAGTCCCTACCTCCTTACCCATTTGTGTATTCTTAACTCTGTCCTCACCAGCCTTCACTTTTGAAGTTTCTGCAGAAGCCTAAGGATCCATGACTAGCAGATTAGATAACAGCAGAAGGGGGTGGTGTATTTTTTACATCTAGAATAAGTTTGAGGCATTTTTCCAGGGAATATTGTTTTGCGTGATGATTGGTTTCCATGTTACTGAAATGCTATAAGCACAGTTCAGTTATAAGATGGGAACTACTTGTATTGATCTATATATAGATCAGACATTTTCTTTTCTTTTTTTAAAAATATATTTTATTGATTTTTTTTACAGAGAGGAAGGGAGAAGGATAGAAAGTCAGAAACATTGATGAGAGAGAAATATCAACCAGCTGCCTCCTGCACACTCCCCACTGGGGATGTGCCTGCAACCATGGTACATGCCCTTGACTGGAATCGAACCTGGGACCTTTCAGTCCACAGGCTCTATCCACTGAGCCAAACCGGTTTCGGCCAGATCAGACATTTTCCACAGGCTCTATCCACTGAGCCAAACCGGTTTCGGCCAGATCAGACATTTTCAACAGGGGTGTGAAAGTTGGTTCTAGGGAGTTATAAAATCTTAGATATTACAATGGTTTGTGGTTTTATAAAATCCAACAAATACCCAATATATCTGGACTACTAAGATTTCTTAGGAGAAGGTGATTAGAAAAAATTATGTAAAAGGTTCCTTAGGTGTGATGAGAAGATCTGTGTAGACTAATGTAAATATAAAAAGAGAGGCTCATCTATGGCTTATTATTCTGTATCCTCAGACCTGTAAAATGTGTATGCCAATTTTTTAAATAAAAAGAAATATGCTATTTGTGCTACTTACATGCTTAATGATCAGATGTTTGGGATATTCTAGGGAAGCATGGAAAGCACTTGGTGATTCCAGCCCAAGTCAAGCAATGCAGGAGTATATTGCAGCAGTTAAAAAATTAGATCCGGGTTGGAATACTCAGGTAAGACTTAATAATTACAAAAAAAATACCATCTTTCTCTCAAATAAATGTTTAAATCTAAACTTATGCTTAAGTAACATTCTTAAAGTTTTACTTTCTCAAATCGAAAGATTCTACATTTATTGCAGTATTTATCTGCCTAAAAATACAATTGCTTAAACATTAACGTAACTAGCTACTGATACTGAGAACATCTCTGAATTGTGGAGACTTAAAAAAATATAACAATAATTTCAACCATGTAAAAACTCATTTCAGAATTTGAGAGAGTTTAACATTAGTTCATCACTGTTAAGAAATGGTAGGTATATCTTGGGGTTGGTTTGTTTTTTGAGTCCCTTCTCTGCAAGTACAAAATGGTTATTGATAGGAATAAACTATGAATAACATCCTTCTGCTTTTATGTGATTTAAAGTATATTAGAGAAGATGAAACATACCTAAATAAGGTTAATCATATAAAACAGTAACATCCAAGTGCTAGCAGAGATTACCTTGGACTTTAGGGGCATTGGATATTGTTCACTTAAAAGACTTTTTCTAGTATACTTATTAGAGAACATCTATAAAGATTTTATTAAAGATGGAGTTGCTGCTTTATTAAAAATTTTTAAAGCCATGGTTGGCAGATGTTTCAGTGGTATAAAGGCTGGATCATTACCATGTCAAAAATACAAATTGAATGTATTTCTTTTCAATAGAAATATTTAGGCCAAACTTTTTAGCAGTGAATGAATTCAGCAATTTTCAGTGTATCTGATAAGTTGTTTCATGGGTACATATTAGTTACTAATATAAAGGAATTTTGCTCCATTAATCACAAATTCTTAAAATGTCAAAGTTAATGAGGAACCTTAAAGATTATGTATTATGAAGTGTAAAAGTATATCATAACTGAGTTCAAAGTGGGACAGATATCTTTGAATAATGTGATTTGGGTGCCACTGAAACATTTCCTGATGTTTTCTATGTATGTGAGTATTCATTCTCAGAAACATATCATTTTATTAATATCTTTTATAAAACAAGTTTGCATACAAATATCCTATATAATAAAGAGCTAATATGCTAATTAGACCAGACGGCAGAACAATCTTCTGGAATGACGAGGAGGGGGAGGAGAGGGAGAAGAGCCACAATGCATCATGGGCTGTGAGGGCCTACTCTTGCATGAATTTTGTGCACCAGGCCTCTAGTATATCATAACAGTCCTAAGACCTTTAAACCTGAAATGAGTAGTCCAAACAGGTGCTCTGTGAGCTGAGCTCAGCCTAAACACACATGGTACAATGTTTAAAACAAAAACAAACAAAACTTGAATATCTTCAGATGGGCTCTTCAGGTCCTGTCACTGTGGTCTCAGTTCTTCTCTATTGATTTATGCTTGACTGTTTTCATGGCCTGGCCTATGTAGACATTTGAGTTTATAACGCCTAATTAATGATAGAATTTATGATTTCTTACCTTCAATACCTTAATTACTAAATAAAATTGTTAACTATGATGCTTACAAATGATTGCAGAGTCCGTGCATTTGGGTAGTTCTTTATGGAAATCCAGAGAGGCATTAAGGATGCTTTTAAAAAATGTCTCAATCTCACCTATTGAACATAAACTTAATTTGTAAGCCAACCATAATCAAAGATACTTCCATATAAAGAGCATTCTTTAATACATTGTTCTAAATATATTTTGACATCATAATCTACTTGTAAAAGGGAATTTTGTTTGATTTACATTTAAAATTTTAGTTCAGACACTCTGAGCTGGTCCCCTCTTCTCAGGTTTTTCTCTGTTTTTTACTGTTGGGGGCAGAGCATGACCTCAGTCTCAAGAAATTTAGTATTCAGTTCATGATCTTTTAGGTTAAACACTCATTTTCTTTTGATGTTCATTTCTAAGAACAGTGAAATAATAACTCATATGCTAAATGTGTTGAGCTCTTTACCCATGTATTCACCTTTGAAATCTTCACAAGAATCTTAAGAATTAGAAACTATTGTCTGCATTTTTAAAATGAGGGAATTTTAAGTACAGAGAAGATGAGCACCTTATCTAATATTAGACAGCTAATAAATAATGGTGCTGAAATTTGGGTTCATGCTTATGTGAGTATAGAGCCCTACTCTTAATCACTCTGATCCCTGTTCTATAGCTTTATATATGTGTGTGTCCGTATATGATCTTGATTATGTAATGGCAGGATTTACTTTTTCTCATCCATTCATAGATGGACACTTAAATTGTTTTCATATCTTGGCTATTGCAAACCATGCAGCAGTGAGCATGGGAGTGCAGATATCTCTCTGAGATCCTGATTACATTTCCTTTAGATATATACCCAGAAATGGTATTGCTGAACCATACAGGAGCTATGTTTTTAATGTTCTGAGGAATTTACATACTGTTTCCTGTCATGACTATACCAATTTACTTTCCCACCTGTGTGTCTGGGGATCGAGTCCACAACCTGGGCACATGCCCTTGACTGACCCTTCAGTCTGCAAGCCAGTGCTCTATCTACTGAGCCAAATCAGCTAGGGCTCACCCACTAGTTTTAATATCCATTAATGATGTCCTTACTCCATCATTTCTTCTACATTTATTATTTTCCATCCCACTATGAGGATGGGCTTTCCCTTCTCCCCCATTTATTTATTCATTATCAAGAACTGTGAAAGGTCTAGGATTGTCCCTACTTGTAAGCTAATAAGTTAGCCTGTTACTGTTTCTTAGATGATGGCAGAGGTACCAGACTCTTGGGTTTGAGCCAAAGGACTTTATTATTCACGGCATGCAAACTGCATGAGCTTCATCTGGTTTGCATTGGTTTCTCAAGTTCCCCAATTCCCTCAGGATGACTCAGGTGGGCCTAGATAGATTCCTGCATATGCAGTGGGTTGTGCTCTAGGGAAGAAGCACTGATCTTTGGGAATTCACCACTTTTATAGCAGGTGGAAGCAAGCCTGTTCTTTGTCAGAAGTTTGGAAGACATTACCTCATCCCTGAAGGTGGCTCACTGCACATAATCCTGAGAAATGGCTCAGGTAAAGCGTGGTCAGAGCCTGGCATACTAAGCAAGAGTGCATAGGGAAATTTAGGGTCCATGGATTATTGCCTCTCCCAATACTCATTTAGTATTTATATCAGTGTGTATTCACGGATTTTTATTTTATTCAGTGGGTTATTATTTATTACCACCATTATTTGGCCTCTAGGAACCCCTTCACAACGGCTCCTGTGTCCTTTTGATATATCCCCTTCATTCTTTGAGCATTTTCTTTCTGGCACAATATGTTTCAAGATGTATTAGTTTCCTACAGTTGGCATAGGAAAGAATTACACACTGGTACTTTGTAGTTTAAAACAACAAGTTTACTCTCTCACAGTTCTGGAGGCTAGAGATCTGAAATCAAGGTCTAGCAGAGCCAGGCTTTCTTTGAGGGTTCTAGGGAAGAGTCCTTCCGTGCCTTGACCAGCCTTTGGTGACCTCAGGTATTCCAATCTCTATCACTATCTTCACATGGCCTTCTTCCCTGTGTGTCTGTATTTAATCTCCTCTCCTTTCTCTCATGTAGACACTAGTCATTGGATTTAGCACGCTCTCCCCTACCCCCGACCACATCTTAACTTTTTCTCTTTCAGCTTTATTGAGATACGATGTTTCATATGAACCAAATATAAAATGAGGCCTTTGTCCTTATACTTACTTGCGTGTGCAATTTATATACCCTAAGAGCTAGGGATACAGCAGTGTACAAAAGAGAACCTTCCCTGCTATTAGGGAGCTTGTAGTCTGGCAGGCATGAGCAATTAGGTAAGTAGGTGTTATAATGTATTAGAAGGTGATTTGTGCTATGGAAATAAAAGAGAAGGTTAGGGTGTACCAGAGGTGGGTTTTTAAATTATATGGTCAAAGAAGGCTCACTGAAAAGATGACATTGAGCATACATTTGAGATAGTGAAAGAGTGAGCCATACAGTTATCTGGGGAAGAGCATTGCATATAGAAAAAAACAGCCAGTGCAAATCACTCAGGAAGACTCATGTCTGGTGTGCTCTGGAAACTGCAAGGTGGACTGAATAGTGTATGGTGATGGGCAATGGGGCAGAGAAATAGGAAATGAAGTAGGATGGAGCACATGGAATACCGTATTATAAGGATTATGGCTTTTACTCTCAATGACAAGGGAAATACTCTGATTGTAAAGTTATAAAATATGTGGTATTCTACATTGTCCAGTAAATATTTTAATGAAAGTAATATAGGCATATGGAAATAATTCCAACAGAATGAAAGAGTATAAAATGAAACTTTATAAAGTTTATTGCCCCATACATTATTATATACTGTTTTTAGAACTGTCTCTCTACTTGTAACTGTTTCTGTAATTCTGCATTGCTTCATGTAACACTAAACTCTAAATTCTTTCTTTTAAAGAAATGCTTTTTGTAAGTTGAACATTTGTCTGACATATAAATGAGGGTTGATTTGGGTAGTTCTACAGTTTCATTTCTGTTTTCCCTCTTCCTCAACGATTTTCAACTGGTGTCCCCCAATAATTTTTTTAAAAATATATTTTATTGATTTTTTTACAGAGAGGAAGGGAGAGAGAAAGTCAGAAACATCAATGAGAGAGAAACATTGATCAGCTGCCTCTTGCACACTCCCTACTGGGGATGTGCCCGCAACCAAGGTACATGCCCTTGACCAGAATTGAACCTGGGACCTTTCAGTCTGCAGGCCAATGCTCTATCCACTGAGCCAAACCAGTTTCGGCTCCCCCAAGAATTTTTAAAACATGCAATAATACCTGACTAGTCAGGGGCACTTGGACCTCTTTTCCCTTTTATTGTGAAATTAAAAAATAACAGCCAACCATAACAATAGCCATCTGGTATGAATGTCCTGTCTTGAACCATAAATATATCCTATATAATAAAAGCCTAATATGCTAAGTGTCTGGTCATCCGTTCAACCAAAGTATGATATGCTAATTATATGCTAAGTCCGCTCAACTGCTTGCTATGATGTGCATTGACCACTAGGGGGCAGATGCTCCAACTGGTAGTTAGCTTGCTGCTGGGGTCTGCCTGAACTGGACTAAGTGAGATGGGCTGGACACGCCTTAGGGCCCTCCTGCGGTCCCTCCCTGGTCCTGATCATGCACCGGTGGGGTCTCTCGGCCTGGACTGTGTCATCTAACAATCTAAGACCCCTCTGGGATGTTAGACATCCAATTTCAGCCCAATCCCGCAGGCCAGGCCAAGGGACCCCACTGGTGCACAAATTTGTGCACTGGGCCTCTAGTAAGTCATGTAATAGAATTGCATCTTTCTCATGTTGTATAAGTTTGCATCTGATTGGTTAATTTTGGGTTTCAGAAATTCTTATGTACAACTGTAGGCACCTCCTTTTTTAACAAGTCACTTTGGAGCCAAAAGAGTGGGTAATTGCTATTATCTTTTTTTGGTAAATGAATCAAAATTATACCTATTAGCTGAAACTGGTTTGGCTCAATGGATAGAGCGTTGGCCTGTGGACCGAAGGTCCCAGGTTCGTTCCGGACAAGGGCATGTACCTTAATTGCGGACACATCCCTGGTGGGGGGTGTGCAGGAGACAGCTGATCGATGTTTCTCTCTTATTGATATTTCTGACTTTCTGTCTCTCTCCCTTCCTCTCTGTGAAAAATCAATGAAATATATTTTTAAAATATACCTATTATTTGTGTCAGATTAGCAAAAAACATGATATATTTTTTGGTGTATTGCAGAATTTGAGTAATTTGTTTTTGTATGCCATGAGATGAAAAAGGTTAAAAATCCCTGCTCTACCTCCATTTCTACTCACATCTGTAAAACCTCTTGTGACCACCAGAGGGAGCAAAGTTCATTATAAAAAATGATTTTCTCGGGAATTCTAGGGCTCTCTGTGTGTTTCAGTAGTATTGTTAATACCTTGGTTCTCACTAACTATCTAGTATCTTGCCCTTTTCTTTTAAATCCCTTAGATCCGTGGTCGGCAGACTGTGGCTCATGAGCCACATGCGGCTCTTTGGCCCCTTGAGTGTGGCTCTTCCACAAAATACCACTGCCTGAGCAAGTCTGTTTTGAAAAAGTGGCATTAGAAGTTTAAATTTAAAAAATTGGTTTCTCGCCCTGGCCAGTTTTGCTCAGTGGATGGAGTGTTGGCCTGCATACTGAAGGATCCCAGGTTCTGTTCCCATCAGGGGCATGTGCCTTGGTTGCAGGCACATCCCCAGTGGGGGTGTGCAGGAGGCAGCTGTGATTGATGTTTCTCTTCCATTGATGTTTCTAACTCTCTATCCCTCTCCCTTCCTCTCTGTAAAATATCAATAAAATGTATTTTTTTAAAAAAGAAAAAATTGGGCTCTCAAAAGAAATTCCAATCGTTGTACTGTTGATATTTGGCTCTGTAGACTGAGTTTGCTCACCACTGCCTTAGATCTTTAAAAATTGTATATTTACATGGGATCTTATTAGCAACTTTATTGCTCTTCATTTTACTGATCTGATAACTCAGTGGTCGGTAAACTCATTAGTCAACAGAGCCAAATATCAACAGAACAACGACTGAAATTTCTTTTGAGAGCCAAAAACTGACTTCTGTGCATGGGCCACAAAATTTCGATCGCACTGTACATACGCACCCACACGTGGTATTTTGTGGAAGAGTCACACTCAAGGGGCCAAAGAGCTGCATGTGGCTTGCAAGCTGCAATTTGCCAACCACTGTGATAACTCTTAGAACAGCATCATTTTATTATATTTGTGTGTTGTTAGTGAATATATATAGTATAAATGGGAGAACTCACACTTTTGTTCTGATAGCAAATAAGTGGTTATTAGCTATCCAGTAGCCATCTGGCCTTTTTGTAAAACTTGCACTATTCATCGTTGTCAGGTTATTTTTTACTTATAAAAAATCATTGAATATCAGAGTAGATAAATTCAGAATGTATCTATAAAGCTAGTCATAACTTTTGAAATTTCTATTTCTAATTAGATAGGTGTTTTGTGTGTGTGTGTGTTTTTGCCCAGAAAATGATCCTCTTTATTGTTCTCATCATTCAGATTTAATTTTTGTCAACTATCAGGTATTAGTATTGAATTGGGTTTCTTTTCATTAGCTGCCTTATGCTAGAGAATTATTCTTTAAGGTACATTTTTTTCATATATTGAACCTCTCATCTCAGAACCTCATGTAACCTTTATACTTGCTAATACAACATGTAGCCTATAGGCTTCTCAAAGCCTAAGACCATGATGGATTCATCTTTTGTGTCCTGGCCATACTGCCGTCAAGGTATAGCACAGGGCACAGGTGCCTACTAAATAATTCTTAGATTATTCTAACGTTCTTTTCAAATAACAGTAACCCCTTTACATTTCTCTCTTATCGTCTATTTTGCAACATCTCCTGGCTCCTTTCTTGTTTCTTCAAGATCCAGGGCATAACTTATGCTCAGTATTAGGGGGATTGCTTTGTTTAACTCACCTAGCATTTATAGAGCACATGCAGGATGCTTTTAATTTCTAAAAAAGACCTACCTGGAAATAAGTGGAAAATTCAGCATTTATGGTTAAAAGAGATTAAAATATACACACATAGAAAAAGTGAATTTTGAAATAAGATTTGAATTTCACCACTTTTAAGGTGATAAGAATATTATGAAGCAGAAGCCTGCATGATTAAATATTGTTTTTCCCAAGGATTTAGCCTGTGTTGATGTTTCTCCCTACCATTCTTACAATTTTAACTACAGCCTATGTTGATTCTAAATTTCCTTTTTAGCCCTGACCTTTTTCTGTGTGATCAGGGCTCAGAGTTTTTAGACCAGGGCCACAAAAAAAAAAAACTTTTTAAAAAGTAAAATGCCTACAGGGACTAAGCCATTAAGTTAAATCAGTGAAGTGGACTGGAGTTTGTACACAGTCATAGCAGTTGTGGCTTACAAGAGAGTGTGTGCCCTATTTAAACAGGGGAATTCAACTTTAGCTCCAGCCACTTATTACTGTGGAGTGCCCAGTAGTACCAGATTGGATATGAAATCTAGTTTTTATGTGAAATCTCTTGGTTCTTAAATGTAAGCCATATCTACAGGCTACATTATACTTGAGGGTCTCTGCCTGTTTTACTTTTAGTTTAAGATGTCTAAATATTTCCTGAGCATTTCTACATTAATATTGCAGGTGAACTTCAAACTCAGGTTCAAGATAGAACTCATTAACTCTTTATTCTCCTCATCTGCTTTCAACTGTTTCCTTCTCTTTTATTCCCTATCTGATTTAATGGTACTGCCATATACCTATTTAGTTCAAGTGAGAAACCTAGGAGTAATCCCTGAACTTTCCTTATTACTTCTTAGTGGTCTAGTTAGTTACCAAGTCTCACTAGTTTTACCTTCTAAGTATTTCACATTCACCAGTTTCTTTCCCTCCTGTTACTTTAATCTTCATACATCATCATCTCTTAGCTAGGTGTTGCAATACCTCCTACATGTTATCCCTGTTTTGTATTGATCCCACTCAATCCTGTCTTCAACATTGCTTATAAGTGGCTTATTTTAAATATACATGGAATCTTGGGTGAGCCAGAGGGAATGAGATACTTGAAAAGAGGTTGAAGAATATTTGCTATAGACAATTCTCCAGAATAAATCTGTTTTTGAAAAAGATTTTTGTGGAGCAGAAGGATTTTGAACAAAAACAAGGCATGAAAATCCAAAATTCCTAGACTGGACTAATATTGTTGAGATTTAGGTAAATTGAATTGTCTATAGAGGGCAGTGTTTCTCAGTTTAAAGTTACTGTAACTTCCTGTGAAGATAAATACACTTATATTGTGTTTATTTTGTGTTTTTGTTTCCTTTGTAGATATACATTATAGTAAGGTTAGAAATTAAAATTCTTAGCTGTAATAAATCAAAATGTAATGTTTTAATGAAGGATAATTATATAGTCTCAATATAAAGAACATTATTTTTTCTATCCAAAAATGTTTGGTCTTGGAATGATAGATGAGAACTAAAAGTGAGAAAATATTTTGTTTTATTTGTCATAAAAAGTTAAGAAAAACAAGCAACATAAATTTCATTTGGTAATCCAAGTTAATTAGAAAATTTAAAGAAAATTGGTATCTTGTATAACTAAAATCTTTTACAAAAGGAATCTTAAGGCTTTCTTATTTGTGCAGGAAAACAGGATATATATTTTTGTAAGTGAAACAATTACACATTTGAATAGACTAATTGGATTATATCAGTAAAGCCATAGGCAGAAGAATAATCTTTTTGAAATGAGTTATTATTTCAAACTAGAGGGTTGATGCACGAAATTCGTGCAAGGGGCTTAGCCCTTGTACCCCCAGTTTTATTTGGAAGGTTGTCTGGACAATCTGGTCTAATTAGTATATTAGCTCTTTATTATATGGGTCTTGTTTTAGTTAAACATTTTGAGTCAAATGTGTTAGCTTCTATATACAATAATAACTGATGCAGAAAAGCATGATGAATTAGTAAAAACATAAAGTGGTTCTACTGACTTTATGAGGGTTGGCCACTATGGAACTATAGAATTTTGAATGGTCGTGTATATGTATATGTTTGCCAATTTAATCCAGTGGCCCCTATTTGTGGATTTAAAATGTGTGATGTTTTGTTAGCTTCAGAGGGGAATTGACAAATCAGTATTTATCTGATAGATAGTATTTTCACATTTCTTCCATGCATTTATTTATTTATTTTGTTGTATTTGTCACTTTATGAAAGGAAGCAGTATGTGTATGTATGTGTGTTTATGCAAAAACTTTGAGTGACAACTTCATTCTTCATTAAAATAACTTAGTGCATAACTTAGCAAAACTTGTGAATGTTTTCAGGGTTCACATTTTAACTTTAAAACAACACCATAGGAATTTTCAGGGAGATGAACCAAGATGGTGGCATAAGTAAACACCTATCTTGCTGCCCCACACAGCAATTTCAAAACTACAACTTAATGACAGAACAAACATCATCCAGAATCACCGGGAAGCTGGATGAGTGAAAATTCCACAAATAAAAGTAAAGACAGGTCACTGTGACTCAGAGGAGCGGCGGAGGGCAGCGTTGAAGATATGCACGAAGTCATGGGTTTGGAGCCCTGCGTGCATGAGTGAGCGGAAAGGGCGGGCAGCTGCAAAGACAAACGCAGGACTGATTTCCCAGTTCTGGGCGAGGTCTAGGAAACCCATACTCATACGGGGTGAAACTGGACATTGGGGAAGCACACTGAAACTTGGGCACTGCAGAGGTCTGCGAGCTTGTTAAGAGGCGAGCTTGTGGAGAGTGTGCGTGAACTTGGGAACAGCAGAGTTGCGCAGGAGCGCAGAGGGGACTCGTGAGTTGCTCTTTTGTTCGGGAAACCGCTGGACTGCATTGTCTTACCCTGGGTAAGACTTTGGGTGTGCGGACTCATTTGGGGAGAGGCTGAATTGTTTGGCAGCGGATGGAGCTCAGTGGCAGCTTTCTCTCGGAATTGCTTGCGACCATTGCCAACCGGCACAGAGACCCAGGTGCCGCATAGGGCAGAGCTGACACTGTCTGCTCAGCCCGGAGACTCCACCCATCCAACCTGAGCACAGCTGACCATCACAGCCAATTGGCCTGGAGGTCAAACCCTCCTAGTGCTAACAAAAATAATCTAGGCTTAACTTCAACAAGACTGTGCAACCCATAAAGGGCTGCACCAAGAGTATCCACCTCAGGTAACTGGGGAGGCTGAGTCACTGTCCCTTAGAGGACATCTATCACACAAAGTTAATTGTCTAACTCAGGAAAGCAGCCACCATGCAGAGACATGGAAAGAAATCAGATGTGAAAGAAATGGAGGGAAAAAAACGACTGGACATGGAATTCAAAACTACGGTTATAGGGCTTCTCAAGAGGCTCCTACAAAAGGTCGAGACCTATAAGGAAATAAGCAAGACCGACAAGGAAATGAATGAGTCCTACAAAGAAATGAACGAGACCTGCAAGGAAATGATCAAGACCAACGTGGAAATGAATGAGTCCTACAAGGAAATGAAGGAGATCCTCAAGGATATAAAGGAGACTCTCAAGGATATGAAAAAGGACCAACCAGAAATTAAGCATACACTGACTGAAATAAAAAATATTATACAAAGACCTAAAAGTGCTCTGGAGCACCCCAAGAACCAAGTTAAAGATTTGAAATACAAAGAGGCAAAATCCACTCAGCTGAAAAAGCAAGAAACCAAAAGAATCCAAAAAATTGAAGATAGTGTAAGGGGCCTCTGGGACAACCTCAAGCATACCAACATCCGAATTATAGGGGTGCCAGAAAGAGAGAGAGAGCAAGACAATGAAAACCTATTTGAAGAAATAGTGGCCGAAAACTTACCACACCTGGTGAAAGAGATTGACTTAGGAGTCCAAGAAGCACACCGAACCCCAATATATAGGAGCCCTAAGAGGACCACACCAAGGCACATCATAATTAAAATGCCAAGAGCAAAAGACAAAGAATATTAAAAGCAGCAAGAGAAAAACAGATGGTTACCTATAAGGGAGCACCCATACGATTGTCAGCTGATTTCTCAACAGAAACGATGCAGGCCAGACGGGAGTGGCAAGAAATATTCAAAGTGATGAACAGCAAGAATCTACAACCAAGATTACTCTATCCAGCAAAGCTATCATTCAGAATTGAAGGTCAGATAAAGTGTTTGCAGATAAGAAAAAGCTAAAGGAGTTCATCACCATCAAACCAATATTATATGAAATGCTGAAAGATATTCTTTAAGAAGAGGAAGAAGAAAAAGATAAAAGTGTAAATTAGGAACAACAAATACACATCTATCAACAAATGAATCTAAAAATCAAGTGAATTAATAAGCTGATGAACAGGATAAAGTGGTGAATGTAACAGAGTCAAGGACAGAGAGGGAATGGACTGACAACTCTTGGGGAGAAAGTGGGTGTGGGAAGTGCAGCAAGAGACTGGACAAAAATCATGCAGCTATGGGAGAGGACAGTGGAGGGGGTTGAGGGCGGAGGGTGGGATGGGTACCAGGTGGAGGGGAACTATAGGGTGGAAAAAAAAGGGAACAATGTAATTAATAAACTGAACAATAAAGATAAAAAAATTAAAGAATTAAAAATAATGGAGGGGAAAAAATGACTGGACATAGAATTCAAAACCACAGTTACAAGGTTTTTCAAGAGGCTCCTAGAAAAGGCCAAGACCTACAAGGAAATGAACAAGACCTACAAGGATATGAAGGACCAACTAGAAATTAAGCATACACTGACTGAAATAAAAAAATATTATACAAAGACCTAAAAGCAGTCCAGACGACCACAGAACCAAGTAAAAGATTTGAAATACAAAGAAGCAAAATCCACTTAGCTGGAAAGGCAAGAAGCCAAAAGAATCCAAAAAATTGAAGATAGTGTAAGAGGCCTCTGGGACAACCTCAAGCATGCCAACATCCAAATTATAGGGGTGCCAGAAAAAGAGACAGAGCAAGACAATGAAAACCTATTTGAAGAAATAGTGACTGAAAACTTCCCACACCTGGTGAAAGAAATTGACTTAGGAGCCAAGAAGCGCACGAACCCCAATATATAGGAACCCAGACCACACCAAGGCACATCATAATTAAAATGCCAAGAGCAAAAGACAAAAGAGAGAATATTAAAAGCAGTAAAAGAAAAACAGCTACCTATAAGGGAGCACCCATACAATTGTCAGCGGATTTCTCAACAGAAACTATGCAGGCCAGACGGGAGTGGCAAGAAATATTCAAAGTGATGAATAGCAAGAATCTACAACCAAGATTACTCTACCTAGCAAAGCTATCATTCAGAATTGAAGGTCAGATAAAGTGCTTCACATATAAGAAAAAGCTAAAGGAGTTCATCACCACCAAACGAATAAATACTATTTGAAATGCTGAAAGGTATTGTTTAGAAGAGGAAGAAGAAAAAGTTAAAAATAAAAATTATGAACAACAAATACACATCTGTCAACAAAAGATTATAAAAATCAAGTAAATTAAAAATCTGATGAACAGGATAAACTGGTGAATATAAGAGAATCATGGGCATAGAGAGGGAATGGACTGACAATTCTTGGGGAGAAAAGGGGTGTGGGAGGTGCAGCCAGAGACTGGACAAAAATCATGCACCTATGGGAGAGGACTGGGGGGGAGGTGAGGGCAGAGGGTGGGATGGGTACTGGATGGAGCGGAGCTATAGGGGGAAAAAAAGGGGAACAATGTAATTAATAAACTGAGCAATAAAGATTAAATTTAAAAAATAACACCATAGTTTTGCACCAAAAATCTCATATAAAGTTAATTCGGAATAAACCTATTTTTATTGATAGTGGGATTAGGTTGTGCTGAAATATTATAGGTGTTAGTTTTGATGTTTCTTCTAGCATTATCTAAGACATAAGTGTTGTTATCCTCCAATGTTATAGTTTCTCTTCAGGTTAAATATTTCATGTATTTCAAAAAAAATTGGTGAAACTCTTAGTAAATTGAATTGTCTATAGAGGGCAGTGTTTCTTAGGAAATATAAAAATTTTTTTCCATCAAGATGTGTCCTGCCATGCTGAGTGTGACTCAGTGGTTGAGTGTCTGCCCAGCAATCAAGAGGTGATCAGTTCAATTCTCTGTCAGAGCATATGCCTGGGTTATAGGCTCGATCCCCAGTGGGGGTTGTGCAGGAGGCAGCCAATCAGTGATTCTCTCTCATCATTGATGTTTCTATCTCTCTCTCCCTCTCCCTTCCTCTCTGAAATCAAGAAAAACATATTAAAGAAGAAAAAGATGTGTCCTACTTACTCTTTTAAACATATAATTAGGTTTTATTATAGCATTTTATCATGTAACAGCTATAACACTGGACCATTTTAAATGTAGGGCCTGAAAATCTAATCTATTTCATCTCTATTCTAAAATATACCAAAAATTAATTTATCTTTTATACAAATTATTTTTGTATAAAACACCCACATATACAAACGACATGGAGTAAAAGATGTTCCTAGTCTCAGTTATTTAATAGTCCTGTCGGTAAATCTTATTATTCCCCTCTTGTAGACAAGGAAATTAAGGCTCACAGAGGGTATTTTAACAAAAGGTTAAGTAACCAACACATAGCTAGAATATATAAAAACAAGAGGTCTGGGCTTTTTCTAAGACATGCATTTTCCCCATCCCACATCACACAAAATGTTTTCATGGACATACTGTTTTATTTCTGCCTTTTTCTTAAATATTCATCAAATATTTGACCCTAATGTATTGGAGCCTGATACTCTTTTTCTAGTACTACCTATCCTTTTAAAAGTAAGTATAGGTTTCACTATTTTAAGCCAGCCTAATATACTTTCCATTTTATAACTTTTTAAAGAGAAATATACATCAGATTTGTTTCAAGATGGCTTTATAGCTTTGTATTCTTCCTTGACAACATAGTATTCTTGTATTTCTCACTGGATATAAGTTTGTATTAATGGAATTATTAATAAACTAGAGGCCCGATGCATGAAATTTGTGCATGGGACGCGGGGTCCCCTCAGCCCAGCCTGCACCCTCTCCATTCTGGGACCCCTTGGGGGATGTCTGCTGGTTTACGGGCCTAAATCGGCAGTCAGACATCCCTCTCACAATCCTGGACTGCTGGCTCCTAAATCCCTCACCTGCCTGCCTGCCTGGTTGCCCCTAACTGTCTCCCCCTACCCCTGCCAGTCTGGTCGCCCCCAATTGCCCCCCTCTGCTGGCCTGCTCGCCCCTAACTGCCCCCTTCCCCCGCCAGCCTGCTCACCCCATGCAGCCTGCTATTCAGTTGTTCGGTTGTCCCTCACTAACTCCCCTGCCTGCTTACTCCCCTGCAGCCTGCTTGTTAAGTCCTTTGGTCGTCTCTCACTAATCTCCCTGCCGTCCTAGTCATAGGCAGCCATCTTGTGAGGCTGTGAGGGTCAATTTGCATATTACTCCTTTAGTATATAGGAGGATTAGAAATTGTAAAACAATAGCAAAGTGGTCTTATTCTTTCTTCTGAAACAAAAGTCTCCATAATATTTTGGTGAGACTTTACAGTCCTTTTAAGTATTTGGAAATACTACATTTATGTGGAGATTTACAGTGAGAAATCTCAACATGGAGTAATATAATTTCAGAATTTTAATTTTATTATGTATAACTGTATATGAACATATAAGTAGATATTAATATAGACATTAATTAACCTTTTAATGCAAATATAAGTTTATAAGAAATATTTTAATCAGATAAATCCAAAGCTTCTGTTTTGGCGGTGATGATGTATTAGTTTGTCATGTTCATGTATACATGTTGTGTGTGTATTTTTAAATGTCCTTCATATTACCTACTATTATTTAGCATCTAATATCAATAGTTTGATGGTGTTATTAAGAAATTAAATAACATTTAAAACCTAAAAAATAGCAAAGTTGTGCCTGCATTTGGTATTAACATTGCATCTCAATCCTATCTCTATTGTGTACTTTACCAAAAAATGTTTGGACACTTTAGTATATCACCATTTTAAAGTTTTTAAAATTAACATTTTGGGATATTACAATTTTTTATTATAAACCTAGATAGATAAGTTTTAAGTTTGATCTCCCTTCCTGTCCCCCAAATTTATATCATGTACAAAAGTTTTATATATTGAGAGATTGAATTTTTAAATGTCTAGTATTTTGTACAATAGTTGACTAAATAATTTTTATTACTATTTTAATCCTTGTGTCCTTCCTACATGTTGATTTTTATAGTGCATGGAGCATTTCTCTTAACGTTTTATTCTGTGGGATTACTCTATATTTTTGTTCTTTACTCAGTACTGCTCTAGATTTCCAAGTGCTATAGTCTTTGTTTTCTTTTTAGATCTATTTGTGTTGTAAAACTAGAGGTGACTATGTTAATTTGTCCTTTGAGATTCGCTTGAGCTAAGATTTATTGAGCCTTTCAGGTTGCATTACTTAGCATAAAGTAATGCTGTAATCCTGCTGAAATCTTATAATAATAATGATTAATTATATGTCATCTGAAATCTTTAAAGAATTTATGCACTTTGAATGTAATTTTCCCAGTAAATTCTAGATTTCAAATCACTTAGTTTTTACTTCTTTTCTCTAGCATTTCTGCTGATCAATACAAAATAATGAAATCATGCAGTATCATTATTATTGTTATGGGCTGTGACCTAAAAAATACTGAATTAGAAGATTTTATGATTTTCAAAAATTATTATTGGTTATATATACACACACATATCTATGCCTTTGTATTTGTGGTATCTTCCAAAAATTTTTAAATTGGGATTGTTTTCCTTTAGACCAACCACTAACCTCCTTTGGCTTTATCCGGAGTTTCCAGGGATGCCTGATGTGGTGCTTCAGCTTACTCTTCCCTAAGTCATGATGCTGTTCTGTCATTTTTGTCTACTCTGAGTCATTCTTGTCTATCATTAAGGTATGCAGCAGCATTTTTTCACAGTCTAGCTTTTTGCCAGGTGTCATCTAAGCATGTAAATCAACTCTGAGTAATGAAGTATTGGAAGAATTAACATATTTGGTACGTAAATATGTTATGTTATAGGATATGTTAACGTAAAGAACTGTTTGACACGGTCCTTGGAACCCCCTCAGGTCAGGCTTTGAAATGTATATGTCTAACTTCCTAAAGTTTCAACACATCAGAAATAATATCATGAAAAGCATAACTTTAGAATTAGAAATGTAAATAGGTTTCTGTGTTTGAGTGTGTGTGTGTGTCTGTATGTGTGCATCTTTAAGAGGTTTTTAAGGAAACACATTGGTATTAACATCTACTGCAGCTAAAAACCATGTATTTTTAATAATTTGTTTTCATTTTTGTGCTGTAGTCTTTTTACTACCTTATGCTTATTGGAAAAGAGTGAAGTCACTTATCTCCTTTTTCCCAAGATGACAGACTAATTTTAGATTATTTAAATAATTTAAGCTCAAGAAAATATATAATTGCAAAGTGAGTAAGACAGCAGTTGCAAGTTTCTGTTAAGTTATTTTCACAGGTTAATGCAAAATGCTCTACATTTTTGGAAAACTTAGAATATACTTCTATTCAAATAACACATTTTTAAGAAATGGATTTATTTTAACCAAAAATGGTTAAGTATTTTAATCCACCTCCACACAATGACATTTGTTTTAAATGCCATTTCAGTCACATACTTTAAAAATCTATTCACCATAACTTTACATAGTCTTTTAAAAAAATGTTTATAATAAGCACAAGCAGAATGGCCTTTTAATGCCTGGATGTTACAAGATGCTTTGGATAAAGCATTTGTTTGTATGAAAATAGTAAACGCTATGCTTCTCACTTTTCTAGGCCACTTTCTTTTTTTCCTGTGTATTGGAGTTCCTCATCAACTGTGTAAATATAGAATCATGAGGCTTGAGAACTTAGGTATTTGAAATGTAATATATAACCTCGAATAAGTGTGTTTTATAGATAGCCCTCATTTCATGCAGAGTCCTGTATTTAAATAACTCATATCATTGCTATTCTAAGTAATGCTTTTGCAGTCAAAACATCTGAAAGGTGATTGACTTTCCCCCCATAGCTCCATAATTTATAAGAACACATAAAATGGAAAGACTAAACCAAGTTGATTTTGGTGCATTGTTACAGTCTTAATATCAGTATAGAGAATAAAGACTAAGTCTGTTCAAAATAGATTGGTTAACTTACTGCTCAACTTAAATTTCATAACATAACTCCTTTTTATTGTTTAGTTTGTGTTTTTTTTGCATTTAATTTGTAGGTGTTGGGTGTCTTTGATTTTATGTCCTTTGAGAAATTTATGATTGGGTACTTTATTTATGACATCGTAGCCTCAGCTTAGGCAATTGATTGAAATACAATGTAGAGCAATTTAGTATGTATTTTTCTAAAAGCTTAAATTAGGAAAATGAACCAATAGTGCTAATGTGAGTTGTTTTGGAGCAAGGTAAGAAGGCAATGGCAGGTTAACTTTATACTTCTTTTGGTCTTTTATTATTAGAATCTTATTTGCAATATTTGATATAATTTGCTTTTAGAATTTTGTAGTGTATTGTCATATTTTAAAGTTGTTAAAGATTATAATTCACTGAGATTATATATGTAGAAAAGAGTTTGTAAACTATAAGAGTGTAATGCCAATAAATTATTATTATACCAACTATAATATTTAACAGGGGCAAGAAATTTATTAATATGCTACCAAAAATAAATGGAATATATTATTAGTGTAACTGGGGAAGTTAGTGAGTGATAACATAGCACATGGTAGACTATGTTGAATAAATGACTAGGTTGAAATTATAGAGAAATTACTCAGGGGGAAAAGTTAATACATTTACTTTCTTGTAGCTGTAAACCCTGAATAGTAAAGAACTAATTTAGTTAAGTCATAGTCCTTTAATCTAGTGTTGGAAAATAGTTTTTTCCCATATATATCGACTCTGTCAGTTCTATGAATTAGATTTTGTTAACCAAGTTGAAAATAAATATGTTCACTTAAAAGAAATATATTACAAAGGTTTGGATTTGAAACACTGAATGCTACAATATTTTCAGTCTGTCTGTAGAGTAATCCTCTTGTGGACGCAATGCAGTAATTCCCATCTCAATGCATGTGAAGTAAGCCCCTCACCTATTTGACACAATTTGTAATTTGAGACCAAAAATATTAGTAACTTTGCAGCTTTACAGTTAGAGATACTAGATGTTTATTGGTCTCTCAGTATTTAGAGTATGGCAGAGGTGAAAAAGAGAGAGTAGGTTGACTCTTGGGTACAATTAAAATACCAAATTTTAAAAAATACATGCTCAGGGTAATTGAAAGGAAAAAAAGAGCATAAGAAGAAAAATATTTTTTTTTAACAAATTTGGTGTTGACTTTCCAGGTGCCTGTCCTTGTATGGAAAGTTTCTGTGTTGGAGATGGCTATTTATTTATTTACTAGAGGCCTGTTGCACGAAGGGATTCATGCAATAGGCTTCTTTCCCTTGGCTTTCAACACTGGTTTTCCTCCGGGACCAGGCCTTTGTTCTGGCCGGAGTCTGCCATCTTGCTGCATTGTCTTCACTGCGGCTGGAGTGCCACTCCTGTAGCCCTTAGCCCCCAACCCTTCCTCTCATAGCAGGCTTCCTGACCTGCCCCGCCACTCCGTGCCTGGAGCAGCCGGGCAGCCACCATCTTTGTCCTTCTAATTTCCATATTCTCTCCTGATTGGCTGGTGGATATAGCAGCAGAGTGATGGTCAGTTTTGCATGTTTCTCTTTTATTAGTGTATATTTATGACAGTACTAGAGGGCCAGTGCACGAAATTCGTGCACAGGTAGGGTACCTAAGGCCTGGCTGGCGATCAGGGCCGATTGGGGCCTTCCTTCTCCAGGCTGCCAGCTGCTGGCTGGGACCTTCCTTTGTTCCTCACCATCCCCTGGTAGTCAGCGCATGTCATAGCAAGCAGTCAAATTCCGGGTCAGTAGAATTCCCAAGGGGACAATTTGCATATTAGCCTTTTATTATATAGGATTATGGATGACTCCCTTTTCTCCTACACCTAGCCCCTCACCCACCCCATACCTTCCCCACACTATTGTCTATGTCCATGGGTTATGCATATATGCTCTTTGGTTGGAGATGGTTATCTTACCAGTGTCCAGATAAAAGACAATTTAAATTGGACACTGGCAGTGAGGCTAGATTGGCTTGGAGACAGAGGTCAGTGTTCTGACCGATACTGAAGCATTCTGGATGGAAATGCCAACTTTTCTCATATGCCGAAGTTTCCCTAATCATGTGAAATATGATAGAAACCAGATATAAGGAAATTGTCATATTCTTGCCTTGCCCTTTTCTGTTATAGCTGCAGACAGACTAACCACTGAAGATTTTTATGATGCTGTATTTAAGCTCATTAATAGTTTAAGTATATTGACTCATAGGTAACTTGAAGTAACTTTAGGAAATAGGGCAGACCTGAAAGTAACAGAATCATGTAGTTTGATTAATTAAAACTCTTAATGGAAGGGTGAGAAATTACACCTGAAGTTTATAAGAATAAGCCAACCCCAGAAGAAATACAAATGCCAATGACTAGTGAAAGGTGCAGAATCTCACTACTAGTCAAGAAATGTAAGTAGAATAGTGTATACTTTCTTTTCAGCTGATTGGTTGACTTAATAGGCTGCTGGCAAAGCCTGAGGAAATCACAGGCATGTACTTTCATTGGAGCGTGAATTACAGCAGTCGTGTAGGAGATGGTTTCTTTGTCTTCTGAAACCACCTATACTTTTAGCCTCCTTTGATGTGAGGACCAGCTTCAGCAGGGCCTCCTAACTGAGCAGGCTCATGGAAGTTTTGATTTATATCCCTTCCAGGCTGGTGATGGGATGGATTATGTGTGGTAGAAGCTCTATCTCCAGCAGCTACTTGGAGTTGTTAGGTAGCAAGCCTGGTTGGGGTAGAGGTAGTGGGCAAACTTTCACAAAGGAAAGGCAAGAAATGGGAGGGAACTGGCAGTGAAATTCCTTTTCCTTTCTTCCTTTTTTGCCTTTTCTGAGACATTGTGGTTCATTTATCCTGTGTGGCCTAGCTCAGTGGAGCCTGCCTAGTAACCATACTGTCTTTTACTTCCTTTTCCTCCTTACCTTTCTTACCTTCCTTTACCTCTCATTCTTCAGATCTTGGTATTTGACCTCCGAAGATTTCCTGAGCTTGCAAGCTTTGCCTCCGGTTCTTTTCTTTAAGAAATATAGACTAAGTAAATAACAATCCCACTTCTGAGCCTCTATTCCACAAAAGTATTTGGAAGTTTTAGAAGATATGTTTTTGTGGACATACACTGCAGTGTATCTTACTGAAAGGGTGGAAGCCATCTAAATGGTCATCAATAGGGAAATGGTTAAATAATGATATATAATAGAATACTTTCTAGCAGTAAAAAGAATGATATAGAAAGTTATCCATGATATATGTGAGATTACATGCAGTTCATTTTGCTTAGTTTGACCCCATTTTTTTATCTTTATTGTTGTTTATTAATTACATTGTTCCCTTTTTTTCCACCCTATAGTTCCCCTCCACCTGGTACCCATCCCACCCTCTGCCCTCACCCCCCTCCACTGTCCTCTCCCATAGTTGCATGATTTTTGTCCAGTCTCTTGCTGCACTTCCCACACGCCCTTTCTCCCCAAGAGTTGTCAGTCCATTCCCTCTCTATGTCCGTGATTCTGTTACATTCACCAATTTATCCTGTTCATCAGCTTATTAATTCACTTGATTTTTAGATTCATTTGTTGATAGATGTGTATTTGTTGTTCCTAATTTACACTTTTATCTTTTTCTTCTTCCTCTTCTTAAAGAATATCTTTCAGCATTTCATATAATATTGGTTTGGTGGTGATGAACTCCTTTAGCTTTTTCTTATCTGCGAAGCACTTTATCTGGCCTTCAATTCTGAATGATAGCTTTGCTGGATAGAGTAATCTTGGTTGTAGATTCTTGCTATTCATCACTTTGAATATTTCTTGCCACTCCCGTCTGGCCTGCATCGTTTCTGTTGAGAAATCCGCTGACAATCGTATGGATGCTTCCTTATAGGTAACCAACTGTTTCTCTCTTGCTGCTTTTAATATTCTCTCTTTGTCTTTTGCTCTTGGCATTTTAGTTATGATGTGCCTTGGTGTGGTCCTCTTAGGGTTCCTATATATTGGGGTTCGGTGTGCTTCTTGGACTCCTAAGACAATTTATTTCACCAGGTGTAAGTTTTCGGCCACTATTTCTTCAAATAGGTTTTCATTGTCTTGCTCTCTCTCTCTTTCTGGCACCCCTATAATTCGGATGTTGGTATGCTTGAGGTTGTCCCAGAGGCCCCTTACACTATCTTCAATTTTTTGGATTCTTTTGGTTTCTTGCTTTTTCAGCTGAGTGGATTTTGCCTCTTTGTATTTCAAATCTTTAACTTGGTTCTTGGGGTGCTCCAGAGCACTTTTAGGTCTTTGTATAATATTTTTTATTTCAGTCAGTGTATGCTTAATTTCTGGTTGCTCCTTTTTCATATCCTTGAGAGTCTCCTTTATATCTTTGAGGGTCTCCTTCATTTCCTTGTAGGACTCATTCATTTCCTTTGCGGTCTCGCTTATTTCCTTATAGGCCTCGACCTTTTGTTGGAGCCTCTTGAGAAGCCCTATAACCGTGGTTTTAAATTCCATGTCCAGTGGTTTTTTTCCCTCCATTTCTTTCACATCTGATTTCTTTCCATGTCTCTGCATGGTGGCTGCTTCCCTGAGTTGGTCAATTAGCTTTGTGTGGTAGACTTCCTACAAGGGACAGTGGCTCAACCTCCCCAGTTACCTGAGGTGGATATGGGTTGCACAGTCTTGCTGAAGTTAAGCTCAGGTTAATTATTGTTAGCACTTGGAGGGGTTGACCTCCAGGCCAATTGTCTGTGAAGCTCAGCTGTGCTCAGGTTGGATGGGCGGAGTCTCCGGGCCAAGCAGACAGCGTTAGCTCCGCCCTATGCGGCCCCAGGGACTCTGTGCCGGGGGCAATGGGCTGCCAGCACCTCTGAGAGAGAGCCGCTGTGGAGCTCCACTAGCTGCCGGGGAATTCAGACTCTCCCCAAATGAGTCTGCACACCCAATGTCTCACCCAGGGTCGTAAAACAAAGCAGACTGATGGTTTTCTGAATGAGAAAGCAAGTCGCAGAGCGCTCTCTGCGCGGTCACACAGCTGAGCTGTTCGCGCAAGCTGCCTTCTCCACAAGCCGGGAGACCCGGCGAGTTTTGGCGTGCCCTCCCACTGTCCAGTTTTCACCCCGTGTGATAGTGGGTTCCCTGGACTTCGCCCAAAGCTGGAGAATCAGTCCAGTGGGACATCTTTGTCTCCTTGTTCGAGAAAACTGGCCGGTTTTCAGCCGCCCACCCTCTCTGCTGGCGCGCACTCCAAACCTCTCTCCGCGCGAATCTTTCAACGCTGTCCTCCGCCGCTCCTCCGAGTCATAGTGTCTTATCTTCACTTTTATTTGTGGAATTTTCATTCGGCGAGCTTTCTGGTGATTCTGGAAGGTGTTTGTTCTTTCGTTAAGTTGTAGTATTAAAATTGCTGTGTATGATGGCAAGATAGGTGTTTTACCTATGCCGCCATCTTGGTTCTCCCTCGACCTCATTTTTGACAAATTAGGTCACTAGACAAATCAGGTATGTTTGTGGCCATATGTGATTTTCAGAATTTTCCTTTTGGTAAATCTGTGACTGCAAACTGAGCCAGAGTTGCTTCATAATAAAGGATAGAAACAAAATATGAGAATATTACTCCATGGGATTTGGAGAGAAATAATGAAATAAACTTTAAAATCTGTAGATTATACTTTTCCTTTAATAGTATTTATTGACATTATAATTGACTGAATACTTATCTGTTCCTTCCTCTAAACTTGAACCTCTAAAAGTTTACGAAAATATCCGTCTAGGTCACCATTGTACTCCTAGTTAGGAGGTAGTGACTGTAAATTGAATTAATAGATAAATGAAAAATAACACATGTATACTTAAATGTACAGTGAAGTACAATATCTATTTCCTAGGTCATTTGGAGAACTATTGCTACTGAGCTTTTTGGACATATGTTAACGATGCTAAAAATGTTTCAAAGCTATATAAGTGGAACCAACATTCTCAATTCATTTAATCAAACAATTTCATTTTATATGTTCGTACCATTCCATAAAGTGAGATACTAAACCACCATTCTCTTTCCATATTATGCAGCTTATTTATAAACTCTGGGTCAGACCTATCCTTGGAGGCAGCAAACCAATAAATCAGTATTACAAATGATATGCCCCAAAGGAGTGTTTACCGGTTACTTTAGCCAACTTATAAATGCATAGCTTAAAACCACAAGTAATTAGATGGAATCTGGCATAAAGTGAATGGCAAGTTTCTTGCTATTTGAGAGTTGTTACCTCCGCTTTGCTGATTCTCAATCTAAGTTGTCACTGATAGTCTCTGCGTAGGTGTTTCAGGTTTTACTTTTCAATAGTAAAAGCTATATAAACTTGATTATAACAACTAGGAAATAAAAATAAATCACTTAGAAGCAGCAAGTTTTCTGGACCATTAGAAAGAATTTCTTAAGCTTTTGATTTCTCATAATTGTTTTAATAATAAAACAAGTATTTTATTTAAAATTTAAGTACACCCAAAAATAACATCCTTAATTTCTTTCCCCACCAAGTAAAAAAAACACACAAATGTTGGGAAAATGCCAGGCTCTTGTTCAATGAGCATTATAATCAAACTGTGAAACCACTTATAGATCTCTTGATAGATTGCCAGTGACCACCAAAGCTTGTGAACTTAAAAACATTTAATTTAGAATACTTAAAATACTGTTCATATTCATCCAAATTAGGTAGTAGAACTATCGTCTACAGCTAGACTTAGATAAAAGAGTACTAGGATAATTAGGTTGATGTACTTGATATTTTTCTTACTGTAAGAAATATGATGATGCCTCATCTTTGAAATATTTGAAAATAGCTGGAAAGACATGGTTTAAATTGTGTATTGATCATTGTTTCACTTTATTATTTATTTTTATTCATTATGTTAATAGTTTATTTCCTTTTTAAGTGTTTTTAATGTTCTTCCCAACCATGAGATTGTATATGTTAAGGAAGTATGCAAAATATTGAATTCCTGTAACTTGCATTGTACTACTATGATATAGCTAATGAGTTACAAAGCAAGATTTAATGTGTTCATTTGTTCATTTACTTGTTTTTCTTCAATCAACTTGCCTAGCATTAGTGTTAGATTTGGGGATACAAAAGTAAATAATCCTTTCTCTTGAGATATCAAAATCTAGTGAAAGAGAAAAAACATTTAAACTGGTCATTTCAGTGGAGTGTAAAGAATACTAATAACATTGTGAATAAAGGTCTGTGGAATCACAGGAATCACTATCTGCTTGTTGATAGCCATGGAGGAAACCTTTAGTCTGGGTCGTACGGTTTGAGTAAACTTATTAGTGGAAGAAGAGGATGGAACAGCATTTTGTATAGAGGCAACAGATAGACGTATGAGGGAATCTTATCAAATGAAAGAGTAATATGCAAATTGACTGTACCTCTGATCAAGCCACACCCACCAGCCAATCAGGAGCAAATAAACCCCAACCAAGATGGCTGTGGCCACTGAGAGCAGGAGGGAGGCTTGGGTTTCCCCGGCAATGGAGGAAGCCAAGCTTTCTACCTGCCCTTGTCGGCCTAGGCCTCCACTCAATGCTACAAAGTTTCAATTATAGAAGATATATTTCAACAGAAATGGCCTGGTAGGATTGAGCCTAAACAGGCAGTCAGACATCCCTCTAGGGGTCCCAGATTAAAGAGGCTGCAGGCTGGGCTGAGGGACATCCTCCGCCTCCTGTGCACGAATTTTGTGCACTGGGCCTCTAGTCTATATACATATACATATACACATACACATACACACACACACACACATATATATATAAAGGCTAAGTGGCCGAATGACCTCTTGGTCACTATGATGTGTACTGACCACCATGGGGCAGATGTTCAATGCAGGAGCTGCCCCCTGGTGGTCAGTGCGCTCCCACAGTGGGAGCACCACTCAGCTAACTGACAGGCGCCAGATGCTAGGCTCACGGTGAGCACAGCTATGGTGGCACAAGCCTCTCCCTCCACAGCAGTGCTACCAAGCCTTGGCAGTAGGTGCAGCGGGGCCAGGATGAGCAGGAGCAGCACCTGGTCCTGGGCTCAGGCTCGGGCTCCTCCCTGACCACCTTCCACTTTGCGCACTACTACATCCCCCGAGGGGTCCTGGATTGCCAGAGGGTGTAGGCCAGGCTGAGAGACCCCACTGGTGCATGAATCCGTGCACCAGGCCTCTAGTAGAAGTATAAGAGAGTTTGACATAAAGAAAATGGAGAGCTTAATATGTATTAGTCATTACTTAGGAGAACATGGATGGGTAGGTTAGGATTAGACTATTATTTTAGCAGCATTATGAAGTTCTGTGTGGAGTGAAGAGACACTACCCTTTATAGTTCTTTTAAAAGAAAAAGAGTGATATGCAAATTGGCCATACCTTCACTACACCCATAAGCCAATCAGAGCAGCTATGCAAATTAACCCACCAAGATGGCGGTGGTGTAGAAACAAGCCAAGCACTGCAGAAGGGAGCAAAGCTGCGGAGAAGCAATGGGGGTGAGGGAGAAGGGAGGGAGCGAGGCAGCAGAGAAGGGAGGGAGCTTTGCTTAGGCCACAGGAAGCTGTATTCTTGCAGGAATCTTCCTGCAATGGGTCTCTAGTAAATTCAATAAAAAAAGAAAACTTACACACACACACACACACAAAAGAGGTAGCTTAGAAAAGTGTGAATGTATCTATAATGCTTAAAATTTTCAATGGTAGATTGTTACAGGAAAATTAGAGTGATATGTAGGTAATATCCTAAAAAACTGTTAAATCTTTTTTGGAATTCCAAATGTGATATGTTAATATATACTCTTATAATAACAGTGTAAATAACATAGAGAAATAGAAAAAAATTTGTCAGTGATTTCTCTTTTAAATCTGTAATGCCAACTGTGTTATTTTTGTTTTACCAAGGCCTGAAGGATTCTCTTTTATAAACTTTTGGTATCCAATACAGTCTATTGGCTCAGCTCTATTGTAAGATACACCTTATTTACTAGATTCTATCATAATTCATCTTAGCCTAAATGGCATGTCAGAAGAAACATCTGTAAGGGAATAAGCAGCAGATCCAGGGAAAAGGAAAACCTACTAAATGTAAAGATATTATAGAGTGGCTGGCAGTTCAAGTTACCAGTTTTAGCTCATGCCTTGAGAACTGACTCTACTACACAAAATTCTTTCAGGTGTGTGTGTGTGTGTTATTTTTTAGGATTACAGAACTCTTAAGATATTATTCAACATAGCCTGGAAGTATCCTTCCTTTTGACAGTTTTGGAAGTGATAAAATAGATCCAGGTTAGGTTGTCAATTAATAATAACTTAAGAAATAACTTCATGAGTTTTCCTTTGGAATTTTGATGTTTTGGCTAGCGTAGTTTAAAAGTCACTCTCTTATACTGCAGTGCTTATTGTTCATATTTAATTTTATAGTCTTTGAAACTTTATTTTAACTCACAAGATGTTATGGGTGTTTGGAAAATAAATGACTTCATATTTATTAATTGTTATAGAGCTTACAACCTCATTGCAAGAGACTGCTTCTAAATCACATGTGTAGTAAATATTTTCATAGAAATACAGTCATAAATAGTCCCAGGAAATCCCTATTGAATATGCTTTATTTATATTTCAATTTTATGTTGTTGATTTGCTGTTTTAAAATTGAATATGATTAGAATAAATGCTAATGCCTTCATTTTGCACTTTGAGTCAAAGCTTACTAAATTAAACCTTTACTCCCAAAGTAACTTCTTGATGAAAAATATGCAGTTTACTGGGTTTAAATCTTTTCTTGAGATCACATGTGTCTGATTTTTCCATTTGTAACATTTAAGAACATTGCATAATACAACTAGATGCATAACAGTCTTTTCCTTGTACAAGCACCCCTCATTTAATAGAATCCTGAGTAAGAGGACCTTATGAATTAAATAACTAATTGACTTAAACTTTTCCTTTTCCCCCTGGAACTTGAGATAGTGGCATTGTACATATATCACCAGGTGGGGAGTCAGAGTCCTCTCACGGTGAATATTATAGTTGAATTAAAATGAATGTGTGAGAACATCTTTTAAATGTACTAACAGCTATTAGTGAGCTCCCTAATCCCTAAGAAACAGACCTTTATTTTGGGACTAGAATAGTCACAAAGGACTAGTCTTCTCATTTGCCTGTGATCATCAGTATAGTCATCCGTTATGAGTCCTAGTTATGAGCTGAATCTTCTTCACTAAGCTAAGATTGAATACTTGAATTTCTGGCTTGATGAATTGCTGTTTTTTCACATGCAAAGATGGTAACAAACTGTAGAGATATAATTGGGAGATTTTAGGAAAGGGAATAGTAAATGGTAATTATAGAAAAGCGCAAAAAAAGTTAAATTATTGAACATGGCTTCAAAATTAGAAATGTTAAGGTAGACTGGGGCCAAATAACTAAAATCCTATCTAATAAAGATGGACTTTGCAAATGGGCCATAACTCCGCAACAAAGATGGCGGCGCCCACAGCCGATAAGGAGGGACTACACAAATTGATGCAATGAGGTGAAAGGCAGAAGGTGGCTCTGGCTGGAGCAAAGGCGGAAAGGCGGTTCTAGCCAGAGCGAAGGCGGTGCCAACAGCCATGGGAAGGAAGACCTATTCTTGCATGAATCTTTGTTCATTGGGCCTCTAATGTTAGATATTTCTCTTGAAAAGCTGGACTATCTTAAGCATTCTGGTATACTACCAAATTGCCTTCTCTACTGTTTCTACCTGTTTTTATTGAGACCTGATCGTTTCCTGTTCATTCCATGATGCCCCCAATCCACACTAATTTCTCCTTTCCATAAGTCTAACACATTTATTATTTCTAGTATATATTTTAATATTTGATCTCTTCTCTTGTTTCTTACCTGTTTTACATGTTAACAGCCTAAATCCCTGGTAATATTAAGTGTCTTGATAGCAGGTACCTTGATTTATGTATCTTTCACTGATAAGCTCAGTGTTTATTACTGTGTTGGATTGAGTGGAAGTGAAAAATGTTAGGGATATTTGTTAACATAAATTATGCCTCTTTATGTGGACATATGCTCTTTGAATGTGGTTCTAACAATTATATTGCTTTTTAAAACATTCCAATTACTGGATCATGTTTATTTACTGACTAGAGACCCAGTGCACAAAATTTGTGCACTTGCGGGGGGTGCCCCTCAGCCTGGCCTGTGCCCTCGCAGTATGGGAGCCCTGGGGGGATGTCCGACTGACGGCTTAATGGAGGGAAGGGTCTGATCCTGGGGGGCTATCTCAGGCCTGCCTCCCGGGTCTGGAATTGTAGGGAGGAGAGGCATGCCCAGCCCCAGGGGATGGGGCCCGGCAGCAGCGGGCCATGGGCCCCGGGTGCCTCGGGAGTGCTGACAGGTGGTTGTCGGTGTGCTATTGTTGTGGGCGCCCCTTGCGGAGGTGGTAGGTGAAGAGATCGAGAGTTGGGGGTACAGGCTGCAACTACTCCAAGCCTGGGTCTTCTCCCCAACCAGTCAGCCTCCCTGTCCCCCCAGGGGTGCGGGGACTGGGGTAGGGTGTCCATGCAGGGGGATTGAAAGAGCTCCCCATGGCCACTTCCTCTTCTTTGCAGTATGGGCTTTGTCCAACACTCTCCTCAGACCCCCAGGAAATTGGCTCCGGCCAACCATGCTGGGCGCACACAGCCTCCTGCTGGTCTGTCAATATGCAGATTGGTCGTTACTGGGACACTGTAACATTAGCATAAATAAATGTTACCTAGCTAACGTTAGGTAAATTAGCATATTATCTCATTATATGTATAGACAGGCTATCTTGAGCCATGCTGTAGGAGAGAAATATTAAACTAGGATGTATATTATCAACATTGATAAGAAGCTAATGTTTATAGTATAGCAGATTTTTATGGAATAATATAGTTAGTATTTATGTAGGTCTATATACCTTTACATTTTATTATATGAAAATCTCTTCTGTTTTTTCAATTAATTTTTGTCTCCTTCAAGAGAAGTCACTCATCTGAATCATCTGAAGTGATTATAATTTTTCTCTGACTACTGATTGTAAGCTTTCTTAGCACTGATCTGATTATTGAGTTCTTTTAAGCAATAATCCACTGGCAAAGGAAAATGTAATTTTTCCCTAATCTAGTG
Source organism: Antrozous pallidus (assembly GCA_027563665.1). Taxonomy (NCBI): domain Eukaryota; kingdom Metazoa; phylum Chordata; class Mammalia; order Chiroptera; family Vespertilionidae; genus Antrozous; species Antrozous pallidus. Next base: position 23,684,254 of record CM050527.1, on the reverse strand, counting down.
GGCCAATGAACTAGTAACTTTTGATCTCTCACTGAGACAAGGTGAAATGGAATAAGAGATCTTTTCTTTCCTTAGGAGTCTTTAGGGGAATGCTAAGAAAAGGTAGGTCCCTCTTGAACAAAGAGATTGGGGATGGGGACAGTCAGCCCACCAGGATGGTTTAGGACTGAAAGAGCAAGCAGGATTCAATATGTAAAGGACCTGCATGTGGCTTTAGTTGGTGTAACTCGGTTGAGTGTGTCCTCAAGTGCACCAAAAGGTTGCCTGTTTGATTTCTGGTCAGGCAGATTCTCTCTCACTGATGTTTCTTTTCTTTTCTTTTTTTTTTTTAATAGCTTTATTGTTCAGTTTATTACTTACATTTTTCCCCAATAGCTCCCCTCCACCCAGTACCCATCCCACTCTACGCCCTCACCTCCCCCCACCCTCTGTCCTCTCCCATAGTTGCATGACCTTTGTCCAGTCTCTTGCTGTACTTCCCGCACCCTTTTTCTCACCGAGCATTATCAGTCCATTCCCTCTCCATGTCCATGATTCAGTTCTATTCCTCATTTTATCCTGATCATCTGGTTGTTAATTCACTTGATTTTTAGATTCATTTGTTGATAGATGTGTACCTGTTGTTCGTAATGTACATTTTTACCTGTTTCTTCTTCCTCTTCTCAAATAATACCTTTCAGCATTTCATATAGTGTTGGATTGGCGGTGATGAACTCCTTTAGCTTTTTCTTATCTGTGAAGCACTTTATCTGACCTTCAGTTCTGAATGACAGCTTTGCTGGATAGAGCAATCTTGGTTGTAGATTCTTGCTGTTCATCACTTTGAATATTTCTTGCCATTCCCGTCTGGCCTGCATCGTTTCCGTTGAGAAATCCGCTGACAGTCGTATGGGTGCTCCCTTATAGGTAACCAACTGTTTCTCTCTTGCTGCTTTTAATATTCTCTCTTTATCTTTTGCTCTTGGCATCTTAATTATGATGTGCCTTGGTGTAGTCCTCTTTAGATTCCTATATTTTGGGGTTCTGTGCACTTCTTGGGTTTTCAAGTCAATTTCTTTCACCAGGTGGGGGAAGTTTTCAGTCACTATTTCTTCTAGTAGGTTTTCATTATCTTGCTCTCTCTCTTTTTCTGGCACCCCTATAATTCTGATGTTGGTATGCTTGAGGTTGTCCCAGAGGCCCCTTATACTATCTTCAATTTTTTGGACTCTTTTGGCTTTCTGCTTTTCCAGCTGAGTGGATTTTGCTTTTTTGTATTTCAGATCTTTGACTTGGTTTTTGCGGTCGTCTGGACTGCTTTTAGGTCTTTGTATAATATTTTTTGTTTCAGTCAGTGTATGCTTAGTTTCTAGTTGGTCTTTTTTCATATCCTTGTAGGCGTTGTTCATTTCTTTGTAAGTGTTATTTATTTTGGCATAGTTCTCATTAATTTTACCCGCCTTATCTAGTAGTCTCTTCATAAACCTAATTACTGTGGTTTTAAACTCTATGTCTAATCGTCTTTTTTCCTCCATTTCTTTCACAGCTGAGTTCTTTCCTTTTCTCTGCATTGTTGTTGCTTTCCTGAGTTGGTTCCTTAGCGGTGTGTGATAGGTATCCTCTAAGGAACCAGTGGCTCAGCTTCCTTTGCAGCGCGCACCGTCAGCCCTCTCACTGATGTTTCTATCTTTCACCCTCTCCCATCCTCTCTCTAAAATCAATAAAACCATGTTTAAAAAATAATAATACATAAATGAAGGACCTGCATGTGGCAGGTGTCACTCCTCTCTACTTGCTAAGGAATATATCTCCCAAATTAGGTAGGTCCTGACCATCCTCTCTAGGTGTACTCATAATTTCTTCCAGGCTTATTTTAGTTGTTGAATTATTCCAGTATACTGTGTGTAGGAAGAGGGAGCCAATGATCTGTGTTTAGTCTGCCATCTTCATATTGTTTTAGGATAAGCTTGCTGTTTATGCTGTTTTTCTGATGTTTCCAGAGTTTTCAGGTTTTCTATTTAATATAATTTTCACATACTCAGTAAGCTTTTGTTTCAGTGTGATGTTATGAAAGATAATTTAATTGGTCTCTTGCTAAATAAAGGTCAGCATTTGCTCATACACATGATCCCCTACTTACAATATTTTGATTTTATGATGTGCAAAAGTGATACACATTAAGTAGAAACTACATTTCAAATTATGAATTTTTCTCTTTCTTGGGCTAGTTGGAACAATACTGTCTCTTGTGATGCTAAGCAGCAGTAGTGAGCTACAGCCCCCCGTCAGCCACCAATCACAAGGGTAAACAAACAATACTCTTCGGTGTAGTGTTGCCAGAGTTTATTGGATGTTGTGTTCAGTGTTTTCATATCCCATCATGTCTTCAAAATGCTAATCTGTTTCTGGTGAGAAGAGGAAGGCAATCATTCCTCAAGATGATTGGCCAACTGTAGGCAGTTGTAAGTGTTCTGAGCATGTTTAAGGTAGAGTAGGCTAAGCTATTAATGTTTGGTATGTTAGGTGTATTAAATGCATTTTCAACTGGTAATATTTTCAACTTGTGATGGGTTTATCAGGACATTAAAACCATCAAATTAAGGAGCCTGTGTATTTATTGTGTGAATTTTTCTGATATTCTTCACAATTAATTGAAAGTTATAATGGAAATACCTTATAGTGTTGCATGTTAGTAGTTTATTTCATGCTTTATCAGTCTCTTATCAAAGGAATGTTCTGCATGCCTTTAACCAGGGCTGCTTAAAGGCATGCAGAACATGCCTTTCCTATAACCAGTGTTTTCACATGTTCTTGAACCAACTGCATCCAAGGTGAAGTTTGCCATGAATTCTCTTCAAGCTGACCCTCAATAGTAACAGAAAATAGCACACCAATTACTGCCCACACATTAATAGTCTTCTCATCTCCAACCTTGCATGTAATTGCTTCTGTCAAATACAATTACTGTCTACACAAGTTTCTTACCCTGGGAGCAATCATGCGTGCCATGGCTTGATGTAGAGTTAGAAAATAAGAAGAGAACTTTTGAAACTTTTTGAAGGTTTTGCTTATAAACTTATCTACTTTGAAAATTTAAAACTATAAAATTACCATAGCCTTTTTGTCTTTAGAAGACTGATCTGAATACCTCTGACAGTGATAAGAAAATAACAAAAAAGGATTTTAAGGTTCATTGATTGTAATTATGTTTCTGAATAATTATGAATACATTTCCTTTATAGATTAGTACCATATTGGCTACAGTTCAAGAAACTTAATTCTAAGCTGGATATACTAGTTAAATCCAAGAATTAATTTGATTTTGTGATTATAGTGATAGGGCAAGATCATAATCCAGTGGCTCTAGATTGGAGATTGCTTATAGTAATACTTCCTTGATTCCAGATCTGGAGAATGAACTTACAGTCTACAGCAGGGACTGACTTTTCCTCTAGAAACTTAATTGGATAACTTTGATTTACTTGAAATTTGGTATGACATTAATTAATACTCTCCTGTGTACTTAAAATAATTCATATATAAGTTTTATTTAATTGCTTGAATCTTGCTTACAGTTGACCCTTGAACAACATAGGGGTTAGGAGTTGTGACCCCTTGCACAGTTGAAAACCCATGTACAACTTATGACTCCCCAAGAACTTAACTTCTAATAGCCTACTGTTGACTGGAAGCTTTACTGATACCATAAACAGCTGCTGATTAACACATAATTTGTATGTTATATTAATACTGTATTCTTACAATAAAGTAAAGAAAATGTTATTGAGAAAATACATTTGTAGTATTTATTGAAAAAAATCCACATGTAAGTGGATATGTGCTGTTCAAACTGTGCTCAAGGGTCAACTGCTTTTGTTAGATTATTTCAACCAAATTTTGAGCTGTGAGTCAAGAAGTGTGATTTGCCAAAGGTCAGTGATACATCCAAGTGGCTTGTTTGTGCATTGGATTAATGGAATTTAGGCCATTGGCCTGCATATTCCAGCTGCAAGGGAATTTAAGAAGTGAGGTTTTGAGGATTCTCTACAATTGTAAAGTTGGGACGCAAAATATGGAAACCTATGAAAACATTGAGAGAGTGTTCCAAAGACTTTGACTTGTTTTTCTTTATCATTCTCAGAACCTCTCTTTCACGTACTCATCCATCTTATTAAGATAGTTGGTTGAATGGAGGCAAATGTAATGGAAAAGGGTATGGAATGAAAATACATCTAGCTTAGCAATATTAATCTATTCCTTTGTGTATTCCCATTCATGCATTTCATAGAAAATCACTAATAGCTATTGGAATTTATTTTAATTTTAAAGTTTCCTTTTGAACTAATGAAGTACTTTACTTAAATTTTAAAAATGCTCACCTAAGAAACAGAACAAAATTTTAATTCAGAATATTGTAAATATGTGATAATGGTTCCTAAAGTATTTTGGAGAGGTGGCATAATTTAATAAAAACACCACAGGTTTTAGATATCAGAAGATCTCAATTCTGCCAATTTATGTGTGGCATTGAGTACTTCTAACTTTATAATCTGTAAAATAAAGATATAAGGCAGGCAGTTACTCAATTTTTAACATTTAAAAAATTCTAGATGTGTCTTAAAATAGATGATTATATATTACTAGAGGCCCGGTACACAAAATTTGTGCATGCAGGGCGTTGTCCCTCAGCCCAGTCTGCATCCTCTTCAACATGGGACCCCTCAAGGGATGTCCAACTGCTCGCCTGCCTGCCTTCCTGATTGCCCCTAACCACTTCTGCCTGCCAGCCTGATCACTTCCTAACCATTCCCCTGCAGCCTGATTTATGCCTAATTGCTCCCCTGCCAGCTTGTTTACCCCTAACTTCCCTCTCCTGTGGGCCTGGTCACCCCTAACTGCCCTCCCCTGCAGACCTGGTACCCCCCCAACTGCTCTCCCCTGCAGGCCCAGGTCCCCCCCAACTGCCCTTTCCTGTAGGCTTGGGTTCCCCTCAACTGCCCTTCCCTGCAGGCCCAGTCACCCCCAACTTCCCTCCTCTGCCAGCCTGGTCACCTCTAACTGCCTTTCCCTGCAGGCTTGATCACCTCCAACTGCGCTCCCTTGCAGGCCTGGTCCCTCCCAACTGCCCTCCCCTGCTGGCCATTTGTGGTGGCCATCTTGTGTCCATGTGGGGGCAGGATCTTTGACCACATGGGAGCAGCCATCTTGTGGTTGGAGTGATGGTCAATCTGCATATTACTATTTAGTTAGATAGGATAGAGGCCTGGTGCATGGGTGGGGGCCAGCTGGTTTTCCCTGAAGGGTGCCCGGATCAGGGTGGGGGTTCCCTGGGGGCATGGGACAGCCTGGGCAAGAGGCCTATGGTGGTTTGCAGGCTGGCCATGTCCCCCAGCAACCCAAGTGGAGGCCCTGGTATCTGGGACTTATCTTCTATAATTGAAGTTTTGTAGCCTGGAGCACAGCCAAGCCTTCTGCTCACTCTGTGGCAGCAGCCGTTTCTGTTGCAATTTATGTATCTTTTATAATTAAAACTTGGTAGCCTGGAGTGGAGGCCTAGGCCATCCAGGGCTGTAGACAGCTTGGCTTCCTCCATCACCAGGGGCAACCCTAGCCTCCCGCCTCTCTCCAGCTCTGTGGCTGCCGCCATTTTTGTTGGGATTCCATAATTGAAACTTTGTAGCCTGGTATGGAGGCCTGAGCAGCAAGGGCAGGCAGAAAGCTTGGCTTCCTTCGTTGCCAGGGAAACCCAAGCCTCCTTCCTGCTCTCTGTGGCTGCAGCCATCTTGGTTGGGTTTATTTACATATTCGCTCCTGATTGGCTGGTGGCATGGCTGGTGGGTGTCATGGAGGTGTGGTCAATTTGCATATTACTCTTTTATTATATAGGAATATTTAATTGGCAATTTTTTTCTTAGCATTTCATAATGCTCTTTATAATTTGATATGTTAATTAGATGAAATACAGTATAAATGTTTATTTTATAGAATTGTTTTGAAGTTGGAATTGGAAAATATATGTAAAGTGTGAAATATATGGAAGATATTAAAATTAAGTCCTAGTTTGCTTTCCTTTTTTTTTTTTTCTAACAACAGTTATTTTGTTAGGTTTTCTGGTTGTTTTGGAGTTTTATCAGGAGAATATTAGATAAAGACTCATGGTTCAATATTGTTATTTTCTACCTCAAAATATTTTGTATCTGTCTTGCTGAGACACTTAGTCTTTGGAGAAATGGCAGTATTTTGGAAAAATTGCTGAACACTTATATAGTGTTCACTTTGTGGTGAGCAATGTTTTAGATATATAATACTTTAAACACTCAGATGAAATAGCAACTAATCCTATTTTTACAAATGGGGAATCTGAAGCAGAGAGATTTATTTACCCTGTTGTACAGCTAAACCTATAAACAAATTAAATAAACAGACCAATAAAACAGAAGCCAAAATGATAGTATGTGGAAACAAGAAACTCAACCCCCTCCTTGCATATATTAGCCCGATAACATATGGAATAGTTATTTTTCATATGGAAAGTTTCACAAGGTTTTAAGTATTGACCCTGCAACTGACTAATGTGGAGTCTGAATCCAAACGGTAAAGATTCAGCCAGCAACTTATCCTTTTCCCTGAGTGAAGGAACATTTCAGTGTCTCAAATAATGTAGGCTGAGGCAATGTAAGAATTGGCAAATTTTACCCTATTGGCTGCCAAACTGTAGTCTCTTTCTTTAACTGCTGATGCAACATAAAAAGAACTTAATGGATTTTGAGTAGAGAGAAATGGAATAAACTTCTTAAGCCTCTGTGAGAAACATTTCATTGGAGTGGAAATCTAGAGGCTAGAGTAGCCAAAGTTTACCCCTTCTTGTAGATGAAGTGGATAAAGACGAAAACTAATGCATCTTTGGCAGCTTTATTCTGAATTCAATCTGATAATGGCAGATTATTTTTGAAATATTATTTTTGCTTAAGATATAATCTTCCCCTTTTCCCTACCCACCAGGAATAAAAAAGTTAACAGTAGCATTCTAATATGCTTTGTGCTATTGCTTCAGAATGAGAAATTAATCCTAGGAAAAAGAAATATATTTAGAATACATTATATTCAAATTATAGTCATATTTGCCTTAAAATTTTTATTACAACTGTATTATGCTTTATGTACAGAGATATCCTTCATATGTTTATGAGGCGAAAAGTGAAAATAACCTGAATAGATAACTATAACCTAAATAATGTACTATAACTTACTACCTATAATGGTTAAGTAAGTTATAGTACATTACTACATGGAATGTTAAGCTGGTTTTTTAATTAATGTTTGTGGGACTCCTAGGCAAGGAGTAATAGGAATGAGATTTACTGTTTGCCAAAACAAGAAGAAAACTAGACATAATAGATAAAACAATAGTTTTTAGAAATGACACTAAAAGTTACATGCAACTAAGAGAGAAGGGGAACAAAGGAGCTCTATATTCGCCTCAGCTTGTTGCCTGAAAGCAATTTGCAGGCTACAGTGAAGGGAGAATGGATCCAGTTGAGCTAGAAAATGCAGGACCAAATACTAGAGAAGATGTTCCTGAGAGGGAGAAAAAGTTCCAAAGATGTGCAGAGATGTCTGTGACTGAATACTAATCTGTGTGTGTGTGTGTGTGTGTGTGTGTGTGTGTGTGTGTGTGAAAGGGAACTAACAGGCTGGGAAAATAATTACAAGAAAGCAGTAGGCCAAACCATTCTTGGAGCTGACATAGGACTGAGAATATTTCATTTCCTTCTAGTAAGAGTGGAAAGAAAATGTAATGTGGGTCATATGGTAGAGACCGCAAAAGGATTTCATCTCAGTAGTGAGGCGAAGTTAACCTCTAGATTGAAGGCTGCTCTGCCCCTACTTTAACACGGCTTTAAAGTGACCCTTGAAAGGATCAAATTGATTCCACATAATTGAATTCATGCCAAAACAAAGTCTAACATATTTTAAAGGCACACAACCAAACCAGCAAATAAGAGTGTAAAATTTACAATGTCTGCTTTACAGTAAGTCTCTCAAGCATTTGAGGACAACAGCAAAATGTCACCCATAACTGCAGAAATGATAGAGATGAAAACAGCTATTATAAATATACTAGGAGCCCGGTGCATGAAATTCGTGCACTGGGGGTGGGTGGTCCCTCAACCCAACCTGCCCCCTGTCACATACTGGGAGCCCTCAGGGGATATCCAACTGATGGCTCACCCCCAGTCTCGCCAGAGGCTTTAGGCCTTGGGTACCCAGCCATCGCTCTGCTTAGCTCAGCCCCGGCTGCCTGAGACCACCTGGCCCCAGGGGCTGGGCGCTCGCCACCACTTCCGCTTACAGCGCCTGGAGGCCGGGTGCTCCCTGCTGCTGCCATAGCTGCTGCTGCCGCTTCCCTGCACAGCGCTCGGGGGCTGGGTGCTCACTGCCACTGCAGTTTCATCTCCAACCCTGGGCCCGGTGCTCATGCCACTTGGCCCGCCCCCGCTCCTGATTGGCTGGTAGCATAGCCAATCAGAAGTGAAAGTACGGTCAAATTTGCATTTTTCTCTTTTATTATATAGGATTCTATATATTCATGAAAGTAGAGGAAACCATGAACACAGTGGACAGAGAAATGGAAGATACAAAAGCCCAAATGGAACTTCTAGAGAAGAAAATATCTAATATAACACACTGGAAGCTTAGATATTGCATAAGAAAAGATTAGCGAACTTGAAGATGTAGCAAGTGAAACTAAGAAAAATCAAGCACAGAGCATAAAAAGACTGAGTAAAAATGAACAGAACCCTAACAAACTATGGGAAAATGAGCCATGTAGCATATTGGAGTCCCAGAAAGAAGACAAAAAGCAAGAGAGGAAAAAACAATTTAATAAACGATAGCTGATATTTTAAACATTTTATGAAAATTATAAATCAGAATATTTCATCCTTTGCAGCATTAACATTTGAGGCTGGATAATTCTTTATTGTAGAAGGCTGAATTATGTATTATAGGATGTTTAGCAGCAACTCCAGTCTCTATTTACTAGATGCTAATAGGACCATTCACTTGAAACAACCAAAAATTGCCCTAGACATTGCTAGAGATCCTTGCAGGAAAAGGGGGAGGGGAAATCTTCCCCAGTTGAGAATCACTCCCATAAACCTATAGATCCAAGAAGCTCAATGAACCCCAAGCAGAAGAAGCACCAAGACACATCATAATCAAATTGGTGAAAACCAGTGAAAAAAATCTTAAAAGCATCCAGATTTAAAAAAAAAAAAAAAAAAAAAAAAGATACAAGGAACAAAGGTAAGAACTACAGCAAGAAGGTGAACCAAGATGGCGCCATAGGCAAACACCTATACTTGCTGCTTCTCACAACCACATCAAAATTACTACTAAAAGGCAGAACAACTACCACCCAGAACCATGGGAAAGCTGGCTGAGTGGACGTTCCACAACTAGAGAGCTGAAGAAAACACATTGAGATTGGTAAGAGGTGTGAAGGTGCGAAAAGTGCTGGCACCTGGATGTGCTGCTCTTTTAATCAAGAGGGAAATACAGCTCCCACTTGCTTTGAATTCCAGTTCCAGGCGAGACTCTGGGGGACCCAGACACATATGGGGAAAAACTGGACTGACTGGCATTGCGACAGGAATGCAAGGGTGGCTTTCTCTCAGAGGTACTCGCAGCGATCATTGTTTCTGCATGGGGGCACAGGACTTGGAGACCCAGTGACCTATCCGGTGCAAGACTGACTGGCAGCCATTGCTGTTTGCTCCGCCCTGGTGATTTCCAGAGACCCGCCGCACCCAATTTAGAACCCCACCCAAGCTGTGCGTATTGGCTTTTGCATATGAATGGCCTGTCCTTTCTCTGCCTATCAAACTGCAACTGGATCAGAAGCCCCAGAGCTTCCAAAAGAAGGCCCAAGGCCTGGCAGCAGCAGCCTGCCTCCACAGCTGGGCCTCATTTGGGCATTTCTGAACCCCATACAAAGAGAAGGAATCTGCAGATGTCTCTGTAGCTCCTGCTGGGCGGCCCCAGACAGTGGCTGACCTTGCATCTCCTTAGAGATCCAAGGCCAGTGTACCCAGTGGTCAGAGTGAAACCATACTGGATTACAACTCTTCACATCCATAAGAGACATAATTAAGGGGCAGACTCAGTGAGCACCAAAGCCCCACTGAAGCAAGTCCTGCCCCTGTGCAACAGATCTTCCAGTATAGATACAGCTGGTCATCAGAGCCAGTTGGCCTGGAGGTCAATTCCTCCCAATGATACCAACAGCAATCAAGAGTTAACTACAGTAAGACTGTCCACACAGCCCACAAAGGGGTGCACCAAGAGCATCCACCTCAGGTGACTGAGGAGGCTGAGCCACTGGGCACTATAGGATATATACCACACAATGCCTCTCTATCAATTCAAGGAGATTATGTATTACTCAGTACATAAAAACAAACACAGGGAAGCAGACAAACAAGTCACAAATGAAAGAAATGGATGAAAGCAAAATACTGAATATAGAGTTCAAAACCACAGTTATAAGCTTACTCAATCTTCTAGAAACCTTCGAGAAATTTAGTGAGACCTTCAAGGATATGGAAAAGGATCAACCAGAAATTAAACATACACTGACTGAAATGAAGAATAATATACAGAGGAGGAACTAAGATGGCGGCATAGGTAAACACCTATTGTTCTGCCCCGCGCAACGATTTAAGAACTACAACATAACAACAAAACAAAAATCACCCAGAATCGCCAGAAAGCTGGCTGAGTGAAAACTCCACAAATAAGAGTAAAGGTGGGACACTGAGACTCAGAGGAGCAGCGGGAGCGCAGCCTTGAAGACGGAAACAGGTTAGGAGCTGTCCTGGTTGTGCGCACGCGGGCTGCAGCTGGAGCAGCAGCCCCGGCTGGATTTCGCCAACGGGGAGGGCGGAGACGTCCCCCTACACGGATTCCCCAGCGCCAGGCGAGGTCCGAGATCCTGGGTACGTGGAGACGTCCCACTGCACAGATTCCCCAGTGTCAGGCGAGGTCCGGGGGACACACCCTGGAAGCGGGGCACGGCAGAGGTCTCCTAGTCTGCGAGAAACCCGGAGGCGGGGAAAAGAAGTTTGGGCGCAAGTGTCGCACAAACCCGCGACTTGCCCCCTGGAAACTTGTCTCCAGGTCCCGGAAATCATCTGTTTTACAACCCTGGGCTAGACTTTGGGGGTGCAGACACATTTGGGGAGAGACAGAGTTGTCTGGCAAGGGGAAGAGACTAGTGGCTATCTCTTGGAGGTGTCTGCAGCCATCCCCATCCAACAGAGACCCGCGCGCGAGCGCCGCATAGGACGTAGCTGACACTGAGGCTGCCTGCTCAGCTCAGAGACTCCGCCCATCCAACCTGAACACAGTCTCCCTTCACAGCCAATTGGCCTGGAGGTCAAACCCTCCTAGGGCTAACAACAACAAGCTGGGTTTAAACTAAAAAATACTGTACAACCCATAAAGGATTGCAGTAAGAGTACCCATCTCAAATAACTGGGGAGGCTGTGCCACTGACCCTTAGAGGATATCTACCACATAAAGCAGCCACTATGCAGAGATATGGAAAGAAATCAGGGGTGAAAGAAATGAAGGAGAAAAGACGACAAGACATAGAGTTCAAAACCACGGTTATAAGGCTTTTCAAGAGGCTCCTAGAAAAGGCCAATGAACTTAATGAGAATTACGAGCAAATAAACAAGACCAACCAGGAAATGAATGAGACTTACAAGGAAATGAATGAGACCCTCAGAGAAATGAACAAGACCTCTGAGGATAGGAACCAGACCCTCACGGATATGAAAAAGGACCAACTAGAAATCAAGCTTACACAGATTGAAATAAAAAATATTACACAAAGTCCTAAAGGCAGTCCAGAGGGCCACAAGAACCAAGTCAAAGATTTGAAATACAAAGAAGCAAAATCCACTCGGCTGGAAAAACAAGAAACAAAAAGAATTCAGAAAATTGAAGATAGTGTAAGGGGCCTCTGGGACAACCTCAAGCATGCCAACATCCGAATTATTGGGGTGCCAGAAAAAGAGAGAGAGCAAGTTAATGAAAACCTACTAGAAGAAATAGTGACTGAAAACTTCCCCCACCTGGTGAAAGAAACTGACTTAAAAGCCCAAGACGTACACAGAACCCCAAAATATAGAAATCTAAAGAGGACCACACCAAGACATATCATAATTAAAATGCCAAGAGCAAAAGATAAAGAGAGTATTAAAAGCAGCAAGAGAAAAACAGTTGGTTACCTACAGGGGAGCACCCATACGATTGTCAGCAGATTTCTCAACAGAAACGATGCAGGCCAGACGGGAGTGGCAAGAAATATTCAAAAAAATGAATAGCAAGAATCTACAACCAAGATTACTCTATCCAGCAAAGCTATCATCCAGAATTGAAGATCAGATAAAGTGCTTCGCAGATAAGAAAAAGCTAAAGGAGTTCATCACCACCAAACCAATATTATATGAAATGCTGAAAGATATTCTTTAAGAAGAGGAAGAAGAAAAAGGTAAAGATAAATTATGAACAACAAAGTGACAACAAATATACATCTATCAACAAGTGAACCTAAAAATCAAATGAATAAAAAACCTGATGAACAGAACAAACTGGTGAATGTAATAGAATCAGAGGCATGGAAATGGAGCAGACTGACAATTCTCGGGGAGGAAGGGGTTGGGGGAGGGGGTGGGAAGGGATTGGATAAAGAGCTTACACCTATGGATGAGGTCAGTGGGCGGGGTGGGAACTGGGTGGAGTGGAGCTGTGGGAGGAAAAAAGAGGAACATCTCTAATAATCTGAACAATAAAGATTAGAAAAGCAACAACTATAGCAAACTTCATAAGTCTGAAATCAGTAGGGGCATGGATCAAAAGGAAAAAACCATCAACCCATAATTGTATACCATTTAAGACAGCTTTAAAAATGAAGGTGAAATTTACTTACCATGACAATAGGGATTTATGAGAAAGCCACAGGTAACATTACATTCAATAGTGAAAGACAGGAAGCTTTCCATTTAAAATCAGGAATAAGACAAGGATACCTGCTTTTACCAATGCCATTCAACATTGTACTGTAAATTCTAGCCAGAGCCATAAAACAAGTAAAATAAATAGCATTCATATTGGAAAAGAAGAAGCAGAACTAACTCTGTTGACCAGTAACATGATTCTTACAGAAAATCCAAAGACTCTCCCAAAAAACTACTAGAGCTAATAAGTTAATTCAGCAAATTTGTGAGATCCAAGAGCAACATACAAAAATCAGTTGTGTTTCTATACACCAGCAATGAAATCCCCAAAATGAAAACCAAAAAAAAAAAAAAAAAAAAAAAAATCATTTACAATAACATCCAAAAGAATAAAATGCCTAGGAATAATTTTAACCAAGGAGGTGAAAGGTTTTACACTGAAAACTATAAGTGATTGTTGAAACAAATTAAAGAAGACCCAAATTAGTGGAAAGATTCATCGATTGGCAGGTTTTATATTGTTAAGATGACAGTACTACCCAAGTGACCTACAGATTCAATGCAATCTCTTACCAAAATTCAAAATGCCATTTTTGCAGAAATGAAAAAGCCAGTTCTCAGATTTAGATGGATTTCCAAAGGACTCAAATAGTAAAACAATATTGAAAAAAAACAAAATTGGAAGACTCACACTTGCTACTTCAAACATACTGTAAAGCTACAGTAATTATAACATTGGTACTGGCATAAGGATATATTAGAATAGAATCGAGTCTAAAAATAAAACCTCATTTTTATGGCCAATTGATTTTCAGTAAGGTTGTTAAGACTCAGTATAGTAGGAATAGGCTTTTGTAGGAGTTGCAATTTAAGCCTTTCAGAAAGGAACAACATCCAAGTTCACTGCTTCCACATTACATGTTTTGAAAGAATCTTATTTCTAAATTTAATCTTCATCTTATGTTTTTTAAGAATATCAAGGACCAGAGTACTGAATATTTGATTTTGGAATGTGTTTCCATAAGAGTTTATTTGGCTCTTTTTCCTTTCAGTTTATATTTCATTTCCTCTCTCCCTTTCACCTTCTTCCTTTCCACCACCTAAAAATATTTTCTTTATGGTTGAATTTTAGGTTTTACTATGTAGTTTAGGTTCTTTCTTTTGGGGGGATTTTAACTTTTATTAATGTAGATACGATTTTCCTGATCACTTTTATTTCATATTTTATTTTTTTAATATTCACCTGAGGATATTTTTTCCATACATTTTTTTAGAGAGTGGAAAGAAGGGAGGGAGAGAGGAATGGAACAAGAGAGAGAAACATTAATGTGAGAGAGACACATCCATTGGTTGCCTCCCACACAAGACCCAACTTTGGCCAGGGATCAAACCCACGACCCTTCGGTCTGGAGGCTGATGCTCTAACCACTGAGCAAAGCCGACCAGGTCCTCATTTTTCCACATGGAACATCCTTATTTGAACTTAGCTAACATCTTATAATCAGTTAGAGGAATTGCTTTTTGGTGACTTCACATGCCTAATGGGATGAACATAGCTTGCTAGTGGGTACTCATTCCATTGCTGTGATGACCTGGAAGTCCACTTGCCTTTTTTATACCTTCTTGAAATTGTTACTAGTGCCTTCGAGAAATGGTGGATGGTCAAACTTTTAGTAATTTTTTGCAAAGTAGTATTTTGTAACTAGTTTAAATACACATTGCTTTAACCTTTATGTCTTTTTTTCTACCTTTTATCCCCCCCTCCACACACACAGTTACCAGAGAAGAAAGGAAAAGAAGCAAATACTGGTTTTGGCGGACCAGTTGTTAGTTCTCTGTATCATGAAGAAATCATCAGGTAATTTTTTTCTGGTCTTTGATAATAGGGATATCTATCTATCTGGATATATATTGTGTGTGTATTTACATATTTTTGATCCTGAAAACTTTCATTTGTGAAGAACTTTTTCTTAACCTGAAACTGATTTGGTGGTATATCTAATAAGATAATAAATGGCAGGAAAGGATTTTTAAGATGTATAATCATTAAAACCAGTATGTCTGAATGAGTGCCAGATAATTAACCCTTCCCACTATATAAATATTAGTATTAGTAGGGCAGGAGTTTGCGTCTCAGAGAAACTAAAGCTTTGGATTTTTGTTGTTAGTTTTCCTCAAAATACCATTATTTTAAAGATTTTAACTTGTATAATTCATTCATTGTAGCTACAAATTAAAGACCACTTTGGAATATAAAATGGTACACTAAGAAAAACGTTGTGGAGGTTCCTCAAAAAATTATGCAGAGAATTATTCTGTGACCCAGCAATTCTAATTCTAGTTCTGTATCCCAAAGAATTAAAAGATAATCTGAAAGACATATTTGACACACTATGTTCATAGAGCACTATTCATAATAGCCAAGAGATAGAACCACCCAAGTGTCCATTGATGGGTGAATAAAGAAAATATGTATAACTGAATATTATTCAGCTTTGAAAAGGAAGGAAAATTTTGAAACATGGCTAGAATATAGGTGAACCTTCAGGACATTATGTTAAGTGAAATGAGCCAGTCACACAAAAATAAATACTTATATATTCCACTTAGATGAGGTATCAAGAATAGTCAAATAACAGAAATAGAAAGTAGAATGGTGGTTGTCAGGAGCTGGAGGAAGGGAGAAGTTGTTATTTAATGGGCACAGTTTTGGTTTTGCAAGATGGAAAAGCTCTGGAGGTTGGTTGCACAACAATGTGAATTTACTTAGCTCTACTGAACTGTACACTTAGAAATGGTTAAGATAGTAAATTTTATGGGGGTTTTTTAAACAAAAAAATTTTAAAGGTCATTTTGTACTTAATAAAGGTCTTAAATTTTATGTTATGTATAAATTTGTTGAATAATATTTTTCTTTCAGCACTGTTTGTGTAAATCAGGAAAAGAATTCTGTCCTGCTTTAAATTCATGTGACACATTCTTCTAATATTGCTCCTTTACAGATAAAAACAAAATAGGAATCTCTGATGTTCTTACTCTTTTTGAGTTATCTGAACTTTATTTTTCTTAATCATTAATGTGAAGTAAAGGAGCATTAAGTGGAAAATTGGGATTACCTAAATTTATTGAATTGAAATATCTATCTTCATAGAATGAAGAGGAAATTGTACCAAACTGTTAATGCTTCATTCTTGCTAAAGAGTTTGATCACATTATCCATCACTTAAGGAAGTGCTGATGAGAATTCCCAGGTAGCATTCTGGGAGGGAAGCTACTGATAACACTATAAATCAAAAATCTTTAAATGCTCATAGTTTCCAGTTAATGACCAGTCAGTTAATACTAGGAGTCCTCTCTTTAATCTATTTGCATAGCAAGCACACCATTTTTCGTTAAGATTAAATGTTTATTTGGGTTATGAAAGGGAAAGGCTGATGGAGAATTAAGGAGAATAAAGATACCCTTTAAGGCTGATACTGGTCTGGAGTACATTTGCCATCCTGATGCCTATTTGGGTCTCAGAACTCCTGAGGAGCCCATATAGTTTTGAGGAAGCATAGTTTAAAAAACATTTTCAGAACTTAATCTCCCTGCCCCTTAACTCTTATATATTCAGAAAATGTTTTGGGGTTCTTAATTTATATATTCCATCTTTATAGTCTACTTAAAAAGGGCATCTTAGAACTCTAACTCTACCAAAGTTTATTAAATGTTCAAATCAAGTCATTTTCCTACATGTTAGGAGAGGTTAGTCGTTCTCCTGTTTTCCATAGTTCTTTGTTCACACTTTTGTTACAGCATTTATCATGTTATACACATTGAGTTATAATTTTTAAAAACACTCTATCCTTCCACTAAACTTAAATTTTGGAGGTCTGGAATCATTTTTATTCATCTCTGTGCTCTCACTATCTGAGGAAGTTCCCAGAAGTTAGTAAGTATCTAGTGAAAGTGCCAACCGTTGGGAAGTATCCCAGCTGCTTCCCCAAGGAACTGATAGTTTAGTTAGGAAAATAAATTGATAGTTTCTTGATTTTGCTTTTTAAAAATCACCAAACATACTTTATAATAATAGCAATCACTTATCTATAAGTAGTAATGATCCTTATTTTGTGTGCCGATTTTCTTAAGGGCTCCCAGACTCTAGTATTTTTCAAATGACATGGTGGGTACTATTCTTTTGGAATGTCCAGTGACCTAACTAATTACAGTGCCTCTGCAGAACAGAAAGCAAGTCACATGTACTCCAACTGAAGTGAGAGTAAATGTCTGGATACTTGTAGTATTCCTAATATAGAGCTAAGTTACACTGGGAGACTTAACCTACCTGTTTATCCTCTGCCCAATTCCCAAAGAAGTGACTTTACATTTAAATCAATACCTATATTTAGAATTGGATCTTAAGAAACATAAAATAATATCACATTTTTATATAAAGTAGAGATTTTAATTCAACTCATATTTATTGTGAATCTGTGAGACAAAACATTGTGGATATTTGTACTTCTAAGGTTCTTCACCTTTTAATAGTATGTTCTCTGTATTTTTTACATTTATATGCATGTGTAATAAACACTATTGGTCAATGGAATGAAATATGAACCTCTCCTAAGGCAAAACTGGTTAGTCTTGGCCTTATTTCATTAAGTCATCGAAATATTAGTCTTCTTATGATATGATCTAAGTTTTTGTGTTTCTGAACATATTGTTAAGATATAAACAATGAAAAACATAAATATGAGAGCAACAGAAAGCCTTTTAACTATTACAAACAGGAATTTTATTACTATTACTAGGGACCCAGTGCGCGAATTCGTGCACCTTGAAAGAATTGCAGGCTGTCGTGGACCCAGGGGCAGGTCTCAGCCCATCCTCTGTGTCCCCGCCCGGCCCCTCCCGCCGTGGTCCCTGGTCCCCTGTCTTCCAGTAGCCCCGCTCCTGCTGCTTCCATGTGCAGACTGCGCCGGCCCCGCTTGCACCCACTGACGACCCATTGGGGCTGGCACCAGCAGCGGGTGCAAGTGGGGCCTGCACTGGCAATGGGTGCGAGAGGTGGCTGTTGGCCTCAATCGCCCTCAGGAGCAGGGGGAGGTGGAGAAGCCCTGAGGGCGATTGAGGCCAACAGCCACCTCTCGCACCCATTGGCTGGCAGTGGGTGCCTGCAGTGGCTCTGACACCGGCAGCGTGTGCAAGCGGGGCTGGCGCTGGCAGCAGGTGCAAGCACCTGGTGGGACTGCGGCGTGTGGGAGCAAAGAATTTTCAGTAACCACCAGAGGCTCACCCCAATGACCTGCTCCACCATACCACTGCAGCTGATGCCCGCCATGTTCTGCATGCACCCCTGGTGGTCAGCACACATCATAGCAACTGGTTGTTCGATTGTTCTGCCATTTGGTCTATTTGCATATTAAGGTTTTATATACAAGTATATAGATAGCAGATCAGAAATTACAGCAGCTACTGATTTTCTTACGTTAGAGAATTCCTTTTACAATTGAACAGAATTCCAGCATAACAAACTAGATTACAATAAAAATTATTCTATGTTGAAATATTGGGTTACTCCAGTAAAGGACCCAATGTAATCCTCATTGTTTCTTTTTTATTTTATTTATTTATTTATTTTTATCTTTATTGTTCAGTTTATTAATTACATTGTTTCCCCTTTTTTATCCCCCTGTATCTCCCCTCCACCCTTTACCTATCCCACCCTCCACCCTCACATCCCTCTCCCCACTGTCCTCTCCCATTGTTGCAAGATTTTTGTCCAATCTCGTGCTGTACTTCCCACAACCCTTTTCTCCCCAAGAATTGTCAGTCCATTCCCTCTCTATGTCCATATTTCTGTTATATTCACCAGTTTATCCTTTTCATCAGCCTATCAATTCACTTGATTTTTATGTTCATTTGTTGATAGATGTGTATTTGTAGTTCATAATTTATATTTTTACCTTTTTCTTCCTCTTCTTAAAGAATATCTTTCAGCATTTCATATAATATTGGTTTGGTGGTGATGAACTCCTTTAGCTTTTTTTCTTATCTGCGAAGCACTTTATCTGATCATCAATTCTGAATGATAGCTTTGCTGGATAGAGTAATCTTGGTTGTAGATTCTTGCTATTCATTTTTTTTTAATATTTCTTGCCACTCCCGTCTGGCCTGCATCGTTTCTGTTGAGAAATCCGCTGACAATGGTATGGGTGCTCCCCTGTAGGTAACCAACTGTTTTTCTCTTGCTGCTTTTAATACTCTCTTTATCTTTTGCTCTTGGCATTTTTATTATGATATGTCTTGGTGTGGTCCTCTTTAGATTTCTATATTTTGGGGTTCTGTGTACGTCTTGGGCTTTTAAGTCAGTTTCTTTCACCAGGTGGGGGAAGTTTTCAGTCACTATTTCTTCAAGTAGGTTTTCATTAACTTGCTCTCTCTCTTTTTCTGGCACCCCAATAATTCGGATGTTGGCATGCTTGAGGTTGTCCCAGAGGCCCCTTACACTATCTTCAATTTTCTGAATTCTTTTTGTTTCTTGTTTTTCCAGCCGAGTGGATTTTGCTTCTTTGTATTTCAAATCTTTGACTTGGTTCTTGTGGCCCTCTGGACTGCTTTAGGACTTTGTGTAATATTTTTTATTTCAGTCTGTGTATGCTTGATTTCTAGTTGGTCCTTTTTCATATCCGTGAGGGTCTGGTTCCTATCCTCAGAGGTCTTGTTCATTTCCCTGAGGGTCTCATTCATTTCCTTGTAAGTCTCATTCATTTCCTGGTTGGTCTTGTTTATTTGCTCGTAATTCTCATTAAGTTCATTGGCCTTTTCTAGGAGCCTCTTGAAAAGCCTTATAACCGTGGTTTTGAACTCTATGTCTTGTCGTCTTTTCTCCTCCATTTCTTTCACCCCTGATTTCTTTCCATATCTCTGCATAGTGGCTGCTTTATGTGGTAGATATGCTCTAAGGGTCAGTGGCACAGCCTCCCCAGTTATTTGAGATGGGTACTCTTACTGCAATCCTTTATGGGTTGTACAGTATTTTTTAGTTTAAACCCAGCTTGTTGTTGTTAGCCCTAGGAGGGTTTGACCTCCAGGCCAATTGGCTGTGAAGGGAGACTGTGTTCAGGTTGGATGGGCGGAGTCTCTGAGCTGAGCAGGCAGCCTCAGTGTCAGCTATGTCCTATGCGGCGCTCGCGCGCGGGTCTCTGTTGATGGGGATGGCTGCAGACACCTCCAAGAGATAGCCACTAGTCTCTTCCCCTTGCCAGACAACTCTGTCTCTCCCCAAATGTGTCTGCACCCCCAAAGTCTAGCCCAGGGTTGTAAAACAGATGATTTCGGGACCTGGAGACAAGTTTCCAGGGGGCAAGTCGCGGGTTTGTGCGACACTTGCGCCCAAACTTCTTTTCCCCGCCTCCGGGTTTCTCGCAGACTAGGAGACCTCTGCCGTGCCCTGCTTCCAGGGTGTGTCCCCCGGACCTCGCCTGGCACTG
Organism: Antrozous pallidus; assembly: GCA_027563665.1. Classification (NCBI taxonomy): domain Eukaryota; kingdom Metazoa; phylum Chordata; class Mammalia; order Chiroptera; family Vespertilionidae; genus Antrozous; species Antrozous pallidus. The sequence continues at coordinate 23,663,769 of CM050527.1, read as the reverse complement.
GGGAATCTGTGCAGTGGGACGTCTCCACATACCCCGGATCTCGGACCTCGCCTGGCGCTGGGGAATCCGTGTAGTGGGACGTCTCCGCCCTCCCCATTGGCGAAATCCAGCCGGGGTTGCTGCTCTAGCCGCAGCCCGCGTGCGCACAACCAGGACAGCTCCTAACCTGTTTCCGTCTTCAAGGCTGCGCTCCCGCTGCTCCTCTGAGTCTCAGTGTCCCACCTTTACTCTTACTTGTGGAGTTTTCACTCAGCCAGCTTTCTGGCGATTCTGGGTGATTTTTGTTTTGTTGTTATGTTGTAGTTCTTAAATCGTTGCGCGGGGCAGAACAATAGGTGTTTACCTATGCCGCCATCTTAGTTCCTCCTCCCTCATTGTTTCTTAAAACACATTGCAGAACAATAGTTTTATTGCTAGCTTTACCCAGTGGCCAAATAAGCCTATATTGAATGAATACAAAAAATGTTTTACATAAATGATAAAGGCATGTTTAAAATTAAATACCCATTGCATTTTAAGGTTATTTATTACATGTTCTTACAAGCTAATATCTTTTTAAAGTATGATACTTTGTAAAACACTGTGTAATATGAAGCAGGAATTCTCATGATCTGTCTGCAAAGTATTAAGTATAAGACTATAGTTGCAATGTTGGAAACGGTATTGTTAGCTTTTATGTAATCAAATATTGCTTGTATTTTGGTGAAATATAGTAGTTGATGTTTTCTTTTGCTGAGAGAATGTGGTGTTTTAATTGAAATTGCAGTCTTCGTAGTGTTATGTTCTACTGAAGTGAAAGTGACAGTAGGATCTCGAGTTTTAGAAACACGGTTAAAATGTTAAACTTGAAGGGAAGGAAAAGTTTTCCTCTACAGAACCATTATTTTTTAAAAGAACATTAAAAATGTATTTTGAAGTTCTTAAGTATATAAACCTCTAAATTTTTTCACATTGTTAAAGGTCAGGAAAACCAGTTTCTAATAAACCCATTTATTAAGGCTCCATTGTCCTGGCAGCTTTTCTGACTAATGTGCACTGTAGCTGATAAGTTAAAGGCCCACTTGAGTTTTATTGTAAATGTTTTTGAGCCATAAACCACTGGGACCAATTCTGAGCTTGCTCCCTGCCTATTTTGGTTCTGGCTTTTATTTCCATTCTGCCAGAGAAAGGGAGAATGTAATTCCATAGGGTGCAGGACCCTGACCGAGTTCCTCCTGAGCTGCTCTGTGGCATAACGGAGGGGACATAGTGTGAGGCTAATGAAGTACAAAAACTTACGGAGCCAAACAGCCAGCATTTGAGTGTTGGTTCCACCACTTATTAGTTTTGTGACCTTGGACAAGTTATTTATCTGTAAAGTGGGGATAAATAACTACAGGACCTTTCTCATGTAGTACTTATGTGGATTATAGGGATATATATATAGAGAGAGAGAGGCATCCTAGAGCAGTATCTGGCACAAAATAAATTACTAAGTCACTGTTAGCTTTAATAGTATTGTTACTCAGAGTCTCCACAGTTAACACTCAGGACATAGGACTTATGTAGGAGCTAAGAATCACATGTCAGTCCGGTTATAGAATGTGGTACAGGTTGTTTGCTTTTACAGAAGAAATTGGAAAACGGAAGGAGAGTCAATGCTATTAGATCTGTGTTTGGAACTATAGAAGCAAGAGAGTCAGAAATCTTGTGGCTCTCAGTTACTCTAGTCTTGCAGTTGTGTTTCATTTATACTGAGGACTGGCAGAAAAACCTCTGGCGAATAAGCTTAGGACTTTGCAAAGAGTCCTAATTTGGTTCTGTACTGCATACTATAGTGACTTAATAAACACTTGGGTGAGTTGTATACATGGAAAGTTTTACCTAGAAGTTGACACATGAAGTTTTATCTAGAATTAGGATAAGAATTAAAAAAACAATACATGAAGCCTGTAAATATCCATCTCACCCAGCAATAAGATTTGATCTTTCCTGTTATATTTTGTAGTTTGATGCTATGTAATCTATCAGAATTTTATTAATCCCACTTACACAGGCAGCCATCTGGACCTTCTCTAAGCAAGACCAGAGCAGTATACAGCTAAAATGATTGATGGGCTCTAGAATTGATTAGTTGTTCTGTGAGACAAATGAACTGTTTTGGCAGAAAATACTAGAGGTCACTGCTGTGGTCAGACACAAAGGCCTGTAGAATTTTAAAGAGATGCTTTCATTTTTGGCTTACAAAGTTAAAAATTTTAAACAATAATGGATTTCGAAAATATTTTAGAAATATCTCTTCATTGGCTACTCTTTAGTTCTGATAATAAAATGGAAGATATAAGTATTAAAAATGAAAGTGAATGTGATTATTTTATGCTTTAACCTTATAATTTTTGGTGAAAATACAAACTGAATAAAAGTAGTATAAAAGCCTGCTTATACAGTATTGTACTCTAAAAGATTATGATTGGAGAAAAAGCTACAATGAATATTATTTTATTGTAAGTGACTTATAAAATGAAATGGTATAAAATTCCATGTTGTTATTTATTCAGATCCTTATAGCAATCTCTTTTGTGGGAGTTTCTATTTTTAACAAATCTTAGGCTTCAGTAGTATTTTTTTTTATTGAAAATTTGGATTTTTATGCTTCCAGTAAGTTAAGTCTCTCTGGGATACCACTGTCCCATTAACACCACTGCCCTTAGCACCAAAGAGATTATCCTGCTTTCTTTCATCTGTTTGGCTGGTAATAGTGAAATCCTTCCTTATTTCACTGTGTTGCCCATGATCAACATTGTGTTAACACTTTGGTGATAGGTGATAAATCGGATGACATATGTCTTGTTACATTCTGGTTATTCTTTGAGGACTACACAAGTGTGGATAGGCAAGTGGAAAACTCCCCCTTGAGAATCTGACTGCTTAGAATGAACTTGAGTTATGGATTTATTCAGCCTGTAAAACCTCAGCTGGCATAAATAATTGAGAAAGCAAAGGTTTGTCTGTGGTGCATGCCTCAGGGACTCATGGCTCCCTTCCTCCTCCCTACCTCCCTTTCTTATGAAAATGATCCCAGTTGCACTCCTAGATAATAACACACCAAGCAATTAAAAGCCATGGGTGGCTGGAGAGAGGAGAAAAGGTTTAGTTAATGAGCTTTTCCTCTTCCAGTGCCCATGAGAGCAGCAGGAATGACAAGGCGATTAAAGCGAAGAGATAATTATAGATTATGTGAAAATGGGTCCCTTGAGACAAATGGGTCTTGACATAAACAGTAACTGTTGTAAGTGTCTCCGGGCTCTCATATTCACCCTTTTCTTATGCTCTTTATTTAGCTCCTGTGTCCTCAGTGTCCTGTCAACCAAGCATATAGGCACATCTACCTGTTTGCAGATCAACAACCTTTTCTGAGCAAGAGAACCACTCAACAACTGAAACTAATCCTTAACTTCCTCTCTCCTTCCCCCCCCCCCTTTTCCTTTTCTCTACTTTTTTTCTCTTTTCTGTCTACCCTTTCTTCTAATATTTTTCTTCTTTTTCTATAAGTGGTACCTGTGAAATACTAAGCATTTACACGTGTTTACATAGTTTAGTGTGTGTGTGTGTACACATATAAAGATGGATATGTTGTTTCTAGGTCTTTGTCATACTGTTCTACTCTCTCATCCCCTAACATACTAGAAATTTTGTTTCTTCAGGTTCAAAAATAATCCACATTTGTCTACTTTTTATTACTGCCACTATCATGCCCTTTTACATGATCATTGCTACTCTTAAACAATCTTTGTCTCTTGGCCAGGACACTACAGACAGTTTAAAACTGGATTTCTCTCTTCCTGGGCTGTCTTCCCTGGATTTATAACTCAGATCTCATCATATCACTCTCCTGCTTAAAACCTTTTAATGATTTCCTATAGCACTTAGGATAAAATTTTAAATCCTTAGCATGTCTTACAGGGCCCCTCATCATCTTCATCTAATGCCAATTTTCCCTCTGCACTACCTCTTTGTTCATTCTGCTCCAACTACATTGGCTTATTTTTTCCTTGAAGGTCCAATTAATCTTTGTTAGATGAATTGATTGGTAGTGTTATATAAGGATATATGACACATGACTCCAGCTTACAGTATATGCTAAAACCTTATGGTAAAATTGCTAACATTTATTGACTACTACTTGTAAGCTAGTAACCAGAATGATCCTATGAGGTGTAGTTTTTATTAATACTGTATCTGTATTTTATAGATGAGGAAACTGAGACTCAGAGAAATTAGGTTACTTGCCTAAGGTCACATGGTTGTAACTCTGCTCTTAACTGATACAGTTGTTATCTCCAACTGATGAAATCAAATTTGACAGCTGTTACTATATTAATGTAGTAAATATCTTCAGTTTAAATTTTGAATTAAATCTCATTCTACTTAGTGTTTTCCAAAATGTGCTTTACTGGTAAAATAAGAGACTGTAGTCTTTCATTTATCAGTGTGATGATGGTGATGATGATGATATTTTCTTTGGATTAATTGTTTCCATTGATTTTAGACTTACCTTAATGGTTGAGAATATAACTCAGCTCTGCAGAGCCTGTTAGTAAAGGGATTCTATAGATTTTTCTCATGTGGCCACTGGTTTTGCAAGAATTGATCAGAATTGAACTATGTTTTTTCTTATAGACATGGAAAGTATCAGAAATTTTCAACCAACTTTTTTAGAGTTAAGCAGATTTTAAAAGGTGAAAATTTATTTTCAGTAACTGGTGCCTTTATAAATCATGGCTAAATAACTTTTCCAGTATAATGAGTTATCTACAAGAAGTATACATTGATCTTTCCTTTGTCATTGCTTGCTTGAGAAAAAATATGTTAATAACATAAACAACATAAATAAAATAATAAGTAGAAGTTGGTATTTGAGGTTTTTTGAATTTTCTAGTCCTTTAGGTACACTACTTATATATCGCAGTCTGAAAATAGTTATTACTTGGTGAAAGAAGATGTTGCCATTTCACGTAACAGGAGGAGGGAACTAACTGGTTATTTCCCATAACTGATACTAATTGTAGATGTAGTAGCAAGCATTCTGAGTTGGAGGATTGTGATTTAGTATACCCTATATGAATTCTTTCAGTTATAGTTCACTTGTCCATTTGGCACTGTGTGGTTTGAACCTCTCCTATTATTCCTTTGACTCTAAAGCACTATTGGCTTTAGAACATCATTTTTTTTAAAAAGCCACTAATCAATTATAAGATGTGACACATTGTAAGACCTACCAGAAACATTAAAATATGAAATAGAAATTATTTTAGAATCAATGTAATCTGGCAATTTAAGAACAACTTCTAACTGACTATTTGTCATCCAGGATTTTAAGAACAACAACAACAAAAACACTTTCTTAAATACCTTGGTCTGAATTCTAGGCTTCTTGAGCATAGTTACTGCCCAAGTGTTTTGCCTCTTTCAGGGCTTAGAATCAAAGTATTTCGGAAAGAATACTGTACTATTTGTGAGATTTTACCTGGGGAATCATAGTATAGGCTTTTGGTAATATTGGATGGGTATGTTGGTAAAATTTATGGTCTTTGGTAAGATTGAATGTTTTACAAAGGTGAAATTAACATCTAAAATTTGAACTAAATGTTAATTAAAAGTGGGAACTTTTCATGTGCTTAATATAACAGCTATAACTACTGTTTAATCCCTGAGTTAGGAATTGATTTTATCTATTTTGCTTCTCCCAGATAAGCCTTACAGACCAGCTTCACCAAGGTTCTAATGAGGTCTCCTGAGCAAAACTTCTCCCAACAGAGAAATACTTCAGAATGCTCTTTTCCTTAGATTGTTTCTTTTTGTCTGTGTTTAAATTGGCGTCACTAACTCTCCCCACCCTTAGTTGTCTCTTTGTTTTTTTAGATGTGTTAAGTGTAGTGTTTGAATCAAATAGCTCTTCAAGTCTATTTGGGAGACATTCCTTTTCCTCTCATTAGTAGTTTATTTAGTTTAACTTTAAGAGGGCAATTTTATTGCCTTTTCTTCAGGTTCTGGAAGGTGAATAACTGTTTTGTTCTCCAGCTAACTCATTACCTACATTTGTTCCTTACCTTATATGCTGTGAGTGTGCCAAGGCTCTTTGGGATCTCTGTTCAGCATATCCCTCTAACTTATCTCCCAATACCCGACCATAACCAAGTGCTTGAGGTTCCCCTGAAAACTTCATTTTGGTGATACTTTTCTTACTTTTCTTCGAACCCTTTAGTTACCCACCTGCGTTGTCATCTCATCCTTCAAAGCTAGGCTGTCATGTCAATTCTCCTGTAGAGCTTTCTTTGATCATCCTTGATTAGCCTGCTCCTTGCTTTGAGCCTTTGCTTTCTAAAATACTGGGTTACACACGTGGTACTCAAAAAACCTTCTTACTGATGTAGTCCCTAAGAGAAATTTGAAAGACTATGTTCCCTTTTACATTTTTAAATTATCTTTAAAAATTACTTAAAAACTTAAATAATTTTCAAGGGTGAAATCTCTGGCATTTTGTAAATAATGAAAATGTAGAAGAAACATCATTTTTTAGCTATATCCAAAGGAATTTAAGTGCTGTTATGATAATCCTTTTTTTTTTAAATAAAAGAACATGTTACCATTGAGAGAAACTGGGAAAATGGTCCAAAAGATCTATTATTTCTTACAACTGCATGCGAATCTTCAACGGCCTCAAAATAAAGTTTAATTAAATAAAATTCTGATCTTGACTTAAAAATACATGAACAAGTTTTTTTTTAACAGAAATTGTACTTCATTTCTTTCTATTTCACATAATTTTATTTCAAAGTAATATATTTTGTATAACCTTATCACACTCATAATTCTTCAACAAAAATATGTATATGAGTTAGACTTTTAAAAAATTTACATTTTTGTTACCCTAAAGCACTGTTTTTCTTATTTGCGTTACAATTATTTCTATACAGTTGATCAGCATACATAATGAATGTTGTTAAATAATTATTAAATATAAGGTAATCTTTATTGAAAATGCATCAGTGAGATAAGTTTTTAAAAATACATAGTTTAATAGATGAATTCTATTAGAATGAGACAGGGTTTAACATTAAGTTAGTTTTTTGTTTTGTTTGTTTCACTTTTTTCATCCTCTAATGTTAGTTATAGAAGGCTTCCCAACACCAAAGTTTTACCCAAATTGTCCCTTTATTTGGTATAATGGGAAGATTTTATATACTGAGGCAGTACACCTAGGGTTGATATTTCCCCAAAACTGTTCCTAGTATGTTAAACAGTATTCTTACACAAAAGAGTAACAATCTTAATTAATAGTAGTTTGCTAATTCTTAGTACAGTCTTTTGGTTATACTTCTGAGAAGTAGACCAAAGTAAGGAGAGAGGTATGTGCCTTTCTTCTGTAAACTAGGGGAGAGGAATAGTGTCTAAGCAAAGGGAATGTTGAAAGGAGAATGGTGATGAAATATTTACCTCAAGAGCCTTTTCAGGTAGATCAGTTTAGGAAAGAGTGAATTTATATAGAAATGGAACTGAAAATAGATTCACAAAAAATTTTCCATACCTACATATCCCTTTAAAGTCTTTCTATACCTCCAGAGCCCTTAGGTTTACATCCCTTAATTTGAGGAATTGGGAGCATTTGTCTATACCTATTTGTGTGGGTATTGGCTAATTCTTCTGTGTGTTTTTATTCAATAAATAATTTTCCATTGTCTGATAACTGGAATACTGTGGTACAGATAGCATATTTAGGAATGGATAAGGTTTTAGTCTTCTGCGGTAGATGAAAGATGGCCATACTTAAACACCGTCCCTCTTTCTCATAAGGGTATGTCTTTATTTTTCAAAAAAAGCCAGTGATTTTTTTTTTTCCTTCAAATATACAAATCTATTTTCTGTCATTTTCGGGAAATTTGGAGTAATCTAAAGAGAGACATTCTGTCTTGTGTTAGAGATAATGTGGGAGGGACTACATCCTTGAAAGTAGTCACAAACATAACTCATATTCATCTATAAAGAACAGATATGATAATTTTATCTCTTACATTGAAGAAAGAGGGAGAATGATAACAGTAAGAATCGTAAGAGGAAGGAAGATAAGTTGAGATCATGTAGAAAGAAGGGCACTAACATGTATTAAGGCACTACTGTATTTGGTAATGGTTGGAATCACTTGCACATGTTTCCTTTAAGTATGGATCCAGTAGGGGAGGTTGCCTCTGGAAGACTGTATTGACAGGGAAATGTAGAGGGGAAAGAGAGAATTTGATTTGTATATTTACATAATCTTGTTAGAGGCAAGAAAGGAGATGTGGAAAGGTAGTGCTCCCGATGTTTCTCCATTTTGGCCACTAGGTGGTGACATTGTATTGACAGCTTGGTTGCTGGCAAGCTAAGTCAGACTTGGAGTGAGGATAGAGAAATATTCAACACTAAGCCCAAGAGTTATCACTTAATTTTTTAAATATTAGTCATTCAACTTTGTATCATATTTTTGGTGATTTTATTAAATTTATTTTTTATACTTAATTTACATTGTATATTCTACTCTGAAATATTTTTTAAATACTTCTGTGTGCCTGACATATTTAGCAATGATAAAGTATGGACAATAAGCAGGTATTCAGATGAAAAACTGCCTTTGCCCTCCAGAAACTCTTACACCAAATCAGAATATTTGATGCACATAAGGAACATTGACAATATACTAAGCAAAATAAAAATGTGAATATGTTTGTACTATATTTACTCTTTTATACTTTTTAAGCATAAGTATACATGCACATTTTGGGATTCATGAAGAGAGACCATGCAGAAGGTCCTCTTATCTATGAATAGCCCTTACATGTTATTGTGTATGAGTAACTGACATCCCAAGGATCCTCCTTACTTTCCTTTCTGTGCCCCACCATCAACTCCCCATTATTTTAAAATTCAAAACAATTGGTAAGCAGTATATTTTATATGATGACTTAAAGTGACTCAGCTCTTTCTCTCACAGTTGAAGTTGCTGCCTCTTGAATTAGAGGTGTCTCTGTTAACTGGACTGGAGGAAAATAGGTCCCTATTATTACCAAGTTGGTATTCTGAACAAACTTTTTTGTTGTTGTTGTAGTTAAATATAGCTAACTGTAGTTTTTTTTTGTGTTTTTTTGTTTGTTTGTTTGTTTGTTGTAGTTAAATATAGGTAAAGTGGAACTATTTGTAACCTTAATTTTTAAAATCAGACTTCTCCTTTCTGGAGTGTTAGCCTCAGACTTTTCTATTTTCTTTCAGAGTAGGTAATCTGGAAAAACATTTTTCTCTTCTGCAAAATGGACATTTTTGAGAGACCATAAAAGTAGGTTTGCAGTTGTAAATATGTGAAACACAAGTGTATTCTTGCATTATTTATTAATTATTGTGTTATTTTCCATATGAGCAACTATAAACCTACTTCTGCTCACCCCTATATTGCTTTTAAACCTGATTTCTTCCTGCACATGTACCTCATTTTTTCCAGTTTGAGGCAGACTGTTTCTCCTCTGTACTTTTTTAGGCCTTTCTAAAGATCCAGTTATACCCATTGTTACTAATGTATCAATATTATCATCCCAACTGTACTGTGTATATACTGAATGCTTATCCTTGTTACCTGTTATCAGTAGAATCTTGCTCAGTGCCTTGCATGTAGTAAGTGCTCAATTGAATACATCAAATGCATAAGGAAAACTTAGTTGAATAAGGCCAAAGTAGTATATTTTAATGTAATTACTTCTGACTGAAAATAATTTTTATGGAGTATAAATATTTAAATTAGCTTTTAAAATAGGAGGACTCCTATGGCTAGGTGCTTTAATTTCTGATGAATGGAAACGTGGTCTTGAGATTATAAGACACTAGTTTTTAGAGCTCAAATTGCATTCTTTTAAGCCTGTCCAGAAAATGCAGTCCACATAGGAAACAGTTTAATTGTTAATATTCCAAAGAACTTATACTTTTGAGAATCTCATTAAAGCTACCCTCCTCTCTACACAATCCCCCCCACACACAGAAACACACAACACACACATTCAGAAAAATGCACATGCATTTACACAGATAGTTCTATATTCTGTTTTAAAGAACTCAAAGACCTTATGTTAGGAACTGTTTTCATGTCTAGAATAGATTACAGATGACTAGTCAAGATGTAGCTAGATATATAGAAAAATGTACTATATATAAAATCAATTGATCTGAGTGAGTTCTGGCTCTCTTGTTTTACCTTTGATAAATTCAATGCCATTTGAAAGATCATGTAATCTCTCCTTGTTCTTTCTGAAGTTGTTGGATAAGAGTAAATGCATTCAGTACATCATCAATGTACTTAGAATGGTGTTGGGTACCTAGTATGCTTCTTAGATTTTGTTCCCAGTTTTTGTCCCTATTAACTCATGTAGGATTTCTGAATTTTGTGATGCTCTAATTATCTTTCCCTTAAGAAAATTATTTGTGTGTGTGTGCGCGCGTGCGTGCGTGTGTGTGTGTGTGTGTGTGTGTGTGTGTATAAAATTTGAGTAACAATCAACTTGTCATTCTATTGTCCTCTAGGACAAGCAATAAGCTGTATTCTGATCTTTTGGTGCCTCCGTACAGAGATTACAGTGCTTCTTTTTAAAAATATATATATTTTATTTTTTTTTTTTTACAGAGAGGAAGGAAGAGGGATAGAAAGTTAGAAACATTGATCAGCTGCCTTCTGCACACCTCCTACTGGGGACGTGCCCATAACCAAGGTATATGCCCTCGACTGGAATCGAACCTGGGACCCTTCAGTCCGCAGGCTGACACTCTATCCACTGAGCCAAACCAGTCAGGGCTACAGTGCTTCTTATCTCAGTGCTACAATGGAAAATTTTCGAGACAAAGGAAGTATGTACCTATCAGTGTGTGAAAGAAACTGGGGCAGGAAAAGAACACTGAGATAATCTACTGAAGTTGTTAGTGTATAGGCTGGTGTGACTTGTTAAAGCAGTGAAACTTTTCCTTACAATTATAGTTGACTAGAGGCCTGGTGCACGGATTTGTGCACCGGTGGGGCCCCTCAGCCTGGCAGGTGACCAGGGAGGAGCCCAAGCCCAGGCAGGGCACAGCGCCACTCCCTTTCATCTGGGCCCCGCTGTGCCTGCCACTTCTGGCGCTCTGAAAACTCACTGAGCATTGTGGGAGTGCTCTGATCACCAGGGGGCAATTCCATTGAGCATCTGCCCCCTGGTGGTCAGTGCACATCATAGTGACCAGTCAAATGGTCAAATGGTTGACCAGTCACTTACGGTTTTATGTATATAGATAAGAACTTTCATCTTTTTCAGAGGTTGAATGTGTTATGTCTTACTGAAAATCCATTATTGTTCATGTAAAATCCTTTATACAGATTTTATTAATGTTTGTCAGGTTGTGTTAAAAATGTGACTTTTTATTTTTATTCTCATTAGGGAAGAAGACAAAAACATATTTGATTACTGCAGAGAAAACAACATTGATCATATATCCAAAGTCATCAAATCAAAAAATGTGGATGTGAATATGAAAGATGAAGAGGTATGAAAAACATGCCCTGTAGTTATATTCTTATGCTTTCTTGTTCTGCCCCAGTGCTTTTTTTCTAAATGGCAGGCCTGTAAACTACAATTCAAAGTACAGTGTGGTTAAGAGAATGTCAGAATATCTAAATGAGATGGTTAGCACCAGTGAAGATACTTCTTGTGTCTGTACTCATCATATTTCTGTCCATAGCACAGAAGTTACTAGGTGAAATTTGTACTCAAATAATTCGTATTTGTTTATTATAAAGGGAAAGACTATTAACATAAGTAAGATCTATAGAAAATCTATAACAATAAAAGCATAATATGCTAATTAAACCGGACATCTTCTGGACGACCTTCCGGATGAAGCCAGGGCGGTGAGGGAAGCCCGGGTCCCGGGTGACTGCCAGAGGCCGTAGGGAAGCCTGGGTCCCAGTGCCAGAGGGAAGCCCGTGCCAGCAGCGGGCGTCGGGCGGGGGCTGGGGGGGGAGGCCTACTCTTACATGAATTTCATGCACCATACCTCTAGTATAAAAATATTTAGCCCAGCTGGCGTGGCTCAGTGGTTGAACATCAGCCTATGAATTAGGAGGTTAGGGTTCAATTCTCGGTTGGGGTACATGTGGACTACGTGCTTGATCCCTGGTATGGGGTGTACAAGAGGCGGCTAATCAGTGACCCTCTCTCATTGATGTTTCTGTCTGTCTCTCCCTCTCGCTCCTCTCTAAAATAAATAAAAAATATGTGTGTGTGTGTGTGTGTGTGTGTGTGTGTGTATAAAGAAATATTATAAATAGCTTTAGTGTTCTCTATCATTATATCTTAAATGGTATATTATCCTTTACTCAATAAGTATATTTCTAGAAAACTCAGAATTTTGGTAAATCCAATCATTTTAATATGAGCCCACTATATAAATGTGTTTTTTAAAATATATTACTTCTTAAGTTTGTTTTGTGAATAAGACTAAATATTGAGTCCCTGAATTTTAGTCTTTAAAAAAGAAGCAAACTTTAATTCACTTTTAATTATTTTTCTCGTTCTTTGGTAATACAGTGAAAGCTGATTGAAATACCAGCAGGTGGCAATTGTTAGGAAAAGGTCATGCAGTCATCATAGATAATGTGTAAAGTAGATAAATGATCAACTATGTATTAATTGGGAGCTCTCTGTATAGGTTAGCCCTTAATACTGGGTAAGGCAAAAGTAGGTTTACAGTTATGATTATGCAAAACAGAGTTTATTCTTTTTTAGTTATTTTATTATTTTTCATATGAACAACTGTAAACCTACTTTTGGCCCACTCGATATTATCTCACTTTAGGCAACATCTTTCCTATAACATATTGTCAATGACATCTAGACATGGAAATGTAAGGCTAAAATTCTACAATAAAGGGCAACCAGTAATATTGTTTGTTTTCTCCTAAGTATTGAAACAACAGTCAAGAAAAATGTAGCTAGAGAAAAGTAGATCCCAGATTGTGAAATAACAAAACTAGGTCATAATTCCAGCTAAGGGTCTTTTGCCTTTCAGGATCAGAATACTTTTTCTTAGGGAATCAGGCATGATTATTTCTCTTGATTTTATTGTCTTTTCTTATTTTTGTGCTCCTGAGTTAAGAATTTTTTATAAAATTGATATATATGGATAGTTCAAAGAATATCAAATTATGTCTCAAACCAAAAAAAGTACTCTCTTACCTGCATCCTTCTCACATTTGATTCTAGGTCCCTTGAGGCAAATATTTTCCATTCTTTTAGTTTCTTTTGCAGTTTACCTAAATAATCCTACATAATAAAAGGGTAATATGCAAATTGACCCTAACAATGGAACGACCCAGGAATGATTGGTCACTATGACATGCACTGCTCATAGCAGGAGCTGCCTCCCTTCCCCCCTCCCCCGTGGTCACTGCGTTCCCACAGGAGGAGCTCCGCTCAGCCACAAGCCGGGCTGACGGCTGCAAGCACAGCAGCAGTGGCAGTGGCCTCTCCTATCTCCTCAGCAGCGCTAAGGATGTCTGACTGCAGCTTAGGCCTGCTCCTCGCTGCTGGGGGCTCCCGGGCTGCAAGAGGGATGTCTGACTGCCAGTTTAAGCCCAATCCCCTGGGAGTGAACCTAAGCTGGCAGGTGGACATCCCCCAAGGGGTCTCAGACTACAAGAGGGTACAGACCTGGCCAAGGGATCCCCTTCCCCCTTGAATTTTTCTGCACCAGGCCTCTAGTGTAATATAATTAATTATAACTATATACTGTCCATTGTTGAGCTATGGATTGTACTATATGTGTTAGCTTTTGCTGTGGCAAAAACAACCCCAAATTTCATTGGCTAACAAAAACATTTCTTTTTTTTTCTATTTCAAAAGGGTTTTGGGGTCACTTGAGGCTCTGCTGGGTTCTGCTAGCCTTGTTTGGGAGCAGTTCATCTTGATTTTGTATATTTTCTCATTCTGAGATCCAGTCTTAATAGATAGGGGCAGAAACTGAAAGCAGAAAGACCGGATCCCACAAATACACTGAAAGATTTTGCTTGGATGAGGCATGTGTCACGTCTACTCAGATTCCTTAGGCCAAAACTAGATACAAGGGCAAGCCCCAGGGCAGTATGGTAGGAAGTCTGCGTTCATCATGGAGAAGAAAGGCGAGGGTGGGAAAAGAATGAATAATTACATAGTTATGAAAAATACAGTCTGCATGCCAAGTATAAATTTTGTTTTACTCTCAAGGTTAATAATTGCCTCTTTTCTTTGTTTTTATATTTTCTATGTTTCTGCCATTATATTTTTCCTCAGATTGCCCAACTGAGGTCTTCTCTGTACAAACACATTAGGTATTCGATCCCATATGTTTTTTAGCAATGTTTTTTCTGAAAACCTCTTTCCTCTTCATGTATAATTCGGACTGGCTACTCTCCAGATCTGTTGCATAGATGTCATCCTGTGCCGGGAATTCTCTTCTCCTTTCTTCTGGATTCTTCTGTTTTCTGATCCCAGTTCTTCATTTCTTACTGTTTGTTTTCCTGTTTGGATGGAGTATCTCCCTTCCTTATTCATTTCCTGGTTTTGATGTAGTATTTCCTCCAATAACTGCCTGAGGAAGTAAATGGTTTTAGATCTTCCTTGTTGAAAATGTTTCCATCAGAGTTTTGGCATGTTCCAAACGCTCAAGAAAAAGAAAAAAAAAAAGATGAATTGCCCTGACTGGTGGTGCAATGCACCGAAGAGTCTCAGGTTCGATTCCAGGTCAAGGGCACATGCCTAGGTTGCAGGTTTGATCCCTGATCCTGGTTGGGGTGTGTGCAGGAGGCAACCAATTGATGTGTCTCTCTCACATTGATGTTTCTGTATCTTTCTCTTCCTCCCTTCCCTTCCCACTCAGTCCCCCACTGGCTATCTCTCCTCCTCTTTTCCCCTCCTCCTTCCCTCCCTCTCTTCCATCTTTAAAAGTCAAGTGAAAAAATGTCCTCAGGTGAGGATTAACAAAAATAAAATAAAAGTTAGGAGGGAGCAAGGAATAAAACTTAAAAAAAGATGAATTAATGGATGATTGAAAGAAGGAGTAACTAGAAGCAGTGTAATATAATGGTGATGAGCTGGACTACATAGATTCAAGTCTTAGCACTGTTACTTTCTAGCTGTATGGCCTTTCAAATTCATTCTGTGATTTAGTTTCCTAAAGTGTAAAATGGTGATTGATGATAATAGCACCCCTGTCAGGGTGATTTTGAGGGTTAAATGAATTAATATATATATATGTAAAGCAGGTAAATAGTATCTGACACATACTAGTAAGCACTCAATAAATTTTAGTTATCTTGATTATTGTTAATGACTAATATACATAAAGAATGAGACTATAATGAAGAGATGAATGAAGAAGCCAACTTACCTTTTTTTTTTTATTTAATTTTTTAGAGCAGTTTTAGGTTTACAGTAAAATCAAGAGGAAGGTACAAAGATTTCCCCCATACCTCCATTCCCTACACATGTAGAGCCTCCTCCGTTATTAATATCACACATCAGAATGATTTTTTTTTTCTTTTTAACCAAGAATGAACCTACATTGAGATATCAGAACCACTCAAGTTCTTAGTTTACCTCAGGGTTGACTCTTGGTGTTGTACATTCTCTGGTTTTGGATAAGTGTATAAAAATAGTACTGAAAATCGGATTTATACATGATCTTTGTGTAGATTATTGGACAGCTTATTGGACAGCAGTGAAAAGGATAACATAGTGTAGAACGAAAACAGCTTACACTAATCACACTTTTTTTGGTGAAAATAAAAGGAAAACTTATAAATGTATTGCTTCTATATCACTTAGTTACTTTGATATAGTAGCTTCCCAGGTTTTCCAGTTTGTTACCCATGCAGCTATCTTTACCCCAGCCTGCCAGAACATTCGATGAAGTGCTTACACATTCATAGACTGAGGCACCAAGAATTCAGTTGGGTTCTCTCATTGCTCCGAGCAGATTTCTGCCCTCTCAGCCATGACAGCTCAGGCGGGGCTTTGAATACTGATGGCAAGCCCTTCTATTATTAATCAGGGATTTGTATGAATTAATTTAAGAACATGAGGGAGATGAGAGCTTAAAATGAGAAACTTAACATCCTAAGATAAATGATACTGCTTTATGATATTTAAAGCTCTAGCAAATAAAACAGCAACTTGGTAAGCCTTGGTGATGGACTAAAATATATAACTTCAAAGTTAAGTTGCTAACTAAATATTTTTAACCCCTTTTTCAGAAAAAATGGCATTTCTTTTAAAAGGTTGGGGAACAATTACAGTTTTGAGAGGACATCCCATTCTTTGTGTTTACGTGGTATATGTACATAACATATTCACTACTGATTGCCTAAGATTTTTTATCCAGCGGATTCAACTCAATTTTAGTCTTGCCCTTAGATGACTAAATATTATTACACTTAAAATTTGCTGTGAGCACATAAATAAATTTAATATAGTTATGAAATATGCTACATTTGCATACTCACATATTTGAAATAATTATAATTATTATATTACCTAAAATGCATATTTGGATATGTAATTATTATAGCACATGAACATATGTAAGATGCCTTTAAAATATTAACATTTCATAATGAAGTTATTTTATTGTGTATAAGTACAGTTCCTGATATATATCGTTTGTTTTTTCAAATTGTAACTGTAACTACTAGAGTGGGGCATATATTTCTTAATTTGAGAAAGTTACATGGTACAGTCTGATTCAGTAATTACTGATACAGTAATTAGGACATTATCTATATGATATATAATGGAAAGGTTTCATAGTTATATTAATTCAGGAAACTATCCTCATATAAGATGTTTAAAGTCTGAGCTTATAGCATCATGGTGCTATGTGTGCTCATTTCTTATTTAAGTTATAACTTTTATTACATTTTTTTTAACTATTGCAGAAATATGTGGAAATTGAGGTAGACAATATGAAGAGAAATATAGAAAAGTATATCTGAAAGCCTAGTAATTTTTTAATGGTGATTCAGTTTGTATCATTGAGCCAAATATTTACTTTTTCAAAAATATATTTCTTTTAAGGTAAACAATTATTTAAATAATTTTTAAAGTATGTGTGATGTGAGCAGAATATTTTTATTAGTCATCAGATACAAATTACATCTGTGTAATTCTTTTGTCCCCCTCCACCCAGTTCCCTCCCTACCCTCTGCCCTTACTCCCCCCCACTATCCTCATCCATGGGTATACACTTTTTGTCTAGTCTCTTCCCGCACCCCCATATTCCTTTCCCCCTGAAAATTGTCAGTCCACTCTCTTTCTATGCCTATGATTGTATTATATTCACCAGTTTATTCTATTCATCAGATTTTTTTATTCACTCGATTTTTAGATAAATTTGTTGATAGATATGTATTTGTTGTTCATCATTTTTTTTAAAATATATTTTATTGATTTTTTACAGAGCGGAAGGGAGAGGGATAGAAAGTCAGAAACATCGATGAGAGAGAGACATCGATCAGCTGCCTCTTGCACACCCCCTACTGGGGATGTGCCCGCAGCCAAGGTACATGCCCTTGCCGGAATCGAACCCGGGACCCTTCAGTCCGCAGTCCAATGCTCTATCCACTGAGCCAAACCGGTCTTGACTGTTTTTCATCATTTTTATCTTTACCTTTTTCTTCTTCTCCCTCTTCTTAAAGAATACCTTTTAGCATCCTTCCAATCTAATAAAAGAGTAATATGCAAATTGACCATACCTCCTATCAAGCCATGCCCACCAGCCAATCAGGAGCAAATTATGCAAATAAACTCCAACCAAGATGCTGCTGTCACTGAGAGCAGGAGGAAGGCTTGGGTTTCCCTGGCAATGGAGGAAGCCAAGCTTTCTGCCTGCCGTTGCCAACCTAGGCCTCCACTCACTGCTACAAAGTTTCAATTATAGAGGATACATAATCCCAACAGAAATGGCGGCAGCCACAGAGCTGGAGAGAGCAGAGGCTAGGGTTGCCTGGGCGATGGAGGAAGCCAAACTTCTATAGCTCTGGCTAGCCTAGGCCGCCATTCCAGGCTACAATGTTTCAGTTATATCGCAGACATGGAGCCAGCAGAAGGCTTGGCTCTGCTCCAGGTTACAAAGTTTCAATTGTAGAACATAAATTAAGCCCAGATCCCAGGGTCTCAGCTTGGGTCGCTGGGGGACGTGGCCGGCCTGCAAAACACCATAGGCCCCTCGCCCAGGCTACCCCACACCCCAAGGGAACCCCCACCCTGATCTGGGACACTCTTCAGGGCAAACCAGCTGGCCCCTTCCCATGCACCAGGCCTCTATCCTATCTAATAAAAGAGTTATAAGCAGATTGACCATCACTCCAACACACAAGAGGGCTGCCCCCATGTGGTCAAAGATCCTGCCCCCATGTGGACACAAGATGGCCACCTCAAGATGGCCAGCAGGGGAGGGCCATTGGGAGGTTCCAGACCTGCAAGGGAGGGCAGTTGTGGGTGATCAGGTCAGTAGGGGAGGGCAGTTGGGAGAGACCAGGCCTCCAAGGGAAGGCAGTTGGGGGTGATCAAGCCTTCAGGGGAGGGCAGTTTAGGGGCGACCAGGCCAGAAGAGGAGGGAAGTTGGGGGCAAACAGCCTGGCAGGAGAGCAGTTATACATCAATTAGGCTGGCAGGGGAGTGGTTAGGGGATGATCAGGCTGGCAGGCAGAAGCAGTTAGGGGCAATCAGGAAGGCAGGCAGGTGAGCAGTTTGGAGCCAGCAGTCCTGGATTGTGAGAAGGATGTCCTACTGCCTATTTAGGCCCGATCCTACTAGGATTGGCCTAAATGGGAAGTTGGACATCCCTTGAGGAGTCCCAGATTGGAGAGGGTACAGGCTGGGCTGAGGGACACCTCCTCCGACACCCCCGTGCACGAATTTTGTGCTTCGGGCCTCTAGTTTCATGTAATACTGGTTAGATGGTAATGAACTCCTTTAGCTTTTTTTTTTTTTTTTTTTTTTATCTGTGAAACTCTTTATCTTACCTTCAATTCTGAATGATAGCTTTGGTGGGTAGAGTAATCTTGGCTGTAGGTTCTTGTTATTCATCACTTTGAATATTTCTTGCCACTCCCATCTGGCCTGCATAGTTTCTGTTGAGAAATCAGCTGACAGTCATATGGGTGCTCCCTTGTAAGTAACTGTTTTTGTCTTGCTGCTTTTAATATTTTCTCTTTGTCTTTTGCTCTTGCTATTTTAATTATGGCATGTCTTGAGTACCCCGCCTGGCTTTTTCAAGTAATAGGGTGACAAAAGCTCCCGACTGCACTTACAAGTGGTCCTCTTCGATTCCTTTTGTTTGGGGTTCTATGCACTTCCTGAACTTGTAAGTCTATTTCTTTCACCAGGTAGGAGAAGTTTTCTGTCATTATTTCTTCAAATAGGTTTTCAGTATTTTGCTCTCTCTCTTCTCCTGGCACCCCCTTAATTCTAATGTTGATAGGCTTCAAGTTGTCCCAGAGGATCCTTACACTATCTTCTTATTACTGAATTCTTTTTTCCTTTTGCTTTTCCAGTTGAGTGTTTTTTGCTTCTTTGTATTTCAAGTCTTTGACTTGATTCTTGCGATCCTCTAGTTTGCTGTTAGATCTCTGTATAATATTTTTTATTTCAGTCAGTGTATGCTTAATTTCTGATTGGTCTTTTTTCATATTCTCGAGGGTCTCGCTAAATTTATTGGCCTTATCTAGAAAATTGTTGAAAAACCTTATAACCGTGGTTTTGAACTCTATAGCCAGTCATTTGCTTTCCTCCATTTCTTTCATTTTTGATCTGTTTCTTTGTCTCCGAATTTTGGCTACTTCCCTGAGTTGGTCGAGTAGCTTTGTGTGGTAGTTGTCCTATAGGGCCGAGTGCCTCAGCCTCTCCATTTTCCTGAGCTGGACACTCTTGGTGCATGCCTTTGTGCTCTGTGTGAACAGTCTTGTAGTTAAGCCTCAATTATTGTTAGTATCACTGGGAGGAATTGACCTTCAGGCCAGTTGGCTGTCAGGATCAGCTGTGTCTGCTATGGGAGAACTTGGTGCTGGAACCACCCTTATGAGACAAGACTTGCAAAAGCCTCTATGCTCAACTTGGATGGGGTGGAGTCTCAGGGCAGAGAAGACAGCATTGGTTTCCCATCAGCCCTTCCCTAATAGGCCCGTGTCTTAGTGTCCCGGGGTAATTGCTGCAAGCTACTCTTGAGTTCCACCCGCTGCCAGATAGTCCACTTTCTCCCTGAATGAGTCTGGGTCCCCAGAGTCTTGCTCGGAATTGGAGTTCAGTGCAGTCGGGAGCTTTTGTCTCCCTATTACTTGAAAAAGCCAGGCGGGTACTCAGTTGCCTGCTCTCTCTGTGTGTGCCGCATGCCTCGGTACCTCTGTCTTCGCAGTTCCTTCGAGTCTCGGTGTGCTTTTCTCTTTCCTGACCATCCAGTTTCACCCCATGTGAGTCTGGGTTCCCATTGTCTCTCCTGGAAATGGAGTTCAGCATAGTTGGGAGCATTTTGTCTCCCTCCTGTTTGGGAAAGCTAGCCACACACTCAGTTGCCAGTCCTTTCCGTGTGCGTGTCTCAGTACCTCTGCCTGCTGCAGCTCCTCTGAGTCTCAGTGTGCTTTTCTCTTTCCTTCTAGTTGTAGAATTTCCACTCAGCCAGCCTTCCTGTGGTTCTGGATGATGTCCGTTTTGTCTTTTAATTGTAGTTTTGAAATTGTTGTGTGAGGCAGCAGTTTAGGTAAAGTTTACCTATCCTGCCATCTTGGTTTCCACCTACATCTGCATAATTCTTATCACGCACATTATTTCTCATATCAGTGCCATAGAGAATATACATTAAATACATGCTTATTGATTATATTTAAACTAGAGGCCCAGTGCACGAAATTCATGCACGGGAAGGGTGTCGCCTCAGCTTGGCCTACACTCTCTCCAATTTGGGACCTCTGGCTCCTAACCACTCACTAAGGGACGGGGGATGTTCCTTAGCCCAGCCTGCACCCTCTCGAATTTGGAACCCCTCGAGGAATGTCTGACTTTCCATTTAGGCCCGATCCTGGTAGGAGCGGGCCTAAACGGGTAGTTGGACATCCTTCTTACAATCCAGGACTGCTGGCTCCCAACTGCTCACCTGCCTGCCTCCCTGATTGCCCCTAACCGCTTCTGCCTACCAGCCTGATCACCCCCTAACCACTACCCTGCCAGCCTAATTGATGTTTAACTGCTCCCCTGCCAGCCTGTTTTCCCCCAACTTCCCCCCTCTGCTGGCCTGGTCACCCCTTACTGCCCTCCCCTGCAGGCTTAATTGCCCCCATCTGCCCTCCCTTGCAGGCCTGATCTTTCCCAATTGCCCTCCCCTGCTGGCCTGATCGCCCACAACTGCCCTCCCTTGCAGGGCCTAGAACTTCCCAACGGCCCTTCCCTGCTGGCCATCTTGTAGTGGCCATCTTGTGTCCACATGGGGGCAGGATATTTGACCACATGGGGCAGCCCTCTTGTGTGTTGAAGTGATGGTCAATCTCCAAATTACTCTTTTATTAGATAGGATAGAGGCCTAGTGCAAGGGTGAGGGCTGGCTGGTTTGCCCTGAAGAGTGTCCCAGATCAGGTTGGGGGTTCCCTTGGGGCGTGGGGCGGCCTGGTTGAGGGGCCTGTGGAGGTTTGCAGGCTGGCCACACACCCCAGCGACCCAAGGGGAGGTCCTGGGATCTGGGCTTAATTTATGCCTACAATTGAAACTTTGTAGTCTGGAGCAGAGCCAAGCCTTCTGCTCGCTCTGTGGTGGCAGTCATTTCTGTTTGAAACTTTGTAGCCTAGAGTGGAGGCCTAGGCGGGCAACGGCAGGCAGAACGGGTGGCTTCCTCTGTTGCCAAGGAAACACAAGCCTCTGTTCTCTCCAGCTCAGTGACTGCCTCCATTTCTGTATCTTTTATAATTGAAACTTTGTAGCATTGAGTGGAGGTCTAAGCCAGCAATGGCAGGTGGAAAGCTTGGCTTCCTCTGTTGCCAGGGAACCCCAAGCCTTCCTCCTGCGCTCAGTGGCAGCAGCCATCTTGGTTGGGGTTTATTTGCATAATTTTCTCCTTATTGGCTGGTGGGCGTGGCTTGGTGTAGCAAAGGTATGGTCAAATTTGCATATTACTCTTTTATTAGATAGGATAATATTTTAAATCTTTATATTAATTTAAATTTTTAGGATCAGTGTAGCAATGTACCGTACTTGAACAAAATAGTTCCCGCAAAAGCATTTATACAATTCATTAGCTTTCCATAGATTCTTATCTAATGCACTCCCAATATCCCCTTTATTGAGTTACATTTTTAGTTAAGTTCTTTCCTTTCTTTCCTTTTGAAGGTACAATTGATATACCATTTTCCATATATGTTTATTGATCCTTTCAGATATTTTGAGGGAGATCACCTTTCTCTTGACTCCATTTCTTTCCCTTCTCACATTGTTTTAAATCTGTACACATGTCAGAATGTAATTTACATGCTTTTGTCTTGAGAAACTGCTGTAAAATCTGGCAAAACTGTTAGTATTAACCTAACAAAGAAGCACAAGATTTAGTACGCAGTCAGTATACTAAGGCTAACTTTATGCTTTTATTTAAGATTTGAGAAAGGAAGAAAAAAGTGCATCCTCTTAAATAACTTTTTACATATGAGTATGTGTTATTTTGGTTATGTAATTTATTAAAATATTAATTTGAAGGAACTCTGCTATTCATAATAACAATTGAGAGATGTTGAATTACTCTCATTTGCATTTAAAAATCAAGCATATGGTAATATTTTACATCAGAAATGCATATTTAATGCAAGCTCAAAAAATAGTGAAAGTAGTTAAATTCTTAAGAGCTATTGCAACTTATATTTTTATTGTGATAAAGTATACATAACATAAAATTACCATTTTAACCATTTTTAAGTATACAGTTCTATGGGACTAAATTCATTCACATTTTTTTGCAACCATCACCAACATTTATCTCCAAGAGTTTCTCATTGTCTTCAAATGAAACTCTGTATTCATAAACACTAACTCCCCGTTTCCTCCTTCCCCCATCCCCTGGCAACCACCATACTATTTTCTATCTCCATGAATATGACTACTCTAGATACCTTATGTAAATAGAATCACACAATATTTGTTCTTTTGTGGCTGGCTTATTTCACTTAGTGTAATGTCTTCAGTTTTGTAGCATGTATCAGAATTGCCTTCCTTTTTAAGTGAATAATATTCCATTCTGTGTATATATTGTATTTTACTTATCCAAAGTCATCAAAGACACTTGTATTGTTTTCTAATTTGGCTGTGGTAAATAATGCTGCTATGATCATGGAAGAACAAATTTTTGTTTGATTTTTTTAACATCTAGTTATGAAACATTTTAAACGTACAGAAAAGTTGAAAGAATTTTACAGTGAATGTCTAAACTCCCACTACCTAGATTCTACCACTAATGTGCTTGTTTTATCAATATTTACCTATCTCTCTATTCAGCCATCAATCTTATATTTTGCTGCATTTTATCAGTATTTTGCAGACAATATACTTCCTTCTAAATGCTTTAGTATGCATATCATGAATTAGAATTCCATATTTAGTTTTTCTTTAAAGATAACATTTATATATGATGAAATGCATAACCCTTAAGTGTACATTCCATTATTTTTGACAAATGAATATACCTGTATAACTGAAACTCCCATCAACATAAACTCTTAGTGTCACCCCAGAAAATTCCCTCATGGTCCTTCCCAGGTGGTTCCTCAAAGGTATCTGCTGTTCTGATCATTGTTCTACTATAGATTGGTTTTGCTCTTCTCAAACTATATAAGTGGAATTCTATATTGTACTTTTTTTGTATGAGGCTACTTTTATTTATCATAATGTTTTTGGGATTCATCCATATTGTTGTATTTAGATCAGTACTTCCTTCACTATATTGCTGAGCAATGTTCCATCATGTGAATATATTATAATTTATCTGTTGTTATATAATATACATCTGAGCTGTTTTCATGGCAACTTATTTTTGCTGTTATTATTTTACACAGGATGAAGTAATATCTCCCTTGCTTATTCCTTCACTCTTATATCACTAACATTATGGTGGTTTAAGTTGAGAGTGTTCACTGTACAGGAGCAGCAGAAAAGGGGAGAAATTAGGGATAGAGTACAAGACACAGAGTCATCACAAGTTATTGGTACTAAAGTCAATCTCTGCTACAATTATACATTGAAATTCAGTTTTTCAAATCGACCTGTTTGCAGTCTTTCATTTGCTAATTAGACAGTACTCTTATTATACCATCTTTGATACAGTGGCTAGGTTACACTTCTTACAAATTTAAACATGTTTTTGTCTACTGTATGTATGGTGTGCATACTTTGTATTTTTTCTCCAAATACCATGAAAACATCAAGACTTATTTTATAATACAGTCTCTTCATTTAATTTGTGATATCCCAAAGAAAATATAATTTTTAAAAAATTATGTGGTTTGAGGACAAGTAACTAAGGATATCAAAGAAGCATTTAAAATATTAAAACCCACTCAGTATTTTCCAGATGTGAAAGTAACACCACTTAACAGGTTAGCTGCCACCCTGTACTCTTGAAGCACTTTAGAGTCATTCATCTGTCTGAGGTAGGACAGTATTATTAGTACCTTTGCTTGGTTAATAAATGAAAACTTCCCCCTTCGCTTCCCCCACCCCCCTATCTCCCCAGGTATTACTATATTTGAATTTCAGAATTTATCTAGAGCACCCCAAACAGTGCTTGTGTGGTCTTCTGGTATCCTAACGAAGATTCCTTTTAAAAATGGCTTTCCTCCCTTATCTCCTGAATACTTCTGGGATGTCTTTGTGCAGAAGAGTTGTTAAAACTAGACAAAGAGTTGTCGTTTTTGTGGTAGCAGTAAAAATAAATTTAACTTGAAATTTGTCAGAGATTATATCACTCATAGAAGATAAAACAGTTATATATAAAAATAGGTGAAATGCTTCATAAATGTGGATAAAGTTTTTAAACAGCTGTAACTTAAATGTACACCTAATTCATGTTTTTCTTGAGAAAAGGGAAAGAAACCATGGGTGTTTAGTTTCTGATTTTGTCATAAATGGCTATGCGGATGGTATCTCTTCAGATTATTGCTTATCTTATTACTTGAACTGATAATCTTAAGTTAGAGCATGTTTATGGGAACTTTATTATTTGAATAAGTCAAGTGTAATCCCATGCAGACACCTGGCTGTGCTAGCTTTTGTTCATTTAAATACAAAACTTTTTTTTTTTTTAAAGAGAGGAAGGGAGAGGGAGAGAGTTAGAAACATCAATGAGAGAAAAACATCAATCAGCTGCCTTCCTGCACACTCCTACTGGGGATGTGCCTGCAACCAAGGTACATGCCCTTGACTGGAATCGAACCTGGGACCCTTGAGTCCGCAGACTAACGCTCTTTCCACTGAGCCAATCCAGTTAGGACTAAATACAAACATTTTTAAGGCGAAAATTTCAAAGCCTGATTATTTTATCTATGCTATTTACAAGTATATTTGATCTGGTTCTTGTTTTTGAGCTTCTTAATACTACATAAAAATATTAATCATTAGTAGTCTTAAAGTAGATATCTTCAGCACTTCTACAGAAAGTCATTGTCAAAATTCATTCCAATTCAAGGTTAATTAGTATACCATTAAAATAATGTGTTACCAAAATTAATTACATTGCAGGTCAAGCAATGTGTTAAAAAGGATAGTGTAAGTGTCTGAGAACATATCATCCTCCTTAAAACATTGCTGTACAGTGCTGCCCTGCTGGAAAATATATCCAAAGTGGAAATCACTACTGAGGTCCAGTCATAGGTGTTCCCCCTAAAGTAAATTTTTGGCACCACATATGGGAAATTTAAAATATAACTCCCATTAGCAGTAAAATGTGTTGCTTGTCTGCTTTCCCATCGGAACAGCTAAGGACTTATATTTTATTATTAATCGATGTAACCCTACTGGGTTAATTCTAAGGAGAAATTAGGAACCTGGTGGAGAGTAGAAATTATCTTGTGGTAAAAGTACTAGATATATTAATATTTTGTATTCTTCTTTAACTGATAGGTAGTTCTGGTAGATGCCCTGTGAAAGTGTATCACACATCATTTTAACTATGTAGTAATTCTTATTAATAGTTTAACTTAATAGCCATAAAATGCACATTTACAGTTAAAACTAAATATGATAGAGACTTTGAAATTTTATATGATTCTTTTAATGTAAAAGCAGTAAAACAATTACATTGAACTATAGCATATTTTCTATATTGGTATTTGTTCTGGGGGTCTTATGAGGATATCTAGCTATTCATATGGAGAGTTTTAAAATCAGTGCCTTGCTAACAGCAGGTCATTAGAGTTACAGAAATTTTAACATAGGAAACTGTTCTCTACTTGACAAAACATTTTTTACTTGACTTGCAGAATTGTCTCCATTTAAAAAAATTCTCAGTGGGCTCTGAACAAAATAATTTAGCAAATACAACAAATTTTGAGTGATTTGCCCATATGTTTTAGTTTTCTGCTTCCTTTCCTGTTTGGATTTTGAGTAAGCCTATTAGAAAACATATTGATAGGTAAATAAAAATAAGTTGACCAAAAGAAAGAATAGGCAAAGAACAATTTGTAGGGAAGAAGTTGTCTTTATTTTTGTTTTTTCAAGAATGGATTCTAGTTTAATTAGTTGCACTAATGGGTGCTTGAATAGGTGCTGGAAGATAAAAGAATGTTAGTAGGTTTAGAAAAGCTTTCTTGAAATGTGCTTTTTTCTTTAAAGCCATCTTTATCCCACTTTGTCCTACTTAAATCTCTTCTAAAATGACATAAAGCAGGGATTTCAACTTAATGTGGAAACACATTCCAGTTCTTAAAAATGATAACATCATTACCACCCTCAGACGGTATTGGTAAGCCATATGTCACTCGCTGCTTCCAAGAAGCCCTTAGTTGTTGCGGTTTTGTTTATTCATTGGACCAAGTAGTTTCTTTCATTAACTAAACTAAGATTTTCTGATGGTGCAGAATAGAATTAACACATTGATAGTAACTCTGAGTTAATGTTTTATATTTAGTACTTTCTCTCCTAACAGTTAATCATATATTCTCTTTTACAAAAGGCTTTCACAGTCAGTGTTTGAAGCTAGAGAACCGAGTAAACAGTACTAGCGTTTTTTGAGGTACTTAAGAGTGTAAATTTGGAATAGTAAGAGGCAATACCTACTTTCAAACTGATTAAATTTTCTTACATTTTAAGGAATAAACTAACATGTTTAGATATATTACACTTAGATTATATTTCTGCCTACATTTAAGTGCTCATTTTTTTATCCAAAAATTATTTTTATCCAAAAATCTTTCACCAGAAGTGGTGAATGTGATAATTTAAGAAAACTATCTTTTACATTTATAAAGTAGTAAAAAATTTAAAATTTTCAAAGAATTATCTTGCAGCTCACCCATTCAACAAATATTATCCTTATTTTCATTCTACAGGGAGGAAACTGATCAGGCTGACATAAGTCATTGGGCTAGAAGTAGAACTCAGGATTTCCCATTGATTTAGAAAAATTTACTGCTTTTCCCAGAGAGCATTTTATATCATCATTCTTAGAATAATTAACTCAGTTTTACTTATTACTTTGTCTTTCTTAAAACATTATATCTTTTATATGGACTCACAGTTGTATTAACAAATTTATTTCTCTTTTTCTGTGTTTTAGGGCAGAGCTCTACTCCATTGGGCATGTGATCGAGGACATAAGGAACTGGTCACAGTCTTGCTACAATACAGAGCTGATATTAACTCTCAGGTAAGAGTAATTGATGAAGGTGGAGCTTATTTTAAAAATTGAGGTCAAATCCACATAACACAGAATTTACCATTAACTATTGTACAGTGTGCAGTTCAGTGGCATTAGTTAATTTAACAGTGTTATAAAACCATCACTACTCTTTATTCCACTACATTTTCATCACCCAAAAGGAAACCTTATACCATTAAACAGTAACTACCTACATCCTATCAGTGTATTTCTGGGCTGTTCAGTACCATTGCTCTGTTTTTCTCTTCATGTACTTGGGCTGTGCTTTTTTAAGTATTATAGCTTTGAAATATGTTTTCATATCTTGTAGGATAAATTCCTTCCCTACTTGTTCAGAATTTTTTCTGGTATTTTTGCTTTATTTTTCTGTGAATTTTTCCAACCCTTCCTTCTTCTCCCCAAGCAACACCACCATCACTTAAGTTAAAAAAAAAAAAGAAAGAAAGAAAAAGAAATTCTTGGTGCACTTCTGTCTTTTATTTGGTTTGGATTGTAAGGGTATATTTTTAAAATTATTTTTGTTTTTCAATTATAGTTGACATTCAATATTATTTTATATTTGTTGCAGATGTACTGCATAGTGGTTAAAACAATTACATAATTTATTAAGCGATCTTCCTGATAACTCTCCTTCCCACCTGGCACCATAGGTGGTTATTACAGTATTATTGACTATTTTCCCTGTGCTATACTTTGTATCCTGTGACTGTTTAGTAATTTACTCCCTTTATCTTTTTTACCCATCCCCACACCTCCCTCCCATTTGACAACCTTCAGTTTGTTCTGCTTCTGTTTTGTTTGTTCATTTATTTACTCTTTTAGATTCCACTTAGAAGTGAAATTATATATTTTGTCTTCTTCTGTCTGACTTATTTCACCTCTAGGCTATCCATATTGTTGCAAATGACAAGATTTCATTCTTTTTTATGGCTGAGTAATATTGCATTGTATATATGTACCACATTTTCTTTATCCAATCATCTGTTGATGGACACTTGGGTTGCTTCCGTATCTTAACTATTGTAAATAACGCTACAAAATGAGGTTAGGATGCATTTATCTTTTGACTTAGTATTTTTAATTTCTTCAGAGTATCTGGAGGGAAATGTCCCCAAGTTAGGCAAAGCTTGACTGCCTGAGGTTTTTGCTTGTGGGTTTCCTGTATTCTATTTGTTTGGGTAATATAAGGCAGACAAGCCAAAAACTACCTTATGTGGCTTTATAGAACACTCTTGACTGAACATCAATTTTTTAATGTAAAGTAAAAGTTTCTTTAGAATGGATCAGTTAGGACTATATACCTCGCCAATGTTTGTTTGTTTTCTCTTTGTATTCTCATGACCACTTTATATTGCCCTAGTTTTGATTTGCCTTTGTTACTGACAATCCTAAGTCATGTGATCGAGTTTCAGTTAGGGAATGCTCTGCTTTTGTCATTTTGAGTTGCTAACATGCTTTCAAGTCATGGGAGACTTTTGGAAATTAGCTCTCAGAATAGGTTTTTCCCCTGTAATTTCTTCTTTGGTTTCCAATATTGAAAACTCTTTGAAAATACAGATAATACAAACATAATAAATGGAAGTAAAGGTTCATTTCTCTCATGACTTAGTCTTTATTAAACAACATTATTATTGACTGGCCTATTGGCTGCCAAAAAAGAAAGTCAATTTTGTTAGAAATATTTGCTTGACCACGAATCTTGGTTACTAACCACCTGAGACAGGCTAATGTTATCAGTTATCTGAAGACTAATTTTTACTATTTGTCTGAAACAGAGTAGTAATTAGAGATATGTCACAATCTACTCTGTTTTCCTGTCATTTTTACCCTTCAGTATATCTCATATACTTTATTGCCCTGCAGTTTCTATATTCTGATGGAATTGGAACTTTTAACTTTATTTTTGTAGATTCCAATTTTTATCTAGCATTATTGTGGACACTATTTTGCCTTTTCCTCTGCTTAATAACTGATTTTTAGTTCAACTCTGGAAGCTAAATTCTTAACCACATTTGAGATTAAGACATAAGTTAAATACATACACATACACCCTGCAGACCTCTTGAGTAACTTTGGTCTTTCAAGCCCTGGAGAAAGACTGAAGCTACTCCCAAAGCACATTAAAAAGTATTTGAATGTTGAAGACTTATTGCTACGTTTTCTCATATTTACTGTAAAGTAACTTTAAGGAAATAAGCAGATAGAGGGAGGAGTAGGAAGGAGTATTGGTCATGAGATGTCTACACTATTCACTGGGTGTCACGAAATTCAAAAGGAAGTTATTTTGTTTGAGTAGTACTGAAACATTTAAGGACTATGTGATTTATGAATTACATAAACTTATGGTTAGTATAATGGCATTAAGCAACACAATCTCTCTGTGAATACCTTGGTGACCATCTGTGTGTTGAGTATCTGCCCTCTGGTGGTCAGTGTGCATCATAGCAATTGGTCACAATAGTCACTTAGGCTTTTATATATATAGATAATGTACATATAGTACAAAAATCTTAAGGATATAACTTAATGTATTTACATATAATTTTATTTGCCACAGCTTTAATGCAAAGTAATATATACATGGGATCATTTTATGTAAATGTATGTGCAACTACCATCCATATTAAATTAGAGTATTTCCAAAACACTGAGAATGTTTGTTTTCTTAACCTACTTCCTATCAACATCAGTCCTTCCATCCTCCAGCCCATCTCTCTGAGGTGACTATTCTGATTTCTCTCAACACCAATTAGTTCTACCTCCTCTTAAAATTCAAATATTTGAA
Source organism: Antrozous pallidus (assembly GCA_027563665.1). NCBI lineage: Eukaryota > Metazoa > Chordata > Mammalia > Chiroptera > Vespertilionidae > Antrozous > Antrozous pallidus. The sequence goes on along the minus strand of CM050527.1, from coordinate 23,633,030 downwards.
ATCATATATGCATATTCTTTTGGATCAGGCTTATTATGCTCAATATAACATTTGTGACAGTCATCCATGTTTTTATATATATCATTTGTTCCTTTATTTTTGACTGCTGTGTGACATTTCATTGCAAGCATACATTGAGTGGCCAGCTTATTATGATCTCCGAATGCATAATAATCTAGTCACTCAGTGTATATCCTATATAACAAAAGGCTACTATGCAAATTGTTCCCTCGGCTAGGAGTTCAACCAGCAGGCAGGCTGGCCAACCACCTATGTCCCCTCCCCCTGACCAGGCTGGCCGTACCCCACCCATGTATGAATTCATGCACCGGGCCTCTAATACACACACACATACACTGAGTGGCCAGATTATTATCGTTCAGAGATCATAATAATCTGGCCACTCAGTGTATACCATAATTTATCCATTCTCCTGTTGATAGACATTTTGTTTTTAAGGGTTTTTTCCCCCCTTGGCTATAATGAATAAAGTCCTGTGAACATTCTTCAGGATGGATATATACACACATATTTTTGTTTCTCTTGCATTTTGCTCAGGAGTAGAATTGCTGGGTCATATGGTAACTGTGTGTTTAACCTTTTGAGGACCTGCTAATGGTTTTTCAGAGAGACAGCCCATTTTACATCCTACCGGCAATACATGAGAGTTGCTGTTTCTCCACATCCTTATCAACACTATTATTTGTTTTTTTATTATAGCCATGCCAGTGTATCACATGCTATCTCATTGTGTTTTGATTTTCATTTCCCTGATAGTCGATGACATTGAATGTCTTTTATGTGCTTATTGGCCATTTTTACATGCTCTTTGGGGAAATGTCTATTCAGATCCTGAGCCCTTTTTTTAAAAAAAAAACAAAACAGCTGGGGAGGGTAAAGGGACAAAGAACATTGTACATTTGGTATCTGTTGTTGATTTCTGCTCTTTATTATTTCCTCTACTTTCCTTGAGTGTAATTTGCTGTTCTTTTTCTAGCTTCTTCAGATGGAAGCTTAGATCATTGATTTTCAACGATTCTTCTCTAATAGGTGTACTCAGAGGTATAAATTTTTTTTTATGCACCACTTTAAATGCATTTCGCAGATTTTGATGTATTTTTATTATCCTCTAGTCAAAATATTTTTAAATTTTTACTGTGATTTCTTTCTTTGAATCATGGGTTATCCAGATGTATGTTGTTTAATTGCCAACATTTGGGGATTTTATAGTTCTCTTTTCTATATTCATTTTTAGTTTGATTCTATTATGATGAGAGAGCCTACTCTGGAGAGTTTCAATATTTTTTAAATTAACACATGCTTTTTGGCCCAGTATATGATGTACTAGAGATCTGGTGCATGAAATTCCTGCACAGGTGGATCCCCTCAGCCCAGCCTGCACCTTCTCTAATCCAGGACAGCTGGCTCCTAATAGCTCACATACCTACCTGCCTGATTGCCCCTAACTGCCCCCTCTACCAGCCTGATCACCCCTCACTGCTTCTGCATGCTGGCCTGATCACCCCTAACTTATCCCCGCCCCACCCCATCAGCCTATATCCCATAATGGCCCCTGCTGCTGGCTAGGTCACCCCCAACTGCCCCCTCCCTGCCAGCCTGGTCACACCTAACTGCCGCCCCCCCTCCGACCTGTTTGCCCCTATCTGCTCCCCCCCCCCCCCCCGTGGCCTGGTCGCCTCTTACTGTCTTCCCTGCTGGCCTGGTTGCTCCCAGCTGCTCCCCTCTGCCAAGCTGGTTGCCCCCAACTGCCCCCTTGCTGGCCTGGTTGCCCCCAACTGTCCCCCCAGCCAGCCTGGTCACCCCTTATGTCACCCCACACTGGCCTGGTCACCCCACTCAACCAGTCATTTGGTCATCCCTCACTAACCCCCCTGCTGGCCTGGTCATAGGCAGCCATCTTGTGAGGGCGTGAACATTAATTTGCATATTACCTCTTTATTATATAAGATTTTGGGGAATGTTGCATATTCACTTGAAAAGACTATATTTTGCAATTGTTTGGTGTAGTCTTCCACAAATACCATTTAGGTGAAGTTAGTTAATAGTATTAGACAGGTGTTCTATATTTATTGATTTATCTATTTATCAGTTACTGAAAGAATTGTGTTAAAATCTCTTACAATTTATCTGCTTTTCCTTTTAGTTATGTTCATTTTTTATATCTTGAAACTATGACATTAAATACAAATTTAAAATTGTTTTATCTTCCTGTTGAATTGATCCTTTTACCACTGAGAGGTGGCCTTTAAAAATTCTATTAATCTTCTTGCCTGAAAGTGTACTTTGTTCAGAGTTATACAGCCACATGAGCTTTCCTTTGTAGTGTTTACCTTATATATTTTTTTATCCTGTTACTGTTATTTCTCTATCTTACTAGATGTACCAGTTAATGCGGATTTTTTTTACAATAGATGGAATTACGCATATGTTGATATATATGCGACTTGATATGTATGCTATTTTGTTGTATTGATAACAAGCTTCAAAACTTCATATGTCAAATTTGCTGAAGATGTTAACATCATAGATACTTTTAAGCTTAAAAATGTCGAATTTCATGCCCCCCAAAAGAGCATTCACAGGAAGTTTAAATTCATTATTTTGAAGAAAAATTTATCATACACTTTGGGAAGCTTATAGTGAACATGCTCCTTCTCAAGATACTTATAAACACTGGTTTAAATGCTTTAAAACTGATGATTTTTATGTGAAAGACAAAGAACATCAGGTCAACCAAAAAGTTTAAAGGCCAACAATTATAGGCATTATTGGATAAAGATGGCATGTCAAAGTCAAAAACAATTTGCAGAAAGATTAAACGTTGTTCAGCAAACAATTTCCGATCATTTACAAGCATTGGGAAAGATTTTAAAGGAAGGAAAATGGTTGCCACATCAACTGAATGAAAGACAAATGGAAAATTGAAAAGTCATCAGTAAAATGTTGCTTCAACAACACGAAAGAAAGTCTTTTTTGTATCGAATTGTGACTGGTGATGAAAAGTGGATTTATTTTGAGAATCCTAAATGCACAAAATCATGGATTGATCCTGGTCAACCATCAACATTCCAAGACCAACTCGCTTTGGAAAGAAGACAATACTCTGCCTTTGGTGTGATCAGGAAGGTCTGGTGTATTATGAGCTTCTAAAACCAGATGAAACTGTTAATATTGATCACTACCAGCAACAAATAATTAATTTGAACCATGCTTTAATCGTGAAATAACTATAATGTCCCAGAAGATACGGAAAAGTAATTTTGCTTCATGATGATGCACCATCACACACTTCAAAACCAGTTAAAGACACGTTAAAAGATCTTACCAGTTAGAGTATTAACCCATCTGTTGTAGTCACCAGACCTTGCTCCTTCAGATTACCACTTGTTCCGATCAGTGGCACATGTACGGAGCAGCACTTCAAAACGTTAAGAAGTGGAAAATTGGGTCTCTGAATGGTTTGCCTCAAAACAAGAAAAGTTCTATTGGGATAGTATCTACAGATTAGCTAAAGATAGAGGAAATGTGTAGCTAGTGATGGACATTACTTTAAATAAAGCACTTTTGATGTTTCTCTTGAAATTAATCATGTTTTCTTGTATCACAAAATCTGCATTATTTACTGGTACACCTAGTAGTTTGCTTGGGCTGCCATAACAAAAGACCATAGGCTGGGTGGCTTACACACATTCTATTTTCTCAAGCTCTGGGGCTTCTAGTCCATGAGCAAGTCCATGTGCTGGTAGGATTGGTTTCTGATGAGACCTCAGTGGCTTGCAGATAGCTGCCTTCTCAATTTCCTCACATGCCTGTGCACTTGTGGAGAGAGCTCTCTGGTATCTCTTCCTCTTCTTACAGGATACCAGGCCTGTTAGATCAGAGCCCACACCATTATGACCTTATTTAACCTTAATTACCTCCTTTAAGGCCCTGTTTCCACATACAGCTCATATGTGGGGTTAGGGCTTCCACATATGAATTTGAGTTTGTGAGGGGTGCATTTCAATTTGCTAATACGATGTCTTTATACTTAAAAGAGCGCTTTTTGTAAATAGCATGTAGTTGGATCTTGGTTTTTATTCAGTCTAGTCTTTGTCTTATAATTGTAGTGTTTCATTTATTGAATTCATTTGATGTAATTACTGGTACAGATTGTTTAATTTTACCATCTTTCTACTTCTTTTCTATTTGTCTCACCTGCTTTTTGTGTATTTGTTTTTCCTTTGCCGTCTTATTTTGTATTTATCAAATATTTTTTATTCCATTTTACCTTCTTTATTGGGTATTTGCTATTACTTTTAGAATTATTTTTAATGGTTATGATAAAAATTACAAAATAGCCCCTTAACTTATTACAGTCTACCTTAAATTAATACTTTTGTCATATCCTAAACAGGGTAAAAATCCTAAGTGCTATAATTTTATGTTTTCCTGCTTCTAATGCTATAATTGTGATATATTTTAATTTACATGTTTTCTTGCTTCTACTGCTATAATTGTGATATATTTTTACTTACACATTTTCTAAATACCTCACAAGGTACTGTTTTTTGCATTAAGTAGTCAATAGTCTTTTGTCTTTAATTATATACTAGTGGCTCATCACACGCTATCCGGCTTCTTCGGGAGCCACCAGGAACTGTGCTGCTTCCACAGGAGGCAAGAGGGACCTGAGTTCATTCCATGGAAGCCAGGAGGGACCCGCGCAGATTCCATAGGAGGCGGGAGGGACTCGTGCTGCTTCCACAGAAGGCAGGCCTGCCATCTCCTTCCGGGGCCTGTGCTCGGCCACAGAGGCTGCAGGCTGGCCCCCTTGTCCTTGTCCACGTCCGCTCCAGCTCCAGGGGGCCAGCCCAAGCTGGGTGTGGCAATGAAGCAAGCATTCCACTAGGCCACTCATGCTGCCTACTCTCAGTGGCTGTCCCCCTGAGACTGGGGGGCTCTGGAGGGGCTGAGAGGACTGGGCGCTGGCATCTTTGTGATGGAGTGGCGGTTAATTTGCATGTTACCTTTTATTAGATAGGATTTACCCTTTCTGATGTTTTCATTGCTTCTTGTACTTTCGGATAATGATATCATTTTTCTTTTCCTTTTTTTTTAATATAATTGATTTTTTACAGAGCAGAGGGAAAGGGATAGAAAGTCAGAAACATCGATGAGAGAGAAATATCGATCAGCTGCCTCTTGCACGCCCCCTACTGGGGATGTGCCCGCAGCCAAGGTATATGCCCTCGACCGGAATCGAACCCGGGACCCTTCAGTCCGCAGTCCGACACTCTATCCACTGAGCCAAACTGGTCTCAGCATCGTTTTTCTTTTTCTAAGGAACTTACTTTGATATTTCCTATAGAATTGATTTCTAGTGATGAATCCTCTCGACCTTTAATTGTTTGAGTATATTCTGTTTCACTTATAGTAATGAAAGATAATTTTGCTTGATAGAAAACTCTTTGTTGGTTGATTTATTCTTTCTGCCCTGTAAAACTTATCATTCTATTGTCTTCTAGCTCTTATATTTTCTTTTGAGAAGTTAGCTGTTATTCTTACTATTCTTCCTCTGAAGATCATGTATCTTTTTTGCTCTAACTGCATTTAAGACGTTCCCTCTGTTTCAGCAGTGGTTAGGTGTTTTTGTTTTAAAAATCTGCTTAGGGTTTGCTTTTATTGATTTTGCAAAAATTTTAGCTCTATTTTCTCAGATATTGCTTCTGCTCTATTTTCTTCTGTCATCTGGAATTACAGTTTTTCATATATTAGACCATAACAGTATTTTATATGTCATATATTCTGTTTTATTTGTTATTTGTCTGTTTTGACTACTGTTTAGTTCTTTTCTTTATACTTCAGTTTGGATAATTTTTGTTGACCCGCCTTTGTCTTTGTTAGTCTTATCTTCTGTTTAACTCTGCATTGAGTTCTTAATTACAGACATTGTAATTTTTCAGTTCTAGAGTAACTGTTTAACTTTTACCTCACCCTTTTTCTATTGAAATTTTTATTTTTTCCTCTATTTTGTTTCACAGATTTGTAATGATTACTTTATAGTTCTTGTCTCTTAATTGAAATAGCTGAATTATATCTGAGTTGCTTCTTTTGGCTTTTTCCTCTTGTTCATCTATTACAATTTCCTACTGGTTCACATGTCTCAATTAAAAATTTTTTATTTTGAAATAACTTAGCATTTATATAAGCAATAAGAATATTTGAACCTTAAACCTTGAACTAAAATATTTTGTCAACGGTATATACTCTTACCGCAATACATCCCCTATATGACCATAGTTCAGTCACCATAATCAGGATAATATTACAGATATTGACTACTATCTAAACTTTATGTATCTTTTAAGTTTTCCCAGTTGTCCTTCAAATGCCTTTTATAACAAAAGGATTCAGTTTAGAATCACATTGCATTTAGTTACCATCTCTAAAAGAACTTAAAGGAGCAAACTAAAAATCTCCTTCAGTTTTCAGCAGTTACAGTTTATACTTGACCTTTATAACTTTGATACCTTTAAAGATTACAAACCAATTATTTTATAGAATGTTTCTGAATTTGAGTTTGTCTGATGTTTCCTTATGATTATGTTTATGTGACACATATTTAGAGGGGATATCATGGAAGTGATACTGCATTCTCATTGGAACCTATCTGATGGCAAAAACCTTCCATTTGCTCCATTACTGATATTGTTAACTTTTATCACTTGGTTAAAGTTGTGTCTGCCAGGATCTTCAAAAAGTAAAATTACTTTTGTAATTCATAACTATTTTGCAAGGAGATAACTGGAGATTATGTAAATAACCTTTGTCAAAATTTCAGTTTTTCATGCTCTTATTTACATTAATTTGGATTCATAGTTCCCTGTTTTTATTCAGTGTTGTAATGCATAATTAACATTATTTAATTTTGTGCCCAAATTTTTACAGGTGTGGCCAATGGGCACCGCTTTAATCTGGCTCCTGTTTCCTTTTGACATATGTCTATAATTCTTTGAGAATTTTCATTCTTTCTGGCATATCAGTAATTTCCAGGTTCATCTTGAACTTTTCTCTTTCTCAGTTCTGGAAACAATAGTTTCTCCAAAGAGTTCCAGTTCAATTTAATAGAGAAGGATATTTAGAAATCAATATCTGAGCACTATGTGTGCTTGTTGCTATTGGGCTATCACTCTTCCCATATCCTCTCACATATATACATATACACAAACACACACTTGCACGTTTACATCTATGCTCATTTTTCTCAGTGTGTGCGCGCACACATGCTCTAAGTTCACACAGTACCTCTACTTCCAGTTCAATACCACAGGATTCATTTAGTTTTCTTTTCGTATATATGTAACTCCCTTCTCTGATGACAGTGAGAAATGTGGCTCCCATTATCTTATCATATTTACTTATTTTATCAGTCTCCCAGTATGTAACCATCTTTCATGTTGCTGTCACCCTTTTTCCTGCATGGAAGCTCTGACAGTTTCCTCAGACCACTTTTCTGGAGGGTGGCCTCCTCACTCCTCTGGTCTCTGTCACCTTGAGTCAAGTCGCTTTCTCATGTGAGTGCCTTCTTCACTCAGCTTAGGCTGGCATCCAGTACAATGCCAGCCTTTTCTGGGGGTATCTTCTTTACCCCACTTGGTCTCTTACACTTTGTGCTGGCCCATCTTTCTGTGTGAACATCCTCCTCACCCTGCATGATCTCAGACACCTCACACTAGGCTGCCACCACTCCAGATGGATATGTTCCTCATCCTAGTTAGGCTCTGTTACCTTCTCTGGACCTTTACAGCTCTCCTATTCTCCACTCTTTCACTCCCACAAGGACACCTACCTAATTCGGCATTAGCTAATGGGTTTAAAATTGAGATGTTTGAGAAAGGAAGAGCTGTAGGTCATAATTTCTTATGTTATACTAGAGGCCCGGTGCATGAAAATTCATGCACTGGAGAGGAGGTCCATCAGTCCAGCCTGCCCCATCTCACAGTCCAGGAGCCCTCAGGGGCAGGAGGCAACCTGGTGATCAGAGGAGGCAACGCCCCATCACATCTTTGCTGCTGCCACTTCCGGCAGTGCAAGCCTCAGCCGGTCTTGGTTACCTTGTGTGCTTTTTTATAAATGCTTGCCTGCGCTTTGGGCCAGCCCTTGGCAGTTGGGGGGCTGAGGAGACGGGGGAACTCCAGAGGCGGCACGTGGCAGGGCTGAGGGGACTGGGGGCTGCCATCTTTGAGGGCATGGTAGTCAATTAGCATATTCCCTCATTATTGGCTGTTAGCGCCACCATCTTTGAGGGTGGGGCAATCAATTAGCATATTTCCTCCTTATTGACTGTGGGTGCCAACCTCTTTGCGACAGCATGAGGGTCAATTAGCATATTCCCTCTCTATTAGACAGGATTACACATTACATATAAAGGGCCAGAAACTGAAGTGAGTGTTATTTTCCCCAAAAGAGGGCACTTCTTATTCTGTCAGTTATATAGATTGAGAGGTTGACACCTCAGGCAAATGAGGAATTGACCTAGTTGGGGTTCGGTTGTAGCTTTAGTTGGACCTAGTCTACTTTTGCTTTCCTATGTATCTTGGGGGAGATTCATTAGGGCTTTTGTTTGTGAGCCTATGGGTCTCGCCTCCCTGTCCTGAAAGACTAGTGAAGATTCAGTCTGATTTTCTCTGCTTTGAGCTTTGTTCTCCAGTTTCCTGCCTCGTTTTGACAAATGTGTTCAAGCTGAGATTTGTTGTTTGAGGACAGCTTTCTTTCTCAGATAGGACTTTGTCTTTGAAACATTGCAAAACAACAGGAGAGTTTTGTGTGGGCCCGCCCTCCCTCCCTCCCTCCCTCCCTCCCTTCCTTCCTTCCTTCCTTCCTCCCTTCCTTCCTTCCTTCCTCCCTTCCTTCCTTCCTTCCTTCTTTCCTTTTTCTCACCCAAGGATATGTTTTTCATTTATTATCAAGAGATGGAAAGCGAGAGAGAGCAACAGATGAATGTGAGACAGAAGCATTTATCAGTTGCCTCTCATATATGCCTCAAACTAGGATCAAACCCACAATCTAGATAGGTGCCCTGACTAGGAATGGAACACCCCACCTTCTGGTATATGGGATAGTGCTGTAACCAACTGAGCCATATCAGCCAGGGCTTGTGTGCTTTTTTAAAAACTCTGGCTTCCCACACAGCTCCTGGCTCATAAAATAAATCATATAGCAAAGCAGCACTTCGTGTTTGGAACTTCTAAAATTTTTGAATTGCTGAGCCAACCCCACACAACCTCCAAAAGTTTTGCTGACTTTATTTCCTCCAGTATCATCATTTATTTGAGCCACTCTCAATACTATGCCTGTGTAAAGAAACAGCAAATGCCTCAGCTACAAAAGCAGCAGGAGAGAGCCTGATATTCTTGAGTGTTTATTTTATGTAAACTTTAATATCAGTTTGTGTAACTCCATAAAATAGCTTGTTGGTGTTTTGGAGGGGAGTGCATTGAATTTTTAAATTAAGAAGAACTGACATATTCATAATATTAGTCCTCCTATCCAAGTATAGGCAATATCTTTCCTTTTGATCAAGTCTACTTTTGCCTTTCCTTGTTTAAACTTTTTCCCTCAGATAGGTTTTGCACATTTCTTAAATTTGTTTTTAAATACTTAATATTTGTTGCTATAAATTTTTTGCTATTTATTGTTTCTCAAATAATGTTTGCAATTTTAGATATAATTTCTCTAATGTAGTTCCCATATTTATGTGATGTTAAAGCCATTGTCTACATTTCAGATATTCCAATTGTAAGTGTGTAAATATGTTAAATTTTACTGTTTTCCCTTACATCTTGTCCTTGTGACTCTAATTGAAGGGTCATTTGGAAAGATTGGGCTTAATGTGTTAAATCACCTGTGTGATTTGCTGGATAATTGCTTTAATTCCACTTAAGAATATGCAATAATGAAAGTCAGGTGTGAAAACAGATACTCTTTGCCAAAACACAATGCATTTTGTCATTTGATCTGTTTTCCTACTGAAAATAGCCTTAGCCTTCAAATTATTTCTTTAATCCTTGAGTCTCTCACACATTGTAAAGTCCAGCCCCATACAGTTTTACTTTCTTCCTAGATCACTAATATGGTTTCGGTACTGAGAAAGAAATGTTTACCAGTACTTGAGCTTAGAACTTTTCCATGGGAAAATATAAAACTTCTCTTTAAAACAAATTGAGTTTTACATAATCTACAGAACTCAAGTGAGTGTGATGTGGGAGTATGGAGATTAAACCCAATTGCTATACTTTTAAAATATATAATTGTTTTCTTTTTATCATATGCCTTTCAAATACATTTCAGTTCTTGGTATTTTGAAGGTGACTTGATTTTGCATTGCTTTTAATATTGAAATTACTACTGCACTTAGGCATTCTAGTTAAATATTTTCTTAATAGTTCCTAGAGCCAATAAAAACTGAAAAATTTAATAAAGAAATAAAAGGGTTTTTGTCAAAAACATCAGTTGATACAGCAAATAGTTTGTAGGATTCTCTTTATACATTCTTAAAATACTACAATTTTAGGATGAAATACCAAGTACTACATCTCAGAATGTGAACATTCTTATATAATACTAGAGGCCTGGTGCACAAAATTCGTGCTTGGGGGGGAGGGAGTGTCCCTCAGCCCAGCCTGTTACCCTTTCCAATCTGGAACACTTTGAGGGATGTCCGACTGCCCTTTGTATCCCTCTCAAAATCTAGTACTGCTGGCTCCCAACTGCTCGCCTGCCTGCCTTCCTGATTGCCCCTACCACTTTTGCCTGCCAGCCTGATCACCCCCTAACCACTCCCCTGCTGGCCTGATTGATGCCTAATTGCTCCCCTCAGGCCCAGGCCTGGTCATCCCTAACTGCCCTCCCCTGCAGGCCTAGTCTCTCCCAGCTGCTCTCCCCTGCAGGCCTGGGTCCCCTCCCCCCAACTTCCCTTCCCTGTAGGCCCGGTCACCCCCAACTTCTCTCCTCTTCCAACATGGTCACCCCTAACTGCCCTCCTCTGTAGGCTTGATTGCCCCCAACTGCCCTCCCTTGCAGGTCTGGTCCCTCCCACCTGCCCTCTCCTACTGGCCATCTTGTGGTGACCATATTGTGTCCACATGGGGGCAACCATCTTGTGTTTTGGAGTGACAATCAATTTGCATATTATTCTTTTATTAGATAGGATTAGATAGAATAGAGACCTGGTGCATGGGTGGGGGCTGGCTGGTTTGCCCTGAATGGTGTCCCAGATCAGGGTGGGGGTTCCCTTGGGGCATGGGGCAGCCTGGTTGAGGGGCCTGTGGTGGTTTACAGGCTGGTCACACCCCCCAGTGACCCAAGCAGAGGCCCTGGTATCTGGATTTGTTTATCTTCTACAATTGAAACTTTGTAGCCTGGAGCAGAGCCAAGCCTTCTTCTCGCTCCTTGGCGGCAGCCTTTTCTGTTGGGATTTATTTATCTTCTATAAGTGAAACTTTGTAGCATTGAGTGGAGGCCTGAGTCTGCAAGGGCAGGTGGAAAGCTTGGCTTTCTCCATTGCCAGGGAAACCCAAGCCTCCCTCCTGCTCTCAGTGGCTGCAGCCATCTTGGTTGGGTTTGTTAGCATATTCACTCTTGATTGGCTGGTGGGTGTAGCGGAGATATGGGCAATTTACATATTACTCTTTTATTAGATAGGATTCTTTGTTGTTGCTATTGTTAATCTTCACTGAAGGATATTTTCCATTGATTTTTAAAGAGAGTTGAAAAGAGAGGGAAAGACAGAAACTTTGATGTGAGAGAAACACACTGATTGGTTGCCTCCTGTACACACCCGAACCAGAGCCTGGGCCTGGGAGGAGCCTACAGCCAAAGTATAGTCTGCTCTATCTACTGAGCCAAATTGGCTAGGGCTATAATATTCTTTGCATTTTAAAATAATTTTTATATTTAGGGGGTAAGTCATAGAGTTAGAACAGTGTAGATTTAACAAATCTTGATCCCACCATTTATTCTTGACATCAACAAGATTTAGAATTCTCATTGGCCAATATATAATCTGTCCCAATGGGTTGTGAATTAAAAATAAATATATTTGCACATTTTTATGCTTTGCAAGTTTGGATATTGCCTTCTCAGTGACATATTAGTCTGTTTTCAACACATTAATCAGCTATAGGAAAAGTGCATTTGGCTAAAGACTGCTATTTTTCCTAAATAATGGTATTTTTTTTCTTGATGCTCTGAGATTATTAAATGTTTTAAGTTACATTTTTGCAAATGCTTGTTTTGATAAGTTACTTTCTAATGAAACCCTAAAATAGCAAAGTGCTAAAATGACAAGTAGGACTTTGATTTCTCTGTGCAAAGAGCATGTTTAGAAGGCTGAAATAAAGGGAAAATCCAGTGAAGGAAGAGAAATAAAAAGTAAATGAGGTAATCAAAGTCAGAGAAATTGATATTGGCAGGTCCTGAATGATGTTTCTAGATGAGCAATCTTTCAAAATACTTCTTGTACATTGCTGCTATTCCTTTATTTATTATTAAAATAACATGATCCATGAGGAGCTTGGGGTGACTCTGGGCCTAGCTAATTCTAATTAATCCAGTCAGGGAGAGCAGTAGGGTAAGTGGAGCAGTCTATTGGATTGAAATTCATAACTTAATTGAGGTCAAAGTCCCGGTCTGGGAGAACAAAAGTCTTTTGCTAGGACCAGGCAGATCAATAGCAATAAATATCTGGCTTGGATACAAGTAGCTTATAGTGACAGATTATCTGACAGTGGCCAGAGGTCTTGGTTCTGTTAAGGGCGGTCTTGAGCATGCCATGGTTCTTGCTGATGTTCAATCCATACCCATGACACTTGGAAAGAAGTAAGTAGTACTCTCGAGAACTCTTAAAAGTCTTATGGAAACACTATGTATGGAAACTCCAGTGACTTCTATGTTGTTATTGTCAAATGAACACTCCCTAATGACATATTTTTTAAGGAATACAGGAGATTCTATCATATTGCCAGTAAGATCCAAAGGATTTGCAAAGCTGATCTCTTTTTAAATATATATTTATTGATTTTGGAGAGGGGGAGAGAGATAGAAACATCAATGATGAGAGAGAATCATCAATTGGCTGCCTTCTGCATGCTCCCTCCTGAGGATCAAGCACAACCTGGGACCCTTTTGTAGTATGCCCCTGACTGGAATCAAACCCAGGACCCTTCGGTCTGCAAGCCGAAGCTCTAACCCCTGAGCTAAACCAACTAGGGCAAAATTGATTAATCTTGAGAGCTAACTTTCCCATTAATAATTCAGAGTGTGATATAGAATTGCATTGAGGGAGGAACAACACAATACCATGTTGTCTTGATTTGTATATAACTGTAAAGGTTAAGAGGGCCATCCTATATGATAAAGAGCTAATATGCTAATTAGACCAGATGGTGGAATGACCTTCCAGAATGACTAGTGGGCAGGGGTGGGCCCATGGGGCCACAAGGCAGCCAGCTGAGGCAGCCAGAGCTGCAAAGGTCTACCCTTGCACAAATTTGTGCTTTGGGCCTCTAGTTTTATTATAGCATTAAGGAGTTAGTGTTAACTCTTAAGTTTGAGTGGTATGTATTGTGTAGGAATTTTCCTTGTTTTTAGGTGCACACTGATAAATTTAGGGACAAGATGTTATGATGTCTTATTCCTTCAACCAACTTAGACAAAATAGATAAAGGTTAAAAATAAAACATGGCAAGATGTTATCAATTGTTAAATATGAGTAATAGGTCTCTACTTGCCTATACATATAAATATTTTCGTTTAAAAAAATAACAAAAAAGACCCCTTTGTAATAAAACCATTAGCTAGTGTGTTACCAGGAAAGGTTTCCCTCTGTTCCATTCTATTCATACTTTTAATTTTTACTTAGTTCTCAGAAGCTTAGCTGTCCTTTTATGCATTATATTATTGTTTATCCATAATTAGTATAAAACTTTGAATTCTCCTCACCATTTCATAATATTATTGCAACTGAGTGTCAGCTACCTTCTGACTGTGGGAAAGGAGCTCTTGAGATTTTGGTGGTTGGTCTTGTAAGGTATGGAGAGCTTCATAGTATGTATTCCATCTCCACTGATACTTCTCTGATTCAAACTGTCATTCCTTCATTCATGCATTGAAACTTATTAACGTGACTTTTTTTGTCCTATGTAATTATGACATATTAGTCTTAAGTGTCTACATGCTACTTCAATGTCTACATGATTCTATTATCAAAAACCTCTAGTAGTTTCTTATTTACAATTCAACTCTCAACTTTTATGATTAACTCAAGTCCCATCTCCATGACCAAACTGTTTTATCTAGAGTTCCTCACTTCATGAATTTGGTGAGCTCACTTTTTATATTCCAGAAGCTCCCAAATCTGGATTACCAGCATTAACTATAGATCTTTTTAAAAATAAGCTTCAGCTCCAGAAATTATGACTTAGTAGATAAGTCAGGTTTGGAGGGTGTTGGGAAGATGAGAATCTCAAAATTACAAAACATGTATGCGTAATTCTATAGTGCCAGGTTTGAATTCTGAACCCTGTATTCACCTGCTAGTTTTTCAGTGCTACCTACCTTAACTAGGAGTTAAGATAAAAACAGTCAGATGAAGCTAATTCATTCCTATCTGAAACAACAACTGTTTAGAATTATCAGATATAGTTTCACTTTTAAAAGAGGGATACAAATTTTCATGTAATCCTTTTGGCTGAGCACTTGTTATTTTTCTAATAATTGTGTAAGATGGTCTCTTTTTTCCTTATAATAACCCTGCGAAATTAATTTTTCCACATAATAATTCATAGTTTCACAGCTGCTGCAATGTTAAAATTCAAATCCAAGTTTTCCAAAACAAATGACTTCTAATTGATAAATTTTCAGTTAGTTTATTAAAATAAAGTGGAAACATCAAGGCTTTTTAGAGAAGATATTTTTAAGTAGAACAAAAAATAAGGCAGTCTAGGCTTTGTAGACTCCACTGCCCCAAATAACCGTCATCCACAAGAGACAGCAGAAAACTCCATTCTCTGAGCACTGGGGAGTAAGGGTTTGGTTATAAAACTTCCAACTTCCACAGAATTATTCTTGGATTTATGTGCCAGGGTGATAACTTCACACGCCATAATGGCACAGGTGATAAGTCCATCAATGGGGAGAATTTTGATGACGAGAATTTCATCCTGAAGCACACGGGTCCTGGCATCTTGTCAATGGCAAATGCTGGACACAAACAGTTTCCAGTTTTTCATCTGCACTACCCAGACTGAGTGGTTGGATGGTAAGACTGTAGTTTTCAGATACATGAAAGATGGCATGGATATTGTATTAGCCATGGAGCACTTTGGATTTAAGAATGGCAAGACCAGCAAGATCACCATTGCTGATTGTAGACAGGTCTAATAAATTTGACTTGTGTTTTTCTTAACCTCCAAACCATTCCTTCTGTAGCTCAAAAGAATATCCCTTCACCTTCATTTTCTTGGAATATTTTGTAATCATCATGCTCTTGCTGCAGTTCACTGGGTTCCATGTTTTTCTCACCCCTTCCAAGTCCAGCTGGATTGCAGAGTTAAGTTTATGATTATGAAATAAAAACTATAAACAATGACAAAAAAACAAGGCAATCCAACCTGAGGTCCTTTTTCAGCATGTTTCTGTAGGTTGTAACCTTTGTTCATTTGGAACTCACTTTATCCTCTTATATAATATAAGCCTAATGTGCTAAATGTCCATTCATCCATTCAACCAATCAAAGGGTAATATGCTAATGATACGCTAAAGCTGCTCAACCGCTTATTATGATGTGCACTGACCACAGGGGGCAGATGCTCTAACAGGTAGGCTAGCTTGCTGCTGAGGTCTGGCCAATTGGAACTGAGGAGAGGGGCCGGACATGCCCTGGAGACCTCCACAGTCCCTCTCTGGCTGGCCAACCTCCCATGTCCCTTCCCAGTCCTGATTATGCACCGGTGGGGTCCCTCTCCCTGTCCTGCACCCTCTCACAATCCAGGATTCATCAATGGATGTAAAAAGAGCTGGTTTGGGTCCAATCCTGCAGACCAAGTTGAGGGACCCGCTGGTGCACAAAGTTGTGCGCTGGCCCTCTACTGTTCTATAAATTCTTGTACACACCAAAATAAAAAAAAAACTCCTTCCTGGTGGCAAATTGATAGTTTTTTTAAATGGGTCACTTGGAATCTAAATATAGTCAGAGAGTTCAGGAAAGCATGGTAGAAAAATTCCTATCCAAGAAACATAAAATTAAAGAAGAGGAACTGAGGTTCCTCAAGAAACTCCACTAAATTTATAGACTGTTCTCCAACAGTTTTATTTAGTGTTACTGTATTATTTATATTTACTTTATTGTCTACCTTGTGGTTTCTCTCCAGTTGGATTGTGAGTTCTTTAAGTGCAGAAACCATGTTTTCTATTTCTTTAATATTCCTATTGGTCTCTTGCATAATGTTTGAGATATCCTATCTAATAAAAGAGTAATATGCAAATTTGACCATACCTTCACCACACCCACAAGCCATGCCCACAGCCACACCCACCAGCCAATCAGGAGCAGATTATGCAAATAAACCCCAACCAAGATGGCTGCCTCCACTGAGAGCAGGAGGGAGGCTTGGGTTTCCCCAGCAACAGAGGAAGCCAAGCTTTAGCCTGCGCCATTGTGGGCCTAGGCCTCCACTCAATGCTACAAAGTTTCAATTATAAAAGATACAGAAATGGAGGCAGCCACTGAGTTGGAGAGAACAGAGGCTTGGGTTTCCCTGGCAATGGACGAAGCCATGCTGTCCTCCTGCCGTTGCCGGCCTAGGCTTCCACTCTAGGCTACAAAGTTTCAAACAGAAATGGCTGCTGCCACGGAGTGAGCAGAAGGCTTGGCTCAGCTCCAGGCTACAAAGTTTCAATTGTAGACATAAATTAATCCCAGATCCCAGGGTCTCTGCTTGGGTTGCTGGGGGGCGTGGCGGCCTGCAAACCTCCACAGGTCCCTCGCCCCAAGGGAACCCCCACCCTGATCTGGGACACTCTTCATGGCAAACCAGCTGGTCCCCACCCATGCACCAGGCCTCTATCCTATCTAATAAAAGAGTAATTTGCAGATTGACCATCCAACACACAAGAGGGCTGCCCCCATGTGGTCAAAGATCCTGCCCCCATGTGGACACAAGATGGTCACACATGATGGCCAGCAGGGGAAGGCCGTTGGGAGGTTCCAGACCTGCAAGGGAGGGCAGTTGGGGGCAATCAAGCCTGCAGGGGAGGGCAGTTAGACGTGACCAGGCCAACAGAGGGGGGAAGTTGGGGGCAAACAGGCTGGCAGGGGAACAGTGAGACATCAATTAGGCTGGCAGGGTAGTGGTTAGCGGGTGATCAGGCTGGCAGGCAGAAGCGGTTAGGGGCAATCAGGGAGTCAGGCAGGTGAGCAGTTTGGAGCCAGCAGTCCTGGATTGTGAGAAGGATGTCCGACTGCCCGTTTAGGCCCAATTAGGATTGGGCCTAAACGGGCAGTCGGACATCCTTCGAGGGGTCCCAGATTAGAGAGGTGCAGGCTGGGCTAAGGGACATCTCCTGGCCCCCATGCACGAATTTTGTACATGAGGCCTCTAGTAGTATATATTCAGTAGTATAAAATATTTAAAAATTATTGTTCCTTTGTAGATAAATACTCCTTAACCTGAAACACAGATACACATACACACAAAATCGTTTTTCCTATATTTTCTTTATTAAAGCATCACCTCTTCTGGGAGGACCCTGACCTAGTCCCATCCTTTTCTTCCAACTAAAATCTCCCTTTAGATACCCTCTTTTGCATCCCTATCATATACTTTATTTACATCTTTTCATAGAATTGTTTATTCTTTATTATAAAGATTGCCATTCTTAAGGCTCTAGGCTCCTTGAGGATAGGAACTTTGATATTTTTCTATTTCCAAATCTTAATGCATTACTGGGCATGTCAATATTATGTGTTTGATATGATCAAAGGTTAAGATTTAGAATAGAAATGATAATACCCCATAAAACTTTTATAGAAAGAAAAAAGAAAAGGAATTATATTAGTAAAACTTGATCTTAACGAGGTTATCTGAATACTTTATGACTTTATCATCTGGTCAATATGCTCATTTATTCTGTAGAGAATTGTTTGAGAAGGGCAGGCCTAAACAAATATACTTTGGCACATATATCAGATAGACATTCTTAAGCAGTGGATGCTAAAGACTTTGTTCTAAAGATAAATTTAGATGTACTCTTAAATGAAGGTCATGCATTATGAGACCACAATGCCCATATTCAAGTGACTTATTGCTCTTGACAAATATGGCAGTGGACTGGCTTTGTTTCCTGTGTCTTATTTATTTTTTCAAGCAGTTTTTTATTTATTAGAAATGCAGTTTTTTTATTTAGCATACTTTTAAAACTCAATGGTTGAAAGAAATATAGAAAATCTTGTAAAATTGGTAGAAGATACTAATTTATGACAAGAGTAGAAAAAAAGAGCTGAGGTATAAGATAAACATGTCTCTTATTTTTCCTTCTAGGATATAAAATTTATTCCCCGCTTTGTGCTTTCTTTTTCTTTTTTTAAATTTTATTTTATTTTATTGATTTTTAGATTGAGGAGAAATAGAAACATCTTTTGGCTGCATCCCCCAACCAGGGATCAAACCCAAAACCTGAGTATGTGTTCTGACCAGGAATCAAACTGCAGCCCTTCAGTGCGTGTGAGGATGCTCCAGCCAACTGAGCCACACCAGCCAGGGCTTTTACTTTGTACTTTTAAACCACATCTTTATCAGGAATTCAGTTGGCTTGTATAGAGATCAGTCCAAATGGCCCAGTGCACTCCAGTATTCACCCTGAGGGTAGATCATGCTGCTGGGGCAAGTGAATGGCAATTGGGGGAATTGATTGAGCTTGGACATGGGAGCTAAGGTGTCTGTGCTCATGTATGTGAGGCCATTTGTGATGCAGATGGATCCAGAGAGAGAGAAAAGAAGGCTCTGGAGATATCCATTTGTACTCTTGTCTTGGGGACATAGAATTTTCAAAGTGCTCTTTGAATCCCCTCACGGTGCCTAGAAGTTCCCCTCCCCACTTCAACTTTTACCTCTTTAGATTAGGCTTCTGAATAAGAATTTGTTTTAAGAAAAAGTCCTCCTGTAATGGATTAAGAAGGTAGAAATTAAGTCTAATCCTCGCTGTGTACGAAGCTTTTAGTATTATTTAATACTAAAATATTTAGCATTTTGTAAGTATTTATTGATTAATAAAACAAATGTAGTCAGCTCCTTATGCAAAGAAATCTCTGCATCTCTGAAAAATGTAGGCAGTTTTCCAGTTAACAGAGAGACAAATGTCAATGAAAAGGAAGTCTGAAAATTGTTGACAAAGATTATGAAATCAGTATTTAAAGATGAAATATTTTTATCATTTTTTTCTGTGCCATTAAATAAGTTTATATATATTAGCTCATTTTATCCTTATTGGAGCCCTGTGTGGTGGTATAGCCTCATTTCACAGTTGAGGAAACTAAAGCTCAGAGAGGTCATGTGAATTGCTTGAAGAATACAAAGCTAGTAAGTAGAAAACAGAGTTCACACCTCTCAGTGTTTTAATGATCCCATGCTTTCTCCTGCACCAAGCTGCCATCACACTGTCACACTGACTCCTGCTTTTAGAATTCACAGCCATCTGGTGGATTTTATGAGGGTTACATAAGAAATTCTGCATGTCCTTTATAGTTTCTTATCTATATGTGTGAAAGCCTGAGTGACTATTATGACTGAATGACTGGAACAATTGCTCACTATGACATGCACTAACCACCAGCGGCAGACACTCAACGCAGGAACTGCCCCCTGATGGTCAGTGCGCTCCCACAGTGGGAGTGCCGCTCAGCTGACAGACCCTTTCTGGCCCACCAGCTGGGTAACAGCCACTCACTCCCTAAGTAGTCCTGCAGGTCCAATCTCCGGAAAACTGGAGAACTGGCCAGGCACTGTTGGACCAGCACTGCCAACACTATCCCAACAGTGCCAGCAGCCTCCTGGAAGTCACCTGTGGACGCTGCAGCCACTTCCCCTCCCTAGACACTTTGTAAAGAAGAAACAATATAAAAGTGGCCAGCCACCAAGTGGCTCTCGACAATTCGCGCAAATGTTGGGGACAGATCTGGATCCCAGCCAACAAAGGCATCCCACCACTTGCCCGAGGGCCAATGGCATCCGGCCCCCCACCCCCACTCCCACCCTCTGGAGACCCCACTCATGCACAATTTCATGCATTGGGCCTCTATAATGAAATTCTTCTACGTAAATAATATTTTGTTTACCAGGTTTTACCCTTCAGTGTGATTTTTTAATACATGTTCCTATTCTCATAGCTCATAATTTTCTTTAATATGTTATGTTTTTCTGTCATTTTTATATTGAATACTCCTTTTGCTAAGTTTGTATCTGAGAATGAACAACTAGCTCACAGTGCAGTGTGAATCAAGTTCAAATTACTTTGAGTGTATAGAACACCCAGTGTCATCTTATTTTTACATCTAACTGAATTATAGGACACTGTCAAATTGTTATGTCCTGGTATGGTAAATTGCTCCTTCTTAATGGTCCCCTGGCTACATTCTCTCTTGCTATTGCTATAAACCAGAAATTGTTGACATCTTACATTATCGTGAGCTTGAAAACAAAAGAACTGTTCTTTATCCCCCTTCTTCACCGTAAAGGTTTCTGAACATCTTAGCTACCTCATAACATTTATGTACTTGAAAGTTGTGCCTTCAGAATTGGATTAATTCTATAATTCTTAAACATTTTAAAAAGGCAGGCAATTCTTTCTCATTGACTCAAGGAATGGATCTTCATCTTTCTAAAACTTGTTTGAATTTGAAGTGGTGGTTCATTGATGATTTCTGAGATTTATTATTTAAATATATGCATGTTATAAAGTATGTTTGGCTGTGCTTAGTGTTGCTGAGTCTAAAATGTTCTTCTAAATGTCACATTATGAGGATGAATTAAAGATGAAAGAATTACACAAAGTAACAAATGAGTCAATAGAGGAAGGTCTAGAAATGGTCAAGCTTGCTTTTTTGGTGGTCAAACTAATATACTCATAAAGTGGTTAGTAGTGCCTGAAAGATGGGAATAAGATAACTCAGGGGAAAATGATTCTTCAAAGAAAAGGAGATTTTTCTGTAAAACAAGTGCTATAGAATATTTATGGACCATGTTCATATGCACATATATTGAGATTGATTATGCACAAATATCATCTGTAGAAAATTTGATGTTTTTTGTGGACCATCAGTGAACAATGAGACTACAGTGTAATGTTGATCTTACAAAAAGCCAACTAATTCTGCTACTAACATAACCTGTAAAAGCCAGAGCAAAATTCTATTATATACATAGAAGGTTGTAATTAATAAAAAGCATAAAGTTTAGATTTTTATATTTTTAAAAGGATGTTGATAAATTTGAAGACTCTAGAGGGGATTTTTAAAAATCAGTAATTTGGAAGTAGAGTTTTTTAGGCAAGTGTCATGATCACAAACTGGTACATGTCTTATGTAGCCCAGAAATCTTGTTCAGCATTCGTAGTGTTACCCATTGTTTATTTGTAATTTACTGCCAGTTGATTTCTCATAAAAATAAAGATTTTAAGATTCTCTTGAGAAGTCTGAAAATCTGGCAGTCCTGGGCACATTCCCATGTGGCAGCAGTCAGATAGAGCCTAGTAGCTACTGCCCTCTATTGACAGTCCCAGGGCTTTCTAGTTCCCCATGACTTTCTATTGCTTCCTGACCCAATTAACCTCACCCTTTGATATTTACTGTCTGAAGTTATTTGAAGGAATTATAACCTTGTATGTAGAAAGACTAGGCTTTGAGTCAAGTTGCCTAGATTCCAGTTTCTATCCTACCACTGAGTGTGTGACCTTGACTAAAGTGTAATTGTTAAATCTTAAAAGTAGAAAGGAATTCAAGGATCATCTGGTCAACTTCCCACCTAAGGCAGGAATTCTCTCTAATAAACTTCCAAAAGAGGGGAAAGCCAGCTAGCCTCCGTTTATAGAACATTAGTCTTTTCTTCAGAAAGCTCTCATTATTAGAAATTTCTCTTACATGTAGAGTATATGTCTGTCTGCATTTAATACTAAAACTATACAATTATATAAGGTATCTTCTCCTTATTACAGAACAGAGGAGAACTTAATAGTTGTGACATGAAAGACAAGGTATCTACCTTCATATTTTCTTTTATTTAAAAACTAGAGGCTCAGTGCACGAAAATTCGTGCACTTTGGGGAGGGGGGTCCCTCAGCCCAGCCTGCGCCCTCTCGCAGTCTAGCACTCTTGGGGGATGTCCACCTGCTGACTTAGGCCCGCTCCCTAGGGGATAGAGTCTAAGCTGGCAGTCAGACATCCCTCTAGTAGCCCAGGAGCCCTTAGGGAATGTCCGACTGTGGCTTAGGTCCACTTCCCAAGCCGCAGTTGGACATCTTATTGCTGCCAAGGAGTTGAAAGAGGCTCCTCTACCACCACTCTGCTCGCAGCTGTCAGCCCGGCTTGTGGCTGAGCAGACCTCCCCCTATGGGAGGACACTGACCACCAGGGGGCAGCTCCTGCATTAAGCGTCTGCCCCCTGGTGGTCAGTGTGCATCATAGTGACCGGTATTCCACCATTAGGGTCAATTTGCATATTTTATTATATAGTATGTAACTTGTGTGTACAATGTGCTAAGCCATCAAATGTGTGAATGCTTTATGGCAAAGCACTGTAGAATTACAATTATTATAATATTAGTCAGATTTTAATCAGACCAGTTAAGAGCTTTATGGTAGACTTAGTAACCAGTCTTCGTTTTATCATTGTTTTAAATATTTGCCATCTCATTGGGGAGGAAAAATGGGGAGAAAGGAAAGATTTAAAGATTTATTGTGTTCTTGTTGATATAAGGGCATTTGTCAGTGTGTTCATACTTTTTAATTTTCCAGGATTTGCAGACTTAATCCCATGAGCTCACTTCTAATATCAGTAAAGGGTGTGAGCTGTCTTTGTGGTTCAAGCTGCCACTTGAGATTTCTCCTTCTTGTGGAGCTTCCTAATGGAATTCAAGGTTCTCAATAAGGGTGAGCATTACGAAGCCGTCTCAGGCTGTTTGAGGGCAAAAAGTGCACCGTAGATTCAAGGACACACAAAGTTTAATGGGCAAAACATGCTTCAGCTCCTGTTCCTGCTCCTTCTTCCACTGATTGGCAAGGTTAACTCTGAGAAGCTGAGCTTTTTAAATGATTTGATTAGACCCACCACTTTATTCCTTTCACTTTGCCCCCTCCCCTTCAAGCACCAGTCGGCCACCTTCTTTGTCTTTGTAGTCTTTGCTTTGCCATTACCTTTTTCCTGATTTTGTGTCAAATTTTGACATTTTGTGAAACAGAATAAGGAATTCAAAAGTAAAATAATTTTCAACAAAATCTTTTGTGCGAAAGATTTTCATACTTGTGAATGGTTTCTACACTTATAATTTGTAAAACTCCAAATCCCTTACCTTCGTTTTGATTTACCTTATGAGATAAGGAAAGAGAGAGTTGTCACCTACATTAGCAATTCACTTATATTGACATATATAATTTTACAGTCCTCTATCAGGAACTGGTTTGTACATAATGAATTCCTTTTATAGTAGTTTTTTTAAAAATAACCTTTTAATTACAAAAACTTGAACCATGTGCAAAATTAGTATAGCAAGTGTAATGAACTTCCATGTACTCATCATCCAGTTTCAGCAATTACCAGTTGGTGGCCAGTCTTGTTTAATCTATACTGGTACCCCACAACTGGTTTGTAACCTTTTTAGGAGGGATAGATGAAAGCTATGCACACCAGAGAGAAAGGACGTGCATGTAGAATCTTTGCAAACAGTTTTAATAGGTTCATACACTTGCTGAAGCCCTTCCATGTATCTCCTAAGAATCTAAGAATGCTATGTATTCTCACCTTTTCTTTTTACCTGAATGTCAGGATTTGGAATCGGCTTAAGTTCTCCTATGAAAACAGCATTGTTAAGCTAATGGAAGGATCTTTTAATGATGATTAAGTATTTATTATGGAATCTTTTAATAGGCTCCCTTTCTCCCTCGTTCAGCTTCTTTTCCCTTTAGTTCTTATTAGTTTGTTATAATTGATCTATCTTTTACCAATGTTGACTGATTAAGAAGGCTTTCAGTGATTCAACTATTTTTATTTTTATTTTTTGCAGTATAACTTATATTTAATAGTAGTACATATCAGTGATTCAACTTTTAAGGCCTTACAACTTAGAATTTCATCTAGAACTTCTGAGTTGTTGCTAACAGCTAAAAGAGGAAAACAGCTTCTCCAAAGAGAGAGAGCAGAATGACTGGTAATGAAATGCATTAAGTTGTTAGGAACTTAAGTAATAAAGCTGAAATTTCCATTAAAAAAGGATACTAGTTTTTAAACACTAATTTTAATTAACAAAACATATTTATTGAAAGTATAGGGATAGCTGATTGTATATGATGAAAGGGGGATTTTTCTTTTTCCCAACCTGTTTCATGTCCTCCTTTCTCAGCTGGCACTTCACTAAGGCTCCCTCTGGACCAGCAATGGTCAAAGGCAGACAGAGGGACAGAAGCAGTTAATAAAAGGACACTAGCAGCCAGCAGGACTCCCCTATAGAACTATCTCATTGTTGAACCCCCTCTGCCACCATCTGCCCTGATACGAACTAAAACTATTTTTAAAAGGCAAATAACAAAAGAGGAGTAATTGGCATAATTTAATTGTTAAATTATTTCAGAATGCTAGGATTATTTTTTATGTTTGGCATAGTTTCTTCTCTGTATCTCAGTGTGGGGAGATAGGGCAGAGAATAAGGTACACAATTCTTATTTGAGTATGGTTAAAAATACTTCTGTTAAATGGATAATCCAGGAAAGGAACCATCCTTATTTGTAGCTAGCCATTAAAAAGAAAAAAGTCCTCAGCCCTGGCCAGTATGGCTCCATTGGTTGGGTGTCATCTCTTTCACTGAAGGGTTACTGGTTCAATTCTGGGTTAGGGCACATGCCTGAGTTGCGGTCTTGATCCCTAGTGGGGGGTATTCAGGAGGCAGGCGGTTGATGTTTCTCCAAAAATCAATTTTAAAAAATGAAGTACTTTATTCTGGTATTCCCCCTATAACATTTTGTTTTGTTTGGAAGTACTTTTTTAGTATTCTATTGAAAAAGGGTAAATTCAACAACAACAAAAACCCACAATGTTTAATAGTTATATCTACTCAACAAATATATCAAAATAAATATATGGTCTTAGAAAGAAAATATATACCAGAGGAGTGATGGAGGCCAGAGTTGAGGATACATGCGGAGTCAGAGGCTTGGAGCCGTGTGCCCGCATGCTTGTGCGTGCGAGCGAATAGGGCGGGCGGCTGCAAACCCGGCTGGTTTTCTCAAACGGGGAAGGAGACAAAGGCGTCCCACTGCACTGATTCCCCAGTTCTGGGCAAGGTCTAGGGAACCCACACTCATACGGGGTGAAACTGGACAGTAAGGAAGCACACTGAAACTTAGGCGCTGCAGAGGGTCTGCAAGCTTGCGGAGAGGGTACGTAAACTTGGGAACAGCAGAAGCGTGTGAGCGTACAGAGAGGACTCGTGACTTGCTCTCTCGTTTGGGAAACCACCGGACTGCATTATTTTACAACCCTGGGTGTGAGACTTTGGGCGTGCAGGCTCATTTGGTGAGAGGCTGAATTGTCTGGCAGTGGGTAAAGCTCGGCAGCAGCTTTCTCTCAGAGGTGCATGCAGCCATTACCACCAGGCACAGAGACCCAGGTGCCGCATAGGGCAGAGTTGATGGGAAATCAAGGCTGCCTGCTCAGCCCAGAGACTCCGCCCATCCAACCTGAGCACTGCTGATCCTCACAGCCAATTGGACTGGCGTTCAAACCCTCCTAGTGCTAACAACAATAATCTAGGCTTAACTTCATTAAGACTGTGCAAACCATATAGGGCTGCACCAAGAGTATCAACCTCAGGTAACTGGGGAGGCTGAGCCACTGTCCCTTAGAGGACATCTACCACACAAAGCTAATCGACCAACTCAGGGAAGCAGCCACAATGCTGAGACATGGAAAGAAATCAGATGTAAAAGAAATGGAGGGGAAAAAATGACTGGACATAGAGTTCAAAACTACGGCTATAAGGTTTTTCAAGAGGCTCCTAGAAAAGGCCGATGAACTTAATGAGAACTTCAAGGAAATGACCAAGACCTATGAGGAAATGAATGAGACCTACGAGGATATGAAGGAGACCCTCGAGGATATGAAAAAGGACCAACTAGAAATTAAGCATACACTGACTGAAATAAAAAATACTATACAAAGACCTAAAAGGTCTAGAGGACCACAAGAACCAAGTCAAAGATTTGAAATACAAAGAGGCAAAATCCACTCAGCTGGAAAAAGCAAGAAACACAAAGAATACAGAAAATTGAAGATGGTGAAAGGGGCCTCTGGGACAACCTCAAGCATACCAACATCCGAATTATGGTAGTGCTAGAAAAAGAGAGAGAGCAAGATAATGAAAACCTATTTGAAGAAATAGTGACTGAAAACTTCCCACACCTGGTGAAAGAAATTGACTTAAAAGTCCAAGAAGCACACAGAACCCCAAACTATAGGAATCCAAAGAGGACCATACCAAGACACATCATAATTAAAATGCCAAGAGCAAAAGACAAAAGAGAGAATATTAAAAGCAGCAAAAGAAAAACAGGTGGTTATCTATAAGGGACCACCCATATGATTGTCAGCGGATTTCTCAACAGAAACTATGCAGGCCAGACAAGAAATATTCAAAGTGATGAATAGCAAGAATCTACAACCAAGATTACTCTACCCAGCAAAGCTATCATTCAGAATTGAAGGTCAGATAAAATGCTTCACAGATAAGAAAAAGCTAAAGGAGTTCATCACCGCCAAACGAATATTATATTAAATGCTGAAAGATATTCTTTAAGAAGAGGAAGAATAGAAAATTATGAGCATCAAATACATCTATCAACAAATGAATCTAAAAATCAAGTGAATTAAAAATCTGATGAACAGGATAAACTGGTGAATACAACAGAATCATGGGCATAGAGAGGGAATGGACTGACAATTCTTGGGGAGAAAAGGGGTGTGGGAGGTGCAGCAAGATACTAGACAAAAATCATACACCTATGGGAGAGGACAGTGGGGGGCAGGTAAGGGCAGAGGGTGGGATGGGTACCGGGTGGAGGGAGCTATAGGGAGAAAAAGGAAAAACAATGTAATTAATAAATTGAACAATAAAGATTAAAATGTTTTTTAAAAGAAGCTCGATATAAAAATACACTTATAAAAAAAGATTAACCATGCTGAAACCGGTTTGCTCAGTGGATAAAGTGTCGGTGTGCCGACTGGGGGGGGGGGGGGGGGTCCCAGGTTCGATTCCGGTCGTGAGCATGTGTCTTGTTGCGGGCACATCCCCAGTGCGGGGTGTGCAGGAGGCAGCTAATCGTTGTTCCTGAGTTTCTGTTCCTCTCCCTTCCTCTCTGTAAAAAAAATCAATAAAATGTATGTTTTAAAAAAAAGATTAACCATCACTTTAAATACATTTTAAAATATTTTCTTTTTTAAAAGTGTCCTTAAAATTTGTTTCAGCTATTTTACAGATTCCATTTATGGTTCATTTGTTTGTTGTTTGTTGTTTGTATGGTTCATTTGTTTGTTGTTGTTGGGCTGTTGTTTGAGTTAGTGCCCCAACCTCTCTTGATAGAGAGAAGCCTACGCATGCCTAAGCACCTGTTTAAAAAAAAAAATTGCCTTCAACGAAAACTATCCCCACCTACAATTTATTAAACCTTGACATACTGTATTACTTAAAGAGTTCTCAGAGAAAATTAAAACCCTTTTGACTTGGTTTTGCAATGCAGGGAAAATTTTAGTGACATTTAAAAGGTTTCTCTTGTGTTCCTCTAATAGGATAAATAAAAAAGGCTTGTTTTAGCCCAGCAAATGGGGGGACAATCCAATTTCCTTGATTCCATCAAGACACTCTTAAAGCATTAGCCTGTGCAGTAAAAAAATTCAACTGACCCCCTTTGCCTGATGGCTTTGAAAAGTGTCCTGATGTGTAGGTATTTGCCCAACACAGCATACTTGGTTATTGCTCTTCCAACACATTCATTGATGGAAAGATCTTATGTGAAGCTCCAATAAATGTCAGTTTGTGTTACAGAACTACAAAAACAGTGCACCAGACTGTAGTGGTCTCTCTGATGGGCAACCTTTCTTTGTTAAAGAAATCCTGTCAAGTATGTTTAATAGTAAGGAAAATATAAATCATTTAATATTTTAGAGAACTTTTTATTACATTTAATTATTTTGCTGTGGCTGATATTTCTGTTGTCCAAAAGATCATGCTCATTTTCAGAGAATATATACTGAGTGGCCAGATTATTATGATCTCTGAATATATAATAATCTGGCCACTCAGTATATATGTGTGTGTGTGTGTGTGTGTGTGTGTGTGTATTAGAGGCCTGGTGCATGAATTCGTGCATGGGTGGGTTCTGGCCAGCCTGGCCATGGGGAGGGTACATGGGCAGTGGCTGGTCTGCCTGCTGGTCGAACTCCTGGTTGAGGGGACAGTTTGCATATTAGCCTCAGTGTAGGATATACACTGAGTGGCCAGATTATTTTGTGTTCAGAGATCATAATAATCTGGCCACTCAGTGTACTAGCATAGGGCAGTGGTCCTCAAATGTTTGCTTGTTGAAACAAGTTGCTGGACCCACCCCCAGAGTCTCTGGTTCAATGGGTCTAGAGTGGAGCCTAATATTTGCATTTTTAACAAGTTTTCAGATGAAACTGATGCTGTTGTCCTATGGCCCACAGTTGGAGAACCACTGGCCTAAGAGATCTGTGAAGAGATACTCACTTCTGGATCAGTGGTTCCAAATTTAAATCAAATCATTTCGTCTGCAAGTTATTAATATCTGAGAACACTCTAATGTGTGAAAAATGTCTTGATGCATATCAATCTAGTCAAATGGACAGGCATTTATTTGACATTTGGCTTCCTCATTGGAAGTCTTTAAAAACCATTCTGAAGGTGGGACAGGGGGACATGAAGACAGAGCTTTCATTTTAAAGAGAAAAGTATGGGTGCCTATTTGTTATTTAAAAGAATAGAAACTGATCATGTTTCCTATGACCTGCTGAATAATAGTAGAATAAAGCTGTCTTTTATGGAATGCTGATATTTAAATTTTTCTTTTTAACAAGATCTTCAGCCCTTTAATTATTTAAAAACCCAAAGCATCGTCTTACTCATTAAAAAGAATCCTACATAATAAAAGGCTAATATGCAAATCGACCAAATGGCTGAACAACTGGTTGCTATGACATGCATGGTTCACCAGGGGACAGACACTCAGCGCAATAGCTGCCTCCCGCTGGTCAGTGTGTTCCCATAGGGCAGTGGTTGTCAAACTCGTTAGTCAATAGAGCCAAATATTAACAGTACAACAATTGAAATTTCTTTTGAGAGCCTAATTTTTTTAAACTTCTTCTAATGCCACTTCTTCAAAATAGACTCACCCAGACCATGGTATTTTATGGAAGAGCTACACTCAAGGAGCAAAGAGCTGCATGTGGCTCATGAGCTGCAGTTTGCCAACCACACCATAGGGGAAGTGCCGCTCAGCCAGAAGCTAGGCTCACGGATGGTGCACATAGCAGCAGTGGCAGGAGCCTCCCCTGCCTCCACAGCAGCGCTAAGGATGTCCGACTGCGGGTTTAGGTCTGCTGAGTGGGCCTAAACCAGCAGTCCAACATCCCCTGAGAGCTCCCAAACTGTGAGAGGGCACAGTCCGGCCTGAGGGACCTCACCACCCCCGAGTGCACAAATTTTGTGCACCAGACCTCTAGTAAATTATATTGATATTCTCATTCCCATTTTGTTTAAGAATTGTATTATCCAGAATATTTCACTCTAGCTACATTAGAAATATTTCTTTTGGAATACTTAGAATTGCTGTAATAGCCCACATTTATTTTAGAGTCTGAAAGTTAGATACTATTTATTTACTTGTCCTTAAAATGAACCTGTGTAGTAAATAGACCCCCAAAAATGTATTTTTGACAAGGAATTGTCACAGTGAGAGATTTGTTGACATCCAAAAATCACAGAAGCGAAATTGGAATAAAAGAGGCTCTGGAACCTATTTTACGAAGGTGGTCTAGTACCCAGTCTCATTTTCTTTTGGTGGAAGAATATAATAAGTGCATTATATATGTTCTTACAGTGTTTGAATGCTTTGTAGTCATAATGTTCTTCTGTTCCACATTTCTTTTTTCTTCTTAAGAATATTTGTTGAATCATAGCTAATGTTGAAGCAAGGTAAATGTTAGTTACTGTTTTTAATGAGTTATCAGTTGCTTGTGCTTTCTTTGGGAGTAAGGGTATTATCTCCATTATTTAAAACTCAGTTTGAAAATTGTTATACCCAGATTTCATGATCCCCAAAGACCACCAGGAAGCCCAATTCAATGCAATAGCATAGAACCTTTATTACAAGCCCGGGCGGTGGCAGGAAGCAAAAGAGAGAGAATTTCCCGAGCATGATGATTTTATATAGAGGTGGGGCCAGATGCGAACCAATGAGTTGGCCGATTCCAATTGGTTGGGTGATGGCTTGGGCTAGTGACGCAAATAATCACTAATGCATGCGACCTGTCCTGTCCTTTGCTCTTGATTGGAGCTCAAGTGCACAGTCTTTCGTGATTGGCTAATTCAAAGGGAGAGGTTGGTCTTTATGATTTCAAGATGGCAGCCTCCAGGTAAGTTTACACATCATGCAGCCAACATGGTGGCTGCCAAGTCACATAGTCCAAAATGGCGGCTGTCTAAATTGTTCTTTGCAGTCCCGCTCTGCCCTTTCAAAAATAATTAAAGGTGACTTTGAAATTGCCATG
Source organism: Antrozous pallidus (assembly GCA_027563665.1). NCBI lineage: Eukaryota > Metazoa > Chordata > Mammalia > Chiroptera > Vespertilionidae > Antrozous > Antrozous pallidus. The sequence continues at coordinate 23,601,927 of CM050527.1, read as the reverse complement.
GGTTAAATGAATGGAATAGGGTAATCAGCACTTTTCTGGAATCCTCCTGCATGTCCCTGAAGTTCTCTGAGCCCTACATTTTGTGATTCCTTTCTGGCACAACTTTCTCGTTTTGGTTTGGTGGTTTTCCTCAGCTAAGGATAGGCACTCAGTCAAATGGTAATGCTTCACCTATCCTATGCATTATTCTGCTGACCTTCCCCTGTGGAGCATGGATATTGTAGGTGAAGCCCAGTGAAGACTGTGTAGAGGAGGTTAGTGCAAAAATGGTAGCCATTCAGCTGAAACCGGTTTGGCTCAGTGGATAGAGCGTCGGCCTGCAGACTGAAAGGTCCCAGGTTCGATTCCGGTCAAGGGCATGTACCTTGGCTGTGGGCACATCCCCAGCAGGGGGTGTGCAAGAGGCAGCTGATCGATGTTTCTCTCTCATCGATGTTTCTGACTTTCCCTCTCCCTTCCTCTCTGAAAAATCAATAAAATATATTTTTGAAATATATTTTATTTAAAAATAGCCATTCATTTCTGCTGCTCTGATGTCCGACAGCTGGTCTCACATGGCCTGCTGCCAGCAGTGTCTTTACAGGCTTTGTGGCAGAGATTATTTAAAGGAGATTAACCCATTTAAACCCCTTATATTTTAATTATTTCTGTATGTATTTATAAAACCTGCAGTCTGCTTGTTTCGGGGCACAACTGTCCAAGGCCTTGTCTTTAACCTGGTTTCTACTGTCAGACAAGTATATCTCTGTTACCACAAAGGAGGCATCATTGATCTTTATTTTTCTTGTTATTAAAATAGTTTGGGTTCATGATGTTTTGGGGTTTGGGTTTCTGCTTGATATCATTATTGTTTTTTGAAGGATAACTAAAATTAATGTGATTTCTTTTAGAATACTGTTAAAATGCTATTTTTGTGTTTTATGATAGAAATCTAAACCTTTAGACATGTAGAATGTGAAACCTTTAGGGTATTATTAAAAACAAGAGGCCTTTCAGGGTATTATTTTTAAAGATGGGTTAGTAGGCATGCTTCCTATGGTTTCCAGAGTTGTCTCGTAACTGTATGCCTGGTGAGGACATCCAGAACAAAGATTTCTGCCTCCCAAATTTGTGTTATTGAGGGCTATAAAAAATTTCCTCTGGATTTAAGATATCACACATATGAAGGAACCGAAAAAATACCTCAAGAGCTTATGCACTGTCTCTGCCATTAGAGCATCACCTCTCAGCCACCATGGAGTGCTTCTGATACAAGGAGGCAGTTCTGTCTCTTCATGCACTGACTGGCCCTCCTCCAGATGCTGAGGAAGGGGTCGTCCTCTGGAGGGTCTTCCAGTTTCTAGGGAACCTCTGATGGGACCTGTCTTGATTCAGAATCTGTTCATGATATTCATTTCTTCTAAAAATCTTGTTTTAGATTGTTTCATGTTAATATAAAGTTACCACTTCCAGTTACTGAGACTGTCATTTTTCCTTTTAATTTGATTTCTTCATGCTTAACTGAATGAATATTGACAATATTTGAGGGATGGAGGAGGAATGTTGGGTAGCCAAAATGTTAGTAACTAATGTTTATTATCTGAATTCAATGATGACTGTTGCTTATATTCCAGAAGTGGGAGTTAGACATTGAAATTACAAAGTTGCCGTTTATTTGCTTCATTTGTGTAGAGGACATAAGTGTAAACTCTAGGTCAGTTGTTTGGCTTACTATATCACTTTGGGCAAGTCATTTAACATGCTGAATTTCAGTTTTCTTATTTATAAAAGGGATCTACTACCTCCTCCAGGTTGTTAGTTTCAGATAAACTGGTATCTGTGAGTGTTCTCTATAATGGTATACAAGTGTAAATTTTTATTTTCTTAAAAAAAGAATAGCATGTCTGAATTAAGAAAAACTTGGTAAAGTTAGGTAGTTGTCTAGTTAAAGATCTTTACACCATCCAAGTTTTGTGAAGGGTTTTTTAATTGGTGTTAGTTGAGCTCTTTCCTTGTTTCTTCCCAAAACAAAATGTTTTCTCTTTCCTATAACTATTATTTTTCAAAAATGTCCTTTAATGTAATGGCTATTATAGAAGCACATATTACCATAAAAAATTATATTGTAATCTAATATAATATTACAACATAAATAGTAATATATTCATTATATAATATATTCTCATATTTGACTTAAACTTCCTATATGTACAATGTTAATTTTTAAAACTGGAACAAATATGCTAAATTTTATTCAAAGCTAGGGAAATTTTGAGTTAGAAATATTTATCTGGCTTAAGACAATTAGAATATGTTTCAAAGTTTTAAATAAAAGAATATCAGGCTTAGGACAATGCTTGCAAAAGAGACTGGAGACCAGATTAATTATAAAGGAGGCTCTTATAGGAATTAGTGGATTAAGATGTTAGGACCTGGATAGGGTCCATTACTGCGGAAAACAAAGAATTAGAGATACAGGACAGAGGAAAATTCAATCAACCTTACTTAATGGGAGATAAAAGATTAAAAAAAAAGAGAGAGAGATAAATAAGTTGAATATTACTCCAAAGCCTTGGACAAAAATGATTTTTATTGTTGACATGGCTAATTTAGGAAAAATGTCCTAAAGAAAAAGAAAAGCCAATAGAGGACATTCACACACATAGAGATGTTTTCCAAAAGAATAATAATAAATTCAGAGAGAAGGTTGAATCTTAATTTTAACACCTCAGAATACTGAAAAATCTCCATGCTAGTATGACGATATCCGGGGGGGGGGGGGGGGGGGGGGCGGAAATAACACAAATCATAGTAGTGTTTAAGAGCATAAGCTTTGGAGCCAGATTTTGAAAGCTCTGGCTTTGTCACTTGTAAATAAAACTTCGGTTTCTTCATTTGTGAAATGAGATCATTTAATGCCTACTTCCTAAGGTTATTGGGTGGTTAAGGAAGAGAACCTGCTTGGTGCAGTAAACAGATTAGCCACTGCCATCATTGTTTTTACTCACAATCTACCAAAATCAGTCTTTCTTGTTACATTGACAGGTTATAATCAGAATGATATAGAAAATTAAGTATCATGAAAGTTGCCTGGAATGCTCATCTTTGTCTCTTTTACTACTCTAGAAAACGTGCTTGTATCTTTATTATGCTAATATATAGGTGACTGGATGAAGTCTTTTGTTCTTATTTCTAAACTAGTATCTGAAGTAAGACCTTTTTATTTGATTCTCAGTTGTATAGCCATACACAAGTTATTAAATTATAGTAGGACTAGGAGGAAGAGATGGAGCAGGGGAATGAACTAAAGCTAACATTTATTGATACTCTATTCCCCTTAATACAATCATTCATTCTCCTTAATAAAATTAGTCCCTTGTGCCAGAAAAATAGCTCAAAAATAGTTTTACCTTTGAATATATGGATTTTTTTTTTCTTTTTACTTCCCATAGGTTATGTTCTACTTTATTGGGTCCCCAAATAAAGCACCTTGTTTAATTTTTTTTTTTTTTGAAACCCAGGAAAGAATTGACACATGGGACTAATGTGGACAGTAAAAACTGAAGTAAAAATCTTTCCCTGTATTTAAACATTTTTTATAATTACCTTAAAAAGAGGATGAAAGAGTGTGGGCTACCATTTGATAACATCTATAGACAAATAGTTCTGAAGAAATTCCAGTACTAAAAATCTGAAATTGTAGCTTCAGGTCATATAGAGGGTTAAACCTCTGAGCTGTAGAAGCAGATTGTGTTTTCCTTTTGTGATCTGGGCTGACAAGACATCAGTATTCTATTCATCTGCTGGGAATTAGGCTGTTAATCCAATCAATGACTCTTGAGTGAGCTGTGGCCTGCCTCTCCCACTGGGGAACAATCGGATCAAACTGCAGATTGTTTAAGAGCACAGTGCTGTCCTCGTGTCAGGTGGAATTCTCAAACGTTCCCTGGTGAATTGGGAATAGGAAAAGCTGTCTTGGCCCATTTATCCTTCTCCTTAAATAACCAGGTATCTGTCTCATCCATAGGAAAGCATTTGGCAACAGTGACAACAAGAATGTGATAGAAATCCATTACCTTGAACTCACAAAAGTGTGGGTGAAAAGAAGAAATCTTTTCAAACACCCCACAAAACAACTTATATGAAAGTTTTTATACTTTATTCATATTTTTTTCCTATTCCTTAAACCCTAAGTCATTTTTTCTGCAGGGCTTTTTTGGGGGGTGTTGTTGTTAACTGTTTTATGTCATGAGATTTGTTAACCACTATGAGTTCTTTCTGTAAATCTACCCTGCCCTGCCTATATTTTTATAAGTCAGCAGGATACAAATAAATTTTAATGTAGATTATGAGAACACTAATTAAATAAAATTTTAATTTTAAAATATCTTTCTCTGAAGAATGCTAATTAAATAAAATTTTAATTTTAAAGTATCTCAGTCTAAGCATACATAATTTTGACATCTTTTGCAGTGTAGCAAAATTAGATTTCTAATTACTGATTTAATAGTCCATTAAGTACATTTGGAAATTATTATTGAATTGATTACAAAGATGTTCAGAGTTGCAGTTCTCTTCTATAAAATGCTGTCCCAAATTTTTCCTTTTAAACAATAAGGTGACATGAGCTATCATAAAGCGAAAAATATCCAAAATGACAAAGAGAAATTCTCAAAGAAGATACTTACTATTCCAATCTTAGTGGAGACAAGCTGAAAGGGTCATTTTATTGTTTTCTATCTACATTACATAAGAGTGGTCCAAAAAGGATTTCCTAAATCTGCCAATTTAATCCATTCATTCTGTGACTATTTTGGCTTATATATTTTCAGGCATATAAGATGACTGGAACTGATGATGATAAGAGGAAGATAACAAACAATAGAGAGAGAGCAAGTGCCGGGCAAGTCCCTGGCGAGTTAGCAATGCCCATCATAACTGCAAGCTACAGTATTTTTTTTAAATATATATTTTATTGATTTTTTACAGAGAGGAAGGGAGAGGGATAGAAAGTCAGAAACATCAATGAGAGAGAAACATCAATCAGCTGCCTCTTGCACACTCCCTACCAGGATTGTGCCCGCAGCCAAGATACATGCCCTTGACCGGAATCGAACCTGGGACCTTCCAATCCGCAGGCTGACGCTCTATCCACTGAGCCAAACTGGTTTCGGCAAGCTACGGTATTTTTGGTATTTTTACACCCAGCGTATAAGACGACCCCCGACTTTTGAGAAGATTTTCCTGGGTTAAAAAGTCGTCTTATAAGCCAGAAACTATGGTACCTTTTATATATCCAGGCCTTTACTAAGCATGGGAATTACCAGAGTGAACAAGACAGACAAGCTCTGCACTTTGGGGGAACATACATTCTAGAGAGGGAGATATAACAAAAACAAGTAAGTAAACAAGACAATATCAGATAAGTGCCAAGAAATAAAGTAGATTGGTTCCTATGAACAGAGTGATCAAATGAGTCTTTACCAAGAAGGTAATAGTTAGACTGAGGCTTCAGTGGAGGAAAGTTGCTGTAAGTCATGCCCCGAATTCCTGAAACAGGAGGAACGAGATTAACATACCAAATACAGACTACATACACACACACTATACTCCAGGCCAGGGCGTTTGAGACTTGGCACAGCCTCTGAATGTCCTTAGGATCTTTGTGAAAATAGAGATTGCTGAGCCTGTCCCTGGAAATGCTGATTCAGCAGGGCAGATGAGGTAGATGGAACCTGTGTGTGCAATGCCGTGAACAGTATTGAAAACCTATCTCTAGCTAGTATCATTTCTTTCCTTGAACACATCATATACTTAGCTACTTATATCTATGCCTTTGCTCATGTTGTTCTTTTAGCCTATAATGTTCACAGAGTACTACTTGTGAAATATTCTTACCAAAAAAAAGTTGAACTCAAATGTAATAAAGCCTATAAACAAATACATGTGATGGTAATGTAAATGACATCAAAATAAAGTAGATGGCATATCTGGTCTCTGGGACATTCTGTTGAATAACTGACTATTTTTATAATAAGGAAGTCAGCTAGGATAATAAGGGGTTCAGCTCTAGATGGAAAATTAAAGTGTCATATAGAGATGGGGGGATGACATAATGTCTGGAATTTGCTTTAATTTATTTCAGTAAGAAAAAGAATAAAGAAAACAGCAAGATTATTATAGTGTTGAGTCTGGGAAATGGGTATATGGAAGTTCATATTTTCTATTTTTGTGCGTGTATGAAATTTTTCATGTAAGATGTTTAAAGGGCATGAGATTTTTTATGTTTATCTGAAGGGAGCATGAATATTTAAAGGTTGAGAAGTAGAGTACTGCACCATTTTGCCTTACCAGACTGATAAAGTTAAGGATACTTGGTCATGATATAAAAAAAACACTGCTATTGCCTCTTGATCTTTTAGCAAAGATCAAGTGTAAAATGATACTGCTTAAAAGGATTTATCAGTGAGTACTGAATTCCCCATCGCGTTCAGAGTATGATTTGGTACGTTCCTGACTTTTCAGGAATAAATCTTTTTCATGAAAGGAGGCAAATCTCTAATCCCCAAGGCACCTTCTCACAGTTTTAAATGTTGTGCTCCATTGAAGGAAGTCTGTGCTTAATCATTAGGATTCTTCTAGCACAGAGAATATTCACATTTTTAGAAAAGTACTGATCATCTGGTCTCTTAATACAGTGAAGTTTAAAGCAGCCTTTACCTTAATGTTTAGTAGAACAGGGCAAGAGGTTGTGTGTGTGTGTGTGTGTGTGTGTGTGTGTGTGTGTAGAGAGTGGGATCAATCCAAGTTCTCTATGGAAAAACACTTTGGCCTGCCATGAGATCTAGAAATATAATAGCTATTGTATAGTTGAATATGAATAATTTAAAATGGAAATATCCATAGTATTGTGTTTATAATAAAAATCAGTAGAGCTCAATAAAGCTGTGTTTTATTACTAAGTACATATTACATATAATGTACATGTGTATGTGGGGGGAAAGGGCAGTATCATTCGGGTAAAATAAATAAGGCCCTCTTGTCACAGTTACAGTAATATTTGCTGTCATTTTCACAATGACTTGTTTCTTGTTAATAGAATTTTAACAGCACCCAATATTAATCTTGGAATGTTTAGCACTTCTATGTAACATTCAAAACTTCAGGTCAAATAGAAACTGCAGGTCAAATAGGGCAAACCTGAAAGGCCAAACCCAGGAAGTCAGCTAGGATAAAATGTTTGTCAGGAAAGTGACATTCTGGAAAACAAAGAGTTAACTAAAGCAGAGCCTCACATTCAGGAGTATGAACTGTCAACCACAGTAATAACCTCAGAGCTAGGACTCTGCTTCTGTCTTGTTGCCACACAGGATTAAGTACCCCTGGGCCCATTCGTTGAGTGAGCATTTGCGAATTTGCTATGGCTAGGCTATGAACTAGACCAGGTAGACAGAACATGTAAGACAGCTCTTCCCAAGGCGTAACTTCACCTCATCCAAGAATGATAGACACCCATCATGCTGACTCAGTGGGATGGCTGCTTTGATGGAAATGCATATGAAATCATTGAGCTGTCATCCACATTGCTTGTGGGAATGTAAAATGATTGTTTCTGGCTTGGGCTTCACAGAGGAGGTGGGCTTTGCTTTGACTGCTGATCTTTTTACAGGACTGGCCACTCTTTCCTTGACACTCTTTCCTCAGTTTCAGGTTTGGTTCTTACCCCACTTTTTTGGATTATTCCTTACCAGGCTTGCTTTCTTCTGTTCTCTTTTTACATAACAGGTTCCACCTTGACCCCCTCTCTTTCCCCATATACTTTCTCTAGATTACCACATTTACACCTGTGATTTCAATTATTTCCTCTGGCCTAACATTTTTCAAATCTTTATCTTTAGTTCAGACCTCTCTCTAAGCTACAAACTCAAATTTCTAATAGACTATGAATGTTTTCACATGTGTTTAGGGGTCAGAAAGATGCAGATTCAAATGAGGATTATACTGCTTACTAATTGTGTGACTCAGCCAAATTATATGATCTCTCTGAGTCTCATTTCCACTTGTAAATTTAGGATAATAATATCTACTTCAAATGGCTTCTGTGGAAATTTAATTAAATGTGAAAGTGCCTAGCATAGTTCCTGGTATATATATAAAGGGTATAAAAATATGTTTTGGTTTCATATATATCTCTCCTCCTGCCCCTGGCAAGCCACCATCCCACTCTCTGTCTCTCTGAATTTGACAACTCTCAAGTGCCTCATATAAGTAGGATCATTCCATATTTGTTTTTTTATGCCTGGCTCATGTCATTTAGCATTATATCTTCAAGGTTAATCCATGATGTAGCATGTGTCAATTTCATTCTTTCTAAGGCTGAATAGTTCATTGTATGCATATACCATATTTTGTTTATTCTTTGATTTGTTGATGGACATTTAGGTTGTTTCTGCCTTTGAACAGTTGTGTATAATGCTGCTATGAATACTCGCTTTCATTTCATTGGAGTCTTTAGCCAGAAGTGGAACTGCTGGATCATTCAGTAATTCTATGTTTAATTTTTTTAGGAACTGCCATGTTGTTTTCTACAGCAGCTTCACCATTTTACATTCCCACCCGCAATTCACAAATGTTCCAATTTGTCCACATCATCACCAGCACTTATTTTCAGTGTTCTTGATAATAACCATCTTAATGGATGTGAAGTGATATCTCATTGCATTTTTCAGAAAATTTTAATATATAGTTGATCACTGACAGGGCTCTCAGATTAAATGAATGCCTAACAAATAATGTACGCCATAAAAGATGTCTTGATTGAGATTAAACCTCATTTTCAGTTTTATATGGGTATATACTTTTCTTGGAATTGTTTATCATGGTTAAGATAGTAATTATTAGATACTGAGTAATTGTTAGATACTAGAGGCCCAAAATTTATGCAGGAGAAGGCCTTCCTTCCCCCGGCTGCTGGCAATGGCTTCCCTTTGGCACTTGGGATCCGGGCTTCCCTCGCAGCCCTGGCTTCGTCTGGAGGGATGTCCGATCTAATTAGCATATTATGCTTTTATTATTATAGATAACACAGAGACTACCATAGGAATAAAATCAAGTACTAACACCTGAGGTTATTAAATTCATCTCACATATTTTTATTAAATACTACTACATAACCTATCCTATCTAATAAAAGAATAAAATGCAAATTGACTGTCACTCCAAAACACAAGATGGCCAGCAGGAGAGGGTAGTTGGGAGGGACCAGGTCTGCAAGGGAGGGCAGTTGTTGGGAGGGACCAGGCCAGCAGAGGAGGGAAGTTGGGGTGACCAGGCCTGCAGGGAAGGGCAGTTGCAGAGGAGGGGGGGATCCAGGCCTGCAGGGGAGGGCAGTTAGGGGTGACCAGGTCTGCAGGGGAGGGTAGTTAGGGGGAGTCAGGCTGGCAGGGGAGCAGTTAGACCTCAATTAGACTGACAGGGGAGTGGTTAGGGGTGATCAGGCTGGCAGGAGAGGTTAGGGGCAACCAAGAAGGCAGGCAGGCGAGCAGTTGAGAGCCAGCAGTCCTGGATTGTGAGAGGGATGTCCAGCTGCTCGTTTAGGCCCTATCCTACCTGGATTGGGCCTAAACGGGCAGTCGGACATCCTTTGAGGGGTCTCAGCTTGGAGAGGGTGCAGGCTGGGCTGAGGGATACACACTCTCATGCACGAATTTCATGCACCTGGCTTCTAGTATGCTATAAGAAACTAGGGGACACAAAAGAAGTGTCAGCCATGCTCCCCTGCCCTCAGGTTGCTTACTGTCAAGACAATAAGAAACTCATTGAATAACAAGAACATTTGTGCGATAGAATGTAGTCAAGTGCCATGATGAGATATACTGTGAAAGTGCTTTGGGAGAAGTAATGGAGGAAAAGGGAGGCCACAGTAGTCAAGAGACCTCTTCAGCAGGGAATTGTGGCCTATTATGAACTGTAAAGACTAAGTGATCATTGATGATCTCTGAGGTGGGGATAGGGATAGGTAGCAGAAACAGCTCAGTCTAAGATAGGTGTTTGTAATGGAGAATAGTTGAATAAAGTGAAATCAAACCATGGGAAGCTATAATGTTCAGAGTAAGGAGTGGACTATTGCATGCGTGTGTGCGTGTGTGCATGTGTGTGTGTGTGTGTGTGTGTGTCCGAGAGAGAGAGAGAGAGAGAGAGAGAGAGAGAGGGAGAGAGAGAGGGGAGTACATAATGGCTTTTTTTAGTGTTTAATCTACATATGTAGTAGGTTTCTAAAATCTTTTTCAATGTACCATTGTTTTGTTTCTTTACTTATTTTACGTAGTTGAGAGCTTATAAAAATACTAGAGGCCCCATGCATGAATTCGTGCACTGGTAGGGTCCAGCTGGCCCACCCCAATGGGGGTCTTTGGAGGCAGGCCGGCTAGGGCGAGGGTCCATGGGTGGGGCCGGCCAGGGTGAGGGCCACAGGCATTCCAGTCATTCTGCCGTTCGGTCGATTTGCGTATTACCCTTTTATTATATAGAATTCTGATTATTTTTTATTACACTAATAGTATTGTGACTTTATAAGTTAAAAATACTTTATGACTATTGTTTTAATTTGCTGCATGCTAATATGCTCAACTGACATAACTTTTCCTGTATTGTTTCTAATTTCTTGCTAATCTAGATAATGCTAGAATTAACTCAAATTTTTCATAAGGTTTTTTAAATATATGAAGTATTTTTTAAAAATAAATGCTAGCCCTGGCCGGCATGGCTCAGTGGTTGGACATGAACCTATGCACCAGGAGGTCATGGTTTGATTGCCAGTCAGGGCACATGCCTGATTTGCAGGCTCCATCCCCAATAGGAGAGTGCAGGAGGCAGCCAATCAATAATACTCTCTCATCATTGATGTTTCTATCTCTCCCTCTCCCTTCCTCTCTGAAATCAATACAAATATATTTTTGAAATATATACATATATATTTTAAAAATAGTTTATAGAAATGCAAAACCATAGGCAGTAAACATTTTCTAGATATTATGCTAATTTATGTTCCTACAAACAACAAATAAAAGTGTCTATTTCATAGCACCCTCTGTGGTTGGAGAACTGTTGTGTGGACCTAGAACACTGAAAATTTTCATTGTGAAAGTAAAGAATGAATAAGTATAAAGGGAAAGAATCGTTTCTTGGATTTCTCCACTAGATGTCTGCTTATTTACCATACAAAGGACATAGAGTAGATTGAGATATATTGAATTTTTACTGCACAGTATTATAGAAACAGTAATGCAGTAAGCAAAACACCCTTCAGAAGAGAAAGCAGTTTGGCTGTTTTCTTATGTACCTAACTTTGAATGCTAGACCAGCTTAAGCAAGTTAATTTTTAAAAATTTATAGATTTATCTACAGCTTCTTGATATAAGCATACTTGGAAAAGTATAGCATTCAGCCAAGAAAAAGTAAAGATGAGTGCATGGTCCCAAAGAGTAAGAATATTCACTCGCTGAATGTGACATATCAATTTGGAGATTATGATTAATAATCTGACATGAGATTATAGTTTAGGCCCGAGGTCGCCACCTTTCTGGGACCTCTTGGACCACTGGTTGTCGACTGCTGGTTTAGGCTACCTATTGTCTTTATCCTACAAAAATAAAAGTTTAACCACATTTCTCCTTACTTTGTATTTATTTGTCTTGATTCCCCTGGCTCCTTTTCAGCAGCATAGTACAGTTGAGAAAGCATGTATTTTGATGATGAAAGGTCTAGGACCCTGGGCAAGATATATATAATCTCTCTGAGCCTCATTTTACCGGCTCAAAAATGGCAATAATGTTTATGTAATAGGGTTGTTGTGAGGATTAAAGAAACAGTGTTTGTAAACTTTCAGCACACATAAGAATTAGCCAATATTTGTTCCTTTTACTTCCCTCACTCTAATAAAATCTCAACTATTCAGTTCCCTTTGGAAAGTTCAACATTCTAGACTAGTGTTGGTTTCAAATAGCTGAACAGTCACTTTCTGGTTTTTATTTTTCAAATGTTTTTCTATAAAATACTTTTTCTAAAATATATCCAATACTTCATTGCTTCCTTCTTAAGTCATTGTGCTTATACCATGTGTATTTATAGACGGTGTGAAGCATGGGGCCAGAGCTTCTCTTTCTCTCCTGAGATTGCTAAAATCTCCTGGTTGGCATGCAGCCCAGCCCTCTTTATGGCTGGCTGTTCTCTGTGGTCTAAAATGTCTGCAACTTGCCACTGCTGTCACAGCTTTTAATTTCTACTGGCTGCTACTATTGCTGCCTCTATTCTTTCTTCTAATTGCCATTAGGTTTTGCTGGCCCTCTTACCATTTCTGCTCTATTCCTTGCTTTCCTTCACTGTTCCCTTTCCATGTCTTCTGCCTCCCATAGCATCTCATATTTCATTGGCAAAGACTGGCCTTGCTTTGCTTTCTCAAACCAGCAAGAAAAATCCTTCTCTGCAGTGAGCCAACTAATCACAACATGTTTAATCTGACCCTTATCAGCATTTCCCCCCAGAATCTGGGCCCTATTCCAGGTACTTGAGAATGCCAGAAATCAAGTCCCTGGGTTAGTGAGGTATAACTCTGCAAGTAGTTTATTTTTGGGGGTCTTATTTAACTTTTATTTTTATGCTAAGTTTTGTGCTAGATGCAAGGGATAAAGGAAATAGTGGTCTATAAATTAAACTGTGCCATGATCCTTACCTTCAGAATAGCAAGAAAACACAGACATATTCATATGATACAAGGTAAAGGATGAAGGTGGTTGAAAGTTTAAGGGTTATGAAGGCTCATGGTTCTCTAACCAGTTGATGTTTCTTTCTCACATTGGTGCTTCTCTTTCTCCTTTCCTCTCTCCTAAAAAGCAGTGAAAATATATCTATAGATGAGGATAAAAAAAAATTTTGTTAAGTTATTAAGAAGAGTAGATGCTTTTAAACCAATCTCAGAGAGGTGGGTGGTGGTTCCATTTGTAAGTTAAATGGAATTTGTATTAAAGAAGGGAGGACCAAGCCAGATAGAGAGGAGCTGCTGTTTTAAATGTAATGGGGGGGAAAATAAACTTTTGAAAAAAATGAATGTAATGGGAAAGAATCACATAGGTGGGTCATGGCTGCATTTTTTTCTTATTTGAGAGTCTGAGTTTAAATTTTCTATATTATTTTGTCATTTGTGTTTTTTACAAACTTTTATTTACTTAGAAAAGATATGGAGGTATAGTGTAGGGATTGCATTTCTTTTGTACTTTAAATTGTTTTTATCGTTGACTCAATTACAGTTGTTCCCCCATTTCTTCTCCCTTTGCCTTCCCCGAGCCTACCCCACAGCGCCCCTAGTCCTTCACCACATTATCATCTATGTCCATGGGCTATGCATATATGCATATATTTTCTTTGGTTGATCTCTTCCCATTCCCCTCAATCCCCTCCCCTCTAAGATCGGTCTGTACTTTAAATTTTAAACATGGTTGAATTTGTCTACATTTTAACTTTATTATGTGATTCTGTTTATTTTTAATTCAACTGAGTTATTTTACCCTAGTGTATAAGCCTTGCAAAGATTTCAAATGTATGACCGATTTTAATTTATTGGAATTGTTTTTGCTGCTGTTTATAACAACTCCATATTTATTAAATTTGAACATTTCTTTTAAGCTAAAACAGAAAGGAAAAGCATAAATAACCATGACAAACAACCCTCTTCTGGTGTGGTCATTCAAAATGAAACAACCAAAAAAAATTAATCAACTTAAATTTAGAAAAATTAGCTGATATAAGTTGTAAACCAGATGAGTAAAAGCTTTCACTTACTCATTCTTGACATTCAATTCCATTTATTCTTTGTAATATATTTTAAAACAGAATGTTTATAAAGACTAAGGTTTGGGTTCCTATATCCTATTTTGAGGTTACTGAGAAAAAATGTTTGGAGTCATATTCCTTCTTTAATACAAATTCCATTTAATGTACAAAGAGGAATAACAGAGGTAAAGATTTTGTAGATACAAGATGATGTGTTTTATTCAAGCTTCATAATCGTAATAGTAAGAGTATTGTAATGTAGTTGTTTTAAAATAATTATTAATAATGATTAAAAACTATATTTGTTACAATCATCGAGATCATTGATCAAACATTTCGTGAGTACTTATGTGCTAGGCATACAAAAGATGAATGAAAGAAGAAGAATTTTAAATTTAGGTCTCTAAAGACTACAATTTGATTAGAGAGTAATTTAAAATAATCATCCTTTCTCTGTTTCTCTCAAATACCTATTTAGACATATCAAGGTAGTTAGATATAATATAAACATCAAAATTGAGGAAAATTCTTGATGTCTTTTTAAAGTACTCCCTTTCTCTAGTACTTTTGGAAGACAGAAAAGATAATAAAATTAGAAGACAACTTGGTTGTCCTGTCTTTCTATTCTTGGCTTGCCAATCAATTCTGTGATTGGAGTCATGGTTCTTATGTTCATATCCCTGCTCTAATTGATTTCTAGGTGGACATGCTTGAAGTTGAAAGATCAAAAATCTCAGTATTTCACATTAAATACTGTAACACTTCAGCTCCCAGCATCTGATCTCAAAAGCCACAAATTAGACATGGTGATCTGAAGAACATAACAAACAAGAAGTGGATGGTGCCAGGTGGGGTAACCCTGTCATGCTTGTAACTATAAAGAGCCATTTATACGTAACTGTGATTTTAATTAGTTTGATAAATTTTTATTGGAAATAGCTAATAATTGCACTCGCTGAGAAATGTTTACAAACATATAGATGGTATTCCAATTCAGAGAAAATACAAGTGAATAGTAATTTTTTCCTATTACATGCATGTTCACAGGGTAATGTTCCAATTATTTGAAAAACCTGCGGGTTTTTCACTCTCCAAAGATGCCAGTTAAATGAGGTGGTACTAAACCTCCTTTTTTGTTGTTGTTCAAGTAAGGAGTATGCCTGTAACCTTCATGAAGGCTTACTCATGTATATAGAAAAATTCTTTTAAAAATAATCACAAAATATATTTGCAAACTTCTAAATTGTCAATTTAGTTTAATTTATTAGAGTCACAGATCTCATGGAGAAAGAGGCAATACGTTCTAAGCTTAGAAATAATATTAAAAATTATCCCAGATCATATTACTAACTCATCATTTTTATCACTACTTCCAATACCTCATAACCAATTTTCTTTAGTGCCTCCTTGTATACTCACTTGAAATGCTATTTTTAAAATAAAATTTAAAATAAAATAATTTATCAAATTATTGGGTAAGAACAAAACCTCTCTTTAGGCACATGAGAAAATGCATCCCTTCTGTGCAGCTCTGCTATTACTCTTAATGGTTCATGGAGCCTTACTACTGTACCTTTAGAACTTAACATTGGCAGAGATTGTAGGTCAAGTCTGAACTAAATTAGGATGTCAGTATCGCTATGGTCAAAAAAAAAAAAGTCCAGTAACATTCAGCAAAATTTTCTGCTCATAGAGAACATTTAGGAAGCACATTATTCCCATGACTGCAATATCCTATCTAATAAAAGAGTAATATGCAGATTGACCATCACTCCAACACACAAGATGGCTGACCCCATGTAGACACAAGGTGGCCAGCAGGGGAGGGCAGTTGGGGGCAATCAAGCCTGCAGAGAAGGGCAGTTAGGGGTGACCAGGCCAGCAGAGGAGGGAAGTTGGGGGCAATCAGGCTGGCAGGGGAGTGGTTAAGGGGTGATCAGACTGGCAGGTAGAAGGGGTTAGGGGCAATCAGGAAGGCAGGCAGGCAAGTAGTTGGGAGCCAGTAGTCCTGGATTGTGAGAGGGGTGTCCAACTACCCGTTTAGGTGGTCCTTGCACCCTTGCATGATCGGGCCTAAATGGGCAGTCAGACATCCTTCAAGGGGTCCCAGATTGGAGAGGATGCAGGCTGGACTGAGGGACAGCCCCTCACCCCCATGCACGAATTTTGTGCCTCGGGCCTCTAGTATATATATATAAGCTTGACTTAGAAATACGGCTTTTGATTCAGATTGATAAAATGTAGTTAACAGTAGGGAAGAAATCAGGACTTGGCTATAGTGTTTTAATGCACATAAAACAGTGTTATTAGTAGTTTAATGTTAAAAGGATAAAATAGTGTTTCTATATCTGCTCCGAGCAAAATATTAATATTTTCATTAGTACTTCATATGATAAAATAAGAAAACCAACTTCTTGTATTTGATAGGGTGCCCAATCTGGAGATAGAAGAAAACTAAGTCTTTAAAAAATAATACTATATAATAGAAGTAATATGTAAATTAACCATCACTCCAATACACAGGAGGGCTGCCCCCATGTGGTCAAAGATGGCTGCCCCCATGTAGACACAAGATGGCCACCACAAAATGGCCGGCAGGGGAGGGCAGTTAGGGGTGACCGGGCCAGCAGAGGAAGGCAGTTGGGGGGGAATCAGGCTGGCAGGGGAGCAGTTAGGCATTGATCAGACTGGCAAGGGAGTGGTTAGGGGGTGATCAAGCTGGCAGGCAGACGCTATTAGGGGCAATCAGGCAGGCAGGTGAGCAGTTGGGAGCCAACAGTCCTGGATTGTGAGAGGGATGTCCCAGATTGGAAAGGGTGTAGGCTGGGCTGAGGGACACCCCCAACCCCCTATGCATGAATTTCATGCACCAGGCCTCTAGTTATGAATAAAATGTGGGCATGATAAAAATAAAGTACAAAAGGGTCAGTGCAAAAGACATGTGGGGAGAGAATCAAGAGTGACCAACTCATTCTGTGCACATAGGGAAGAAAAAAGGACTAGAAGTCAGCCTGAATATATTGGTGATTTTACACCTAGTTAACTATAAACTACATATCCTGTTCATTATTGTTTAGGCCCACATTGGATTATTACAGCTAGTATTATATTCCACACTATAGGAAATATGTAGGACTTAAAAGTTCAAGTAAATGAAAAAAGGTAGTCAAGAGATTAAGTAATAAACCCATGGGGAAAGATAAATATATTCATTGTTTCATTTCATGAAAGCACACACTGTATGCACGACCCTGTGATAGGCCCTGGATGAAAGCCATAATACTTGTCTATAGAAAGCTTACAGCCTCAATGGAAGAGAAAGACATACACAGAGTGTATGCTATCTATGCACAATGCTAGAAAGCAGGGCCACCTAACTCTGCCTGAGGACTCAGGAGGGTTCCTGAAGATGAACTGAATCATAAATAAGGTGTTTTGTTTTTTTTTTAACCCAAAGCTTTAAAAAAAAGTAGTGGAGTTTAAACCCACATTTGGACACCCCCGCAAGAATTGGCCCATCTCAATGCCCATGGGTAGAGATCTCAACACCAACCATCATCAGGAAAAAAGTAAACTGAAAATACTCTGCCCACCAACATGTGGACAAGAAGAGTTTGTCTCGGTCTGTGCTTCAAGCCTAGTAGTGGGAAGGGAGAGAGATTTGCCCTTTTAAAATTTGCACTACTTAAAGGTTCAAAAATCTACAAGCTAAGAAATCAACACAAGGATCTCAGTTTGATAATATCTCAAAGGTATCTGGAAGATACAAAAGCAAAATCATTGTGGAGGGAAAGACTTTCAATCCAGAATTTTTCAGGTAAAACCCCATTTAAAATGAATTTACAGTCCTAAATTATAAAGCACACAGGAAGCTATCAAAAAGAGAACCTCATGCCGAGACCGGTTTGGCTCGGTGGATAGAGCGTCGGACTGCGGACTGAGGGGTCCCGGGTTCGATTTCGGTGAAGGGCATGTGGCTTGGCTGCGGGCACATCCCCAGTGGGGGGCGTGCAAGAGGCGGCTGATTGATGTTTCTCATCGATGTTTCTGACTTTCCCTCTCCCTTCCGCTCTGTAAAAAATCAATAAAATATATATATATATATATATATATATATATTTTTTTTTTTTTTTTTTTTTTTTTTAAAGAGACAGAGAGAACTTCAGGCAGCCCAACAAAGCATCACGTGTATTGTCACTCAGCCGCCTCCTCTTTCTGAACTCAAAGAACTAGAGGAACGAGACTACAAAATAAATCTTCCTGAAATGCTCCAATATGTCAAAGACAAATTTTAAAACAGGAGAAAAGAGCAAGACACTATCTTTAAAGGCTGCAGAATAGTTTTCCAGCAGAATGAAGAGCAGTTACAGATATGGGAGTCCTAATTGATTAGTAATTGGCAGTCGCAAAATTGGGAGAAGAAGGAATTGGGAGGAAGATGATCTAGGTTTGGGTCATAAATTGTGTTGCATACTGTATTAGTGAGGACACTTGTTTGCAGTGATAAAACTATCACATTTGTCTATGGAGTATTTTATTGACTCATCTAACCAAGAAAGGCAAGGGTATAGTCAGAATGACAAGAACCAGAGACTCTCAATCCCTCTCCATCTCTCACTACTATTTCTTTCTTTGTCAGTACTTCTTTCTTTTCTCCTATTGCAGACTTTTCTCCAAAAGTGGAGAACATTGCTTCTTTTGCAGTTCTTGGCTCACACCTTTTATTTTCTATTTTTTAAATGTTTGTAAAATATACATGTTTAAGTGTGTAGATTAGTGGCATTAAGAACATTCACATTGTCATGCATCCATCACCACTATTCACCAGAACTTTTTCACCATCCCAACCTGAAATGCTCTACCCATTACCCAATAATTCCCCATTCTTCTCTCCCCACAGGCCCTGGGAACCACAGGAGTTACTATGAAACTCAAAGAACTTCTTCATTTTATATATCTTATAAACCTATAGAATTTTATAATATCAGGTATTTGCTATCGCTTATGTACTTCCATACTTTTGTAATAACAGACTTCTAATGTATTTTTTGTTTCTTTTATAGGACAATGAAGGTCAAACAGCTCTACATTATGGTAAGATGTTTCATAACTATTAATAATCATTTGAAACTTTTCTCTGTATGTTTATCTCAACTTTGTCCAGCACTATTTAGTGCTTAGAAAAATGCATAGCCACTATCAAAGATACAGTAACTTTTTGTTTTAAAAAAAATAGATTAATCTCTAAAGTTGAAGATACATTAAAAATTTTTTTCTTTTAATCTTTATAGTTGAAAGTATCACATAGGTCCTCCTTTTTCCTCCATTAACCTCTTTCAGCCCTCTCCTATCTTCTCCTCCCTCCCCCAAGCCCTCACCTTCCCATTGTCTCTGTCCACAGTATATTAAAATTCATATGGGCACATTCATAGTGAATTGAGCATTTCTGTACTATCAACAGGCCTCCAGTCTCCCTTTGAAAACTTATTATTTTGTTCTTTTACTGTTAGTGACAATTAAGATGCTAATCACTGTTACTATAGGAGCTAAAATTTATCCTGCAAACAATAATTTTTTTTAATTTAATAAATCTTTATTGTTCAGATTACTACAATTGTTCCTCTTTTTTCCCTTCATAACTCCCCTCCACCTGGTTTCCACCCCACCCACTGCCCTTACCTCCCTCCTCATCCATAGGTGTATGGTTTTTGTCCAGTCTCTTCCCACACCCCCCACACTCCTTTCCCCCTGAGAATTATCAGTCCTCTCCCTTTCTATGCCCCTGATTCTATTATATTCACCAGTTTATTCTGTTCATCAGATTTTTTAATTCACTTGATTTTTAGATTCACTTGTTGATATATATGTATTTGTTGTTCATCATTTTTATCTTTACCTTTTCCTTCTTCCTCTTCTTAAAGAGTACCTTTCAGCATTTCATATAATACTGGTTTGGTGGTGATGAACTCCTTTTGCTTTTTCTTATCTGTGAAGCTCTTTATCTGACCTTCCATTCTGAATGATAGCTTTGCTAGGTAGAGTATTCTTGGTTGTAGGTTCTTGATATTCATCACTTTGAATATTTCTTGCCACTCACACTTGACCTGCATAGTTTCTGTTGAGAAATCAGCTGACAATCGTATGGGTGCTCCCTTGTAGGTGATTAACTGTTTTTCTCATGCTGCTTTTAATATTCTCTCTTTGTCGTTTGCTCTTGGCATTTTAATTATGATGTGTCTTGGTGTGGTCCTCTTTGGATTCCTTTTGTTTGGGTTTCTGTGTGCTTCCTGGACTTGTAAGTCTATTTCTTTCACAGGTGGGGGAAGTTTCCAGTCATTATTTATTCAAATAGGTTTTCAGTATTTTGCTCTCTCTCTCTTCTGGCACCCCCATAATTCTGATGTTAGTACGCTTGAAGTTGTCCCAAAAGCTCCTTACACTATCTTCAAATTTTTGGACTCTTTTTTTCTTGTTGCTTTTCCGATTGAGTGTTTTTTGCTTCTTTGTATTTCAAATCTTTGACTTGATTCTTGCGTTCCTCTAATCTGCTGTTAGGTCTCTGTATAATATTTTTTATTTCAGTCAGTGTATGTTTAATTTCTAGATGGTCCTTTTTCATATCCTTGAGGGTCTCCCTAAATTTATGGACCTTTTCTAGGGAATTATTGAAAAACTTTATAACCATCATTTTGAACTCTATATCCAGTCATTTGCTTTCTTCCATTTCTTTCATTTGTGATTGTTACTTTGTCTCTGCATTTTTGCTGCTTCCCTGAGTTGGTAGAGTAGCCTTGTGTGCTAGATGTTCTATATGGCCCATTGGCTCAGCCTCCCCAGTTACGTGAGGTGGACACTCTTAGTGCACCCCTTTGTGGACTGTGTGTACAGCTTTGTTGTAGTTAAGTCTTATTTGTTGTTGGTATCACCAGGAAGAATTGACCTCCAGGCCAATTGGCTGTGAGGATCAGCTGTGTCTATGCTGGGAGAACATCTGTGTTGAAGACACCGTTATGAGACAAGACTTGCAAAATTGCAAAAGCCTCTGTGCTCAGCTTGGATGGGGCGGAGGCTTAGGATACAGCAGACAGCCTTGGCCTCAGCCATGAGGCCCCTGGGTCTCAGTGTCCCTCAGTAATTGCTGCAAGCACCTCTAAGAGAAAGTCGCCCTTGGGTTTTGCCCATTGCCAGACAGTCCACTTTCTCCCCCAATGAATCTGGATTCCCAGATTCTCGCCCGGAAATGGAGTTCAGCGCAGTGAGGAGCTTCCATCTCCCTCCCTCTAGAGAAAGCCAGCCAGGCACTCAGCCGCCTGTCCTCTCCGCATGTGTGTCTCTGTACCTCAGACTTTTGTAGCTCCTCTGAGTCTTCGTGTGCCCCTCTCTTTCGCTCTACTTGTAGAATTTCCACTCAGCCAGCTTTCTTGTGGTTCTGGATGATGTCCATTCTGTCTTTTAGCTATGGTTTTGAAATTGTTGTGCGAGACAGTTTAGGTATTTACCTATGCTGCCATCTTGGTTTCTCTAAACAATAATTCTTGATGTAATTGAAGAAAAAAAAGATTTTATTTTTTAACTCATTTCCCCTACTAACTTATAGCATAGTTAAGTAATCTTTATTTAAGTCACCTATAAAGTAGAGGATAATGGCTTTAAAGAGCAATTAGGTAAATTTAATGAGGTAAAAGATATTGAAATATTTTATAAAGTACTAGTAAAAGTATGCCTTTTTTTGTATTTGGATGTGAATATGGTTGAATAAGAGACAACCATCCATATTTAAATCCGATAAAGGATCAACCACCTTCAGACCTTTTGGGAGGGAATATATTAGGCTATTTTACTAGTTTTGGCAATCCCAGATCACCATTCAGTAGTAAGTATTTCAGCTGCCCCTGAGCACATTTGTCCACTGCTTAGTATTTGCTTGGATGTTAAGCACCTCACTGGGTTGTCTAGGAATCTAAATTATTGGGCTAGCTGTGTTATGGTAACTTGACCTGATAAAACATATTGAAATGCCACCAAATCCTTGCCCCAAATCATTTATGACTAAACTAGTATCACCTGGGTACCCAAAACCAGCTGGAAGTCTGCGTCTAGATACATACCCTAGGAATATTACTGGACATGTTTATAATGAGACATGATTAAGAACATTTATTGCAACATTATTTATTACCAAAATTTTGTTTTATTAATCTTTATAGTCCTCTCTGTACTGTACTTAAAATATTTGTTAATTAAAATTACATACATATAATATATATACATACACTTCTGACATTTGCAAATGAAAATCTCAAGTCCATCCCTAACTGGTTTGGCTCAGTGGACAGAGCGTCGGACTGTGGACTGAAGGGGCCCAGGTTCAATTCCGGTCAAGGGCATGTACCTTGGCTGCAGGCACATCTCCAGTGGGAGGTGTGCAGGAGACAGCTGATCGATGTTTCTCTCTCATCGATGTTTCTAACTATCCCTCTCTCTTCCTCTCTGTAAAAAAAAAAAACAGTAAAATATATTTTTTAAAAACCAAATACCTCATTTAAAAAAAAAAATCTCAAGTCCAGAGAGGGTAACACGAGCTGTAGGTAGCAGAGACCAGTCACTTGTCAGGTCTCCTGGTTAAACTTCCAGGGCTCTTTTCGTAATTCCATAAATACAATTCTAATATCTTTTTAAAATAAACATTATTTTGTGGAAGATAATTGCTCCTAGAAATAAAACAAATAAAAATCCTTTACCATTGGTCATTGGTCACTTCAGTCAGTGAGTCAAGGCTATTTTTCAAAACCGTATTTGTGAGTAAACATATATATCAATATCTGTGTCTATCTTTGCACTTTTATAGTCTTATTTCTGTTCACTGAGAGTTTAAACATTAACAAAAATTATCCCTGATTCAGGAATCCTGGCCAAAATTGATCTTGTAAAACCTCTATTTCTATCTCATTTTATTATTTATTGTAGAAGAAACAAAATAAATATCATATATGTTATAATCAAGATAATTAAGCATAAAAATAATACCATTAGTTAGAGGTTTTTGGCATTACAAATACATAAAACTAAAATATTCTGACAACCAGGAATATTTTCATGAAATTAATATTTTAAGTTAATAATCACTTATAGGAGTGATTCATTTTTAATTTAGATTTCTTTTTTAACCGGGTCACTAGACTTTTGCCAGTTTTTAAGCTCATCAAAACAAAGTCTGGCATACAATAATAATAGTAATTACCATTTATTAAGTACCTACCTAATGCCAGGGAATCTGCTGGGCATAGTTTATCTTTTTAGTCACTTAATGTTATTTAACCTTTTTTTATTTAATAGGCACTCAATAGCTATTTGTTGATTTGGTTTGATTTTAGGACCCTTAACCTATACTTTTATAAAACTAAAAGTATAGTTAAATCCAGGGAGTGCAAAGACAATGTTGGGGATGTCTTAGGGGCTTAGCTACTATTTTTTATGAATTACAGTGTGGCTTGACAGCTGTCCTTGTGTTGACAGCTCTTCTGATTATAGCAGTTGTCAAACTCCATCCTTAAGCAGGTTGTAAATCCTGGCTTCTTCTGATTAAAACTGGTTCAGAGCCAATGGCAGGTTAACTAGAGACCGGTATTCTACTACTGTACAGCCATACTGGTTCTTTCCAAATGGGCTTTGCATAGCAGCATACTAAAACCCTTATTTCCCTCGAATTTACTTTGGTGTTTTTGAATCTTTAGATATTGGTCCTCCTGTTATTTTGTAATTAAACATGATCCTTGCTGAAGAGTATATTAGTATAAGTGTGGTCTTCCTTGTAAATGGCCTGTTAGCCTTCCCCTCCTCTCCCTCCACTGGGAGTACTAACATCATTGCATCTGTGTCTCCCAGGGGAAATCAAGGCTTTTCCTTGCACGTGCAGTCATGTGATTTCAGAGTGGGCAGGCTTTGTATCCTCATGAGCCCTTGGTCTTCCGCGTAAAGCACCATCTGTTCTGTTCCTTCCACTCTGTTACAGGGCGGTGGGAGGAGGCATTCGAGTGAAAATAAATAAAATAAAAAAAAGAAAGAAATTCATCATCAAAACCCTGAGGATTAATGGAGTCAGAAGGCTCACTGCTCTGAATGAAATTCATCTTCACCTGTGCCAGTGTCAGGGCTGCCTCTATGGCACTTGACAAATAGAGGTTCCCAGGGTACCATAAATTCAGCAACTGTTTTTCTCCCTGTGGACTTGCTCAAGCTTTTCTGAGATGGGCTTATGACTGTTTTTTCTATTTTCAGCACATTGTGGACACCAATATATCCCCTCATTAATTGGGTAAAATGTTAGCCCCCTTTCCTTCTCACCCCCTCTCTCATCTTCTTTGCCTTTGTCCATTTTGAGGGAGTGGACAGCTCACACGTCTCTAAAAGATGACTCTGCCTCATGAATTGTACTTCACTGAAGATGCCAAATGCAAAGAAATCAATTAACTAATGAATTTTGAGCAAACACTAGGTTCCCAGCACAGTGCTAGAGGGAAGAGAGAGAATAAAAAAGCATGAAATCAAGTAACCATCTAATTGGGGGTTCAACCCCCTATTTTAAAAAAAACTACTTGTTGGGCACTTATCTGTGCCAGGAGGCTCTGCCAACCATAAACATAGTTCACGCCTATCAACAGTGAATCTCCAGGAGATGGTGCCGCAGTGCCCACCTTATACTGGGTATGATTACCTGTGTGGTTTCCCTGTCCTGTAAACCAGGCTTTCTCTTCACTTCCTTTTGTTTCTCTACTACAACTTCCTGATTCCTTATGCCCTCATGTCAGCCTGCCTTTGCATAAACCCCTGGCACTTGTTAATCAAACTCCTTTCCTATGGATAGCATATCCCTTACTCACAAGTACTGTTTTGTAATCTTTAAATTGCAAACTTAAATCTCATTTGATAGTTAGACTTGAGCTAAAATTGTATTCACATTTGTTAGGTTAAAGGGGTTGTTATACAGCCTGGTTAGCCTTTTCTCAGCTGGTTAGCTGTCTTCCTCTAGCTGTGGAACTTAAAATTTTAAGCTCCACTCCTGGATTAGTACTTACAGATTGTATCATCTCTCCCTTCCTCTCACAGCATCTATGAAACCAGTGCCCCTTTGTCTGAGATGGCCAGCTTAGTGTTTTCAGCCAGAGTACACATCTACTTAGTCTGGATCTTCATGCTTAGTATCTCAAGTGTTGGGTTAGATTTGAGCCAATAGTGGTCTGACAAATCATGCTAGTTATTATCCTGTGTTACAGATTTATACACTGGGAAATTTATTTCCTGATACTGCTTTAAAAGTTCCAATTTTAAAACCTAACCAAGTGTTTCTCACAATAAGTTGAGACTGATAGCTGCGGCAAAAAGGTTAAATGATTATTTCTCAAAATACAAATGCCATGCAGTTAGTTCTGTGCAGGAGAAATAGCCTCCTCTCACAGCTACTTAAGATTAGGCAATGTGTCTTTAACTTTGTTGTATTTTGTAAGAAACTGTCTTCCATTGGAATCTAATTTGATGTACAGTGGTTCATGGTATAATGTTCATTATAGTATTTTGGGAGATATTTTTAAATTCTCGATGGGATGTTATAAATCTAAACTCTTTCTGTTGAATCCTGGACCTTGGTAAATATATCCAGTCTTCACCTTCTTCCTCATCTGTGCCATACCCCCAAATATAATATCAACCCACCAGTACCTGTCCCAAGTATAGAATAGGCAATTCTTGCCTTTTTCTGTTTTGCTCCTCCTCTATTTATTCAGTTAAATATGTCGTCTTAGTGGCCGTCTAAGAAATCCTACCCCATTGAAGGCAGAGATAGGGTTCCCAGTTGGTCTGATTTTAGTTCAGAAAAAACTCTGCACTCTACCTCTCTTCACTTAGAACCATCTCTGATCTTGTGCTATTATGGATTAGAATTTGGTGCCTAAGTTTGTCCCAAGTTCACAACTCATCCCAACCTGGTTTGGACTGTTGACTCTGTGCCTACTTCACCTCATACAGCCAGGAAGCTCTGAGCTGCACCAGGGGAGTTAGAGTAGTTGAGAGAGCCAGAGAAACTATTTTACAACAGAGAGCAAAAGAAGAAATGTTACAGTAAGTCATTTAAAACCAAACTCCCAGAGAGTTCTGCTTCCATATAAGATTCAGCAAAGAAAACTGGCTTCCATGTAAAATCCAGCAGAGTGACGGGCCCACAGACTACAAGACACACAGACTATTTCACTTTGGTGGAAATACTGAGGAAGAGGCAACCACCATAAAATAGATAAGGAGGGGAAAAAAAAACAAACCTTCTTCAAGTGAGCTAGAATGACATTTTAGAATAAATCAGACCCAAGAAGAGTCCTCACTCCAGTGCTCTTTATCATTAACTGATGCTCTTAAGGGAAATCGAGGGAGAGAGAGCCCTCCTCTATGGCATACAGTTGTGAAGTTCTGCTACTTCCTGGACCCTTAGTTCACATGAAGCAAAATCCTTAAACCACTGGTGGTAAATCAGAAAACTTCTCTGTCCTCCTCCTGTCCCTGGGCCCAGGCAAATATTCACTGCTTTTGGAGGAGGAATAAAAGCATAATCTGCCAAGGAAGAACAGGGAACCCCTAGGCTCTGAACCCTGCACCAACATAAAGCAGAGAAATCGGGGGCAGGGCAGGAGACACTTCCGCTCAGGACATATTCTCCCTCATACAAGGCAGAGTTGGGTTGACATTTCTGGGAGGGGGTACAAAACACTGAGAAATCACCACTCCTTAGGGTCTGCCTGAGACTGAGACCAGGCCAAGAGGACAAAGAACTCCATCCCACTCCCACCATGAATAATAAGCAATGGCAGTCTTAAAACCAGAGTAGAAAGAGACAGACTCCCTTTGTGGTAGACATGCAGAAACTACTGAAAGCTGAAGGTGGAGCAAGAATACTGAAAAAACCCTCTGACATCTGGACTGCACACAAAATATAAGGGAGCAGCAGCCCACACCTGGAGGAATTGAAATGGGTGATATACTGAAGTTACCTGTTGGACCCATAAACCTCAAATCCAGTTCAACTGCTGACTAGATTTAACCAACACCCATACTAATGACATGACAGAAGAAGAGGAATCATTTCTTGAGGCAAATAGTATTATTTACTGCAGTCTCCACTGTCCTTCTACACACAGTATTCTGCGTTCAATCAAAAATTATGAGACACAAAAAACAAGGGAAAAAAACAACCCTTTGTCAAGCAATAAATCAGTAATTGATAGAGCAAGTAGATAATAATTCAGCAAGGATATGAAAGATTTGAACAGTACTGTCAATCAACTTGACTTAATTGATATCCATAGACCTTTCCATCTAATAAATAGAATAAACATTATTTCTAGTATACATGGAATACTTTGCCAAGATCAACCATATTATAGGCAATACAACAAATTTCAACAAATGTAAAAGAAATTGTATAAAGTTTGCTCTATGACCACCTCAGAGTTAAATTATAAATTAATAACAGACATACATCTGGGAAATCCCCAATTCTAAAACATTTAAATACACTTCTAAATAATTCATAGGTCAAAGAAGAAATATCAAGGTAAATTAGAAAGTATTTTGAACAAAATGAAAATATCCTATCAAAATGTGTGGAATGCAGCTAAAAGTAGTGTTTAGAGGGAAATTAAATACTTTTACTAGAAAAGAATAAAGGTCTCAAAGCAATGATCTAAGGTTCTGCCTTAAAAAAAAGAAAAAGAAGAGCAAATTAAGTCCAACACAAGCATAGGAATCTATATATATATAAAAGCGTAATATGCTAAGTGCCCGACTAATCATTTTGGTCAAACTCTTGACTAGCAGCTATGATGCACACTGACTACCAGGGGGCAGATGCTCCAACAAGTAGGTTAGCTTGCTGCTGGGATCTGGCCAATCGGGACTGGGTGAGATGGGCTGGACACAACCTAGATCCCTCTTACATTACCTCCCTGGCCAGCCCCCATCAGGCCTGATTGGGACTGGGTGAGACAGCCCCAATCGGCCCCAATCACTGGCCAGGCCAAGGGAACCCACCATGTATGAATTAATGCATCGGGCCTCTGGTATAATAATAAAGATCAGAGCAGAAATCATTAAAATAGAAAAGCAAAAAAAGTCCATGAGAAAATCAGTGAAACCTTTAAAAAGTTCAATAAAGCTGAAAGGTCTAAAAAAAAAAAAAGGAAAAACAAATGACCAATTTGAGGCATGAAAGGAAGGTATCAACATAGATTCTACAGATATTATGAAGCAAATAAGGGAACATTATGAACAATTTTATGCCAATAAATTAGATAACTTAAAGGACAAATTTCTGAAAAGATCCAAACTACCAAAAGATACAAACTATTTCTCTCAAAAAGGAATAGTACCCTAGATAGCCCTACATTTATTAAAGAAATTGAATTTGTAGCCAGAAACTTTCCCACATCAAGATCTGATTGCTTCATTGATGAATTCTACTAAATGTTTAAGGAAGAAATAATACCACTTCTACACACAAACTTTCCAGAAAATAAAAGGTGAGAGAATACTGCCCAACTCATTCTATGAGGCCAACATTACCCTAATACCAAAACCAGAAAATGACCCTAGAGGAAAAGAAAACTA
This sequence comes from Antrozous pallidus, assembly GCA_027563665.1. Classification (NCBI taxonomy): domain Eukaryota; kingdom Metazoa; phylum Chordata; class Mammalia; order Chiroptera; family Vespertilionidae; genus Antrozous; species Antrozous pallidus. The sequence continues at coordinate 23,573,472 of CM050527.1, read as the reverse complement.
TAGGTCAGTATCACTCATGAATATAGATGCAAAAAATACTATCTAATAAAAGAGCAATATGCAAATTGACCATACTTCTGATCAAGCCACACCCACCAGCCAAACAGGAGCAAATTATGCAAATAAAACCCAACCAAGATGGCTGCCACCACTGAAAGCAGGAGGGAGGCTTGGGTTTCCCCAGCAACGGAGGAAGCCAAGCTTTCCCCCTGCCGTTGCCAACCTAGGCCTCCACTCAATGCTACAAAGTTTCAATTATAGAGAAGATACATAATCCCAACAGAAATGGCGGCAGCCACGGAGCTGGAAAGAGAAGAGGCTAGGATTGCCAGGGCAATGGAGGAAGCCAAACTTCTGCAGCCCTAGCCTAGGCCTCCACTCTATGCTACAAAGTTTCAAACAGAAATGGCTGGCTCCGTTCCAGGCTACAAAATTTCAATTGTAGAACATAAATTAATCCCAGGGTGTCCGGTTGGGTTGTTGGGGGGTGTGATTGGCCTGAAAACCACCATAGGCTCCTCTCCCAGGCCGCCTCACACCCCAAGGGAACCCCCACCCTGATTCAGGACACCATTCAGAGCAAACCAGCAGTCCCCACCCATGCACCAGGCCTCTATCCTAATAAAAGGGTAATATGCAGATTGACCATCACTCCAACACACAAGAGGGCTGCCTCCATGTGGTCAAAAATCCTTCCCCCATGTGGACACAAGATGGCCACCACAAGATGGCCAGCAGGGGAGGACAGTGGGAGGTTCCAGGCCTGCAAGAGAGGGCAGTTGTGGGCGATCAGGCCAGCAGGGGCGGGCAGTTGGGAGAGACCAGGCCTGCAAGGAAGGGCAATTGGGGGCAATCAAGCCTGCAGGGAAGGGCAGTTAGGGGTGACCAGGCCAGCAGAGGAGGGAAGTTGGGGGCAATTAGGCTGGCAGGGGAGCAGTTAGACATCAATTAGGCTGGCAGAGTAGTGGTTAGGGGGTGATCAGGCTGCCAGGCAGAAGCAGTTAGGGGCAGTCAGGGAGGCAGGCAGGCGATCAGTTTGGAGCTAGCAGTCCTGGATTGTTGCCGTTTAGCTGGTATTTTATTCTGTCTTCAAAGCTCAGCTTATATACTACCTACTGGTGATGTTTTACCTGAGTCCTCCACCTTCTCCTCTCCCGCCTTTGCAAGTGTGTATGTGTGCATATGCACGCATCATAGAACTTATTCTTTTGTGGTAGAGTTGCTGAATTATGTATTCCTCTCCCAGCTATTTTACGGTATGTTCCCAGAGCATTAATCTCTTTTTTTATTGTTTAAGGTATTACAAATAGTACATATATCTTCTTTTTCCTCCAATGACCTCGCCCCGGCCTCTCCTACCCCCTGGCACATGCCTTAAATCCTCATCCACCATGTCTGTGTTCATTGGTTATACTTATATACATGCCTATAAGTCCTTCAGTTGATCCCCAGAACAGTAATCTTAACCTGTATCCTTGATAGGAATGATATAGTATGTATTCAATAAAATACTCATTGAATCTAGCTCTTTATCCTTCTTTATTTCCTTTTTTTCCTAACCATTTGTTGTTGCTGTTGTGTAATATATCATACTACAAAAGAGTAATAAAAATGTATATGAAGAGTTTAAAATGTAGCTTTTTAAAAATGTATCCAACACCTAGCTTAAGAAATAGAACTTCACCAATATCTGTGTGTGTCTACCCAAGCACATAACCTTCCTATACCCCCTCCACTGATTAGCACTAGTCCAAATTTTATATTAATGATTATAGTTTCACTACATATTTGTGTCTCTGAAAAGGTGTTTAGTTTCATCTGCTTTCTTTTCATTTTATTTAAATGCAACCAAACTGTATGTATTCTTTTGACCTTTTTCCGTCAACATTACGTTCTGGAGACACTCATGTTGTATGAAGCTAGAGTTCATTAGTTTTCAGTGTTTTGTGAGGTTTCACTTATAAGTAAACAGTACTTGCTAGCCGGTGTTGCTCAGTGGATAGGGTGTTGGCCCTCGGACTGAAGGGTCCTGAGTAAACAGTACTTTATTTTTACATATTATTCTAAATGGACATTTGGGTGGTTTATGTTTGGGGAGTACTATGAATAGTGCTTCTATGTACATTCTTGCTAATATCTCCTGGAGAAGCCATGCAGAAGTTCCTAAGAGTACATACTGGGAGCAGCAGAGTTACGTGTGCATTTTTGTCTAGGGTCAGTGGGTAATGCCAAATTGTTCTCCAATGTGCCCTCACCAGTGTGCCCTCCCACAGTCTTGAGGGGAGTCCCTTGTCCTGGTCCTTCTTAAGGCTTGGTATTGTCTTAAGTTTTTTATTTCACCTACCTACTGGGTATGAAATGGTATCTCATGATTTTAATTTTCATTTCCCTGGTTACTAATGTGGTTGCTCATCTTTTCATGTTTATTGTCATTTATGGTGTGAAATGCCTGTTTTTGCCTTTAGCCCACTCATCTCAACGCCATCTAATCAATGGGTCTTTGTTTCCTTGCTGATCTGTAATGCCAGCATACTCATAAATCAAGTCTCCATATATGTACAGAGGAACGGAAAGCTCTGTGTTCTAGTCCTTCAGTCTGTTTGTTCAAACTGGGGGCCATATCTCACCATCTTCATATTCAGTCTTGATATCTATAGGTCCTTTCCCCTTCCTGTACCTTTTTTGATTGGTAGCATTTATTATTTGGGGGAGGGAGGTGGAGGAGGGAGAAGATCATGCAAAGTGATGGTGTTTACTAAGCCAGCTTTTATTTTTTCATTTACAAATTTTAAAGTTATTAGTTACCCACTTACCCCCTGTTCAAAGACAAAACAACATTTTTTCTTTGACATTAACAATATTTTTAGCCTTTTGAGAACCTATCTTTGTTCTGATCAAAGTATAATAGATACTTAAACACTCGTTTTGTTCTTTCCCTTCACCCCATCTTTAAAAGCCTCACAACTAAAACTGTACTTTGCCCTAGCCAGTGTGGCTCAGTCTGTCCAGCATCCTCCTGTTCACCGAGAGGTTGCTGGTTGATTCCAGGTCGGGGCACATGTCTGGGTTTGCAGGCTCAGTCCCCAGTAGGGAGCATGCAAGAGGCAGCTGATCAGTTTCTCTCTCATCTCTCTTTGTCTATCTCCCTTCTCCTTTTCTCTCTCAAAAAATCAAAAGATTTTTTAAAAATCATAATAAAATGAAAATACATTTCTTTGTTACCTTTTGGGCAATCAGAAAAGTAAATTTTATTTTCTTAACATTCACAAGTCCAGTGTACCGCCCCAGTTCTGCTTCTGAGGCCTGATCCCCCTACAGCCACTGTAAGGGTTCTCGTCGTTCTGGATTCCTCACAGCTCAGCACGTGACCCTTCTGCTGAAGTTTGGTCTCTCTCTCTCTCTCCTTCTCCCTCTCTCTCTCTCGTAACCTTGTTTTCATGTCTGTCACTTTCCGTCAGCTGCTGCCTGTGAGTTTCTGGACATCGTGGAGCTGCTGCTCCAGTCTGGTGCGGACCCTACTCTGCGAGACCAGGATGGCTGCCTGCCGGAAGAGGTGACAGATTGCAAAGCTGTGTCTCTGGTGTTGCAGCAGCACACGGCTGGCAAGGCTTAAGCAAAGACTGGAAAGCTACAGTCCTAACAGCATAGGGCTTCAGTGATGCAAGAAAACCATACTTCTTTTACCACCCATCTTTGGTGTCCATTGGCTTAATAAAATCAGTTCTGAGGAATGGGGATTTTGAAGTCTCAGCAATTCATTCTGCTTGCATACATTCCGGCGAGTACAGTTTTGGCAATGAACATTTGTCCTGTGCATAATGCAATCCAGTTCTGCTGAGCATGCTCTGAAATTTATCACTGTTCTTGAGGGTGGCGAGAGGAGGAGTCATAGTTCACAAGATTAAATATGGCTGCTCTTTTAGGAAACATACAGAACCAAAACATGACTGACAGTGAGGGAAACGTTCATGAAATCCCAATATGGTGAGGATCATACAACCTTGTGGCATTTTGTACAGCAGGTCTGAATAGGGAGCTAAACTGTCTAGCCTCTTGGCAGACTGAATTGAGAAGATAAGAAAGAAAAGGGGTGTTATAAAATAAAAAAAAGGCACAAGGGCAGCATTTTGTCACACTGGGATGTAGAGGTTACAGGAAGTACCAGAATAAGATTTAGTGACCTCTAAGATTGAGATACACGTTCTGGAGAATTCACTGGTTAGGTCAGGATATCTTAAACTCCCCTTCATATTATAGGGAGCAATTTCCCTAGGGTCCTTTTAATTGATTATCCTGTCCCTGTCACATGGCAGCGCCTCTGCATAAGGGCTCAGGCCTGAACTGTTGGGCCTGTTTGGGAATGTGAAATAGCCATACTGACCCAGTACTTAGTGTGATTAAAGTTATTTCAAGATACCAGGAGAGCGTCTACTTTTTGTTAAAAACACAGACAAGTATGCTACAGTTTTTATGTAAAGGATAGATAAGTATGACACTTGAAACTGGCTTCCTACATTTTTCCCTTTAAACCTGAAGAACTCCATCTGGGGAGTTCCTTGACTTTTCTTATTATGTAAGGAAAGTAGACAGTTATATTATGAAGAGAAATGAAGTAAGAAACAGGTTGAGATGCAAAGGTGACCATTTAAAAATAATGTTTCTGCCGAAACCGGTTTGGCTCAGTGGATAGAGCGTCGGCCTGCGGACTGGAAGTTCCCAGGTTCGATTCCGGTCAAGGGCATGTACCTTGGCTGCGGGCACATCCCCAGTAGGAGGTGTGCAAGAGGCAGCTGATCGATGTTTCTCTCTCATCGATGTTTCTGACTTTCTATCCCTCTCCCTTCCTCGCCGTAAAAAAAAAAAAAAAATCAATAAATTTAAAAATAAAAATAAAAAATAATGTTTCTGGTGTGTTGTTATTTAGGTAACAAGCAATAAACGTGCTTAGTGGAGCCCTCAACAATGGACAGCATTTCCAGTAGCTTAGGCTAACCTGTCCTGAAACAAGCCCCTTCAGAAATGGGACATATTAATGCTGCTCACTTTGTGACTTCTAACTTATTTTCTAAGATGTAAACCAAGCCATTCCCAAGGCTGTTCAGTTTTCAGTTATCTGTGGAAGAAATATGCATGTTAGTACGTGCTGAAATGGTACTTGAATCATTCTAGTAAAGCTTTCTTCATTATCTGCCTTTCCCACAATCCAACATTGCAACCTACTGTTTAGCTAAACACTCTTATGGTGCACATTAACTAAATGTGTTTTAAGAGACATGAATTAGTTACAGCAAACGCAACCAAGGTGTATGCATCTTTTAGTTTAATTTTTTTTATATTAAAAAATTTTAGTGACATAATTTTAGGAGTCCCCATTCCCCCTCACTTTTGCCCATCTCCACCCTTTCCCACCTACCCCTTTCTTGGCCTTTACCAAATTATTGTTTGCATTCATGGGATATGCATATATGTTCTTTAGCTATTTCTTTCACCTCCTTTATCCAGTCCTGCCCCATCCTCTCCCCTTAGGCACTGGCCAGTCTGTTCCATGTATTCATGCATCTGATTCCATTTTGTTCGTTATATTCTGTATATTAGTGAGATTATATGGTATTTGTTTTTTTCGGACCAGCTTATTTCACTTACCATAATAGTCTCCAGGTCCATCCATGCTATCACAAACGGTAAGACTTCCTTATTTTTTTTATAACCGTATAGTATTCCATTGTGTAAATGTACCACAGAAGTTTTATTCACTCATCTGCTGATGGGCACTTGCTATTTCCAGGTCTTACCTATTATAAAAAAAAAACACTGCTATAAACATAGGGTTACAGATATTCTAATTGGTATTTCAGGATTCTTAGGGTATATTCTCAGAAATGGGGTCACTGGCTCAATTTTTTGAGGAAACTTCATACCATTTTCCGCAGTGGCTGCACCAGGCTACGTTCCCACCAGCAGTGCACGAGGGTTCTCTTTCTCCACATCCTCACCAGCATTTGTTGTTTATTGATTTATTGATAGTAGTCATTCTGGCAGATGTGAGGTATAGTTTTTATTTGCATCTGTCAGATAATTGGTGGCCATGAACATTTTTCATGTCTATTGACCATTTGTATGTCCTCTATGGAGAAGCGTCTATTCAGGTCCTTCGCCCATTTTTTAATTGGATTGTTTGTCTTCATGATATTGAATTGTATATTTATATATTTTGGAAATTAACCCCTTATTGGATGTATCATTGGTGAATATGTTCTCCCATTCAGTGAGTTCTCTTTTCATTTTGTTGATGGTTTTTGCTGTGCAGAAGCTTTTTAACATGATGTCGTAGTATTTGTATATGTTTCCAGAGTTTCTTTTGCCCTCAGAGACAAATCGGCAAAAATGTTGCTACAACAGATGTCTGAGATTTTACTGCCTCTATTTTCTTCTAGAATTTTTATGTTTTTGCAACTTATATTTAAGCCTTTTATCCATTTTGAATTCAGTTTTGTATAGGTGTAAATTGATGGTCTGGTTCCTTTTTTTTTTTTTTTTTTTTTTTTTACATGTGCCTGTCAAGTTTTCCCAGCACCATTATTGAAGAGACGGTCTTTACTCCATTGTAGCTTTTGCCTTCTTTGTTAAATATTAACTGACTATAGAAGCATGGGTTGATTTCTGGGCTCTCTGTTGTGTCCCATTGATCTATATGCCTGTTCTTATGCCCATAGCAGGCTGTTTTGATTACAATGGCCTGGAAGTATAGTTCACAGGGGTCTGTGGGTCCCATCTAGAATCCTTTTTCCTGGCTCCTTGTTAGAGTATTTCAAAAATGAGAATTTTTTGTTGACTGGCTCCATTTCCATGGTTTTAAGTGCTCTTACTAGATCATATCTGAGGTATTGCCATGCCTATTTGAAAGATTGGGAAATGTGCTTTTTTAAAAAAACAATTGACCAAGATTTTAGCAATATAAACTATAGTTTTATCACTGACTACCACACTGGGAAATTTTTTTTTTAAATGTTTTATTGATTTTTTACAGAGCGGAAGGGAGAGGGATGGATAGAAAGTCAGAAACATCGATGAGAGAGAGACATCGATCAGCTGCCTCTTGCACGCCCCTTACTGGGGGTGTGCCCGCAGCCAAGGTACACGCCCTTGCCGGAATCGAACCCGGGACCCTTCAGTCCACAGTCCGACGCTCTATCCACTGAGCCAAACCGGTCTCGGCAACACTGGGAAATTTTTAAAGAAAACTGGCCCGAAAAGTTGGCCCTTGATTTCTCATTCTGCTACTGGGCAGAAATGAGTCCACCTGTTAATTCTGTGTCACTCACTAATGATTCCTGTTTATATGTTTAGCTTCTGCGACTTTTCAGAATGCTTTCATAGCATTATTTAAACTTCCCCTCCACAGTAGCCCTATAAATTAGGAACTGCAGCTGCTATTAAAGCCACTTAAACAAGGATGAATCTGAGACATAAACAGATTACTTCAATTGCCCAAGGTTAGAATGGCAGGGGAGCCACAATTAGAACGAAGTCTGCTGGATTGCAGTCCTTTCTGTTAGAGCAAAAAACTCCTGTAAGTGTTCAAGCTCTGCACCCTGTACGTCTCGAGAGTTTACTAAATGGCAGGTACTGTCATTCCCTTCTCTCATTACCATGTACATTTACAATTACGTTATTTCAAGGTATTGCATGAGATATCTTGAAAAGCCTCATAGAAATTCATAAATTGCTAATCAAAAACTCACTAATTCTTTTAAACCTACTTTAACTGTGTCTCTAATAAAGATGTAAGAAGTCAGCCAACTGGCCACGTATTGTTATCGCTTATGCTTGTCAGGTAGAAGGGTAACAACCAAAGTATAATATCTGGAAGCATACCTATTATATCTTTTTTTTAATGTTTCAGCATTTTCCAGCTAAAAGGTTGCTATAATCCAGTGAACCTTTCTATTAAATGGGTATTTCTTAGCTTCCTGCCAGGTTTAACTACTTGGCCATGGGTTATTATTCCGTGTACATGGCATCTCTGAGGATTAATGAACAAGGCGTGTGACTGTAGCAAAGCTGAGTTTGGATTGCAGGAGGGATTAGTGCCCAGGCTAATATAGGCTTCAGTTGAACATGAAGACTTTTAAATGTTTAACGTTTATCAGTTGAAACATGAAGGCTTTTATCAAATTTCAAGTCCCTAAAGATTCCTTTATAAATAAATGTTTATCCAAAATAAATGTGTACCCACCAACCATAATTTAGTAATGATAATATTTGCATTTAAATATTTATAAGTGAATTTCAAATTCACTATGGTGTTTTGGGTCAAATGCTTTAATAGAATTTATAATACTATTATCTGATCAATTCTTTTTTTGTGTATTTCATGTTTCCAGAATTGTTTCTTTTACAAACAGTGGCATGTCAAAGTTGAATTGACAGCATTTTTTTCCTAGTGATTCATACATAAGCTAACATACCTTACAATCAATACATCTGAACTTCAATGACATGACAGTAATTACACCTTGCTTTTTTTTTATTGTCTAAAGTTTTACATATGTCTCCTTTTTCCTCAATTGACCACTCCACACCAGCCACTCCCACCACAGGCAAGCCCCCACCGCCCCAGTGTCCGTGCCCATTGGTTATGCTAATAGGCATGATACAAGTACTTTGGTTGCTCTCTAACACTTTCCCCCATCATTTGTCTTATGCTGTTATGCTCTCCAGCAGCGGTTCTCAACCTTTGGGTTGCGAACTACTAGCAGGGTCGCCTAAGACCATCGGAAAGCATAGATATTTACATTACGATTTATAACAGTAGCAAAATTACAGTTATGAAGTAGCAACGAAAATAATTTTATGGTTGGGGGTCACCACAACATGAGGAACTGTATTAAAGGTTCACGGCATTAGAAAGGTTAAGAATCATTAAGTTAGGGTGATATTTATCTTTTTCTGACTGGCTTATTTGGCTTAGCTTAATGCTCTCCAGTTCCATCCATGCTGTTGCAAATGGTAAAAGTTCCTTCTTTTTTATAGCAGCATAGTATTCCATTGTGTAGCTGTACCACAGTTTTTTAATGAACTCATCTACTGATGGGCACTTGGGCTGTTTCCAAATCTTAGCTATGGTGAATTGTGCTGCTATGAACATAGGGGTGCATATATCCTTTCTGATCGGTGTTTCTGGTTTCTTGGGAACTGGAATTACTGGGTCAAATGAAAATTCCATTTTTAATTACACTTTGCTTTTATACAGGAATTTATATGCAAAGGTGTTAATTGAAACTCACAATAATTATGAAAGTAGAAATAGTATTTTCTCTATTTTACAATGGCAAAGTTGAAACTCAGAACTGGTAGGAAAATGCCCATCTTTATATATACTTTTACACAAATTTGAGGTGATCTCCCAAGCCTAGTGATGATACCAAGTTCAAAAGTTTTACACCATGTTTCAGGATAAGCTAAAGTGCAAACAACAGCAACCACACTCAAAGGTGCATTGTTAACCTCTTAATGGATTTTTTATATGTACATTGGATTTTCTTCTTAAAACATAAAAAGCCTTCAATACAGTCTTCGGTAATCATGTGGTTTGAAAAATTATGACAGTCATTACTGGGGCTTTACCTTGAGCAGCTTTAATTATTTTAATAACCATCCATAGTTCCTTCATCAGAAAGATTTTGGACCAAAGTATAGTGATTATCAGACTGATGGGGAAAAGCTTCCTTGTTATACTTACCACCTAACGTTTATTATGTGCCGAGTGTGATCAATTTTTTACATATGCATTAATTGCATTAAAGGACTGAACAGGAAAAGCTATTTAACCTCATCTTTATTCACTTATCCTTGAAATAGTCCTGTCATGCTCCTCCTCGAAAAGCAGAACATAATGGCTTGAACCTTGTATGGATCACCATAGTTACTGGGCTTTCGTGACATTTTATTCCTTACTATTTTTACTTTTACATATAAATTCTTCAAAACTTTCTTTCCTGTGTTTTATTATATCATTTTTTCCTTGGCACAGTTATAAAATGAATGTCATTATTTTACATCTTTTACTCTCCTTTTGCGACCTGTGCTGGAGTCATTTCCGAGGGTGCTGTTCCTTCCTGTGGCAATAGGAAGGAAGCTTCCAGCCCTGGGAGCCAGAGCGGGCATTTCCAAGGTATGTGCCAGTGTATACCCAGCACAGACTCTGCCTTGCTGATATTCCTACACATTTAGAAGGAATGAGTATGAGTTTGCAATAGAACAGTGAGATTAAAAACCCAATGGAACCATCCAGTGATGGCCCCATTAACTGTGTTTGCCTCATGGTGGAACTCCGGGCACTCAGATGGGTTCCTCTCACATGTAGGAAAAGAACCATTTGAACCTGACGCTACTGGAGGCGGAGGCTAAACATGGGGCAGTGAGGGCCTGCGGAACAGAGGGTGACTTTCAGGGGGCTGCCCTGGGCTGCAGCAGCCAGTTCATCACCCACGCTGCAGTCAGCTTTATTTTTCCTCTCGCTTGTGTAGCAGTCCCAGTTTCCATTTTAATACTTAGAAGGTGAGTTCAGTTGATGGACACTTTGTGTAATAAAAAAACTCCTTTAAAGTACGTGCCCACATACACACACGGGATAAAAAGTAGCACCGCCAGGGCCGGTGGCTTTCACAGAGTACATTTGTAGAGCCCAAAGCTTAGTCCTGGATATGTTTATAGCACTTTAGCTCGGTTTGTGAGTTTGGAACCCTTCCAAAAAAAGAAGAGAAAGACATATATTATTGTTTATAATCTGCTTTATTCCGCCAAACCTTGACTGAACAGACCTGTGGATTGCTGTTTAAATCCCTCAGTGCCTTTAACTACCGATGGGGAAAGTGGTTAATGCGCATTCTAAACGAAGCTTGGCATCCACTCCGGGAAACCACTTTAATTGAGAAGCATTAAATGTTAAAATGATTCTAAAAAAATAATAAAGCCAGCACACATATTGAGTATAAAAGTCCAGGCCCATCAGTAATATAGTTCTTGGTTCTCATATTCCTCTAGCCTGAGTGAGCTTTAAGCCCTGCAGTTGACAGGTGTCGAAAAAGCGACTCAATTCCCGAGGTGGCTGTCTGCGGGCGGCCACCCACCCGCTGGCGGTGAGCAGGCAGCCAGGCTCCACGTTAGAGGCGGGAGCTGGCAGCTTTACAGACGTTTGTTTTTCTGCAATAATAAGCTGGTCCCTGGTGACTAAAATAGGAGATTTAACCCCAAAGCCCTTGCTTGGGCTTTCCATTGCTGTGCTGGAGCCATCTGTTGAAACTTATTTACCATTTTAATGGCCTCTTTTTTTTTTCTTTTTTAACTGCTTTATTTCCAACTCCAGGTGTGTGTGCCAAGACTACTCTTTGGGGTCTGTATTTTATCTTTCAGGAAGCAATTCCCAGCCTTTCCAAAATCCCCAAATCCTTCCCAGGCAATAGGAGATCCTGGTCCAGGGTTGGCAAGCAAGTGAGAGAAAGATAAATCTTTAAAAAACAAAACCTCTCCTCCAGCTTCAGAGTTAGCCATCCCTGAAAGTTCTGGCCGATTCAGTGGTTACTAAATAACCCAAGGTGTGCATAAGTCACGTGACAACTTTTCTGCCCTAGGAGCCCCTTCCGTGGGAGCAGACGGTGACTTGTCCATTTAATTACCAAATAACATCCAGTTAATAACATGCCTAAATTAAATGTCTGTGTTTAATGGGGGAGAGGCCAAAGGAAAGGGTTCTAAAGGAAAATCCTGAAGGCACATTGGTCGAAAAGGAATGAAAAAGTTACAAAGTGTTACAATCAATAGCCCACTCCCTCTGAAAGGGTGTGATGTACTCTCCCAGGGCAGGTGCAGATAGATGATTTGAAGACCTCTGTTTAATAATTTGGATAGATTCTTTTTATCAGTCCTTTTAGAAAGATGATAATAAGTATCCTCTTTCTAATGATTTGGCCCCATTTTATAAACATTGTTTTTTTCTCCTAACACAGTATTTCCTCAGCAGCAGTGGCTGCTCTGGGGCAGCCATGACCCACACCAGCACCTCGCCGAGCACCACTGCTCACTGCACATCCAGCAGAGGACCAGAGGGAAGGCGGGCATTTCCAGGTGACCAGACTGAAATAGCGTCTGTCTAACGAGGTATGGCAAAGCGATGCAACCATTTTCTGTTTAGACTGGAAAGGGCAGTTTTTAAACTACGTCTCAAATACCACTTCTAAGGAAATATATTCAAAAACATTGAGGATCACCTTTTAGGATTTTTACTTCTAGTTTGACAATTGGTTAAAATTTACAACACACTGACTTACCTTTGATCTTTTTTCATCCTTTTCTGACTTTGGCTGAGTGGAATCCTGGGCCCAAGGAGAAAGAAGGCAGGGCAAGCAGTGCAAACACTGACTCTTATGCTTTCTCAGTTCTCCTGAGTTTGAGTTTTATTTCATTCTTTTTGGCCAATGATTTCTTTCCTTTATTCTTCTTTAACACATTGCGGATGGATCAGGAGAATTCTGCCTCATATTACACAGTGTTTTATAAAGTGCCATACTTTAAAAAGATATTAGCTTGTAAGAACATGTAATAAATAACTTCAAAATGCAATGGTTATTTAATTTTAAAGTGTGCCTTTAACATTTATGTAAAACATTTTTTTGTACTCATCCAGTAGATACTTACCTGGCCACTGGGTAAACCCAGCAATAAAACTACTGGTCCGCAATGTGTTAAGCAGCTGCCCTTCTGAAAAGGCTCAGAGAATCATGCTCAGGAACTGGTCTTCAGTGACCGAGCCAGAAAGAAGGACCCAGTCCTCCTTTGATAATTCTAGAACGTTGCTACTACATTAGTGTGGTGGTGGAATCAGAGTGCACTAGAGCACAAAGTAGAAATATTCCAATGAATTGTCAGCCTGATAACACTCAAAGCAACTGATAAGAGTATGGAAAGCAAAGACTCGGTAGAGACTGCTGGTGACAAGGATTTGAGAATAACTACAGGCACGGTGTACAGTGTTACAATCAATAGCCCACTACATACATTGGCAGAACTCTCAAGCCCCATTGTGAGTTCCTCAGAAATACCCAGATAAGAATTCAAATTTAGTAGCAACAGAATCCTTCATAGCCACTTGGCAAATTTCCCTAACCACCACCCAAGCAACTGAGCAAGGGAAGAAACAAAAGTCCTCATGTGCAGCACCTCCTTATTGCTCTACCTAAACTCCCCACTCCCACTGGTGCTCTCATCTTCACCCTCACTTGTACCCAGTAAGGTCCTTCTCATCCTCAACCTTCCTTGGTACATACTCCAGTAAGGCCTTTGCCTCTTTCAACCTTGTAAAGTATTTACCTCAGGAGATGGCTCGGCCAGAGACCATAAATCCTTTCCCTCCAGAGCAGAGATTTGGGCCTCCATGAAAAGACTTTTAAGCCCTCCAAGAATCTCAGTGGAAGTCCGCCTGGGAGCGTACTGCCTTTCCTATTTAACTGGGTTGACTGTGGGCACAAAGTAAGTCTAAAACTTAGGAAGAGTCCCGACAACCTGGTGGCATCCTTAGACTGAGAACTGAGGCCCAGAGCCCAGCCTCATGCTTTGTCCCTAAACAAGCCACACAAGATGGGACAGTTGTCACTACCACTGTCTGAGGAGTCTCAGAATACATCCCCAAGTGCTCCAGTTTAGTGGCTAAAGAGGTGATGAACGAGTTTTCTCTGTCCCTTCTCCTGAGCCAGATGCCATCAGCACTAACCAGTAGAGTTTTCTGCAGTGATATAAATGTTTTTTATTTGTGTCCAAATACCATAGCCACTAGCCACTGTAGCTCTTGAGCGCTGGAAATATGGCTAGTGTGAGAGACTGAAATGAGCTTCGCTTCACTTCATACTGAGCAATTTAAATGGAAAGAGCCGTGCATGATTAGTAACTACCTTATCGGCCAGTACACCTCTGCTTGGGTCTTCTCTTCAACCAAACGACACTATTGATCACTAATGGAAAAGGCATTCTCTGGTTTTTCCGAGTTGGGACCCCAGCTCTAAAGAAAGGTGATGACACTTTTTCTTTAATTAATTAATTAAAGACTCTCTGTGGCTCTTTCCATCCTCACTATACGTCAGGTCCTGCACACGAATAAAGCCTTTAGAGGAAGTCTGGAGATTTTCCTAGAAAAGCTTGTCTAAGAGCCCTGATGACTCTAATAAAAGTTGTTTCTATCCCTCAGTCCACCTCTCACCCAAATGTACGCATTTGCACATACTTTCTCAAGGGAGAAAATGTGTGAAGGACAAACTAAAAAGCATGTAGTCAGCGGGTTTCTCTGCCCATCCCGTAAGTCTAGGAGCAGAGGATTGGGCCCTAGAACATTGCTATGAGAGAAATCAGAGAACTCTAACCAACCCTTCACTGAGCAGTTCTGGTATTTATGGTTTTAAGTAGTTCTGGCATTTGGAGTTGCACTTTGGGTTTTCTTGTGATGAAAGGATCCCATGTCAACACAGCTTTGCATTTGATTTAGGTCAAAACACTTCCAGAAAACTAAATGAAAAGCAAGACACACCAGCTTCTAAAGAACATCCATATTTATTTAACATAGTTTTACCATACACATCTCATGCCAACACACAGGAGGCATATACAAACAAACGCACCAGCTTCTGTTCCAAAGTCACATGGCAATAAATAAGAATGAGTGGGTCCTTTTTTTTTCTTTTTTCCTTTTTTTCCAGCAAATGACACTTCATTTCTTTTCACTGTACAAAATTTACACTGGGAAGGGTGAGGGCAACAATCCAGAGCTTAGGGGAGCAGGTGCTTTGAGGTCTGAATGCAAGTTCAGAGCGGCAACTGGGATCCTGCAGCCCCGAACTTGCCCATTTGGCTGCACACAGTCCTCAATTGAGGGAGTACAAATGACTTTGTCTCTAGGTGGGCAGCAGATGAGAGTGGGGGTGTCCTTCTCTGTCCACCTGAGCTTTGCCTCCCTAAGCAAAGGAACGCTTGGCACACCTCCAAACCTGCAGCTGTCTCCTCCCCAGAGCTAGCAGCATGAAACTGTGCTTTCGTGGGCCTACCAAGCAGAGTGAGGGTGGGATGACTTTGCTGAACTCTCTCTTTTTGGCTCCTGTCACTGTGGGAGACAGTTGGAGCAACTACTGCAAAAAGGGCCAATGGACCAACCCAAGAAAGAGAGAGCCAGTGATGTGCTTTTTATTTCGCTTTCAGCGTGCCCAGAGCCCTTCAGCAGCAGGCAATAAAACAGAACTCATTTCCGCTTAATTGAATTTTTCTTCATCTCATGGGTTCCAATTTTTAAAGTGCAATGTTTAAAAATGAGCCTCCTCAGTCCTTCCAGACCCTGCTGGCTAAAGAGGTATGGTCATTATTTCCACAGTTAGAACCAAGTTGTCAGTAGTGGCATGGGGGAGGGGTTGGAAAGGAGAGTGGGTGCTGGATGCACCATCGCCCATAACATAGCTTCTGCTCAGCTGAAGCCTTCAACCCACTCCAGCAAGGAGGCAAGTTATTTCAAAATAACAAGCTTGAGCCTCAAGAGGTGGTCGTATCTTTTGTTCTACAGGTTACTTCTTGCAACGCGAACCTAATTATGAAGATCAAATGGCCCCCAATTATCTTACTAGATTTCATGTTTTATATTGGAAAAAAAATAGAACTTAAAAACACAGCTAAATGCTTTTCTTTTTGTTGTTATTAATCCTCACCCAAGAATATTTTTTCCATTGATTTTTAGACAGTGGAAAGGAGAGGGGAGGGACAGAAACATCAGTGTGAGAGAGAGAGACATCTTGCATGCGACCAAGCCTGCAACCAAGGTACGTGCCCTTGACCGGAATCAAACCCGGACCCTTCAGTCCTCTATCTACTGAGTTAGACTAGCTAGAGCTAAATGCTTTTCTTATGTCTTCATTTTGTCCTCTTTCCCTGACATTTCACTGTTAATTTGCAGGAATAATATCAATATGGTAGTTGGTTTGCACTTTCTATTATATTCATAACTATTAGCTGAAGTGAGAAAAAGAAAGCACAGAGACAGAAAGGAGTTTGCTTCACGTGGCACAGCAAGTCCCTAAAAGGGCCAGGACCAGTCTTCCCAACAGTGTGATTTAACAGGTGGGCTGGCTTAGCCTTGCGTTGGATATTTCTTCTGTGGTTTTATCACTCTTTACAAATGGAGATTCTTCCATAGCCCCATGTGTCCCATTTTTGCTTATACCAGCTACTGGAAGCTTAGATGTTGCTGGGTTTTTAATAATTATTTTGCTCCTGAATTCAGAAACCTCCAGGTACTACAGATGAATGTTGCTACTTAATCGCTCTCTTAGAGCCAAAGACAGATTCAAATGATGTAAATTGCTCTAGAAGGTCTCATTTGTGTTTAAAATTTGTCCATGTCATTTTAGCAAGGAAGAAAGCAGCTCCCAGGAGGCACCTGATACCTCAGTCACAGACCGCTGAGCAGCGGAGGAGTGCCCGGAGGAGGAGCTCAAGGTACATTGTGTGCTCGCCATCTCCAAGCCACAGGAGAGCCACGCAGCAGTCTTGGCACGCAGCGGCTCACTGGTGGCACCAGTTCTCTAGAATGCTAACTGCACTTGCAAGGAGAGCCGCTTAACACCTGAGGCCCGGCATGGCTGTGCTCTCATGGAGCGCATGTTCGCTGCTCTCTGGGAGGAGGCTCTGGAGACCTCGACTGTCCCAGCTATACTGGCCAACCCCGCCAACACCAGCTGCCCTGCTCACTAAGTTCTGGGGAGATTGTTATTAGCACGATGGAGGAAGGCCTCCCGTTCTCCAACCATTAAATAAGGCATGAGCTTGATTAACTTACAAACAAAAACTGCTCAACTGATCTTAAAGGAACAGTGCTACATAGAGGGGCATGTTCCTTTAGAGAGTCTGCTGCCCCTGTTAACCACCAAGAGCAGGCAGTACCTTGAGATCCCAGGAGCTGCTACACCAAGTAAACGAGCTGTGACAGTGGTCTGGGTGGGACAGGCTTTAACTGGTTCATTACCCAACAGTCTTCCTCCTGTGCCCTGAGAGCTGCCTGCTGAGCACAGTGTGTTCGAGAGCCTGTCCTCCCAGAAGACTGTGGCGCGTGTCTTTCCTTGCTTGTGAGTATTCACCGCCATCCCCCCTGTTCACTGTATTGGGAATTGTCTGGGCTTTACCCTCTGTCATCCCTACTCCTGGAGCCCCATGAAGAAATCCTGCATCTGCAAGACTCCCCAAGCAAACATCATGACAATTGCAGCCTGTCAGAAAATAAGGGTCCGCTACAGAATTGATCAGAGAAAGGTGGCCTGAAGGCTGACCCCAGTTTAGTGGCTATACAGTTTGAAGAAACTTAACTACCCATAGTTTAGTCCTCAGAGGCATTTGCAGAAGATGCAGGAGCCTAAGAGGAAGTTTATTTCTTCTTGAGTCTGCCCAGCACACTCATAAATCTTTGCAGCCTTCAAAACGTGACAGACATGAAGGAAAGGGTGTGGGGCCCCATCACTTCACTTGAAAGAAAGGCAATGCCTTTCTTACCCCTTCCTACTGTGCTGATCTTAAGAAAACAGGAGGCCTGGAGAAGTAAACCACCATTTCCCAGGGGACGAATAAATTTCCCTGGCTCATTTCCAAAACCTCCTGACAGGCTGAGAGGTGGTGTTTCAAGTAGGAGCCACAGTACCTTCGCCACAGTATGTCCCGCCGAAGTGCGGTCTGTCGCAGGGCTGGCAGCTCAAAAGCAGGGGGTGGCCTTGCCCTTGCCTCAGGCTTGGTGATGTCTGTTAAAACCCATAAGCTGAGTCTGCACTACCACTGGCCAGAGAGCTCCCTTTTTGCAAGTGCAGGGCTGGAGCACCACAGCGCCTGGTGCGAGGCCAGCCAGCAGCCCAGAGAGATGCAGCCCAAGGACCACTTGGAACTCTGACAACCTTAGGGCTTCTCCCTAAATGATTCCAGCCAGCCAAAAAGCAATGCTAGTACTTGGAAGAGGCCAAGACTCTCCTCCAACTGAGTCAGCTAGCACAGCAGAGAGAGCTCTCATTTTTAAGGGGCTGGGGAGGGTTGGCTGCAGGTGGGTGTGGACTTGCTCATCTAAACCAACTACCTCAAAACAGACAATATTATTCCCCTGCAGGAGGGGACTCCAGGAGACTGGCATCTGCTGATTTGGCTCAACAGACTACATGCTTGGAATCCAAATGGGTCTGCAAATGTTTTCACTGATTGTCTTTCTGGTCTCTCCATATTTTAGCTTGGATCGTTGTGAACCCACAGCCTGTCTAGTGGAATAAGTGATATGAGCAAATTAAAAAGGCACATTGTGCTCCAAGGGGACTCATCGGGCAGTCGCTGTGATGGTCCAGGGCAACTCAACTCCAGCCTTAGAGTCACCTGCAACGAAAACCACTTCTTGCCATCAGGGATGGATTCAGTGATGTTGATGGGATTGCTCACAAACCCAAACTGACAAATGTTCTCTGGAGAGGGAAGAAGTCATTCTTCACAACAGAAGCAAAAAGAGGGGCATGTTTCTATATCACACTGTGGCCATCAAAGTTTCTACTGACCTTTAGTAAGTGACCTTTTTTTTTTATTTTGAAAATTAGGGTTTGATAAGGGTGGTTCAGAAATCACTTGTATTTAAGAGCTGTGACGTCACAGGAATCTCAGTTCTGGCGAGAGCACTGGTGTGGGAGGCATCTCATGAGACATACCAGTTGAAGCTGAGTTCCCCGAGGCCAGGATGGCCTCACAGTCACCTCCTGCTGCCAAGCACTGAGCAGCCACAGCCTGTAAGCAGGTTGGGGGAGGGAGCATAAGCCAGCACCCTAGTGCTCTAGGCTCTGCACTGTTTTGAAAGGAGGCTGCTCCCCCATCATTTCTCCAGGAGAGCAGCACCCTCGTGCGGTGGCTTCCTAGGGATCAGTAGAGGACTTCCATTGAAAATAATGGAAATTCACATTGGTGCGCATTTGATCCTAAAAAGATAAGTCTCTTTTGATCCTTGAAGATATTCTCTCAAGCCAGAAGGACAGGTAGGATGGGGAGGACAGATGTTTAAAAAGGAGGATGATCCATTTCATCGAGCCAAGAGGCTGGGCTAGTTGGGAAGTCGGGATAGCCTACACTGCTTCCTGTGGAAATGTCAGAGGTGGGTCCCCCAGCCATGGCTCTCAACGTCTGACTCACTCCCTGCCCTGCATGCGCAATGATGCCCACATTACTGTCCACCGTGTAATCCAGCCCATTGAGCAGAGGAGCGTGGGATGGCAGGGACGATATGGAGGATGGAGACTGGGGGATTCCATAGGGGCTCCCATCCCTCAAGTCCTGATAGGATTGTCCTGTCCCGTCCATGGAGAAGCTCCCATTCATTAACTGTCCGCCTGTAACGTCCCCCACGTTGCCATAAATCCTATTGGTGTGGCCAAGTTCTGAGAGAATTTGATCCTCTGTGGACAAAAGAACGGAGATTTATTGTCAGCCAACAGGATTCCAATGTTCCTGTTCTTTACAACCTAGGTAGGAATACACATGACCAGGAAAGAAGCCCAAGGATGACAACTTCCAAGCGGGGGTCAAACACACCAGGTCAGCCCAAGACTGACCCACAACAAGGCGGGGAATAGAAGAAACACCTGCGGAGACTAAATTCCTAGGACCCAGAAGTCGACAATGTTTGGTGAGTGCTGGTACCCTGTCACTCGTGAACTAAGAAACTCTGGCTACACTGAGGACTACGAATGCCTCACATCATGGTGGAAATTGCATGCCGACAAGATTTAATCTGAAAACTTGCAGGCTAAGTAATGTGTTTGGGTTGGCTGGTTGGGAAACAAGCAGGCCCACATGGTAAGGGTAGCTGAGGACCACTCGTAGACATGTGTACCCTGCTCTTCTGGTCTACTTGGGAGAGATTCATTAGCAAATAACTTGGTTTATCTAATGTGGTCTTCACTGGGGACAGTATTGACTTAAGACAAATGGACCTTATTTCTTAGAGAATTTCACTAAGGGGATCTAACAGGGTCTTTACCACCTGGAAGAAGTCATCTCTCCAACAGAGGTGGCCGTTTTAATTTTAATACATAATTACTCAAAGAGAGCAATGATATGTCACCCTGGGGACCCACCTGAACCCAAAAGAAAGGAGCTACAAAATGAGACCTGGTAATCCTGTGTTCCCAGCATGGATTCCAGCAGCTCAGCTCAAATGAGATGAGGTGGCTTTCCCAGCCCTGCCAAGAGGGCTAGGATGTGAGCATGAGGCCCTGGAGCCATCTCCGGGTCCCAGGACAGCCCTCTAGGCTGAGTACCAGCCCCTCAGGTGAGCCGTGCTCCTGGCGGCCAGCTTGTTCTGTCCTCTGCCCCATAGACTTTTCTATTCCCCACCTGGGCCTGTGCATCAGTTCCTATCCAGGCCTCTCCAGACTAGACTTCAACATCCACCTTCTGACAGCCTGCCCCATTCCGCCCAGGCTCTTTAAAGGGACAGGAAGGTGAAGGCTCAGCTTCACCATAAAATGGCCGGTGTTTACCTTTTGCATATACCTGTCATCCCATAGAACAAGGGCCCTCTGAGGGAGCCACAGGCTCCCCATGGGGACAATCGTCCCTTCCAAGTGTAAGCATCTGCTGGGCTTTCCCCCAAACACATTCAGAGTCATTTGTGTTCATTGATTCCTGACAACACCACTGTGAGATGGGCAAGGATGTGGTTCCCTACTTATAGGTGGGGAAACTGAGGCTAAAGAGGTGAATCCATGTGACAGAGCCACAACTGGAAACCCAATTTCTGACCCCAGCTCAGTACTTTTCCCTCCCCACAACATAAGGCCTTTCACATTTGAGGACTCAGGCTAGGAGGATAGTTACGACTATTTGCAAACAACCTAAGGACTCAACACAGTCATTTGCAATTTTGCTGATGCACCAGTTTGAACTTAGCGCATGCTCCAAAGCATCTGTGTGGGGGCAGGATGAAGCGTGCAGAGGGGGAAGGGATTCAGAAGTGAGACTGTTCGCCATCTCACATGCACTCACAGTAGTGATTTCCCAGGGCAGAGGGCCTGAGGAGCATATCCTCTCCATAAGGAGTGGAGAAAGGGGTCACTAGGGAATCCTGAGAGGGAGCCAGGGCCCCTGCAGAGGGGCTGAGGGCACAGACTGAGACCTGGCTCTGTTCACAGGTGGTGAGGGAGCCCCAGTCAGCAGGAGGGGAGGCCTTAGGGCTCACGGTGCTAGGGAACCAGCTTGCGCATCTCAGCAGCAGAACTCTCTCGTTTCCTTACAGGGCCACTCCATGTTCCCCCACCCAGTGCTGCCAGGGGCAGCGGGGAGCCTGTTCAGGAGGGAGTTGTCAAGGCCTCAAGAGGATCCCTCCTGAATGTCAAGGATCACTGTTGCCCAAGGCCTGGGCCTCGCCCCTCCAGCCCTGCTCACCTCGGAAGCTCAGCTCACTGTCACTAACCCCACAGTCCTCTGCAGAGCTCTCCTTCTCCTGCTTGCTGCCGCCCCGGCTCCTCTTGACACTCTTATAGAACTGTCCCCAGCGGTGCCGCCCCGCGTCCTTCTTCAGGCGCTTCTCCTTGGCCCTTCTGTTCTGGAACCAAACCTGCCGCACAAGCACAAGGCACACATTCGAAGGATGCCCACCCCAACCCATAGCCCCAGGGGACTGGAGTTCATTGTGCCCAGGACTCCCTCTGCCTGAGCCTCAGAAATCTCCGATTTGGCAAATTCCCTAGGATCACGGCCCCAAGTCCCCAAGAGGATCAGTGACACGGTATGTATACCACTCCCCTGCCTTCCCATGTAGAGGGCACAGACACACAGACTGCTACTGGGCCCCAAATCCCAAGGCGGCAAATGAGAACCTAGCCAGGTAGCTGGAGTCTCACCTGCACAACCCTCATGTCCAGGCCCGTCTCTGAGGACAGCTGCTCCCTCACGTGCCGGGCAGGCTTGGGGGAGTTCTTGTAGGCATTCTTCAAGGTCTCCAGCTGCTTGGCTGTGATGGTGGTCCGAGGCCGCTTCGCTCCTGCCTCTGAGTCATCTGCAATAAAAACTTTGCTGGTTAAGTTCAGCCCATCTCCTTTCCTCACGTGTGATCTTGCCTGCTATGGGCAGAACAGTGGGGAGGCAGAGTGGCGCAGTCCACTCCTGCACCACAGGCTTTCTGAAGTGACTTAAAAGAACAGACACCATCGTTCCCTCCCATCAGACTGAAGGTGTTTCATTCCACACACATCATGTCATGACCAACACTGGTGGCCATCCTTGTATTATCAGTGCTGTGAAGGAGCTAGAGTAAAGTCTGGGTTCAGGGCTGTCCCACAATGCCCCTGTCCCTCCAGCAGGAACTTCCATCTTCACAGTGGTGGCCCACGCATTCACCATCTACAAAATGTTCATAAATTATGAGCCAGAGCTCACCACCCAATCCCCTCCCTGGAGTCCTGAACCCAAAGTGGAAGGATTCCAGAGCCACTGGGACAGACACAGGCAAACCTCCAAAACTCTACTTAATTCTGTTTTGGGGAATCAATCCTTCTGCCCATATTTATAGAGATGCCATCATGATAGCAAATATCAAATAGTGTACTTTTAAAGTACCTATAGTCTTTATATATAAAATTTGAAATAGATCAAAAAATTTTAATTGAGAATTGCTTAATGTCAAAGTAGGCTCCCTAGTGAATTAGAAATTGCTCTCGCCACAACCAGATGACAGTGCCTCCGGGATACACCCCCGTCATCCTGGCAGGTGGGCATGGCTTCCACACTGATGTCCACCTGCACAGGACCTTCTTCTTGCGATTATGGGGCCTATTATGCTGTTATTTTAACATTCACTGTTATTATAATTTAAAATCTTCTTTATATCCTATAATAATGTCATCCAAGTATTCATTAAGTAGTGGTAGCCATGCTCATGCTGAAAAATGTACCCAAAAATCAATAACTTTGGTACGGAAGTTAAATGTGATAAAACGCTATGAAGAAGGCCAAGCAAGACCATGATACCCTGGGCTGTTAATTTAGGAGAGAGCATTCTGCAAGGTATTAGAGACAGTGCTGAGAAAATAAAAAGTAGCATTAAGGCAAAGATACAGCTCACCGATTACAGATTTATGTGCTCCCAGAATACATCCCTCCCCTTACTTCTTACATTAATTCCTATGGGAAAATTAGCCTTAAAATAGGGTAGTTTTGAATTATTCAGGTTCTCTTAGCACTTGTCCCTGACACAAAACACAGCCTTATTATATTGAAAATGCAAATATCTAGGAAGGTGTAACAGATGAACAAAATCATTCACACTAAGGTACCAACAGCTGATATCAGATACTTTGTGTAGCACAAGGGAGGGAACTATAAGCCTGAAAAAGGGTGTATCTTAAGGAGGAATTAAAAATAGAGCCAAATGTCCCAGAACAGACAAAGGTCCCTGCTGCCCTCAGCATCACCCCAAATTCACAGGATGGAGTGGCCGTGGCCCCAGCTTCACTGCCGGTAGAGACAGAGGAACCCCTCAGAACTATGTAGCCTTCAGCTCCTTGAAAACCTAATGCAGATTGCACCCTCACTTGTCCTCCCATTCCACATGCTTTCTCCTATCTAAGCCTCAGGAAACAGTTCTATGTGGCAGGTGCTATTGTCCCCCTGGAGAGCTGAGAAGGGACCTTGACCTGTGAGTGACCAGCGGTGAGACCCACCAGGTTCTGAGGCTAAATCGCAAGTCTCTCCGTGGTCCTACAGGTCTGCTTGGGCACAAACAACCCCCGCTCAGTGTTAGCCCGCTCGTCTCCCCTTCCCTGCACCACCCTCTCAGCCCGCCCTAGGCAGGAGCCACCCAGGCCAGGTGTGCTCAGGGCCCAAACGGCCCCTGACAAGCCGGCCTGGCCATGCAGTCTCGGTATCTGCTGAAGGGCATCAAGTGCCAAAGCAGCTTGGGACCTCACAGTCCATCTGCTTTGATGGTTTATCCCTGACAAGACGCCTTGATCTTCTGTAACATCGTAACTGACTTCAAAGCAACAGCATCAATATAATAAGGCTGAGTTTTAAGGAACCAGAGCAGATAAATACATTAAAACAAAGAGCCTAGAGGCCCTAAAAAGAGAAAGAGACTGAAGGCCTGTACACCCCAAAAGGCCGAGCTGGGGGTGGTGGAAGAGACAGGAGGCCCCTGACTCAGCACCCCTTCCCACCTTCCTCCAAAGCCAGGCTCGGCTCCAGCTGGCTAGCCCTGAGATTACCTGTCTCGCCACCGCAAACCCTTATTTTAACTGCATATATTGAGCAAAAAACATTTCCCATGTAGTGATCAGATGTCTGACATGTGCGGGTCCAGAAAAGCTCTAGAAGGAGATACATGACACTGTTGTTGCTATTTTTTTCTCCCATCAAGCCCAGAGCTGTCAACAGGAGCTGCTTTCCGCAGATACCCCGAGCTGATAAAAATCCTAGTCAAAGGCAAACAACCTTGGTGTTTTGTGAGTTTGTGCATCTGAGATGCCCAGATTGGGTTTGGCCAAATGTCCTATTTGGAGCCAGTGGGTGAGGAGCCTATGGAGGGCTGCAGGAGGGGAGCGTTGGGCTCAGAGGAATGGGGTCCAAGCCCAGGCTAGGTGCTGGGAAGACTCGGGCTGCCCAAGAACATGGCATTGGGGGCAGGAGCAGCTGCTGCCCATCTGCCCAAGTGAAGGCAGGTTTTCCAGGTGTGAAATGCCGGGCCTGACATCAGTGTCGGCCTGGGCTTCTGCTGCAGGCCGTGCGCCATGACTCTGAGGAGGTTGGGAAGGGGGCGGGGGGAGTTCTGCAGCTGAGTGTGGACACTGGCTCAGTAAGCGCTTTGCTCCTGCATCAGGGCTTCAGGCGACAGGAGGGGTCCTCACCCCTAAGTCCCTACCTCATGAGGGGAAATGGAGCACAGCTGACTGGAGTCCAAAGCAATAAGCCAATAGGTGCTGAGGTAAGTGTGCCCCCCAATATACAAGAGCAAGGAGTAAGCCCAAGTGTCCACTGTAGGCAGAACACCCTCTCAGCCCTGCCCCAGACAGGAGCCACCCAGATAATGACACAGCCCCTGGCTGCTCCTGAGCCCAGTGTGGCCGACAGGTGCGCTCACCAACCCTGCTTGCTTAAGCTGCCATGAACCAGCAAGCACTGAATGTCTGGGGTGTTGAGAACTCCCTGTTGAGATGTGGGGCGGGTCTCAGGAGGCAGGTGTGAGGGACTCAGACAGAGGGCCTGCCTGAACAAATGCCTGGGGGCTGCAGGGCAGCGCCACCTACCATTCTGCTTGGCCGTCTCATAGTCTTCCTTGCACACCAGCCGCCCGTCCTCCATGAGGTAGAACTCGTCCCCCGTGGCCAGCTGCCGGTTACAGATGATGCAGGCGAAGCAGTGCAGGTGGTAGACGAAGTCCTGTGCCTTGCGGACCACCTGGGTCGGGGGGATGCCCTGCTGGCAGGCCGTGCATTTTGTGCCGAAGCGCCTGTCAGGACGGCGTGAAAGGATTAGAGCACAGGGGGCTAATGGCTTTCTCCCATGTCCCCTCGGCCCCCCTCCCACCCCACCACTCTGGGTGCCCATGGGCATCAACCCCTAGACCACCCAGTGCTTACCATCTGCGCCCCCCCCCCCAGCTTCTAGCTGACATCATTGCTTTGTGTCTGAGCTCTTTAACCACAAAATAAAGAGGCTGGATCAGAACTCATCTCTGATGCCTTTCAAAAGCTGACATGACACCACAGGTAACATCCATCAATTCACCCAGCGGAGGAGTGTATGTCCCCTGCGGACAGGCCACTTCACCCTCCGTCCTCCTTCCTGGTTTCCAACTCAGTGGTGAGGCCTGGAAGACCCGCCCAGGGGCAACCGCTGTGCCCACACTGGGTGAGCATCAGGCAGATGGCAAAGTTCCTTCTCCCCGCTCGCCCGCAGGAGGAGCCCATGTGGTAGGGAAGAAGCACGTGCTGTGTCCACCATGGAGTGCCAGGCACTGCACCTGGGCACCAGAGTAGGCCCCAGCCCGCCCTCCCTCTCCTGCCTCGCCCCTCCATCCAGCACAACCAGCCCTCCTTGCCCTCTTGCCAGCTTCCATCCCCTTCCCATGCACAGCCTCTGAGATGTGGTGGTCCAGGTTGGGCCCAGGAGCTGCATTTTCATATCCCTGTGCGTTCAGGGCAGGAAGTCTGCAGACCTGGTTGGGAAGTGCACTTCTGACCCCTCCCTGGTCTACCCCTCCCTAGACCAGCACTGAGGCAAGAGGAGGGCACCTGCCACCACCTGGGCCGAGCCGGGAAGGGAAGAGACAAACACGTCTCAAACAGCCCAGTGGGGTCCTTCAAGCTCCTTTCCCCATTCTAGCCATAGACACACAGGCCACACGAGCAGCCACAGAGGAGTTGGGGGCCAGGAGAGAGATGGGCGATGGAGGGGCCACTCCGCTGCAGGTGAGCCTTCCCAGCTTGAGGCGGGAGGCAGGAGGGGTGGGGAGGCAGGGGCAGAGTTTAAAACAGCAATCAACCTAATTATTCATGACATTTCACACAGCACAACTTTATCTTCTTCAGGATGAAAGACTTCGCCTAATGGATCTGGGGAAGGTTTGATTTTAATGGTCCTTTTAACTAATGCTTATAGGCAGCCTGATTTCCCCTGAAAGGACAGTACATATTTCATCCACATTAATACCAAATAAATTAATTATGGTCATGGCTATCATGATGAATCCCAGATTAATGCAGAATGATGGGTCTCTTATGCAGTAATGATACCTGCTGGGGGCTGCAGGCCTGGAGTAGGCGAGCCAGCTGTGGCTTCAGAAGTCCCCCTCCCAGGACATGTCAGAGAGAAAGGGTCTCTACGTCTAGGTGGGTAACCCTGAAACCCAGGGGGCAGCTCTTCTGAGGCAAGATCTGAGGTGCTGGGTGTGAGGGGCTGAGGCGTTTGGCTTGGAAGGACTGCAGAGCTCAGAGCCCCTGGAATGGCTCGGTTTTGTTGGGGGAAGGGAGGGGGTGCATGGAGCAGGTCTCTACAGCGGGCAGGACAGGGCTCTTCAAACCACCCCCAAGTTTTTCGAAGCTGTGCATCCAGAGGGGGACTTGGACTTCCAACAGATTCTCAAAGGGGTCGAATCCCGAAAAACAGAGTTAGCATTTGTTGAATCATAAATCTGAGAACAAACAAGCATGTTTTCAGAGAATATGCACAGAAATGGCTAAATGTGAGCATGGAGAACAAGGTATACTATCAGTTCTGGACAGTTCTGGACCTTCCAGGACACAGGTGAGAGCCAGGCTTCCTCAACACCTGCCACTGAGCCACACTGCCTGCATTCACAAGGGAAACAGGCAGGCACCAGCTCTGCCCTGTGATTGGGGGGGGGGGGTGAGACTGGGGGAACAGAGGAAGGAAGCACGTATAGTATGTGTTCTCAGAGCATGTTTTCAAAATGCCTATCATGTTCGTATCCAGTCCAGGCCAATTTCCAAAGCGGGTGTTCGAAATAAAAGGAGCCCTTGCACCGTGCTCACTGCAAACCCCTAAGTAAACACCCAAATCCAGGTGCAAACGCCGCAGCAGAGCAGCCCTGAGAACTGGAGTTCCCAAAAACAAGTCTTACCTTGCGGCCAAAAGATGGAGGGGCAGGGGCTGAAGGAGGGCTGTGGAGAGACTCCAGGAGAGAGGACACCCCCCCGTGGCCACCCACAGAGCGGGCCACTCACCACAAGGCAGACAGTGGCTTTCAGTAACCAGAAGCCCAGCTGACACCAGCGCCCCAGAGACGTGAAAGATAACGGGATATAAATTTAATCTGCATACCGACAGTGATTCATGCGCGAGGGTGGCAAGTGCACAAGAAAAATGAAAAATAAATGGACTTTTCCACCAGCGTTTTTTAGCAATTGAAGCAATTTTCCTGATTGTGGGGTTTATACCGACGGTAAGTGGAAGTTGCTCCTTATTACTTGCTCCTCTGGAGCACAGCCAAGGGGACCCTCGGCGAGGGGTCTGCGTGCACTCCCTGGGCCCACAGGGCTCCCCGCACACCCGCCCCGAGGGCCACCCACCCCGCTCAGCCACCGGACCGAATAAGGTGCCGTCCTGCGGGGCTGTGTGCGCGATGGAGACACTGCCGCTGAGTCTCCAGCTCCAGGGCCAGTCAGCCACAGCCTCAGAGGCTGCACAACCTCCGGGGTGGGCGTGAGGCGGCCAAGGTGCAACTCCCTGGTCCAGCTGTGAACTTGGCTGCTGCACAGAGAAGCAATAGTCTAACCGACCCAACAAAGCCCAAGGAAGCTGGGGTGGGGGCGGAGCTGGACACTGGCCAAGTAAGAGGCTTACCAGGGATTTCCCGGGCAATCCCCGCTGCGTCCCATCACTGAGCCCCTACTATGTGCAGCGCGCCTGCCTGCTCAGGTGCAAACCGCACTGGCCTGGCTCAGCAGGATCATCCCCCTGGGCAGTCCTGCCTGGCCAGGTGTCAGGGAGCCCAGGGGAAGCCACTGGGGCTGCTTTCACTTCCCTCCTCCAACCAGCATCACTGGCAATTCCAATGGCCCTGCCCAGCGTGGAGTAGGCAGCGAAGACCCACTGACCGGGAGAAAGGATGCATGTATGTGTGAAGGAATGCCTGAACTGCTCATAAAACACACATCAACGCACTCAGAAGGATCAACACTCGACCGTAGCTCCTAGCAAAAGCTTTCCTAAGAAGGGACTTGAACCTGGGTTGAATTGGGGCCCACGACATCCTAAACACAAACTTTCCAGGCACTTTGCTGTCATCCATGTTCCCGAGTGCTCTGAAAGGCGATGCCTTCCAACAGCTGAGGAACAGGCTCAGCGGGAGGAGAGGGGGCTCGGAGGAGGGGGTTGCTGGCGCAGCTCACACAGGCAATAAGGGAGAGAACCAGGGTTTGAGCTTGGTGCTTCTAACAGGAAAGCTAGCACAAGGCGAGCAGCGAACACCCACTGAGAAGACGGCTCTGGCACCCAAGTGGAGGGCCGCTCCAGTGCCCCCGGCTGCTCAGAGCACTGAGCAGGAAGTTCCCAGGCCTGAAACTTAGGGGCAGCCCTGGGAGCCTTCACCTCTGGGGTGTGCACCCCAACCCACCCACAGTCACACCCCACTCACCACCCTCATTCTCCTACCACCCAGGCAGGAGTGAGGGACCTGGGCCAGCTGGGTGCACTCCCTGGGGGAGTGACATCACTGACATTCGGGGGCTGCTCCGGACCCCAGGACAGGGCCAGGCCTATGTCCTTGTGCTCAGCCCAAACTCCCATCTGCCGATTTGTCTGTCCCCCCACTTCCTGCTCTTGAGAGGCCTGATGGGACCACGCCGAGAGCAGGGTGCCTGGATCCTGCAGAAAGAGACTAAGCAGGCCCTGCCAGCACCACACCTGCTAGAAATGGGCATGTAAATCCTGCACCACATGTTCTGACACATTCCTGGGTTTAGGGTCTGTCCTGTGACCAGGCCAGGAACCATGTGAACATCCTCATAACTGCATTAATGGAAGCAGCTCCCATTCGCTAAGCACTTGCTGTGTGCTCCTGTGGGTACACAATAGCACTCCTCACCACCGGCCCCCAGACCCACACCCCACTGCCCACCTTGTGATGGTCACTGCCCCCTCATCCTTCAGCGGGTTTAGCACCACCACCATCACCGCCACTGTCCTTCTTGCCATCATTTCCTTCCTGCCCCTGCCCTCTCAATTATTTGACCTCTTCTCCTGAAGGTCATGGCCTTCTCGCTCCCATGGTCTATTGCAGACCACGTTGCTACTAGAAACTGCAGTATCTCCAAGAGTACCCTCCAACCACCCCAGGTCCAGCCGTCACCTCCTGTCCTGTGAGCTCACTCCCTGCAGCACCCTGACGCCCAGGATTCTGCAACCTGCGGACCAGTCCATCTTTCCACACCCCTTACTCCCCTCCTGGCCTCGCTTCCCTCCTCCAACAAACATGCAGAGGTCCCTCTGACCACCCCCTCCCTTGCACACACAACTCCCTACCCTGCTGCAGCCTTCCTCCTTCTCCACCCAGCTCCGGGGGTCTGCACATAGCTGAAGGACACACACCACGTCTCTGACTGGCTCACTTTAAATCTACACTCCGCTCCGGACCTCAGGAGCCCTGGGAAACCACAAACACTTTCCTGCCCATTCACTGTCCCTCCCACCTCCTGTCTCAAGCCCCCATCCTCCATCTCAACTGGTGGCCCACTTCCTATTTCTCTGGAAAACAGAGAACTCAGCCAAGACCTGCCACCTGCCTCCACTATCCTGGCCACACACCCACCTGCCCTCTGCTTCCTGCCGTGGGGCTGTGCATGCTCCTGTGCAGAGCCGGCCCCGCCCTGGCACAGACCATCCCTTTGCGCCAAATTAGATGATTCTTCCAGCAACGGTCCCCTTTGCCTCCCACATCATTAATTTTCCCTTTACCAGATCCTACCGCAGCGTACAGCATGCTATTATTCCTGCCACTTTTTAAAAAATTCCTCTTCTGACCCCCATTTCCCTCCATCTACCAGCCAGACCTCTACTCTCTAGAGCAACACTCTTCAAAAGAGGGGTCTACAGTCGGGGTCTGTAACACCCCTGCTCCTGCTCTTCTCTTGAATCCACTCTGGTGGTTAATTTTATGTATCAAGTTGACAGCCACGGGGGTACCCAAATATTTGGTCAAACATGATCCTGAGTGTGCCTGCGAGGGTGTTTCTGGGTGAGACCCACATCCGAACACGTGGACCGAAGAAAGCAGACCGCCCTCCCCAAGGCAGTGGGCCTCACCCAATCAGGTGAACGGAATGGGACAGAAAGGCAGACCCTCCGAGAGGAAGAGTAACTGCCCGCCTGACTGCCTTGAGCTGGCACATTGGTCTTTTCCTGTCTTCAGACTCAGCTTGTGGGGCTCAGGCCTGTTGGCTTTTGGACTGGGACTCAGCTCTGCTGGGTCTTGCTGACTGCAGATCTTGGGCTTCTCAGCCTCCCGAATCACCCGAGCCGATCCTTACAATAAATATCTTCACACGCGCACACACGTCCCCTGACCTCGCAGCACTGGCTCCCTGCCTGCCTCCCCGAGAACACCGCACTCCCTGGGCCTCAGCACTAGCGCTCCTGGCTCTGCTCTTCCCCGCTGGCAGCCGCCCCACCATCTCCCACGCCCCGTCTCCCCTACCCTGCTCCCCTGGGGATTTCACACCATCTCCAGCCAGACCTCTCCCTCCAGGCTGGTGTGTCCCACCACCTGCTCAGCATCCCTACTTGGATGCCCAAAACCAGACTCCTGATCTCCCCCAGCACCTGCTCCCAGGGTCTTCCCCATCTCCCAGAGGGTGATCTCACTCTTCCAATCACTCAGGCCGAAAGCTTTGGACACCCTCACCTGATTTGTCAGCATATCCTGTTGGCTGTACCCAAAATTACATCAAGAATTGGACCACTTCTCACCATCTCCACGGCCGCCTCCCTGGTTCAGGCCCCATCACCCCTCACCCCTCACCCAGAACTGCCTCTGCACGGGCCTCCTGCTTCAGGCCTCGCCCCCACATCCATTCTCCACACAACAGCCGCCAGGATCCTGCGTCAAACCATCTCACTCCCCTGCTCAAAGCCTTCCAGTGGCTGCCACTCACCTAGAGTCAAAGGTCTAGGTTCCTAAGACCAGGAGCAGGGAGGCAGGGAACAGACTGATATGCCTCGATGTGGGTGAGGTTGGGGAAACAGGAAGGCAGAAACCAAAGAACGTAAATACTTACACGCATAGCTCTGCCCTGCTTCCTCGGCTTGGAACACGTTTCCCAGACACCTGCGTGGCCCCTCCTGTATGGCTCCCCTCCAGTGCAGCCCTCCCGGGGGCATTCCTTGGCCATCTCCCCACCCCCAGCACTTCCTTTTCTCTCCAAAGCACTCAGCTCCAATGGATAGACTGTGCGTTTGTTTATTGTCTTCCTCCTTCTCTAGACGCCAGCGGGGGCTGCATCTGTTTTGTTCCAGCGCCCAGAGAAGTGCCTGGCCCAAGCTATGTGTGTGGTGAATATTTGGTGGATAAATACCGAATGACCCGCGCCTGTGGCATGTGTTAGTATAGTTTCCTCTGTTTGCAGAGGAGGAGACAAGTTCAGAGAAGGCAGGTAACGGTGGAGCTGGGATTTGAACCCAATGCTCTTCTTTGCTCTTGGCCGCTGGGAGCAGTGGGGGTCGGGCCAGGCCCACGTCAGCCTCCGTGTGTGGGAGTGGCCACAGCCCGGTACACTGTCCCGAGGAAACAAAGTAGTGCATAACTTAATTTTATGCTTTAATTGCTTGGCGGTGATTTACTGCAGGCCATATATTTTTCCCCCAGCTGACACTTCCCTCCATGTATTTCTTTTCTCTATCAGCACACTTGACAGGTAAGTTGCTGATATTTACTGTTACTGTATGGCCTAATATTTCCAGCATATATCAGCACCTCAGCCACGTCACGGACACATAAAGTTCTAGCCTAGAATGGTCAGCCTTCGCCGGACGTGGACGGGGCCATATTCGGAGAACATGAGAGCCTTGGGGTGTGAGAACACAGCCTCCCGGCCCCATCCCCATGCATACACTCATGTACCTCCCAGGCCCACCAGAACCGCCCAACAGGGAGCTGCTTTTCACTTCGGGTTTTAAATATGCTTTTTTTCCCCACAGTGTTCAACATTATTTTGAGATAAATGCTATTGGGAAGGCTTTAGAACCAGTGACCCAGTCCAACCCCCTCATTAAACAGAAGGGCGCCCAGGCTCAGGAAGAGGCAGTAACTTGCCCCAGACCACACAGCTCAGTGAGCAGCAGCAAAGAAGCTAGAGCTCAATTCTCCTTTCCCTCAGCCATGCTTCCCTCCTCTCCCGCTCGGGGCAGGCAGGAGCCAACCCTCTTCTAGAAGAGTCCAGCTCCCTCCCTTAACCTCTGTAAGCACACAGCATGCCCAGGCGGTGCCAGGCAAGCTCTCTCTTACTCACACAGCAGCCCTCACAGCAGGAGTCACATCCCTGCCCACAGTTGGACAGGCTGGGAGCTGTGGCCTGGCCGGCCACAACACTGTCCCTCCTCACTTTAGGCTCAATTCTCTGCCAAGGCCTTAGTTTAGCGGTTACCAGATTACTAGCCCCCACTCCTAGCCAAAGAGCCACCTGGGAGGTTTGCTTAAAAGCAGAATCCACACTTTGAACAAGCCCCCCAAGGACCAAACTTTGAGAAACACTGTGTGACAGATGCTCTTGGTCCTCATGTGGCATCTGCAGATTTTTGGTTCCTCGGGATCGAAGGGCTCCCTCTCAGTGGCGGTGTGGCAGGCACTGTGACAGGCAGTGGCAAGGATGTTTAGGGGCAAAGGCCCCATGGAACCCTTCACACCACACCCCAGGCTCACCCACTATGCTGACCCATCATGCCCACCACAGAGCTCAACCTCCTCAAGGGGGACTTTCTGGGAGACAGACAGATCCCAGGATTCTCAGCGACAAACCTCAGAGACTGGTTCTCACAGTCCAAGCGGTCCTCTCCTCCTCCCCCCACCCCGCTCCCAGCATCTGCCCTGTGTGACTTTGGCCAGAGAGTCAGAAGGAAACGGAGTCAAGCCAGATCATTGCAGGCCCTTAAGTGCTGAGCTTGGAAGCCTCAGGAGGCCATGGGGGACACGTGGCCAGGGCCTGGCCTGGCTGAAGGGGGAACAGGGGCAGCTAATGGGGGAAGATTCCAGTGGTGCAGAGGTGTGGTGATGGGGGCCTGCCTCAGAGGGGACAGAGACAGCAGGGATTGAGAGAGCATTTTAGCCCTAGCTGGTTTGGCTCAATGGATAGAATACTGGCCTGCAGAATGAAGGGTTCTAGGTTCGATTCCAGTCAAGGGTACATGCCTGGGTTGTGGGCTCCATCCCCAGTGTGGGGTATGCAGGAGGTGGGTGATCAATGATTCTCTCTCATCATGCTTCTCTCTCTTCCTTCCTCTCTGAAATCAATAAAGATACATTTTAAAGGGAGGCAAGGAGGGAAGGAGAAAGGAAGGAAGGAAGAGAGGGAGGGAAGGAGAAAGGAAGGGAGAGAGGGAGGGAGGGAAGGAGGGAGGGAGGGAGGGAGGAAGGAAGGAAGGAAGGAAGGAAGGAAGGAAGGGAGGGAGGGAGGGCATTTTGGAGGTGGGACCCCATGACTTGGTACCTGAATGGCAGGGGTGGGAGGTGAAGGAGAGAAAAGGAGCGATGAGGAGAACGGGACTGCACCTCCACGCCCATGTCACCTGGACCCCTCTCTGCTTGGGGACCTCATCTCCACAGCCCAGCTGCCAGCTGCCTCTCAGGCTGATCTGCAACTCTTTGGTTCCAAACAGATTCCCCCAAGCAGCAAAGTCTCTGGGCTGCAGGTTGCACAGATGTCATGAGGATGGGCTCTGGGAGGGCGGGCAGACAGATAATCCTCGGACTCATCACCCCTGATATACAGCCTCGGGCCCCACAGGGAGCCGCTCTGCTAAGTAATTGCTTCTGCCTGATTACAGGCCTCCGCAAATGACTGCGGGCCGGTCCCACCAGTGTATTTGAATCTTACAAATGTCCACACGCGCAGCCACTCTCTGCACCATCTGATCATTACCTTAAAAGGTTTAATTTGCTTAGTGAGGAAATTAGACTATAAACTATTCGGAAATTATGGAAAGTCACACGTCAAAGAGACCCGCCCCCTGTGAGTTCCTCAAGCACATTTGCTAGTGGGTGGGTGTGTGCGGCCTCGCTCGGTGTGTGGTCAACAGAAATTAGTGACTGGGAAAGAACCTGGCCCCAGATTAGACCCACAAACAACCCCAGAACTAAAGGGGCCTCTTCCTGGAGCAACAGGGTACCAGCTACAGGCCCCTCCAGCCAGAGCGGGGAACCCCATTCTGGGAAGGAAGGCGAGGACTGCAGTTACTGCCACCGAGCTCTGCCCTTCCCCCACCCCAGGAGAGACGGCTCCCCCACACTGAAAGGGGGTGGTGGCTCCAACACCTACCTGCCATTGCCACTGGACACGGGGCCACCTCTCGCCAGGCCTCCGTCCCATGCCAGGACCCCTATCTGGCCTGAGCCTTTTGCAGCCTGAGCCCCTCCTTCTCTCTTTTTCTCCTCCTACCTGGACACAGCATCGCGACCTTAATAAGAACAGTTACCGATATAACTAGGTACTTGCTTCCTTCATCATACTCAGCCCTCACAGTGACTCAAAAAGGAGATATTTCTATTCCCATCCCTTTTCCGAGATGGGACAGTGAGCCTCAGAGAGGTCTACCCCGAGCCTGGATTCAACCCCTGCTCCCACGTCCTCTATGAAATCCACCCGCTCAGAGGCTGTTAGCCCACATCCTGTGCGCATCTGCCCAGCTGAGCAGGGAGGCCCAGGTCGCCGGAGCGATGGGGCCAAGGTCACTGGTGAAGACTTGACAGGAGCCAGAGAAACCACCCTCGGCCGGGCCAAAGGCAGCGTGTGCCTGTGGAAACAGGCTGTTCTGAACCGCGGGGATAAATCAGCGGCTCGGGCTCCCAAGGACGCCGCTCACCTGCCCTTGGCGGACGGCCCTGCTGACGCCCGGAGACTGACTGGCTGGGGGAGGAGGGAGTGCCGGCTGGCCCGCGGCTGGCACAGCTCCCCCCCGACAAGCGACACAGAGGCCCTCCACCCCTCTGGGTCCCCGACAGTGCCTGTCTCTGCCCGCCAGGCAGGTGAAGGCCTCAGGGGCTGGGGGTGGGGGGCCAGGAGACACCCCTAGAGAGGCAAGACATTTTAGACAGGAACCCCTTGGAATGGCAATCACCCCCACAGTGCCTCTGACTCTTCCCCGTGACCCCTCAGGCAGCAGCGTGGCCAGGGGTGCCTCCGGGAATGTTCTTGAAGCTTTTACTTTACTAAATATTTGTATGATTGTCACCTTCTCTTTGATCCTGTAACTGTCGGTATTATCATCGCTGGTTTGTTTCCCAAGCCTTCATGCAGACCCACATGGCATCTCCACCCTGGGCTTTACCCCAGCATACTGCCGTGTGCCCTCCCATTCTGCCAGGCCTCCCCCACCTCTCTCCGAGGGCTGCTAGGTCATTAGAAGTCACCTGAGCAGGAAGGTCTCAGCCCTGGCGGGGGAGGGAGAGGTCAGACGCCACGCAGGCCCAGCCCTGCGGGCGACTCCGACAGCCAGGCCTTCCAAGGCTGCGGGTCTGTCCAGCGGCCAGGCAGGGCCCAGAGATACAGATAAAGCACCTAGCCCATGCTGGGCACCGTGTCCTCACTGTCCTCTCACTTCACAGCAACTCTGGGTTAGAATGAGCGCCTCTTAACAGATAAGGGAATAGGTTCAGAAAGGCCTATTCATCGGTTTATTAACAAACAGCTAGTAAAAGTCAGGACAGGAATTCAGCAAGCAGAGTGGTTCCCCCAAACTACTCTGCTCGTAAGACACCTCCCTTTTGAGAAGTGCTCCAGGGTGCCAGGTTTCCAAAGCACCACCAGGAGCACCCCCAGCTTTCCTGAAGGAGACACTGGAGCTCAGAGATGTCGAGGAAGTTGCCTAAGGGCACCCCGCACTTGAACCAGTTCCTGAAGCACATTCACTGCACTTCAGAGCAAGGGAGCTGCCGGGCTCCTCCCAGGACCCAGTCATTGACCGGGACGGGACCCAGAAGCCCTACTCTCAGACCCCTGCCCTCCCCAGATCCTTTGCAAGGAGACAGGGGACCCACAACATGCTGGGCACACAGTCCAAAAAGGACCTGCTTAGCAAATGCAGTACAAGGAGCTGGCGCGTCGGCTTGCGACTGAAATTGCATGACCTTGAAACCACACGGCTCTCCTCTCAGGCTCAGAATCTTATTTCCTTTGGAGAAAGGGGAGCCAAGAACCCGAGAAGTAACAACAGCAAACAACAGCACAAATCAGCCAGTGTTACCGAACAAGAGAGTTCAGTGCCCCCCCCCCACCCCGCCCAAAGAAAAATGCAACAACCACGGAGTACAACCTTCCACAATACTTCTTGTCTGTGACACATCAACATCGCCCTCTGCTGCCAGGTGTCAGTATTACCCCATCTCCCAGAGGTGAAAGCCAATCTCCAGCTTTCCCCCTGGCTCTCCCCCCATTTCTGAGACATGACACACATCCAGGGTCCACTCTTCACATCACAGCCGTGATTCTTTTCTTCTTTGACTTTAAGAAGCACAGAGAAAGAATTCTCCCTGGCTCTGACCAAGCATCTTCCAAACCCACAGCTGAAAGCTGTCTGAGGTTCAAGGTACAGAGTTTGGGTTCCCCAAACCACTCTGATTAAAAAAAAAAAAAATACACACACACACACACACATAAAAATACAACAACACACAAAAAAACCTCCCTTTAGTGAGAGGCTCCAGCATGCCAAGTTTTCCAAGGCAGCCACCATTAGCATTTCCATTTTCCTGAAGAAGGCAGTGGAGCTCAGAGATGCCAAGGAAATTGCCTACAGGCACCCAGCACTTGAACCAGTTCCTGCGGCCAATATGAGATGAGGGAGGGGTCTGAGGTCCCGGAGACCACCCTGCTCCTCCTCCCGCCTCCTATTCTCTCTGCTCACAGAGCCCCACTGCAACGTGCCCCATGCGCCGTGTGAAAGAAGGGCCCGGGGACATTTAATGAGCTGTCATGAGGAGCAGAGCATCCCGCTCTGTGGCCAAGTCACAGCCTGAGCCCCAAGTGGGAGGTTGGTCCCCAGACCCCTGGAGTGGGAGGTGAAGCCACTCCGACCCTGAGCAACTCCTTTCCTCCCTGGCCTCACCTAGGACCGTGACTCTGCCTGCAGCTGTGCCTCCCTGGACCAAACAGCCAGGATCCCAAAGAATGGGTGGGACCCAACTGCCTATTCATCCACATGTCCTCCCTGGGGGAGGGGGGCTCAGAGTTGCCCGATCTTCATATGGGATTGACCCTCCATTGGCAGTGGGGAGAACCACTTCCCGCCACCCAGCACCCCTTCACAGGGTTAATGACCAGGAATCAGCACTGACTCTGTGGACAGCTCCCCCACTTTACAAAAGGCTCCATCCCTGAGACTGGGTCATTTTAAGAAGCAGGGCGGTCTGGGCGCACAAGAACTGTGCTAAATAAGGGGTCTGTGCATTTCCCAGGCAGCCTGGGCCTCGCAGGACACCAAGCAGGGGACAGAAAAACAACTGGCTGTAAATTCACTGTGTAATCTACTCTTTGACAGCCAATAGGCAAGGTTTTGGACCAGGTGCCTACATGGGGGACAGAAAAATGATGGACTAGCAAGCCTTCCCTCAAGTCAACAGGAAGCTCTAACAGGTACATGAGAATGAGCAAACCAAGGCGGTTCCCGCTGAGTCACCAGGAGGGAGGAGGGACAGGGTGGCCATGCCTCCCAGGGCTCCCACCCACTGAGAAGCTGATTCTCGGCCACGAAAGATGGAGAGACCTTGAAAGGATGAACATCATTCCTGGGTGATGAAACAGCCTGAGCCAGGGCGTGGAGGTGGGAAAACGCAGAGCATGCCTGGGCAGGGGGGCATCCTAGGAAAGCAGGGAGCTAAGGACTGGAAGGGAGGGTGGGCACAGGGCAGAAGGCTCTGATGGTGCAATGCATCTCTGGAATACTCTGCAGGCAGAGGGGGCCCTGAGGAGCTGGGGAGAGGGGTCAGGACCTGAGCTGTGAGGTAGGATGCTAGTCTGTGGAGTGGAGGAGGTGGGGGATCAATCAGGAGGTTGCTGCTGAGCAAGGCCTGGGAAAACTCCAAATGAGGGCCAGGGCATGGGGAGGCCATGGGGGCAGGAGGCAGGGTACCAGCTGGGTGTCACTGTTCCTTTTGGTCAAGAACTTATAACCCGTAAACTGGTGCTAATCCCTCCCCAGCCTCTGAGCCTCTCCTGGGTCTAGGGGGACCCTCTCTCCTCATCACTACTTCTCCCAAACCCAAAACTGCCCCCAACCTGTTACCGTCCTTTCCCAAACCCAGAACCACCCAGTCAGATGGTGCCCCCGGGTGATTCTGGGGCTCAAAATATCTCCTCCCTGGACAGAGCCCTAGTTCTGCAGCCCTGACAGGCATTGCCTGCACCCCATAGGCTGCCCTGCCAAGGTGGACCAGCCAGAGGTCTGACCCAGGGCCACCTCAGTACCCCCAACCCTGATCCCAGATGAACAGGAAGGTGGCAGAGTCTCTTGCCTCCCTCAGAGTCCCCGGGCTTCCTGCAGATAGAGAGAAAACCTGGAGGACGGTGCCCTGGCCATGGGTGCGGAGACAACTCACTCAGCTCCCTGCTTCCTTCACACACGTTCCTGTTTGCTGGTGCACACAGGTCCATGACACACGCGCGCACACACACACACACACACACACACACACACACACGGTGAAATCCACCCCATCAGGGGTCTGTAAGAACAGCCAGGATGCTTGGCCAGGACATCACTGAGGGAAGAGGACAGACAAATGCTTGCTGTCCCCCGCCCCCTGAAAGGTTGTGGGGAGAGGGGATGGGACTGTGTCAATGCCAGAACAAAGGAAGCAAGGGGAGGGCCGCAGGCGGG
This sequence comes from Antrozous pallidus, assembly GCA_027563665.1. Taxonomy (NCBI): domain Eukaryota; kingdom Metazoa; phylum Chordata; class Mammalia; order Chiroptera; family Vespertilionidae; genus Antrozous; species Antrozous pallidus. The sequence continues at coordinate 23,533,842 of CM050527.1, read as the reverse complement.
GAAGGAGAGGGAAGAAAGGTTTAGATGAAGAACCAGAGGCCCATCTCTCAGCTGGAGGATCTGCAGGGTGTGCAAGCGACTGCCCCCACACTCAGACACACACACACACACACACACACACACACACACACACACACACACACAGCAGTGCATACCTGACCGAAGGTGATGCTGATCGACAATGAATGCTGTTTCTGAACACAGGCCATGCAGGCCGCCTCAGTAGTTATCAAGATGACCTTTAGTGTACTTTTCAATTCATACCACACAAAAGTCACTGGAATCCTCAGACATTCAAATGACTTACTCGCCACAGTTACAGCTTTGGGCAGATTTGGGAGAAATCGTGTTTTGTTCCCAGTACCGGCGTTTCCCTCCCTGTCTCCAGAACGTACAATCTCTGAAGGACACACACCGCCTCTCTGGGGCTTGCTCACCTGGGCGAGCCTCCCCACAGTCCCAGTCCCGTCCATGGACCCCCCACACCAGGCACCATGTCGCTGATGGACAATCCCCGCCTCCTGTCCTGTTTGCTGTGGTCAGCTGGTCCATGCCCACGGAGGCACCAGCCTAAGTGCCTCAGGTAACAGAACCTGGGACAGAAGTCACAGACTAAATGCCACCGAAATAAATCCCAGGAGGTCCCTCACCCTGATCCAAAGCTCCCACAGGAATGTTTCTGATGGACCCAACATCAGAATGAAAAATCAAGGCAGTCTTAAGAGCTAGCACGCAGGGGCCAGACACTTCCCCAAGGCTTCACACAGACTGACTCGTTCAAAGCTAAGAACCACTCTATCAGCCCCTTAGAGGTGAGCACACTGAGGCACAGAGATGTGAAGTAATTTGCCCGAAAGCACACAACTAATAAGTGGGTTCAAACCCGGGCAGGGCCTGGGCTCTTAACCACCACAAGAAACTGGCTCTTCCAAAGGAGCCTCCCGGGGTCCCTGGAGAGACAACTCTTCTGGCCCCTGAGGCCCGAGAAGCAGCCTCCTCTAGAACGGGACAGGAGCACACAGGGCTCTTCTAGGATCAGGACAGGACTCTCCTGCTCTGAAAACTGCAGGAATGATGCAGCCAAGAGCCCTGAAGCACCACCTCCCCAGACAGGAAGAGCGTCTTAGGCTCTGCAGGGACCCGTGGTCAGCCACCCGGGGGCATGCTCCCCGGCAGCTCGAGCGAGGTGGAGACCCGGGGGTTTCCGGCAGTGAGGGGCTGGTGATCAAAAAGGGGACCGCAGAGGAGCAGCCTCTCAACAGGGGGGTTCAACACCCCCAGGATGGACCCACTGCCTTCCCCACGCTGCCCCACTGCCAGCTCCTGGGCACCCCTCCCCCCCCCCAACAGAGGACACAGCACGAGGCAGAGACAGACCAGGCAGAGACAGACCAGGCAGGGACAGGGAGGCTGCGCCCCACTCTGACTCACTTGAAGAAGTCCTCCTTGCAGTAGACACTCCCGGCCCTGGAGAAGCACCTGTCCGCCAGCTGCATCTGGCAGTCTGCGCACTTGAGGCAGGAGCTGTGCCAGTGTCTGTCTAGGACCTTCAGGATGAACTTGTCCAGGATATGCTGGTTGCAGCCAGCGCACTGGGGGATCTCTGTGGGGAGAGGAGAGAGGCAGCATGAACCTTCCACACAGCACTGCTCACCAGACAGGCCCTGATGCCTTCCCACCCCCCCACCCCCCGCCCCTGGTGGGAAGGACAGAAGCCGGCCTCCAGGGCTGCCGCGTGCAGTGGTGCAGCCTGTACACTGCACAGAGACCTCTGCTCAAGGGGGCTGAAATGCAACCCCTGCTTTGCTGGTCTTGCTTTAGTTGTCTCTGGCCCAAAGGCGTCATCTGCGTTTCTAAGGGCCCCACAAGGCCAGCAGCATCGGCTCACCCCATTTGCGCCAGGTGCAATTCCACAGCCAACCGGCCAGGAAGACCCGGCAACGTCCTCCTCTATGTCCGTGACATTCCCACCACTGGGCGGAATCGGGGTTCAAAACATCGTTGCCAGAGCGAGCCCTGCCTAGGCGCCGACTGAGAGACCATCCGGCGGAAAAAGCAGATGACTGTGCAGGGGCGAGAGGAGATCGAGGTCCAGGGCTGAGGGCGTGTGGAGGGAGAATCTCAGTGTCTCGAGAGGATCTCCTGAGAGCACGTCAATGAGCTGCAGTGGACACCGTGCACTGGCTCCAACAGCATCCCTCCTCGCGCGCCTCCTGTGCTGCAGACTACAAACCAGAAACTGGCTTTCCAGGCTCCTGTGCAGCTCAGGTTCCGGTTGTGACTTAAAGTCTGCCAATCAGATGTACTGAAAAGGGACCTGGCCCTAACCGGTTTGGCTCAGTGGATACAGCGTCAGCCTGCAGTCTCAAGGGCCCCAGGTTCAATTCTGGTCAAGGGCATATACCTTGGTTGCAGGCACATACCCAGTGGGGAGTGTGCAGGAGGCAGCTGAACGATGTTTCTCATCAATATTTCTAAATCTCTATCCGTCTCCCTTCCTCTCTGTAAAAAGCAATAAAAAATATATATATTGAAGTCTGCCAATCAGATGTACTTAAAAGGGACCTGGCCCGAGAAGAAACCAAGATGGCAGCATAGGTAAATATCTAAACTGCTGCCTCACACAATTTCAAAACTACAACTAAAGGACAAAACAGACACCATTCAGAACCACAGGAAAGCTGGCTGAGTGGAAATTCTACAACTAGAAGGACAGAGAAAAGCACGCGGAGAATCAGAGGAGCTACAAATGGCTGAGATACAGAGACACGTGCGCAGAGAGGAAGTGCGGCTGAGTGCCTGGCTGGCATTCTCTAGTGGGAAGGAGACAAAAGCTCCTGACTGTGCTGAACCCCAATTCCGACTGCACTGAACCCCAGTTCTGAGTGAGACCCTGGGAACCCAAGCTCATACGGGGGAAATCTGGACTATCAGGCAGAAACTTAGGGGAGCCGCAAAAGGCAGAGGTCTGCAGGTGCATGGTCAAGTGCGTGCAGAAAGAATTGACTGTTGAGTGTGCCCCTGACTGTGCTGAACCCCGGTTCCAGGTGAGAATCTGGAATCCCAGATTCATTGGGGGAGAAACTGGACTGTCTGACAGCAGGTGAAATTCGAGGGTGGCTCTCTCTCAGAGGTGCTTGCAGCAATTACTGGGGGACACTAAGACCCAGGGGTCTTTTAGGGCAGGGCTCGCAGGAAGCCAAGGCTGTCTGCTCAGCCCTGAGACCCCACCCCATTCAAGCTGAGCACAGAGGCTTTTGCAACTTTTCAAGTCTTGTCCCAAAGACTGTCTCCAGCACAGAAGCTCTCCTGGCATAGATACAGCTGATCCTCACAGCCAATTGGCCTGGAGGTCAATTCCTCCCAGTGATACCAACAACAATCAAGACTTAACCACAACAAGGCTGTACACACAGTCCACAAAGGGGTGCACCAAGAATGTCCGCCTCAGGTAACTGGGGAGGCCGAGACACTGGGCCATAAGGTCATTTATCACACAAAGCCACCCTACCAACTCAGAAGCAGTGAAAATATGGAGATAAAGAAACAGATCACAAATGAAAGAAATGGAGGAAAACAAATGACTGGATATAGAGTTCAAAACCACGGTTATAAGGGTTTTCAAGAATTTTCTAGAAAAGGCCAATAAATTTAGTGAGACCCTCAAGGATATGAAAAAGGACCAACTGAAAATTAAACATACACTGACTGAAATAAAAAAATATTATACAGGAGAACTAAGATGGCGGCAAAGGTAAAACACCTATCTTGCCGTCATAATCAGCAATTTTAATACTACAACTTAACGAAAGAACAAACACCTTCCAGAATCACCAGAAAGCTCACCGAGTGAAAATTCCACAAAGAAAAGTGAAGATAAGACACTGTGACTCGGAGGAGCAGCAGCGAACAGCTTTGAAAGATTCGCGCGGAGAGAGGTTTGGAGCGCGTGCCGCGGAGAGAGCGGGTGGCTGAAAACCGGCCAGTTTTCTCGAACAGGGAGACAAAGGCGTCCCACTGGACTGACTCTCCAGCTCTGGGCGAAGTCCAGAGAACCCACTATCACACGGGATGAAAACTGGACAGTGGGAGGGCACGCCAAAGCTCGGGTGCTGCCGGGTCTCCCGGCTTGTGGAGAAGGCAGCTTGCGCAAACAGCTCGGCTGCGTGACGGCACAGAGAGCGCACCGCGACTTGCCTCTCATTCGGAAAACCGTCAGACTGCTTTGTTTTACGACCGTCAGCCATTGGCCATGCAGACTCATTTTGGGAAAGTCTGAATTCCCCGGTGGAGCTCCGCAGCAGCTCTCTCTCAGAGGTGCTGGCGGCCATTGCCCCCGGCACAGAGTCCCTGGGGCTGCATAGGGCGGAGCTAACGCTGTCTGCTTGGCCCGGAGACTCCGCCCACCCAACCTGAGCACAGCTGAGCTTCACAGACAATTGGCTTGGAGGTCAACCCTCCAAGTGCTAACAACAATTAACTGAGCTTAACTTCAGCAAGACTGTGCAGCCCATATCCACCTCAGGTAACTGGGGAGGCTGAGCCACTGTCCCTAGTAGGAAGTCTACCACACAAAGCTCATTGACCAACTCAGGGAAGCAGCCACCATGCAGCAACATGGAAAGAAATCAGATGTGAAAGAAATGGAGGGAAAAAAACAACTGGACATGGAATTCAGAACCACGGTTATAGGGTTTTTTAAGAGGCTCCAACAAAAGATCGAGGCCTATAAGGAAATAAGCAAGACCACAAAGGAAATGAATGAGTCCTACAAGAAAATGAATAACACCCTCCAGGATATAAATGAGACCTGCAAAGAAATGATCAAGACCAACGTGGAAATGAAAGAAACCCTCAAGGATATAAAGCAGACTCTCAAGGATATGAAAAAGGACCAACCAGAAATTAAGCATACACTGACTGAAACAAAAAATATTACACAAAGACCTGAAAGTGCCCTGGAGCACCCCAAGAACCAAGTTAAAGATTTGAAATACAAAGAGGTAAAATCCACTCAGCTGAAAAAGCAAGAAACCAAAAGAATCCAAAAAATTGAAGATAGTGTAAGGGGCCTCTGGGACAACCTCAAGCATACCAACATCCGAATTATAGGGGTGCCAGAAAAAGCGAGAGGCCAAGACAATGAAAACCTATTTGAAGAAATAGTGACTGAAAACTTCCCACACCTGGTGAAAGAAATTGACTTAGGAGTCCAAGAAGTGCACCGAACCCCAATATATAGGAACCCTAAGAGGACCACACCGAGGCACATCATAATTAAAATGCCAAGAGCAAAAGACAAAGAGAGAATATTAAAAGCAGCAAGAGAGAAACAGTTGGTTACCTATAAGGGAGCACCCATACGACTGTCAGCGGATTTCTCAACAGAAACGATGCAGGCCAGATGGGAGTGGCAAGAAATATTCAAAGTGATGAACAGCAAGAATCTACAACCAAGATTACTCTATCCAGCAAAGCTATCATTCAGAATTGAAGGTCAGATGAAGTGCTTCGCAGATAAGAAAAAGCTAAAGGAGTTCATCACCACCAAACCAACATTATATGAAATGCTGAAAGATATTCTTTAAGAAGAGGAAGAAGAAAAAGGTAAAGATGAAAATTATGAACAACAAATACACATCTATCAACAAATGAACATAAAAATCAAGTGAATTGATAGGCTGTTGAACAGGATAGACTGGTGAATATAACAGGGACATGGACATAGAGAGGGAATGGACTGACAATTCTTGGGGAGAAATGGGTTGTGGGAAGTGCAGCAAGAGACTGGACAAAAATCTTGCAACAATGGGAGAGGACAGTGGGGAGGGGGAGGTGAGGGTGGAGGGTGGGATAGGTACAGGGTGGAGGGAAGCTATAGGGGGATAAAAAGGGGAAACAATATAATTAATAAACTGAACAATAAAGATTAAAAAATAAAAATAAAAATAAAAAATAAAAAAAAAAGATTTGAAATACAAAGAAGCAAAAAACACTCACCCGAAAAAGCAAAAGGAAAAAAGAATTCAAAAATTGGAAGAAAGTATAAGAAGCCTCAGGGACAACTTCAAACGTACCATCGTCAAAGAATTATGGGGGTGCCAGAAAAGAGAGCAAAATACTGAAAACCTATTTGAAGAAATAAACTGAAAACTTCCCCCACCTGGTGAAAGAAATAGACTTACAAGTCCAAGAAGTGCACAGAACCCCAAACAAAAGGAATCCAAAGAGGACCACACCAAGACACATCATAATTAAAATACCAAGAGCAAAAGACAAAGAGAATATATTAAAAGCAGCAAGAGAAAAGCAGTTAGTTACCTACAAGGGAGCACCCATAGAATTGTCAGCTGATTTCTCAACAGAAATTATGCAGGCTAGATGGGAATGGCAAGAAATATTCAAAATGATGAGTAGCAAGAACCTACAACCAAGATTACTCTACCCAGAAAAGTTATCATTCAGAATGGAAGGTCAGATAAAGAGCTTCACAGATAAAAAACAACTAAAGGAGTTCATCAACACTAAAACAGTATTATATGAAATTCTGAAAGGTATTCTTTAAGAAAAGAAGAAAAAGGTAAAGTTAAAAATTCTGAACAACAAATACATATCTATCAACAAGTGAATCTAAAAATCAAGTGAATTAAAAATCTGATGAATAGAATAAACTGGTGAATATAATAGAATCATGAGCATAGCAAGGGAATGGACTGACAATTCTCGGGGGGAAAGGGGTGTTGGAGGAACAGGAAGAGACTGGACTAAAATCGTACACCTATGGATGAGGACAGTGCAGGGAAGGTAAGGGCAGAGGGTGGGGTGGGAACCGGGTGAAGGGGAGCTATTGGGGGGAGAGGAACAACTGTAATAATCTGAATAATAAAGATTTATTAAATTTTTAAAAATGTACCTGGCCATAGCCGGTTTAGCTCAGTGGATAGAGCATCAGCCCATGGACTGAAGGGTCCCAGGTTTGATTCTGGTCAAGGCACAAAAGAGAAACAACCCATCGATGTCTCTGTCTTTCTCCCTCCCTTCCACTTTTTCTAAAACGCAATGGGAAAATATCCTTGGGTGAGGGTTAACAAAAAAAAGGGGGGGGGGGAGACCTGAATTGTGAACGAAGTTAAATGGAGACATAGCCTTTGGGCAGGCTCTCCTGGTGCTGGCGTGGAGCATGCAGAGGTTATTGGGGTGGGGGGTTGGGGAGGCCCTAATGTCCTGTCAGTCATGGCAGAGGCAGGGGGAATTCCTGGGGCTGGGAGTTCCTCCCGGAAGCCTGGCCCACACATGGCTCCACTGAGTTGAAAGCTACCTAATACCAAGTAACTGACCATTTCCTCTTAAATAGTGGGTTCCGTTGTCTGCAACTCAACCCGAACCACTGTGCTTCCCACTCTGGGTGGCTTTCTACCCAAGGTCTGCTTTTCTGCCATTTCATCTTTACCAAGGGATTTTGAGTCAATGAAGCAGGGTCAACAGACAAGATGGTCAGGCTTCCATGGCTGGATGAGTCAATAGGCCCCTCTCCACAAAGGGAAGGCAACAAATTAACAACAAAAACACATAAAAGTGCAAGCATTTGGCTGGCATTTCTCACCTCTATTGTAAGTAGGACTTTTGCTGATTGTTGACACAGTGTCTTTCCCATTAGAAGGTGGGACTCTCAGGGAGCAGCACCAGTGTTTCTCAGCCCCGTGCCTGGCACACCAGGTGCCACCACAGATGCTAATCACTGACCAAACCCTCCCTCAGAAGCTCACCTGGGAACCCACTAGGTTCTCCTGCACACTCCAACACGTCAACAAACCTCATCAAACCAGATCTCTCATGAATCACACGGGTTTCTCAGTTCATATCATGTTTGTTGGTTGTGACATAAAGTGTTAACATAGCCTAAATGCACTGGGGAAAAAAATTTAAAACATCTAAACTATGGAAGGAGAACACTTTCTCAAGTATAAAGTCATGTGTACCTAAAACTTGCACACAGGCTGTGGGACAGTCACTACATTGTCATCACTAGCCCTGTCCACACGTGTCAATCTTGGACCCCACTAAACCCCGACCCCAGCCTGTTCCCTTCAAGGCTTTGGCAGCCGCTAACATTTGTCTGAAAGTCAGACCCCTTCCATGCCTTGCCCTTTGACCCCATTCTCAGACCAAAATACACCATGAAAATCACCAGGAGTCACACTTGGTAAAATATGTGAAAACTGGACACTTGTTACCGGTTCCATGTTGTACGAGGACTTTTTTTTTCTATCTCAAAAGTTTTCCTCTGTGACAAAGAAATTGTTCAACAACTGCTTACCAAGAAGTTGCAATGTGCCCAGCAAAGTGCTAAGCATGTGATGACCACAGGAACCTCCATCGGAGAAGAGGGGAGAGAGCGTGCAGGGTAAGACCACAGATTCTGGAGTTGGATGCCTGCGTTTGAATCCTGGCCCTGCTGTATAACCTTCAACAAATTACTTTGCCTCGGTTTTCTGACCTGTAAAAGTGGCGGGTACAGGGGTGGGGTGGAGAGTGTGATGAGGACGTAGTACCCCATAGGATTGTTGTGAAGACTAAACAAATCACCGTGTATACAGCTGGTGCTCAGTAAATGCTTGCTATCCTTAGGAGATAACTGTATACAGCTGGTGCTCCGTTAAGCCTTGCTATCCTTAGGAGATACCTGTAGTAATCAGGTGTTAGGTGTGGGGCTGCTGGGTTGAGGGGAAGGAACGCTAGAAACCACATTCAATGGCTTGATCTCGTTGAATCTTCCCAGGGGGCCCTGCTTGGAGGTCAAGACCCTCACCTGGAGCCTCAGAGAGTGCTCACATCACACAGCAGCTATGCAAGGCTGGGGGGCTGCTCACTCAGCCACACCCCTGCCTCTCTCCAGGAATTATCAGGATCCCCAGAGCGGCCAGAGAGGCTGTGGGTGGGCGAGGCCTTGGGAACACAGAGATTTGGATACACACAGTGAGGCCATAGGAGTGACAGCTGCAGAACCAGCAGCTCCTGCGGTGCAGCAAGTCCTGGGCGGTGGGGAGACAGACATCCCAGGTGAAGAGCATCCTAAAGGTTTGGGCTGGAGGGTGGGGTCTCTCCTGCCAGCGTCTGCTTCCAGTCCCTGCAGCTGCTGGGCCGGGCTTGAGGAAGGGAGTGTCAGGAAGATTGCTCTGGCCTCGTTTTGCGGGAGAGGGGAGGGAAATTCTAACCAAGAAGCCCTCCGGGCCCCAGGGAAGTGGGTGCAGAGCGCAGGGACCTGTGAGCACCGGCCCCCTGTGTGAGCGCCAGCCCCCGTGCCTGGCAATCGCCCCAGGCACACGACCTACTGCTGGATCTGGGGAGCCAGGGGCTGGGCCATGGGAGGCAAATTCACCCTCGGAGAACCAGACAGAACAGCCCTCCGGGTGCGGGCGAGCCCTGGCGGGGGTGGGCCTGCTCCCTCCCCGCACATCCTGGGTCTGGGGCCAGAGGCCCCCAATTCCCACCTAATTGTTGTTTGGCCTTGCCTGGGAGGAAAGATGCGGCTATATTTCTCCTCCCAGCAGCACACGCACGGGGATGAGGGCGAGGATGTATGCCCATAAAATTTATTTCGAGCAAGGTATCTAGCGGGGACCTTAATATGATGAGTATTCAAGAGAGAATACATTAAGGCTAATGTATGCAGGGGAGGGTGGGCCGGGAGTTTTAGAGGCGTGCAAGCCCAGACAACATCGCGTTCAGGAACAACACTGAAAGCAGACAAGCCCCTGCAGCGCCAGCTTGCAGGGAGGCGTCCCGCTGGGGGGAGGGGCTGCCCAAACTTGGGGTTCTCAGAGAGAGGCCTTGGGACCAAACCGGGGTCCTTGGGCTCAGCAAAAAAAAAAAAAAAAAAAAGTAAGGGACGTACTCAGGGTGCTTTTTTAAATGAAAAAATAAAGCCTTCCCCACTGTATATTTTGAGAGGAGAAAGGATTTTTAAAACAAAGATAATGGAGAAATGCTTTAAGAGATCCATAATAATAGTAAAACCGGGTCTAGAGCCTGTTATGAGCTGTTCCAGGTCCCGAATGCACGTCACCTCACTAATCCACACAACAGGGCGAGGGAGGTGTAATTACCCCCATTGCACAGGTGAGGAAACTGAGCCTGGGAGAGGGTCAGCAAAGTGGCCAAGGCCCCGCGGTGGGGAAGCCAGGATTTGAACCAAGCCTGTGTAAGGCAGGCTAACCTGCCCCAAGAGCTGGAGTGTGAGGCTGGCTCCACCCCGTCGTTTTGTGGAGGAGCCAGAGACAGCCTCCACGCTGCTCAGTGCGCAGGGAACACTGACCATTTCCTTAGCAATCTGCTCCCCAACGATTGGGGAAAGGGAAGCGGGGAAATGTTTGAGGCACAGAGTTGGGTCCTTGGCACCGAGAATGCAGGTGTGTAAGGGACGACCCAGCGCCCTGGGAGCCTGGAAAAGGTGCCCCTTTGGGGCGGCTCCTCTCCACCCAGGCGGCAGCTTTTTGACAGCCTCTGCCAAGTCCAGATTCCTCCCTGTGCGTGAGGGGCTGCAGCCCCGTGGACGCAGATCCCACACAAGCAATTTTTGAGATTGTGAGACGTAAGCTATCTAGAAAAATTTCAAAGAGCAACCACACTCGCCTTTTCAAGAACGTGCAGTTTGACAGGTGAGAGAAGCGCAGGAGGGCGGCTACACGGGTCTCCCGGGGTGAGGTTGTAGCCAACGTTTCTAAGGAGCCAGAGGCTTTCCCAGTCCCCGGAAAGTCAACCTGTTTCCTGCAGTATTTCCTGTCCCCAAACTCCAGTACAAACTGGGATAGCAGCAGACCCTGGGAGTCACTGAGACAGAATTTCACCCAGGAACTCAGTTCCTGAAATAAGGAGTCATTTCGTTTCGGATGGGAGTGTGTGTCCCATCTGCACACACGGTGGTGGCGATGCTCCCTCCTGGGACTCTGGGGAGGGAAGCTCAGGCAGCGACGCCCCGGGACAGCCAGCACGTCTGCAGAGACGCTGGGCCACACAGTGCCACTCTCTACCCACTGGCAGGCCCCTCCGCCAGCCTCTGTGTGCTGCCTGCCCGCCCTCACAGGGTGAGAGCTGTGGGTGTGCCTGCAGACACCGCACAGGCACACATTCACACACACAGTTCACACACAGCACACCCTATCGAGAAACACACACAATCCCAAAGGTTACCCTATACACAAGACACACACAGCACACTTGGCACACATACATACACATACCCATATGTACACAAACACATTACTGACACGCACATACATGCACACATGCGCGCCCACACACACACACACACACACACACACACACAGGCCAGGCATCGCCTTTCTGGGAACAAAGCTCTGTCTGTCTGTGGCTGGGACGCCATCAATGAATGAGGGAGGGAGGTGACCACCTGGAGCAGTGGGCAGAGGGGGCAGTGAGGGCAGTAGAAAGTGAGGCGAAAGTAGAAACATTCTGTTCAAATACTCTTTGGGAAAACCACTAGGGGAATTTGAAAGTTTTCAGTTTTGTGAGTTTAGACCAAGTCTTCAGGTTTGCCAAACTGTTTATAATAAATCCCAGATCAGACTGTCTGCCAGACCTGGGGTCAGATCCTGTTCTACCACGGATGTGACCCCTTCGTTTCCTTATCTGTAACATGGAGCTCCCACCCCCAGCCCCTGAGCGCTGCTGTGTGAACACATCAGATACGGAGACACCCGGCCCCATAACCCACTGTCCCCATAACCCATGGTCAGCCCATTTCTTCCCTCTCGGGGCCACTCTCCAACGAGCTGAATTTTGATATCCAAAGTCTGTCAAATTATTTCATGCTTTATTGTTTCCCAATAGACTCTCTTTCTCTCCCTCAGCCTATCATCCCTTTAGTTCTAACGCATCTGGAATGAAGGGACACAGCCCCTTTCTAACCAGCATTAGTCCCAGGTGTGACCAGATCATGCAACATTACAAGGACTCAGGTGTTCTTAGGATAGAGTCTGGCAGGGTCCTTCCGCCACAGATGAGGAGGCAAAATTCGCCGGACCTGGGTCCCTGCCCCACCGTGAATGGTGAGAACCAGGGGTGTTGGGGCCACCAACGGCCTGGCCTCACTTCCCATGTGCTGCAGTGTATTCAAGCAAGAATGGGTTGAGTTCAAACTGCCATGTAAGGCTTCTAGCTTTTCTTGGAACACCTGAACGCCCGGTGAAAAAGTGCCCGTTTCTACTGGCTGAGAAATGGCGAGAGGCCCTTTGCCTGCAGCTGGAATCTACTTCATCAGGAAGCTTGTGAAACCCACAACAGAATGCCCAGCCCCGAGGCCCCCAAAGTGCTGCTGTGGGGGCACAGAGGGCCTATTTTTCCTGAGTGGCCCATCGGAAAGCGGGTTCCATTTTAAATCCCCAAATTCCTCCTGAAAGCTGGTAAGTGGGAGAGAGAAAAAGGTCTGATGTGGTCCGTGGGAGACCAAACTGCCCACACCCCTCCGGGGAAATGGAGCAACTGCTGTGCATCTTCACTCCCCGCCCCAGTCGCCTCATTTCCAAGGAACTGCTCTCAAAGCATGGGGGGGGGGGGGCACGGTGAGGCATTTCAGAAATGGTCTGTGTGTCTGTGGGACTCATTTTAATTCTTTGAAAAATAGTGTTTTCTGTCTCTCTGGTCACAGATGATCAACAAGGTGAGGGGGACATTTTGTTCTTTTTTCACTAAAGAGACTAAAATTAGAATCAGCACACTTGACCAGAACTTCTAAAAAAAATATTTAAGAAAGTGCATTTTCCTGGGAAAATAAGAATTTCGGATATTTCCATTGGAATTGTAACGCTGATGAGTATTGTCAAAGCTGTAAAAATGGGTTCTCTCTACTGAAGAGGAACCGTGTTCATTAACCGTCCTGTGAGACCAGAGTAGCCTTTTGTCAGATTTGGACTGTGATGGGCCTTTTTGGAGTCCTGCGAGGCACTGCTTTCCAAACTGCCTTTTGGGTAAACAGAATTCCTTTTTGTTCCACAAACAGCTTCCCCTGGCAGCCTCCTGCCCAGGACAAGGCTGCCCTTGCTTTTCTTGGGGTGTGAGGTCTGCTTCAGGTCTCCCTCTTCCCGGAGCTCACAACACCCCGTGTCAGCGGGCCACCTCCCGGGACCCCGGAGCACTCAGCCCGCTTGGGTCGGCTCCACCCGCAAAATGGGAACCCGGACGCTGGCCTGTAGGATGGCCAGCGCTCCGCACTTTGTCAGGTAAACCTGCAGGCCCACCGACTCTCCCGGAGAACCTGTGAAGAGTCAACATCTCCATTTGAAAGGGCTGCCCCTAAGGGCGCACAGCTGGGGGCCAAGCTGGGGCTGGAACCTTCTTTTCCTCTGGGACGGACTGTGGGGCTGAGGGAAGACCTAGCCTTCCACCAGTGCTCACCAGAGTCACCTCTATCTGGGGCTTTTGCCCCAAATCCTTTTGCTGGTGACTTTGCTCCAGGGCTATGTCGTTTTTTTAGCTGTCTCAAATAACATTTGGTTCCAAAAATACATAATTTTATTTATTTATTAAGTTTCTTGACTGACTACAAATTAGAAGGAGAGGCCCAATGGGGCGTCATGGAAACACATATACAATTAAAATATTATGCAAATGTTGTTCTTGGAATTCTCCATGCCTCCCCCAATGATGAGGAAACAATAGTCCATGGCAGACTTCCTTGCTCCCATACCCAAGGTCCCCCGAGTCCTGGAGAAGGAAGACACTTTTTAAAAGGCGGGTTGGGGAAACACTCAGGGGAGGGTTTATTGATTTAGTCTGGGAATGACCGATTCTAAGGTGGACCAGCCTAAGGCCACAGGGACATACCTTGCATGGCGCCTGCCTAACCTCAGACCTAAATTCTCAAATATCTCAGTCTAAGGATTATACCAGAGGCATAACTAAAGTGAAATTCAATTAATTGAAAGTTCTACTACTGGATATTTCAAAAATAAAACTTTCCAATTCAAAGTTGCCACCACCACAACAGACAATAAAATCCTGCCGCCTGATCACAATACCACTTTCAGATCACCTGATACCTGTGCCGGAAGGAGCCCAGGACTCATTCGTCTATGCAGTCCAGATTCGCTGTGAACCCAAGACGGTTCTACATGGCACATCATGACTCGCTGCCTGTGTCCTCCCCTCACCCCCTCCTGCCTCTGTATTTGCCATTTCCCTATTAAAGACAACTTGTTTTTCTTGAACAATTTATGACTTCCTTGTTTATATTTCCCTTATTCTAAGCCAATGCATCTCAAAGAGACCAAAACGTTTTATAAATTTTCTTTTAAGGGATCTTCATGCCCTAGTACGCATAATCTCATAAACATCACAGCTGAAGCACAAAATTCCAAAGTTAATTCTTTAAGACTTAAGGCAAAAAGGTGCGTTGAACATTGTGGTATTTTGGGGGACACCGACAACAGAATTAAACAGAGACCTGGGCCAGCCACAAAAACAATGGAAAAGTCTAATAAAAAATATCAGCATTCCATACTTAAGGTAAATCATATTCTCTATTATAATCATATTCACTCACATACTTTAAAAACACACCATTCTACACATGTCTTATCCACTTTCTAGTGCCTTCTATCTGCCTTGACAAATGATTAACAACCAGAAACAAAGTCAGGAAAGTCCTCCTCTTATCAGAAATGATCACGGAACATTGTCTTTCCCTCAGCTTCTCCGGAATCCTTCTCGCCACCCTGTTTCCCTCATAGTTCGGGGTCCCTTGGGAACTCTCCTTTGTTCTTCTTCTGCTTAGACAGCTCAAACACAGTAACCTCTTCAATGAAAGAGCAAATTCAAAAGTATCCTGGGACAATTTCCATGTGACCATTTTAAGAATGAATTTGGATAATGAGCCTCATAGTAAATAAAATATACAATGTACACATGGAGTTGCAGGTGGAGGATTATCTTCCAGGTTACATACTGACAAAATTCCCTAATCTTCAGTAGGCAAATAAAACAGAAAATCACTTCGCACAAATCCAGAACCATCTATGGAAATGTCCCAGACACGTCTCTGCTTCCCCTGCATCCACACGTTTAATCACTGCTCCTCTTCACAGTGTGTTTTCCTGATGTCTCATTCTGTAGCTACATTCCGTATGTTTGGCAACCTCCCCCTCATAGGAAGAAACTTCCAATTAATTTGGCTGCAAGTTTTGTCTCTATTAAGCTATTCCCAGAACCAATCCCTTCACCCCCTAACATTATAATTAAAGCAAATTATACTTTAAAGACATTTGAGGGTGAGATACGGCAGTAAAACATCTGTGGCTAGACCCAGACTGACAGAGCGAAGGGGGTGGGGAGAGCTGAAACAAGAAATCCACCAAAACAACAACAGAAATTTGGACCTGCCCCCCAAGTCGATTCTCCAGTCCTCCACTGATTACAGTTAACCCCACGAACATTTTCTGAGGGCGAATCCATCTAATTTGTCAATTCAACCCAACCTGTCCGCCTACCCCAGACAGCAGTAGCTCAAAATGGTTGATTTGTGCTCCATTCTGATCAGGGCTCCCGTACAAGAATTTTAGCTTATTCTGTCTTGAACCCAGAAACTGCCTTATCCTCCCAGGCCTCCCAGAACGAGGGCGGGAGATGACCTCGCCACCCTGCAGTCTGCTGGGTGCTCAACCCCCAAGGAAAGAAACCTCTTTGCTGTGAATTCAGGCCCGGATTTCACGGAGGAAAGAAGGTAAGAAGGGAGCGCCAGAGAAGGAAGACATTCAAGCCACCGTGGAATTTTACTGAAAGCAGTGTACCCCGTTTGCTCACGCCTGTGTGATGGCATTGTTCACACTCACCGCAGCGAAAAGGCCACAAATCCCCACCCCAAAGCGCTCTCCCCACCCAGCAGCGCCTAATGCCAACCGCTGCCGGGGTCTGCCTCCAGCCTGGGGGTCCCCACAGCGGGGACCAGGATCCCTTCCTTCCTCCCATCAGCTGAAGTGGTTCCCAGCCTCCATGCGTCCCCAAGTTCTTCGGCTCTGACCCCGACAAATTTCCCTAATTGAAAGCAATGACAGAGGTCCTCCACCCGACTCCAGGCCTCCCCCTCCCACACAGCGCCCCTTGAAGGAGGAAATTAATGTCCCCGCCAGAGACCCACCACCCCTGAGTCCAACGAGAGGCTCAAAGGGGCTTCCTCCCCAATGTGCGGGCGAGGTCAGTGCCCGGTGACTGGCTCCCCGGCCCGGCCCGCAGGTGCCCCCCGCAGCGGCCCCGCCCGCCCGCGTCTCCCGGGGCTCCGGCCGCTAATCCGCGCTAAGCGGTCACTAATTGACTGCGGCCGGAGTCAGAGGGCGCTGAACCCGAGGCCGGAGGGTGGGAGGGGAGGGGGGGAGGTACAACAATGGAAACATTTGGGGCCTGCGGGCTGCCCACACCTGGCCGCGGGGTCATCGGGTCACTGCTCAGTGCGCAGCCTGGGGCTGTGGGCCGGGGCTGCCTCCTGGGCGGAAAGAAGTGACTTTGCCGGCTCCTCCCGCCTCCTCCCCGCCCCCCTCCAGGGGGCCTCGGTTTTTAGAAATTCGCCCTGGAATGTGCAGTCGTGGGGGCGGGCCTGGAGGACTCGCGTTGCTCTAATCCCCAGAGCAGCCAGCGCACATTCTTGCCCGAACTCCGCTTTGTCCCGGGGTGTCTGGCAGGGACCCCCGCTTTGTCCTCCTTCCGCTCACCCCCTGCTGCTCTCCGGTCACCCAGCCCAGGCGCTGCGGCTAATTCCCGATCAGTTTCCCCGGCAGATCCTGGTCCAGACATTCCCCTGCCTATTAAAGTAGTAACAGCAACTGAATAATAATAATAACAACAACAACAACGTCCCATCCCGGGCGAAGCCGACCTCTGGGCCCGGAGTGGAGCCAGCGCTGGGTCCCAGGACGGCCGCGGCCTGGCCTCCCCCGGTGCCCGGTCTCCAGCTCCCCTCGGGGCCGCTCAGGTGGAGCCCGGCCTCCCCGGGCTGCCCGCGCCCTCGGGTCCGCTAAGCGCGGGGAGCAGGGCGGGCGCTCTCCGGGCTCCACCGCGGGCAGGGCGCTCGCACCCCCGTCCCCGTGGGCACCTGCGGGCTCCTGGCAGGAGGAGCCGCGCCCAACGAGGAGAGCCGCTTTCCGGGGGTGGAAAGGGGGCGGAGAGGCTCACGCCGCCGGCGCTCGAGTTCAGGTGCAGGCCCCCGTGGCCTGGCTGGTGTGAAATGGACTGAGGAGGACGGGGGGCTCCCCTCGCTGGAGCGCAGCCGGCGCCCCCACTTCCTCCGAAGTGTCCGCCGCCGCCGCAGCCCCACCAGCCGGGGCCGCCCCGAGGAGAAGCCCGGAAAGGGGGCGGGCGAGGCGGCTGGAGGGAGGGCCGAGGCGCGGGGATGCCGACGCGGCCCGCGGGGCGCACAGCCTCTTCTTCCCCGTTCGCAGCCGCGACCTCCGACCTCTTACCTACTCCGGGCTGCGGGACACGGTGCCCGCAAACCCGGCTCTTGCCCACGAGCACCGTCTGCACCCACCTCTCCTGGCGGGCCTTCCCAAACTCGGGGCGCGGGTGGTGGCAGCGCTCGGGACCCGGCGCCGCGCAGCAAATGCTCGGGAGGGAGTCCGGCGTCCGGCCCGGCCCCGGCGGACCTGCCCTCGGGCGGAGGCGTCCGCCCGGGTCGCGGCGAGGCCACTGGGGTCGCGCCCCCGGGACTGAGGACCCCGTCCTGCCCGGCCCCGGTTTCCCGCCAGCCCGCACCGAGCCGGGGCGCACCTGGGGCTTTTCTCTCCGCGCAGCCCCGACCTCGCCTCCCCGGGCGCTGGGCGGCCCGCCCTCCCCGCGCACCTGCGGGCCCGGGCCCAGGTGAGGCCGCTAACGCCGCTCCCGGGAGCGCTGGGCCGCGGCCTCCGGGAGGCTCCCCGCGCCCTGGCTCCTCCGCCATCCTCCGCCTCCCGCCCTCGGGGGTGGGGGGGTGGGGACGCGCAGCTCTGGCCCCGGCTGCGGTTCGAGAAGCCGAACCCGAACCCGCGAGGCCCGAATCTGCTGGCGGCGACGCCTCGGGGGCTCGCCCCTGGAAATGCTCGTGGCGCGGGAGGGCGGTTTGCGGTGCGGGAGGAGGTTTGCGGTGGGAGGCAGCTGTTGGAACACCTGCACCGGAGTCTGATAGGACATGTACCCATGTTTTTGTCCCCCCTTCGTCCCCGCACCGCACAGCGGGAAAGGCCGGGCTGGGAAAGAGCGGGTCGCTGCCCGGGTTAGAGAGCGCGCCCGGCGGGGACGGGGCCGTCCCGCCCTCCCAAAGGGGAGGCGAGGTGCGGGGGGGTCACCCCGCTGGAGCCCCATCCCGCCCTTCCCAGAAGGCAGGCGAGATGCGTGGGGGAGGGGTACCTCGCTGGAGCCCAGGAGGAGCAGGAAGGGAGCGGGGCGCCCAGACAAGTCCTGCGCCCAGATCCTCCGAACACAAAGTCAAATCCCCTGCCCCGAAGCGTCGGGCTCCTCAGAGCCGCCAGAAGTAGGTGTTTTAGGAGGCGGGACGCCGGGCCTGCGCCCCATTTCCCACCCCAGCCTGGACCAAGCGGGCGCTCCTTCCCCCGGGCGGCCCCGCTCCGGCTGGCAATGCGGGGCAGCAGGTGCCCCAGACAAGGTGGGCAAGGGGTGGACCAGACGCCCGCCTCCAACCTGTCCAGACCAAGAGGGGCCGGCAGGACGCAGGTGCTGGGCGGGGGCGGGGAGGGGGGCTTTTATTCGGGAGGTGAGAGGTGAGAGGTGAGAGGTGAGAGGTGAGAGAAGGTGCGGGAGCGCTCACAGCAGCCAGTGCTGGGGCGGGCGGCGCGGTGAGGACGGACCTCGATGCTCCTGCCTTCCGCGGGAGGCAGAGGGGACCGCTGGACAGAGGCAGGATGTGCCTGGACCAGGAGGGACCTGCGACCCCACATCAGAGTCCGAGGGCCCGAGAAGGAAAAATCTCTGAACCCTTTCAAGCGGGCCTGGGGCTCCCACTGGACGTGACCCGATGGTGCCACCGCCCGCACACAGCTTCCCTCCTGCACACACAGCTTCCCTCCCGCGCACACAGCTTCCCTCCCGCACACACAGCCTCAGGCCACCCAGAGCAGGGAATGGAGTTCTGAGTTCCTTAGGAAACTCTAATGGGAGGCGGGACTTAGGGGGCTGGGGCTCTGCTTCTCCACCCCAGGCCGCTCCTGGATGATTCCCAGCGGCCTCCGAGTGATTCTTCCCGAGCTTCCTGTCCCAAACCGATGGACCCCCCCCCCCACACACACACACACACATACCAGTCTGTCTGGTAAAGTCCCAGACCCGTGGGGCCTGATCCGGAGCCCGAGGCTGTGGGGGCTCGAGGCCCCAACGCCCAGCCACCTATGCGCTGGGAAGCAGAAGGGCACCTCATCCACCAGGTCCCCCAGAAAGCCAGCGGCGGCAGGAGGCCGGACACAGTGCAAGGAAGAGGAGCATGTGAAGAGGAGAGATTATGGCATTACTTGGCAAGGGAAAGTGCATGCACCTCTTCCATCCCCAAAGAAGCAGAATATTCTGGAGTCCAGAGCACCAGAGGCACCAAGATTGGGGGTCCCTAAGCCTGTGCCCCCAAGCGCTTCAAGTGTGGTGCCTCAGGGTGAAGGAGTAGGACATGTGTGTATGTGTGTGGGGGGGCGACCCAAACCTCACAGTGGGTGGGATGGAGAGAACCTATCTGGGGTCTCCTCTCCCCAGACGCAGGTCTGAACACCCATATCCTCGCTCCCTGAGGCCCAAGAACCTCACCCCCACATGCAGTTCTTAGGCCACAGGCCCCTGTCCCAGAAAAGAGGGTTGTTGTGTGGGTGTGTGAGGGGACCCTGCCCCCCCCCCCCCATGCTCAGTTCCCAGCACCAACAGCTTAACTAACAGCGGCCAGATCTGCGGCCGCTGATAGAATCCATACATATCCTCAAAAAAAAAAAAAAAAAAAGGAACTAAAAAGCTGCATCCCCAAGTCTCCCAGGCCACAGCCACAGGCCCCGGGCAGGACAAAAGGACACAGAGACCACCCCTCCTGGCCGGGCACGGCCTCCCTAGCCGCCCTGGAGGGCTCCCCCTTTTCTACCCCTTGATCTCCCACAGTTCCAACCCAGCCGAGGAGCCCTGACCAACGGTAGCTTTGAAGGCAAGTTCTAGGCATTTCGGGAAATGGAGTTCCTGACGTGGAAACCAAAGCTGCCTCTGGGTAAGAGACACAAACGGGGAGACCGTCTGAGAAAGGCTGCCAGGGCCCCGCCTGCCCAGCCTGCGCTGCAGTCCTGCCCGCCGGCCCCCTCTGGGCCACGGCGGTGAGAGCGCAGAGCGCGGGGCACAGGCAGGGCGGCACGCACACCCCTGGCGGCCAGAGCTGAAGAACTCCGCTGAGGGGCTGGGAGCACATTTGCCAGGGTTTGTGTTTGTACAGGGGCTGAGAACACGCTCCCTCCCTGTAAGGGGGCAGTGAACCCCCAAAACCTTCTACAGACACACCTTAGTCAGCGAACTCCGAAAGGCACCGGCGCACACGTCAAACTGTCAACACTTGACAAGAGGAGGCAGAAAGGAAAACTGGGGGGTTTCAGGGAAGAAGCCACCTCAGTAGGTTTGGGTGACACTATGCCCTTCCAGCCTTTCCTCAGAAACTTCCAGGAGGCCCAGAACACAAGCTAGTCAGCCTGCCTTTTGAGGTTTGGCCGGGACAGAAGCCCTGCCATGGTGACCCGGGGCGCAGGGGGGTGCGCTCGTGTGCCCTGGCGCATAGGTGGGCAGCATCCTTGGATGAGCCGGTCCTTAACTTAGAAGAAATCTACATTGAAGAAGTGGGGGGGCGGAAGCACAGCCCATTGGCAAGCGGAGTGCAAGAACCTCTCGCCTCTCCGTGGTGCCCGGGGGCGTCCGAAAAGCCCTCCAGCCTGCGGAGCAGGACTCGCGCTGCCCCCGCTACCACCTCGACGCTTCAGGACCTGCTCCGGGTCCCACACGGACTCCACCGCAGATTCCCGGTGCCGGAGTCGGGGGCAGAGACGGATTCCCTCCGGGAAAATCCCTGCGCGCACACCCCCCCACACACAGACCGCAGGTAAACACGCCCGGAGCCCCGCTGCCTGGCTAATTTCGGGCGCGGGAAAGCAAGCGGAGGGTGAGCAAAGCGCCTGCACACCCTGATCGCTCCCGCTTCGAGCCCGAGACCTCCCGAGAGCCTGCCCTCGCCTGCTCACAGCTGTTCCCGAGTTCAAACTTCGTCTCGGTGCTGCTCCCTCTTCGCATTCCTCGCTGCATGGAACATGGCGAGTGGACGCCCCCTCTAGGAGCAGGCGGCCTGAGCGGCGCAGGCGGCACCAGCGGCACCAGCGGCACCAGCGGCACCAGCGGCACCAGCGGCACCAGCGGCACCAGCGGCACCAGCGGCAGGCGCCGCGAGCGGCAGCGGCAGGGACGCACCAGGCGCGCGTGCTCTGCGGGGACAGAACGTGCGACCTGGGCTTCGGCGCCTCCAGCCCCCGGTGCGGGGAGGTAGGGGGCGAGGGAAGCGCTCCCCAACGTCCCGCCAGCGAGGGTGAAGTTGCTGTGCCTATCCTGGGATCTTTGACAGTAACCCCCCCCCCCCCGGCGGGGTGAGGGCGAGGATGATTTGGGGGGACCACCCAGTTCTCAGGCCTGCCCTGCAGCTGGTCCCCCTGATGTCCCCAAACAACACCCTCCCCAGTGGTCCTAGAAAAGCCGTGGGCTGGAGATGCCGGGCTCGGTACTCTCGGATCTGGAAGGCTTTCACTTTCTGCCCCAAAAGCCAAGAGCCAGGCCCTTCGCCCCTGCCCCGTGACCGCCTCTGCGCCCGCCCGGGCTGCCCCTCGCCCCCCGCCCCCGCCCCCTTCGGTCCAGGCTGCGCGCAGCGTCCGGCCCGCCCCGCACCAGCCAGGGCAGCCGGCTGTCTTGTTATTAAATTAAATCAGCGAGAAAGGGGGGTGTCTTACGTTGCATCGGCACACCAAGCATCTCCGAGAGCCCCTTGACAGTCCCCTCCGCGGGGACAGCTGCGCTCTGCATCATCTCGGAGCGAGAGCCAGCGAGTCGCAGTCTACGAAGATCTCTCGCTCTCTCTCTCTCTCTCTCTCTCTCTCTCTCAGGCTGGATTCAGGAATTTGAAAATAATAATAAAAAGCCCAACCAGGCCGCCAGAGTCACGGCGGAAGCAGGACCCTCCGCCTCTCCGGGAGGATTCCACAGGCTGGCTGCCCCCTCCCCCCGCCAGTCCTCAGTCTGTTTCAAATCCCTTTGATCTCGCTCTCCCGGGTTGGTGCACATCCCGGTTGAGACGCTGTTGCTGCAGCCCTGGCTTTTTCCCCTCCTCCCTCCCCCGCCCGCCGCGCTCCCCCTCCCCCTCCACCCTTCGCGTGCCGGACGCCGGGGAGGCCGCGGTCAGCGGCGTTTTGATTCATTCACACTGCAGGATCGGCCATGACGTCGCTTTCCGCAGGGAGGCCCGCCCTTCAGCCAGTTCCCCGCCGGGCAGGGCAGCGAGCGGCGGACACCGGTCAGAGTGGCGGGGCGGGGGGGTTCCTGGCGCCCCAAGTGGGGCCGACGGTGCGGGAGGGCGGGGCCGCACGCAGTGGGGAGGGGCCTCTCGGGCAGTCTCCCATCCCCACCCCGGCTCCGGCCGTGCGGCCGGCTCCCCGCGTATAAATACTGCGGCGTTCGGGACAGCGGCAGCAGGTGGTCCGGGCAGCAGCGCTCAGGGCTGGCCGGTTTCTGGGGGTCCTCCGGGGGTTCTGGCTCCGGCCGGCCGTTCTCCCAGCCCCTCCGTTCTGACCCAGGGCCGAGGAGGGGCGGGGCAGACCCTCGGGTGGCCCGGGCTGCACCGCGACGTCTTCCCCCTCGTGCGCTCTGGGTCCCGGGCGTCTCCCCGCGGGACTGAGCGCACTCCGTAATCCGCTGGCTCCGCCATCCTCTTCCTTTTTCTTCCCTGGCCAGTTCCCTTCCCTCCGACGCTCCCCGGGCTCGCTCTCTCTCCCCGGCGGCTGGATGAGGTGGGCCAGGGACAGCCGGTGCTCCGCCCGGAGCGCGCGTCACGCAGCAGGCGGCGCGGGCCGGGGAAGGGGGCCAGGGACTGTGCGCGGAGGTCGCGGGGGAGCGCAGGCCACCGTGCGCGCCCCCTCATGCCGTGGCCTGCACACTCCGCTCTGCCCTCTCTCCCCACCCGTCGGGGCCCCTTGCTTTTGGGCGACAGGGCCTCCCTGGCCGCCCAGCCGGGTCCACTCAGCTTGGTCCTGCCCTCGGTCCCTGGAGACCGCTCTGCGTGGCCCGCTGCAACCGCGGGCGCTTTGAAAAAATCTCAACCTCGCGCCTACAAGCAGGACACCCGGGCCAAGCAGCGAGGGGACGTGTGCCGCTTATTGTCAAGACAAGACACGCATAAACGCTTACACTCTCAACGCAAGGTCCCGGAGGAGATGAAACAGGCCCACTGCTGGCGCGGGCCTCCACGGAGGCTCTCTAAGGCTTCCTCAGACACTCGACGCCGCCCCCCTGCAGGCCAGCTCCGATACCGCAGGCAGCTAGCGCGGCTCCCCGGATCCCAGCCCGTGCGTCACCGCCTTCTGCGTTTTCTTCCCGAGATTGCGGGCACATGTGTCCTCCCCGCACCGCGAGGTCCAGCTCGCGTGGGAAGAGGAACTGTGCGCCCTCTCCAGCCTTCCCGCACACCCCCCGTTTTTGTTGTTTTGTTTTTGTTTTGTTTGTTTCCTGTTGTTTGTTTGTTATTGCTTTGTTGTCCCCAAACAGGGGACGCTAGGGTTGGGGAGGGAGGAGCATGAGGGCGGGGGTAGGTGGCGTGACCCCCTGCACTTAGCATTTGTCTTCGGTGGTGCCATAATGGCTTCTATGGCTACTGGCACTGGGTTGGCATAATTTCTATCCGGTTTACCATCGAGGTGACTCCAGTCCCCAAGAAAGAAAGAAAAAAGCAAAGAATCGGGTGACATTTTCAGTGTTTTCTACAAAAATATAACTAGTAAACAAACACAAGGAAGTGCCAGCCTCTGTTAGCAAAGATGAGCAAAATAAAACATCACAGTACATACCTCCTTTCATCGGTTAAATAGCCCTTAGTACTCTCACTAATATAGCTGGTGTGCCATAAGGAGAAAATTCTTAAATCCAGGTGGAGAGCAAGTTGGCAATTTGTGTCAAATCCATAAAACTTTCTCATACCCTTTAGCTCATGTAATTCCACTAGTACACACAAAAACATGGAAAAAAGTTTTTTGTGCATGATTATTACAGCATTTGTGTTGGAGAAAAATAACCTATTAAATACCCCCACAAAATAAAAGGTGTTTAGTGAAATACGTTAAATTTGTTTGGTAATGTGTTACACAATTATTGAAACTAATTATGAAATCTAGCCACATGGAAATGAAGACTGAGTTTTAAAAATCAGGATGCAATATTGTATGATTTTAAGTATAGAAAAATGTTAGCTGTGGTAATACCCACTGTTGATGAGGATGTTCAGAAATTAGAAAACATTTTCCTGATGGGAATTCAAAAAGGGACAGTGTCTTCTGAGGGGATTTTGGCGATATGTTTTGTAGCCTAAAGATTTGACCCAATTCATGCAGAAAATTATCCGCAGGAAATAACCAAGAATATTTATAAGGACAGAGTTGCAAGGAAGTTCATAACATTTTAAAAAGAGAATAACCTACATATCCAACAATAGAGTATTAAATAAATTTGAGTAAATAAAATTGAATGCCATGTAGTTGTTAGAAAATATATCAGAAGGATAATATTAATGTAGAAAAGTGTTTGAGATTGATTAGGAGGGGAAAAAGAGAATATGAAGCAATATGAATTTTGAGATATTTTAAAAAGAGAAGCATAGATGAAAATATGCTGAAATATAAAAGTGATTGTCTGATAAAATACTGTTTTCAAAATCATTGGGGGAAACTGAAAGATATCCAAATGCTATTTAAAACTACGTTAGGGTAAAAAGTATATTATATTATGGAGCTTTTTTTCTTTTTCCTCGTTCCCAGATTTCCTGTAAAGTGGTTATACTTTTTTCAGTACTATTATTAATGGATAAAGTATGTATATGCAGTGAAGTGTGGGGCCTGTGTGGTGATTGCTTTTATAATTTAGAATTATGTTTCTCAAATGTCCTGCTCCCCTGGTGTGAACCTGCCCAGGTCCTCCCCTCTTTTCATTACATGCCACTAGCCTGTGGGGGGGGAGCAGCATTACTGTGGTGGGGATGCTCCTGTGCCCAGCCCTCATTGGGGGGGGGGGGCATTGTCACTTCTACTGGATGGCAGAAGAGCCTTAGGAGGTCTACTTGGCCCTCAGTCCTGGAACTTGTGGTCAGCAGCTCAGCCAACAGATGCCTTTTCCGCGTTATAAGACTTTTCCAGAGGCATTTGCCTCCTGGTGAGAACTGGGTCCCCTTCCCAGGTCTTCTCCTAACATCTGCATCTACCAAGGCGTTTTGCTTCCCTCCAGGGTTCTCCACTTTCCTCACTAATGATGACACCCCAATAAAAACTCCCTTAAATAGGTTGTCAGTGCCTACTGCTGCTGATGGTAATAACAATAACTGTACAATAGTATGCCATGGCAATAAAAACAACCAGCACTCACTGAACGTTTAAAATTGTTCCAGCTGCCCTAACCAGGTTGGCTCAGTGGATAGAGCATTGGACTGCAAACTGAAAGGTCCCAGGTTCAATTCCAGTCAAGGGCATGTACCTTGGTTGTGGGCACATCCCAAATAGGAGGTGTGCAGGAGGCAGTTGATTGATGTTTCTCTCTCATCGATGTTTCTAACTCTCTATCCCCCTCCCTTCCTCTCTGTAAAAAATCAATAAGATATATTTATTTTAAAAAACTGTGCTAGGCCCCAAAGTAAGTGCTTCTACCTGCATAATTCTATTCCTTACAATAATTCAGTAAGTGGTTTTATTATACCTAGTTGGTGGATGAAAAAACTGAGGCTCACTAAGCTAGTCTCTATCACCAGAGAATGGGGAATAGCTGAACCCCACAGATAGACTCTCAGGTGGTGTGTATCACTGCTAACATTTCCTGTGCTTAAAATTAACATCACACAATATTGCATCCTGTTGTTTGGGCTTCAACCTCTGAGCTGACTCGGGGGGGCTTTTCTCACGAAAAGATGCCCAGGCTGGCAGGTGACCTCCCAGGAGAAGCAATCCTGGGAGCCCCGCTCAGACGTGTGCCTTTGGGAGCGGCCAGTTCTGTCAGGGCGGTCAGTCAACACCCAGTACCTCCTGGACATTTACACATTACATTTCTGGGAACCAAACCCACCATGTCAGTGGTTCCAATTCTGAGGGAAGGATCTCCAGCAACTGAATTTAGGAAAATGGTTGTAGCTTGCACTGGTCTAGCACTTCACATTTTTTCAAAGTTCTCCCACATATTTTAGCTCATTTTATCTTCATGACCAGGCCTGGGTTCGGGTATGAGGATCAGGAAACAGGAAGGTTAAGTGGTTTGCCTAAGGTCACACTACTAATGAGTCGCAAAGCGCACTGGAAATTAAATCCAGCCTCTGACTCCCAATCTGGTGCTCTTTCCACTCCGTATAGCTGACTTGGGAGTCTTCTAACCTTGACATTTTAGGAGCCTCACCGAGTGGGGGAGTTCACCTTCAGACACTAGCAATCCTGAGCCCCAGCCCCTTTCTCCACTGGGAGCAAACTGCCCCCCCCCCAATCACCCTATCTCCATCATCTCCTCCTTGTCCTCATTCCTCCTAAACCCTCTTTTATCATTAACATTTTGAAACTGTTTCCTTAATTATTCTCCTGCCATTGGAAACCTGCTCTCCCAGTCTCTGTGGCATCCTTTGATTTATCTTTGTCTGGATAACAGCTCCCTGATTCTCCTTGGGGAATTCAATTTTCATTCATTTTTCTGCTGGGTTAGATTGATATAGACCCTCTGCCCTGGTCCATATTACTCATCCCAGCAGAGAGAGCCAGGGAGACCAACCCTCAGCCCAGCCCCGGGGGAGCCACTGTCTTGTTCAGGGAGCCACAAGGAGTTCTCCAATAAAAGGACAGGGGCCTTTGCTCCTCTCCATCTGTCCACCCAGTCCTTCCAGTCATTTGTCACAGGTCCCTTTCGTGAGCCCACCCCACTTTGTCATTTGTCTCCTTCTCTTCCCAGAACCTTGCAGGGGTCTCTCCCCCCTATGATGCTGATCAGAAGGCGGTTGTTGCTCATCTTAAACCTGCCCTGTGTCCTTGACACAGAATTGAAGGGACACGGGGAAGGGATGGTCCTATCCTTGGGCATCTAACTCTCAAGATAGGATTCTGCATCTGTACGTGCCTGAGAGACAGAATCAGAAAAGGGCCCTGGGATCCTCAGAAAAGAAGGAACGTGACAATCGCTGACACAGATGCCCAGCTCTGCTCCAAGTGCTCCGTGTGTATTAGCGCTTTTGATCCTCCCTGCCTTTGAGACAGGGGCTATTACTATCCCCATTTTACAGATGAGGAAACTGAGGCACAGAGAGGCCAAGTGACATGCCCACGTTTGCCCAGGTAGTAGGCAGTGGAACCAGGACGTGGTTGCAGGTAGTCTGGCTCTATCTTTGTCAGCACCACAAGCATCACCAAAGCACTCTTATTTGAAGGTTCCTGGGCACGACTAAGTGGTGGGTCTGTGCAGAGTACATTACCAGGCAAGGCCAGGTCCTTCAAGGTCCGTCTGTGCAGCCCTCCCACCCCACACCTGTGTGCATGGGGAGCTGGAGAGTGAACCGGAGAATTTGGTCTTGTTCTAACCTCAGGTTTATTCTCTTTATTTCCCGTTAAAAACCGAGTGTATTTTAGATCATGCCTTCATTCACACATTTATTGAGCATCCACTGTATGCCAGCTCCTTGCTAGGCCCTGGAAGACAATGCTCTGGTGTGCCACATACAGACTGTCCCCGCTCACTTTGCTCCAGGACTCCCAGCATGCCTGTGAAACGGGACCAGCAAAACGCCCCACGTGCATCTGCCCTCCTTGTGCTGATAGGAGAATGGGTTCTGGGCTCGGAGTACTTGCATTTAAATCTCACCTTGGGCCTGGCCGGCGTGGCTCAGTGGCTGAGTGTCCACCTATGAACCAGGAGGTCATGGTTCGATTCCTGGTCAGGGCACGTGCCCGGGCTGGATTCCCAGTGTGGGGCATGCCAGAAGCAGCCAATCAATGGTTCTCTCTCATCATTGATATTACTATCTCTCCCTTTCTCTCTGAAATACAAATACACACACACACACACACACACACACACACACACACATTTTGCCGAAACCAGTTTGGCTCAGTGGATAGAGCATCCGCCTGCAGACTGAAAGGTCCCAGGTTCGATTCTGGTCAAAGGCAAGTACCTTGGCTGCAGGCACATCCCCAGTAGGGGGCGTACAAGAGACAGCTGATAGATGTTTCTTTCTTTTTTTAAAAAAATATATTTTATTGATTTTTTTTTTACAGAGAGGAAGGGAGAGGGTTAGAAAGTCAGAAACATCGATGAGAGAGAAACATCGCAAACCGGTTTTGGCGATGTTTCTGACTTTCTTTCCCTCTCCCTTCCTCTCTGTAAAAAAATCAATAATACACACACACACACACACACGCGTGCATATATATACACACCTCAATTTGGAGGACCCTAGTTGGGGTCACCTTTGGTGGGGTCTTTACTGTGCCTTCTCACTGGCCACATGGGGTCAAAACAGTAAGTCCTCTCCTCACAGAGGTCAGCAGAAGCAACCTGGGAGCTTTCCCTAGAAATGGTGACTGACATCATTATTGTTCACACGCCACCACCGCCCCCCACCCCGTCTCCCTTGGTAATATTTTGCCTGCTTTCCTTTCTCTGGTTTTGTTTTTACGGAAGAACCCAGGGGACAAGAAACTCTCTTGAATGTTTTCAAGCAAAGACTAGAACTTGGGAGCTGTTCTCTCCTAATAAACGTTCACTAAGAGAGAGAAGCCTGTGATCCTGGGTCACTGTGGTGTTTTCCCTTTGGGGGCGCTGGTGCGGGGGAGACCTGTGCTTGGTCACACGCTGAGGTCAAGGTGCCGACATTGTTCCTTGGGTAAAAATTTAGCTCTCATGTGAAAAGCGCCCATTCTGCCATCGAACCAGGCACCGTTTGTGCCAGGCCAAGGGGGCAGAAAGTCCCTGAGAGGGCCTGGGGGAGGGTCCCGCTTCCCTGAGGAGAGGCTCCTGGTGGACTGAGTCAGACTCCCGAGCTCAAACCCTGATACCCAGCGCAAGTTACTTAATCTTACCAACTTCGTTTTTCTCATCTGTAAAATGGGGAAAACCCCCTTTCATTACAGGGTGCCTGTTGGATTGGAGATGATGTGCATAAGTCCCAGATCCCAGTGCTCAACCCACAGGAGACACTCACACGTCCCAGTGTTCAACCCCCAGAAGACACTCACACGTCCCAGTGTTCAACCCACAGGAGACACTCACACGTCCCAGTGTTCAACCCACGTCCCAGAGTTCAACCCCCAGAAGACACTCACATGTCCCAGTGTTCAACCCCCAGAAGACACTCACATGTCCCAGTGTTCAACCCACAGGAGACACTCACACGTCCCAGTGCTCAACCCACGTCCCAGAGTTCAACCCCCAGAAGACACTCACATGTCCCAGTGTTCAACCCACAGGAGACACTCACACGTCCCAGAGTTCAACCCCCAGAAGACACTCACAGGTCCCAGTGTTCAACCCACAGGAGACACTCACACGTCCCAGTGTTCAACCCACGTCCCAGAGTTCAACCCCCAGAAGACACTCACACGTCCCAGTGTTCAACCCACAGGAGACACTCACACGTCCCAGTGTTCAACCCACGTCCCAGAGTTCAACCCCCAGAAGACACTCACATGTCCCAGTGTTCAACCCACAGGAGACACTCACACGTCCCAGTATTCAACCCACGTCCCAGAGTTCAACCCCCAGAAGACACTCACACGTCCCAGTGTTCAACCCACAGGAGACACTCACACGTCCCAGTGCTCAACCCCCAGAAGACACTCACACGTCCCAGTGTTCAACCCACAGGAGACACTCACACGTCCCAGTGCTCAACCCACAGGAGACACTCACACGTCCCAGTGCTCAACCCCCAGATGACACTCACACGTCCCAGTGTTCAACCCACAGGAGACACTCACACGTCCCAGTGTTCAACCCACAGGAGACACTCACACGTCCCAGTGCTCAACCCACAGGAGACACTCACACGTCCCAGTGCTCAACCCACAGGAGACACTCACACGTCCCAGTGCTCAGCCCCCAGATGACACTCACACGTCCCAGTGTTCAACCCACAGGAGACACTCACACGTCCCAGTGCTCAACCCACAGGAGACACTCACACGTCCCAGTGCTCAGCCCCCAGATGACACTCACACGTCCCAGTGCTCAACCCACAGGAGACACTCACACGTCCCAGTGTTCAACCCACAGGAGACACTCACACGTCCTAGTGCTCAGCCCCCAGATGACACTCACACGTCCCAGTGCTCAACCCACAGGAGACACTCACACGTCCCAGTGCTCAACCCACAGGAGACACTCACACGTCCCAGTGCTCAACCCACAGGAGACACTCACACGTCCCAGTGCTCAACCCACAGGAGACACTCACACGTCCCAGTGTTCAACCCACAGGAGACACTCACACGTCCCAGTGTTCAACCCCCAGAAGACACTCACAGGTCCCAGTGCTCAACCCCCAGAAGACACTCACAGGTCCCAGTGTTCAACCCCCAGAAGACACTCACAGGTCCCAGTGCTCAACCCCCAGAAGACACTCACAGGTCCCAGTGCTCAACCCACAGAAGACACTCACACGTCCCAGTGCTCAACCCACAGAAGACACTCACACGTCCCAGTGCTCAACCCACAGGAGACACTCACAGGTCCCAGTGTTCAACCCACAGGAGACACTCACACGTCCCAGTGTTCAACCCACGTCCCAGAGTTCAACCCCCAGAAGACACTCACACGTCCCAGTGTTCAACCCCCAGAAGACACTCACACGTCCCAGTGTTCAACCCACAGGAGACACTCACACGTCCCAGTGTTCAACCCACGTCCCAGAGTTCAACCCCCAGAAGACACTCACATGTCCCAGTGTTCAACCCCCAGAAGACACTCACACGTCCCAGTGTTCAACCCACAGGAGACACTCACACGTCCCAGAGTTCAACCCCCAGAAGACACTCACAGGTCCCAGTGCTCAACCCCCAGAAGACACTCACACGTCCCAGAGTTCAACCCCCAGAAGACACACATCCCAGAGTTCAACCCCCAGAAGACACTCACACGTCCCAAAGTTCAACCCACAGAAGACACTCACATGTCCCAGTGCTCAACCCCCAGAAGACACTCACATGTCCCAGTGCTCAACCCATGAGAGACACTTGAATGTCATGGCTGTCATTAATGAGTGACCACAGTAGTAATGAGATGACCTAGTTCCTTCCCCAGCCACCCCACAGCCTCCGCCTCCCACCAAACTGTCTGCCTTTAGAAGCTGTCTACGCACACACCTGCAATCACGCTCTTTGTTTTCGTGAGTTTTTAAAGTTGACTGGATGTGCAAATTCATTTAACAGAAGAACTTGGATTCCAGAGGCTGTCAATCACAAAGGCTCAGAGGCATCCTCTGTCCCAGAACAATCTTGGTGACCAGCATTTCGCGGAGCTCTGGTCTGTAAGGGCTTTTCCGACTGTGGCTCACCGCACCGCACCGGGTGGTAGGCACCTCATCTGACCACCATGTTACAGAAGAGGAAACAAGGCAGCATGGCGGAGGCGCTCAGTCTCAGAGCTGCTGAAGGGGAGGTAATAACCCAGCTGGTGTGGCTCAGTGGGTGAGTGTCAACCTATGAACCAGGAGGTCACGGTTTGATTCCCAGTCAGGGCACATGCCCAGGTTGCAGACTCGATCCCCATTAGGGGACGTGCAGGAGGCAGCTGATCAACGATTCTCGCTTGTTGATGTTGCTCTCTCTCCCTCTCCCTTCCTCTCTGAAATAAATTTTTAAAAACAATTTTTTTTAAAGAGAAGGTTGTAAGTGTGCAGAGGCAGGAGTGGAAAGTCCAGCCTGGAGATATATATATATATATATATTTGATTTTTTACAGAGCGGAAGGGAGAGGGATAGAAAGTCAGAAACATTGATGAGAGAGAAACATCGATCAGCTGCCTCTTGCACGCCCCCTACTGGGGATGTGCCCGCAGCCAAGGTACATGCCCTTGACCGGAATCGAACCCGGGACCTTTCAGTCCGCAGGCCTATGCTCTATCCACTGAGCCAAACCGGTTTCGGCAGCCTGGATCCATTTAAAAACAGCTGCAGGTGTCAAGGTTAATCTATTAAAAACCCCATCATCCTTTGTGGAAACATTTTTGCTAGAGAAGCTTAACTCAGCAATTTCCTCGCAGGAAGTGACTTGCAGCCCAAAGATGTGGGTGTGTTAGATGTGGGCAGAGGTGGCAGCAGAAAGGCCCCGCCCAGGAGGGTCGTGCGCGGAGAAAAGGAGCAGGGAGGCAGGTCTGAGTCTGGAAGCAGAGGGGCTTCTGGTTTGGGGACAGCGTGTGCCCTGGGGGCTTTACTGACGGAGGTGCACAGCGGGACGGTAACAGTACCTGCCTGCTGTACGGTCACAGGAGGGCTACCGCCCTTAGCACAGGCCTGGCACAGAGACACCCCCTAAATGTCAACTCGCTTTCGTGGAGAAGGACAGGAACCCAGCACCAATTCCATCTCTGCACACCCTCCTCGCTATGAAGGGGCCTGCCCTTGGCCACTAAGGTCTTCTGCTTGAAAACATTGGCCCAGAAGGGACCAGGGCACTGTGACTATGGCCACTTTTGTTGTTGTTAATCCTCACCTGGGGATATTTTCTCCATTGAGTTTTAGACAGAGTGGAAGGGAAGGAGGGAGGGATAGAGAGCTAGAGAAAGAGAGAGAGAGAAACATCGATGTGAGAGAGACATATAGATCTGTTGCTTCCAGCGTGTACCCCAACCGGGGCCTAGGATCGAACCTACAACCCAAGTACATGCCCTTGACCAGCGAATGGAACGAACTCTCGACCCTTCAGTCTGTGGGCCAACAGTCTAACCCTGAACCACACCCGCCAGGGCAACTATGACCCCTTTTGGTGATCAAGAAATAAATACTTAAAGATCTTTGGGGGGCAAAGACAGAGATCCTGGATCTCTCTACGCCCAGTTTGTGTGGCTGTGAGAATGTGGACTCTGCAGGCGGCTCCAGAGGGAAGTCAGAGTGTCTGTCCCATGTGGGGTAGGAGCTGGGGAAGGGGTGTGGCGGGTGGTGGGGGCTGTCCCAAGGAAGAGGACTGGGCCGACTGTTCTGTGTTGCTCGGGGATGGCAATACCCAGATGGTGCCCCTGACGAGGTCTGTGTGAGAGCCTCTGTGAGGAGCTGCTGGGCAAGCACTCTGCCCGCTCGTCCACCCCCTGGCCCTGCACACAGCGCCCCTCAGACCTACTGTGCGCCCGGGCCTGCGGTCAGATGACAGATTCGGATCCAGTGGGCCTGGGGCCTAAGAGTCTGCCTTTCTAACTAGTTGCCAGGCGACGCTGCTTGGCCTGTGGCCACACTGGGTGTAAGCACACGCTCGGCCTTCACTGTCCCAGACAGTAGCCCCCAGTCGGGTGGCTGCTGGGGCTGAAACGTGGCCACTCAGGAATGAGATGTTATAAAGGTAAACTGCGTGTTAGGCCTTAGGTCCAAAGGAAGGAATGTAACATATCTCATGAAGGGTTTTCAAACTTCTTTTACATGTTGGAATGGCAATATATTGGGTTAAATAAAGCCCATTACTACTTTCACTTCTTTCTCCTGCCAGCACAGCTCCCAGGACACTTTAAAGGACCCACATGGCCGGCATCGTACTTCCACTGGGTGCTTCTGCGTTGTGTGCTCTGTGCACCCCGCACCCAGCAGCCCCGTTCCCCGCAGCGCCCAGCACGGTGTCTGGCGCCTGTAAAGGACCGGTGAGCATTTGCCGAAAGCCTGAGGGGGAGGATGCTCCCCGGTGCAGCCCCCGGAGAGATGGGCCCCCCAGGCTGACGGAGAGACCTCAGCTGCACGAACAGCCCCAGACGCAGAGCAGGTGGCTGTGCCTGAAGAATGACCATCTCCCCCTTGCAGTTGACCCTGACCTGCCACCCATCCATTCTCCTTCAGGCTCGGCCCCGCCCCCTGCTCTTTTCAAGGCTTTGATGGCCAAGAAAATAGAAATTCTGGTGCTCCCTCCCCAGGGGCCGGAGAAAGAGCAGGGCTGGGGGCTGTCTGAAGCCCAGGGACCAGGCTTCCTGTCTTCCCGAAGCCACCTCAGCTACCGCCGGGGTGCCACCCCTCTCCTCTGCTCCCCTCCCCCAGCCCTCCTGGAGGTGGGGCAGGAATGGGGGAAGCCCAGGACCAGGCGCACAGGCCGGCCAAGAGCCTGCACTGCCCCCCTGAGCCCTGTCACCGCGGGAGGGGTTCTCAGAGGATGAGATGGAAGATGCTCCCCCTCTCGCACCTGGAAGTTGACAGGGAGAGAGAGGGCCGCCCTGAGCCAGGCCTCACACCCTCGGACACTCCAGTGACCAGTCAGGGGCCGGGGGACACGGGGCTGTGCGGGGAGGGCCAGCACCAGCAGCGGCTCTGGTGAGCCAGGAGGGGCCCCGGGGTGCTCGGAGCCGGGCTCTGGGCTGAGGTCTGGCCCTGCCCTGGGGCCCGGTGTGTGCACAGGGGACTTGGACCCTCCCATTTCAGCATCTCCCGCCCTCTCCTCCCACTCTTTCCCCTCCAGCCTCGGACCCTGAGCAGGACAAAGAGAATTCCTGAAGCACGGAACTTACCAGAGGCCCAGGGAGGACTCTGCCTTCACGGTGAGGCCGGGAGGCCGGGACGCTGGGCCGGGACCGGCAGTCCGTCGCTGCGTGCTGGTGGCTCTAGAGGAAAGTCAGAGTGTCTGTCCCATGTGGGGTGGGCGCTGGGGAAGGGGCGTGGCGGGGGGTGTCCAAGGAAGAGGACTGGGCAGAACCAGAGGAAGCCCTCTCTCTGTCCTAGGAAACTGGGGAATGAGGGCCTGTCTGGGGGAGGGTAGCTGAGGGGCTGGAGGCCGCCTCAGGGAAAATTAAATTGCACTTGAGGGCAAATTCTATTAGGGAATAGAGCCTGTCTCTCAACAGCCTGCGTCCATTTAGGTGATTAGCTCAGCCCAGCACCTCCGCCCCAGAGCCTGGCGAGCTCTGTCCCTCAGCTGGGGAGCCAGGCTCCTGGCCTCTGGCCCCTGCTCCCCTCTCCTGCCCCCCAGCTCTCCGCTCCTGCCTCCCAGCCTGCCCTGGGAGGACCCTCATCTGGCCACTCCCAGCCCCCAGGCTCTTTGAAAGTGGCCAGGAGGGCACGAGGACCCCTCGGCTCACAGCGAGGGGGGTCTGCCCTGCTTCACTCCGGTCAGGGCCAGGGAGGTCAGAGGTCAGATGCGGGAGAGACCAGCGGGCACGGGTGCTCAGCTGGCTGGCAGACAGGAAGGACCTGGGCACGGGGAGCAGGGAGAGGGAGAGATGGTGGCCTGTGAGTGCAGGGGCAAGCAGAACAGTGCAGAGCTGGACAAGAGGCAGGGTTTGGGTCAGCACCATTTAGAACCAGGGATGCGGGGGCGGGGGGATGTACAGAAAAATGGGAGTGGCTGCGTTGGGAGAATGTCCAACGTAACGATAAACCGATACCATGCGATGGTCAGTGGTGACACAGTCACGATGGGACTTGCTCGCTGTATCCAGGCTCTGGCAGAAGCATCTAGATCTGGGGCCCACCCACCAGCACCCACGGCACCCAAGTCCCTGATTGACAGGCCAAGCTCAACCCCTAGATCCTCCTCTGGACCCTGCCGCTCATTTCAACCAGTGGAAGGGTTTGTTCCGTTCCTTCCGTTTCCGGCTGTCATGGGACTTTGTTTGCTTAACCAGACATTTGGACACGGATGCAGTTCCCACACGAGACACCCAGGGTGCGGGCCACACAGTGCGGCTGTGCACAGCGTCACGGACCGGGGCACGCATGTTCCAGAGTGAGGGGGCCTCCTCTCTCAGGCCCCCCTAGTGAGCTTACCCTTAAACCAGGGGCTTAACGGGGGGTTCACACGGCTCTCGAGGTCGCCCTAGGCCAGTGGTCGGCAAACGCATCAGCCAACGGAGCCAAATATCAACAGGACAACAATGGAAATGTCTTTGGAGAGCCAAATTTCTAAACTTAAACTTCTTCCAACGCCACTTCTTCAAAATAGACTCGCCCAGGCCGTGGTGTTTTGTGGAAGAGCCGCACTCAAGGGGCCAAAGAGCCGCATGTGGCTCGTGAGCCGCAGTTTGCCGACCACTGCCCTAGTCCCCGTGGCGAGGGATCTGTGCTCTGTGGGGCAGGCAGAAGGCCCGAGGAAGGGAAGTGTAGGGTGCTGGGCACCGGGGCGTCCCGTCTCCCGCCTGCCGGCCCGTGAGCCGTGTGGCTGCATGCGAAGCCCAGGCCCTGTGCCCACGCCTCCCGCCCAGGTGTCTGTCAGCAGGGCTCCTCTTGGAGCGCACTCCGGGGAGTCTCTGCCCACCCCAGCCCTGCCTCATTGTCGGGGCGTGGGTTCAGCCTGGTGAGTCCTGGGATCTGCGTGGGGCTGTGGCTGGCCTGCCCCACCCCCTCGGTCTGCCAGGCTCCCAACACCAAACAGCATTGGCAAGAACGCCCTGCCGCCAAGACCCCTTGCTAACAAGGGGCAGGGCCTCCTGGGGGCCCAGCGGTCTCGGTGACAAGAGCGTCCTGGGGGCACACGCCCCTGCTCTGGACAGGCCCTGGCTGCGCCCGTCCTGCTCCCACCACCCCGGCCGGCCTGGCGCTCGGGGGTCTGAGGAGCCCCAGGTCAGTCAAGGAGGGTTGACTTTCATCCTCCTCACAGGGGTCTCCACTGAGGCTCCTGCCGCCCGCTCTGGGGAGGCCGCTGTGCCCTTGAGCCGCGCTCCCCGACGACGGGGATGGATGTGGCTGAGTCCTGGCCCCTCTCCACACACCTCTTTCCGGCGCGGAGGAAGCTGTCTTGCTCACGGTGACATTGCCAGCTCCAAGGACGAAGCCCGGCACGTTGGCGTCTTAGTTATTTGCTCCGCGAACGGATGCAGGAGGGAGGGAGCTTCTGATTAACCCGCCGCTGGGCCGGAGCGGAGCCGGAGTGCGTCCTCCCGGGCAGCGGGGCGGCGGGCGCTGGCCTGTCAGGTCTGGTTAGGCTGTCGGCCCATTATTGGTGTGGTCGCTGGTTAGAGACTCAAGGTTACGGCTGTCAGGACCCTGCTTCCCTTGCGCCCCTAATGGCTCCTGGCTTTTTATGTACTTCCTGCTCTCCGGGGGCGCCCTGCAGACTTTATTACAGGGCCCCGCGGCCGCCGTGATGAGAGCTGGAGAAGGAAGGGGACGCCTGGGAAATGCCCCCGGGCCTCCTGTGGCTGGAATGGGTCTGGGGGTCCCTGCCTGTGAGCCCCCCCGGGTGCTGGCCCAGGCCTCGAATGCTGCTTCTCCCCTGACCCTCCTACCCCTTCCTCCCCAGCACCCCTGGTATCTCAGGACCTGCTCCTCAGACCGGAAGCATCTGAGAGGCCTGCTAGCCGGCCCCTTCCTGCAGACTCACCCCTGCGCCCCCACAGCAAGCCCCGGCCTGTGTGTGAACCAGCAGCTCACCGGCAAGGGTCACCAAGGCACACAGCCTATGGCGCTGCTGAGGAACTACATGTTTTTCATACTCTTCAGTATCTCCCCTCTCCCTAGGCTGCTGAGTGCATACGGGGCAGAGAGCGCCGAATCAGCCTAGGACACGGGGTGAGTCTGGCAAAGCCAGGAGGTGTTTCACTTGCTGGGGAGCGTGGAGGCCGTTCACTCATTCCTCAGCCACTCAGTGAGCAGCCAGGGTGACGGACGGAGAGTCAGGGACGGACAGGCTCAGCTCTTCCCCGCCCAGGGTTCACGGTCTGATGGGGAGGCCCAGCGGTTGGCACACACCTTCAGCAATGTGATGGGAGCAACAGGAGGGGCCAGGATGGGGCTTGCGTGGCCTACAGAGCGGGGGAGGAGCCTGGCCCCCGGGGGGTTGGAGGAGGGGGGTGGAGGGTCAGAGAAGTTTTCTCAGAGGAGGTGACATTTAACCCCGACAGGAGTCTGTGGGGAAGAATTGTGAGTGGGGAGAAGGGCGCACACAAAGGCCATGGAGTGGGAGAGCCTGAGACCTGGGGACCCACGAGTCCTACTTACATGCTACTGGCCGAGGAGAACTTGCCCTCAGGCCTGGACCCGTCACACCGGGGAGAGGAAGGGAGAGGGATAGAAAGTCAGAAACATCGATGAGAGAGAAACATCGATCAGCTGCCTCTTGCACACCCCCTACTGGGGATGTGCCCGCAGCCAAGGTACATGTCCTTGACCGGAATCGAACCTGGGACCCTTCAGTCCACAGGCTGACACTCTATCCACTGAGCCAAACCTGTTTCAGCCAGGGATATCTTTTTAAAAGATACCTGAGCCCTGGGCAGGGTTGTTGAATGGTTAGAGCATCAATGATGCACCAAAGGGTCACAGGTTTAATCCTGGCCCAGGTCAGGATGCATGGGGGAGGCAACCAATTGATGGGTTGCTGTCTCATGGATGGTTCCCTCCCTCTCTCTCTCTCTCTCTCTCTCTCTCCCCCTCTCCCTCCTTCCCTCCTCCCTCTCTTCCTCTCTCTGTAAAAATCAAGGGAAAAAATGCCCTCCAGTGAGGATTAACACCAACAACAATGCAGACTGTCCTCTCTGTTAAACCCCTACCAGCCCTGCAGGGTCTGGTCTAGTCTTCCAGGCTGTTCCTCGGTCCGTTCAGGCCTTGTTAGTGCTTTTCCACCTCTTTCTTTCCCCCCACCCCTGCCCCGTACGCTAATCCTGGTGAACCCCTGCTCCTCTTGCATGTCCCCCACCTTCCCCGCCTGAAGAGGAGGTGACTGCTGGGGCCCACAGCCCTTCGGGGGCATCTCTCCAAGGCTGAACTGCAATGGAGCTCCATATGGGGGTCCGGGGTCGGGGAGTGTCTCCCTCTCCAGGCTCCACACTCCCTGAGGGCAGGACACACAGAACTCCGCTCTGAGAGTTACTGCCTCTCAGAACAGACCCACCTAACGCTCTCCTCTGGGGGGACAATGTGTGAGGACAGACCCCCCAACGCTCTCCTCTGGGGGGACAATGTGTGAGGACAGACCCCCCCAACGCTCTCCTCTGGGGGACAATGTGTGAGGACAGACCCCCCCAACGCTCTCCTCTGGGAGACAATGTGTGAGGACAGACCCCCCAACGCTCTCCTCTGGGGGGACAATGTGTGAGGACAGACCCCCCCAACGCTCTCCTCTGGGGGGACAATGTGTGAGGACAGACCCCCCAACGCTCTCCTCTGGGGGGACAACGTGTGAGGACAGGCCCCCCAACGCTCTCCTCTGGGGGGACAATGTGTGAGGACAGACCCCCCAACGCTCTCCTCTGGGGGACAATGTGTGAGGACAGGCCCCCCCAACGCTCTCCTCTGGGGGACAATGTGTGAGGACAGGCCCCCCCAACGCTCTCCTCTGGGGGGACAACGTGTGAGGACAGACCCCCCAACGCTCTCCTCTGGGGGGACAATGTGTGAGGACAGGCTCCCCCAACGCTCTCCTCTGGGGGGACAACGTGTGAGGACAGACCCCCCAACGCTCTCCTCTGGGGGGACAATGTGTGAGGACAGGCTCCCCCAACGCTCTCCTCTGGGGGGACAACGTGTGAGGACAGACCCCCCAACGCTCTCCTCTGGGGGGACAATGTGTGAGGACAGGCTCCCCCAACGCTCTCCTCTGGGGGGACAACGTGTGAGGACAGACCCCCCAACGCTCTCCTCTGGGGGGACAATGTGTGAGGACAGACCCCCCCAACGCTCTCCTCTGGGGGGACAACGTGTGAGGACAGGCCCCCCCAACGCTCTCCTCTGGGGGGACAATGTGTGAGGACAGGCCCCCCAACACTCTCTTCTGGGGGGACAACGTGTGAGGACAGACCCCCCCAATGCTCTCCTCTGGGGGGACAACGTGTGAGGACAGACCCCCCCAACGCTCTCCTCTGGGGGGACAACGTGTGAGGACAGACCCCCCAACGCTCTCCTCTGGGGGGACAACGTGTGAGGACAGACCCCCCCAACGCTCTCCTCTGGGGGACAATGTGTGAGGACAGACCCCCCAACGCTCTCCTCTGGGGGGACAATGTGTGAGGACAGGCCCCCCAACGCTCTCCTCTGGGGGGACAACGTGTGAGGACAGGCCCCCCAACGCTCTCCTCTGGGGGGACAATGTGTGAGGACAGGCCCCCCCAACGCTCTCCTCTGGGGGGACAATGTGTGAGGACAGGCACTCCCACCGTTGTTCCCAGTCTGATCATCAGTGACTGTGGCCTGCTGTAGCGAGTCCCCCATCTTCTCCCCCCCCAAAAAGCACACACAACACTGACTCCGTCTTCTCCGTCACAGGAACAGGACAGTGTGACAGCGAGCCCTGCTCAGGTCACAGGCCCGGGACAAACAGAGCGCGCCCACCCTCACAGCGCCGGAGCTGAGGGCTCCCTTTGGCCGTAATGCACCGTGAAGGCCACATTTCACACTTGTCGCTCTGGAACAGGCCCCGGGGAACTGCTCCCGGAGGGTGGAAATTGGAACTTGTCACGGTCATTTGCCCGTTTTAGCCGCACACACTTCAGGGCTGATGCACGTGGTCTGACCTGTGGTGGCCGTGAATAAACCGACCTCAGAGCCATCGAGGGCTGGACCCCTCTGCCCTCGGCTGGGGGACGCCTGGCGGCTGGCCGGACACAGCCCTTGGTCGGCGTGTCATCCGATTTATTCACCCGACAGCCCTGCCGTCCCCGACCCCGGGAGGACGGCGGCCGGCCAGGCCTCCCCCAGGTTGCTGGTGGGTCTGCCCCGGACGAGGACCAGGCCGCTCCGGACACGGCGGCGCCTCCTCCCAGCCTGCACCTCCCTGCTCACTCGCCCAGTGCAGTGCACGTGGGGTCCTGGGTCGGAAGGGCGAGCTCACTGCTGTGTGGCAATGACAGTCTCCCACAGTTTATGGGCTGGGTGGAGTTTCTCTCGCGTCTGGGTTCCTCGTCCACCTCGAGTCCGTCTCTGGGTCAGGCAGCGGCCCGGTGTTCCGTTTGTTTCCCGGGGTGGTGAGCCCGTGCCCCATCGCTACCGACTGTCCCACTGGTGCCCAGGGCCACCTTTGTCAGGCCTCACACTGCCACACATTCATGGCCCTTCCTGTGACCCACTGGCCCACTTATTTGTTCCTACGGTAAAACACACCTAAAAGGAATTCTCGCCTGGCCGGTGTGACCTGGCGTTTGTGTTGACCTATGAACCAGGAGGTCACGGTTTGATTGCCTGTCAGGGCACATGCCTAAGCTGTGGGCTCGATCCCTAGCAGGAGGTGTGCAGGAAGCAGCGACCAGTGATTCTCTCTCAGTGTTGATGTTTCTCTCTCCCTCTCTGAAATTTTATATATATGTGTGTGTGTATATGTGTGTGTGTATAAAAATTTTAAAAGTTCTTATAGTGCAAGCCCCTTACTTTGCTCTTTCCCCCTGAAACTGACTCAGCCATTGCTGAAAGGGTCTTCGAGGTGTAGCATTAAGTGCAGAAAACACCGTGTGGAATGGTGTTGAGAGCATGTCTTTCTTCGTATTTGCAGAGATCAGGTCTGAAAGGACACCCAGGAAGCTAGCAGCACCACAAGCTGCCCGGGAGGGCACCTGAGTGGCTGGGGGACAGAGCAAAGAGAGAGACATGTCACTCTCTGTCCTTCTGAATTTTTTTAATACTTAAGCATGTGCTGCCTGTTGGAAACAATAAGCAAAATTAATTTTTTAAAAAGAGCCACGAATGCAAAAGGCCTTCGAGACGCATAGAGGCCTTTGAAAGCACAGCGGTTTTGGCTTTGAGGGATGGCACCAAGTCCCTCCATGGACGGGCAGCCTCTCCCGAGGACGCCGGGCCACTCCCAGTGCGTAGTGGCCTGTACGGTGCAGTGGCTCACACCCTCCCGGGGTGTCGGCTGCCCGGTGTCCCTGGCTGCTGGGTCTCTGAAGTCCATCCCCACCCCAATCCCTGGTCCTGGCGAATCACAACATACAGTGAACTCCTGTTACGTGCTGGTGCTATCAGCCACACCTTACCGTCTTCTTCTTCTTTTTTAATATATATTTTTATTATGCCCTTGACCGGAATTGAACCCGGGACCCCCGACACTCCATCCACTGAGCCAAACCTTGTTTATAGACAAGAAACTCAGGCTCAGAGAAGCGCTGGCCAAGGTCACGGGACTGCCCCGTCCTCAGGGAGCTCAGACGCGCTGGGGGAGACCACAGCCCGGGCACCAGGCTGCCCGGTGCTCACGTGGCAAGAATGACTGCTGTCGTTCCGAACACGGCAGTAAACAGCATACATTTCCCTTCACTCTAGCTAATACCGTCGTTTCATTTTTGCCAGCAGGATAGACAAAAGGTGGCATTTGTCCCTGGGTTTTCCTACGTTGGCCCATTCTTTTCAATAGGGCTTTAGTCCTTGTCCTATTTACAATGGAACTTCAAAATCCTATTTCTTTTCCCTGTTACTCTTTTTCAAAAGAAATGTTTGTTGCAAAGATTCAACAAAAGGAGCCTCAGTACTTACGTCAGAGCCAGGCCTGGGTGGGCCATGAAGTATCTGAGCACCACCTCCGGGACCAGCCAACACTCCGGCTTCTTCTGCCTGAGCCCCTCATCGCCGAACAGCCATGAGCTCCCACATTCGTCAGAATTATCCCCCTGAGGCGGAGGCTGCTGTCAACCGCCTGGCCCCCCGCCTCTGTGGGCGCCCGCACCTCCCTCCCTCTGGGCTTCTGTTCCCACTGACCATGTGGCTCTGCAGGGCGGGGGCCGCTTCTTCCCGAGATGGAGGAGAGGCGCGAGGGCTCTGAGGCCCCCCAGGATGAGCGGGTGGAACTCAGGGCGCCTGGCCTTGGGGAGGGACCTGCCCTGGTTCAGCCCACAGACGCTCAGCTCTGACTCTGGGAGAACCACTTCCGGGTGAGGCGGTGAAACCCATCAGGGACATGGGCCACACCTGGCTCCCCTCCGCAGGCTGCGGCCCCCAGGCTGGGAGGGGCGAGTGTCTCTAAGAAAGGCTCCCCCTCCAGCACAACCGGGAGCCTGTGGAGCCTGGAGGCCTTTGAGGGGCCCCTCTGCACCCCCTGGTGTCTGCCTTTTGCCCGAGCCTCTCCCCGAAACTACCGGCCATTCTTTTCACCACCCTGAGGCCCTCTATATGCATTGGACCAAATGAAACAATAAAGCTTTTTGCAGAAAAAAAAAAAAGCACACTTAAAGCATTTTTAATTACATTTAATAATGACACTATTAAAATATAGTTAGTAATAACTATTGTCATAAAAATAGGTTTTTGTTTATAAAAAATGTATCCTTGGACATCTAGTATCAATACTTGCAAACTCATCTCATGTTAAGACTGCACATTTTGTAATAGTCGTATCTTTTTGCCATAGTTATGGCATACACATATATATTTTCCCAGTTTTTAAATGTAGCTTGGTTTTATTTTTAACTCACTTTTGAAAGTTGGCATTAAGTAGATCAAACTCTCACCTGAGCTAGGCTTTCCACTGTTTTTATACTTACAAAGAGAAATACTCAGTTATGTTTTTCTATGCATTATTATTATTATTATTATTATTATTTTACATCACGGGGACTTA
Source organism: Antrozous pallidus (assembly GCA_027563665.1). Taxonomy (NCBI): domain Eukaryota; kingdom Metazoa; phylum Chordata; class Mammalia; order Chiroptera; family Vespertilionidae; genus Antrozous; species Antrozous pallidus. The sequence continues at coordinate 23,489,925 of CM050527.1, read as the reverse complement.
TTTGGGTGAAGGCAGGATCCTAGCTAAAATTTCCCAAAATAATCAATATTCCCAGCATCCATTGCTAAACAGGCCCCCCTGCTCCGGCGCAGAACTCTGACGCCCAGAGCAAGGGGGTGTGAGAGCGAGGTGGGGCCTGGCAGAGCAGGTCCAGGCTAGACGAGGCGGTCCCGCACCTCACCAAGAGGCAGAGGCCTCCAGGCCGCCCGCGAGAGGCGGGCGTGCTGCCGGGTGACGGGGTCGGCCGGACCGAGCACCGAGGGCCCTTTCTGCGGGGCCACAGCCGGAGCAGGCGGGCTCTCTCCACGGAAGCACCCGGACACCGACCGGCCCTCCAGGGAGACCTCACCCCGGAGTCTGGACAGACACTCCGAGTCGTCCCGATGACCCCCAAGGCCAGGGGCCCATGGGCTGTCCCCTTAGCTTTATCTCCTCACGTTGGCAGAGGCCCCTGCGTTTGCCTTGTGACTTGGAGACTCTCCTCCCTGCCCGTGACCCTCCCTGCACACACACCCTGGACAGCGGAGGGAAGGGCCCGGGGTGAGCAGAGAGCCGGGACATCGGCCCGTCCCTGGCCCTCCTGGGGGCACACACCCCTCGGTGAGGTGCTCTCCTCCAGGGCAGAGACCAGAGCTCTGGAAGGAGTCCTCCTCTGCCATGACCAGCCGCCTGGGCCCGGGAGCTGGGATCTCAGTGAGTGCGGGGAGCCTCTCTCTAGGGAGACCCCACTGCTGGGCCCCATGGAAGGCCCAGGCCCAGGGAGGGAGTGGGAGGAATAAGGGCAGGTGTTTTCTCTCTGGGTGTGAATGGCCACCCCTCTCCGGGCTGGATGGAGGGGGAGGGGGTAGAAGCCAGGACCTGCACTGCTGTGTGTGTGTGTGTGTGTGTGTGAGTGTGTGTGTGTGTGTATGTGAGTGTGTGTATGAGTGTGTGTATGTGTGTGTGTGTGTATGAGTGTGTGAGTATGTGTGTGTGTATGAGTGTGTGTGTGTGTGTGTGTGTATGAGTGTGAGTATGTGTGTGTGTATGAGTGTGTGTGTGTGTATGAGTGTGTGTATGTGTGTGTGTGTGTGTGAGTGTGTGTGTGTATGAGTGTGTGTATGAGTGTGTGTGTGTATGAGTGTGTGTGTGTATGAGTGTGTGTATGAGTGTGTGTGTGTGTGTGTATGTGAGTGTGTGTATGTGTATGTGAGTGTATGAGTGTGTATGAGTGTGTGTATGAGTGTGTGTGTGTATGTGTGTAAGTGTGTGTGTGTGTGTATGAGTGTGTGTATGTATGTGTATGAGTGTGTGTATGAGTGTGTGTATGAGTGTGTGAGTGTGTGTATGAGTGTGTGTATGAGTGTGTGTGTGTATGTATGTGTATGAGTGTGTGTGTGTGTATGAGTGTATGAGTGTGTGTATGAGTGTGTGTGTGTATGAGTGTGTGTATGTGTGTGTGTGAGTGTGTGTGTGTGTATGAGTGTATGAGTGTGTGTATGAGTGTGTGTGTGTATGAGTGTGTGTATGTGTGTGTGTGAGTGTGTGTGTGTGTGAGTGTGTGTGTAGGGGGGTACAGATACAGGACAGAAGCGGGGGTAAGGGGGCCAGGGGTAAAGATTAAACTTTTTTGAGTCTGATTCAGTTCTTACAGAGGGAGGGGTGTGAAGGTGTGGGTAGATGAGCCTCTGAACTCATGGGAGGCTGGCCCTGAGTGGGAGGGGAGGGGAGGTGCCAGGAAGGGGTGTTTGCACTGCAGCTTCCCTGGAGCCCAGAGGTTCAGAGGGGCCATCTCTGGAGAGCGAGGCCTTGCAGGGCACAGAGGCCTCTGGGGGCTCTTCCTGGGGCTGCAGCCAAGTGAGCCTTGTTCTCCAGAGATTGCTGTTCTGTGGGGACACAGGCCACATGGCTATGGTCTCCTTCAGCCGGCAGGCCTTTCTGGAAGGCCCCGCAGGCACAACCCGGGCCGAGCTGACAGTGAAGCAGCTGGCCTCACAGTGAGAGGAGGCACCGTGGGGGCCATGGAGCCCAGCCGGTGGCCTTCATCTGACAGAGGAGGAAACGGAGGATTAGAGCCGGCTGTCGGTGGGCGGTGTCCTCCTCCTCCTGCTGCTGCTGGGACTTCCCTCCAGGGCCAAGGCGGTGTGGGTCCCCTGGAGCCCACTCCTCACCCCCACCCTGTGCCGAGGCTGCTGGGGAAGAGCCAGGCCAAAGGTGGGACACCTCTCTGGGACCCTGTCAGTGTGGTGGTGGCTTCTGAATGAAGGGCCCCTCAGGACTGTGGTCCCTCCACCCCTACCCATGACCCCCTCCACTCCTCCCACGTCTCAGAGAGCCCCCTCCCACCCCGCCTCAGCCCCTGCTGGTCTCTACCCTTCAGAGCACTCACCACGGCATCTTTCTCCCTCACCTTTCCCGAGTGTGAGCTCACACAGCGGGTGGAATCACCTCTCTCCTGATTATTCCCAACTTCCAGGCCAGTGCAACTTTGAACAACTCCTCTAAGTGCTTTTCAGTTTTTCGCTTCCAAAGTCTCGTATTCACCATTTTCCTGTGCTGGCCTCGGCGGCCCGTGCTTTCTCCCCTGCCCGCGATGCCCTTTCCCTCCTCGTTCTCTTTGCTAACACCTCTCTCAGAGCCCAGCTCAGCTGCCTCCTCGGGAAGCCCGGCCGGAATGGAATGCTCGGTAGGAACGTCCCAGGCTGGGGCGCGGTCCGCCCGGCCCGGAGCCTTTGCTGTGCTGCCCCCCCCCCCCCCGGGACCCTCTCCCGAGTGGCCCTCTCCCAAAGGTGCAGAGGACGAACTGGAACGGAGCGGCAGGCCGCGCTCAAGTCCCAGAAGCCCCAGCTCCAGGAATGAGAGGCCGGGAGGGGAGGGGACCAGCTGGCGGGAGAAGCCGGTTATCGATGCCGGATGCTGCCGAGGGCCCTGGGGAAATCAGGGTGAAAGGCAGCAGTCCTGCCGAGGAGGAGGCCGGGCTTGTTTATCAATCAGAGGGGCCGGGGCTGCACCGCCGAGGGGGAGACCCCCCCCCCCCCCCCGACAGCCAGGCCCTGGTGCTGAGTACCTGAGCTGGTCTAGAAGACATGGTCACTGGAGCCCTGAGGGCGGGCACATGGAAGCCCTGTCTAGGCATTGCGGCAGCACCAGGTGGTGGCGGGGAACAGGTGTGCACAGCAGTCCTGGCCCGAGGAAGCCTGTCACCCCCCCCCCCCCCGCCCCCGGGGCCGGGGCCACACGGCCGACACCGTGCTGGCAGGGCAGTCTCTCAGCCTGCCAGCCCGGCCTGCGGGCAGGGACATGAGCATGCTGGCCTAGGAGGATGGAGAGGGCAGGGGGTGGCTAGAGCAGGACACAGACAGGGAACCTCGGACAGACGAGCAGCTCCAGGCTGGGATCCACCGGAGGTAACACAGGGCTGACACAGCAGGGGAGGGGGGTGACCCCTGCTGTCCCCCCACCCCAGCTGCCCTAGCAGGAGGGGCATGCTTGGAACCCCGCCCCCTCCATCTGAGCAAAGTGATGTCGAAGAGAAAACCCAAATCGGATTGGGGCTCCTGCTCCCTCTTAATGAGGTTCATTATCAGCTGCTCTGATCCTTGTAAAACCTGCAGGACGGATTAGGGGCAGGCTCTCCAATCTGGCTGACTCCTCCGGGCTGAGCCGCCAGCCCAGGGCCCCCCCTTCCGAGGGAGCTGGAGAGGCAGGTGCAGACAAAGGTGCCTCCAGCGGAACTGAGCGCCTGGGCAGGTGTTCCGGGGATGGGGGGGTGCGGGGGGGGGGACTGCACCTCCACTGCCGCCTGCCTGGTGCTCTGGAGACCGCTGGGTCTGGGGCACCCAGAGCTCTGGGGGCAGTCGGGGGGGGGCCCTCGAGGAGACGGGGCTGTGGTGGGGCCCGTGTCCCCTGCAGGCCAGCAGCTCTGTGAGCCCGGGGGAATCATGTCTTGCTGGATCTCTCACGACAGAGCTTTGCACAGTCTGTCCAGACCCGGCCACTAGGCCTTGGCGTAGCGAGTGACAGGACACAGGGGTGCTTGCCTTAACAAAAATAATTTATTCCACAGCCCTCGCCAGCAGGGGGCAGGGTGAGAATCAAGCACGTGTATGTACAGCGTCACCCGCCCCTCTGACCCTTTCGCCTCTCCAAGACGGGAGGGAGGTGGACCCCCGAGGTGATACTCCTCTCACTCCCGCACCCTCCACACTCAAAGATTAGCATCTACTTTGGAAATCAAAATAAAGATCAACCAAGATCCAGCTCCCACAGAGGTGAGCCCAAGGGGGAAAGCCACATTGTCTGCTTCTTCCCTCTGCCTCTCCCGGCTCAGCCCCGAGTAAGGCACTATAGGTCCCCACGCCCCAGCCTCCACCCCGCGCCGCCCCTCACCAGGTCCTGCTAAGCCAGCCACTCACCCGGCCCCGCGACCGTCCCCGGCCGCCCCACCCGGCCACGCGCTCCCTGCAGCAGAGGTTTGGGAAGGACCCGTCCAGGGCGCCCCTCCCACAAATGTCACCTGCGAGGTGGCAGGACTTCCACAAGCTTCCAGTCCCTACGCTCAAGCCAGCCCCCCGCCAGGAGGTCTGAGGGGCCGGCGGCTGGGCAGGCCACCAGGGCCGGAGCTGGTGCTTCCTTCCCCGGTGCGAAGGCCTCTGTATCCGGAAGGGAGCGGGCTTGGCGGGGCCCTGGGGTGCAGGGGCCAGCTCTGCTCCAGCCCCTCAGCCCGGGGACCCTCCTCCGGCGGGGAGCCTCGGACACTGGCTCACTGGCCCCAACTGAGGGCCAAGACTGAGCAGGAGACATTGGAGCGTCAGCAAGAATGAGGCGGGGCTTCAGAGAGGCTGAAAGAGAGGAATTTGGTGCTGAGGAGCCCTGGTCTGGGCCTCCCGCCCGCCCTGCCCAGGGCTCCCCCATCCCCCGTCTGTGCTGTCCGAGGGGCCTGGACCCCTGCACCTCTTCATGTCTCGGAAACATCCCTTCCCACAGGGACCAGAAGGAGGGTTCCCTGGAGCAACCGGCTTTCCTGGGTGTCCCTGGGCCAGTGGTCGGCAAACCTCGGCTCGAGAGCCACACGCGGCTCTTTGGCCCCTTGAGTGTGGCTCTTCCACAAAATACCACGGCCCGGGAGAGTGTATTTTGAAGAAGTGGCGTCAGAAGAAGTTTAAGAAAGTTGGCTCTCCAAAGAAATTTCAGTCGTGGCACTGTTGAGTGAGTTTGCCGACCACTGCCCCGGACAAAGAGCAAGGCGGGGAGGCGGGCAGGGGGCTGGGAGAGCCCCTGGGTGGCAGCCCCCTTTCCTGCCTCCTCCCCAGCAGGACAGGACGGCTCAGGCTGTGGGGTGGCCAGCGGGGCCCTTCAGGGCCCTCATCCTAGCCCGGAAGTAGGTGTACATGGCCAGCAGGCCCAGGAAGGACAGGGAGTAGAGCACCACGCACAGGCTGATGTCCAGGTGCGAGAAGTCCCCTTCCAGCACCTGCAGCCACTGGCCTCGGCCCCGCAGGGCCCCGGCCTCTGGCTCCCGCTCGGGGACGCCGGCCAGCTGCTTGGAGCTGCGGCCCAGGCGTCGCCGCTCCGAAGGGCCTCCGGGCAGGTCCTCGGCCGGGAGCTCGGCTAGCAGCCTGGCTCCCGCGTCTCGCTCGGTCAGGGGTTCCTGCCCTCCCGGCTGCTCCCCGCCATCCCTCTGCAGATCTGCTCTGTGCTCAGGAGGCCCCCGCTCCGGCTCGGCCCTGGTCACGCCGAGGCCAGCCTGCACCTCCGGGGGGCCGCTGGCCCCGAGCCCGTCCGCTAAGGCACCCAGGACGACCGTCCCGGGGGACGTGGCCCCCCGGCCCACCGTGCTCTCGGCCTCCTCGGGGCCCAGAGTGGAGTTTCCGGGCGCCAGCTCCAGCCCGGCGGCGGCGGCCACCCTCTGTGCTCCCCGCCGGGGGGGCTCCGCTGCAGGAAGGTCCCTGATGATGTTGCTCCAGGAGAAGTGGGTTTTGAAGAAGCTGAGGGTGTTGCCCAGGTCCCACACGGGCGTCCCCCGGAGCTCGTTGTGGCAGGGAGAACAGAGCTCGCGAGGCGGCCACTGCACCTTGGGGAACTGGGGGTCCTCGCTGGGGGCCCCTGGGGAGAGAGGCACACACAGGTTGACCGGGGCACTGGGCCCACCCGGAAGCCCAGCCCAGACCTCGCTCTTCCATTCAGAATGCCAGCTCCCTCATCTGCCAAAGAGGGCTCACCTTGAGAAGGTGGCTGAGAGGGGAGGCAGACCAAACACTAGCCAGCACTGGGCCTGGACTCCCCTGGGTGAGGGGAGTCCTCCCGACCCGACCCAGTTTCCCTTTTAGTCCTCCCCCACATTTAAAAAATATATACTTTTACTGATATCAGAGAGGAAGGGGAAGGGAGAGATAGAAACATCAATGATGAGAGAGAATCGTTAATCGGGTGTCTCCTGCATGTCCCTTACTGGGGATCGACCTGCAGCCCCAGTGTGTGTCCCTGACTGGGGATCGACCTGCAGCCCCGGTGTGTGTCCCTTACTGGGGATCGACCTGCAGCCCCGGTGTGTGTCCCTGACTGGGGATCGACCTGCAGCCCCGGTGTGTGTCCCTTACTGGGGATCGACCTGCAGCCCCGGTGTGTGTCCCTGACTGGGGATCGACCTGCAGCCCCGGTGTGTGTCCCCCTTACTGGGGATCGACCTGCAGCCCCGGTGTGTGTCCCTGACTGGGGATCGACCTGCAGCCCCGGTGTGTGTCCCCCTTACTGGGGATCGACCTGCAGCCCCGGTGTGTGTCCCTTACTGGGGATCGACCTGCAGCCCCGGTGTGTGTCCCCCTTACTGGGGATCGACCTGCAGCCCCGGTGTGTGTCCCTTACTGGGGATCGACCTGCAGCCCCGGTGTGTGTCCCTTACTGGGGATCGACCTGCAGCCCCGGTGTGTGTCCCTTACTGGGGATCGACCTGCAGCCCCGGTGTGTGTCCCTGACTGGGGATCGACCTGCAGCCCCGGTGTGTGTCCCTGACTGGGGATCGACCTGCAGCCCCGGTGTGTGTCCCTGACTGGGGATCGACCTGCAGCCCCGGTGTGTGTCCCTTACTGGGGATCGACCTGCAGCCCCGGTGTGTGTCCCTGACTGGGGATCGACCTGCAGCCCCGGTGTGTGTCCCTTACCAGGGATTGAACCTGGGACCCTTCAGGCCACAGGCCGATGCTCTGTCCACTGAGACAAACCAGCCAGGGCTCCTCCTCCATGTGAACCCGCCTTCTCCCTCTGTCACCTCCTCTGCGGTTTCCACCCCGCCCCAGACCCGACACGGGAGGGGGCTCGGAAGGACCCGGCGTGCAGGCTTTGGCCGGTCTGCTAGTCTCTGTCTTCGCTGCCATTTTCTGAAATCCTCCAAGTTTTACACAGTGGAGATATGTCACTTTTGTGACTAAGAGGGATTTTTTTTAAAGAAGAGTTGGTAGCAGATGATAGTTCCACTGCAGCCCTTTGGGGAGGGTGGGAGTTAGTGGAGTTCCCTCCCCACATGGATGTGGGGAGGCCGGGCCCCTGGACAGGAAGGGAGTGAGGAGCTGGGACCCCAGGCAGGGCCGGGCTGTGGGCAGAACCCGGGCTGAGCCCGAGGGCCTGCCGCGGGCCCCTGGCTCGGTGTCGCCAGAGAACGCCCACCGCCCGTCTCCGTGAAGGAGGCACCGCCCCAAAGGGTTTCGTAGGAAAAAAGAGGCTGCTGGTCAGAATGAAGCCGCGGAGATGAAGAAGCCGGACGGTTACACTGGGGAGGGGCGACAAGTGGATTCCAAGGGTCCGGTGAGGAGTGGGGGCCTTGCAAAGTGAGTGCTGGGCCTGTGCCTCCCCTCCCGTCACTCTGATTAGCTATAACTGAAGGAGACCCCCCCCTCCATTGAGAGGATAGGGAACGGCCTTCCTTAGGTCCCTCAGGGAGAGGCCTGGCTCCTGGCCCACCAGCAGCAGCTGGGCCCCGAGGGAAGCTGGAAGCCTGCAGAGGTCAGAGGGCTAGAGGGTCAGAGGGAGCATTTGGTGGCAGGGCTGGGGCGGGGAGGGCAGGGGTGGGAGGAGGGCCAGGCACGTGTCTTCTTTTCAAAGTCCACCAGGAGGCCCCAGGAGACCAAGACCAAGTGCAGCCCCTGCACCGCCACCTGCTCCTGCAGCGTCTCTACCCTCCCCTGCTGGGCCTTGTCCCCACCCCGCCCCCGGGCCGTCTGTCCCAGCCACACACACTCCCCTCTCCCCACAGACAAGCCCAGGCTCCTGTCCACAGATGGCCCCCTCCCCACCTGCCAGCCGGTCACCCCGGAGATGAATGCTTTTGCCTAGTGGACCCACTGGACTCCTGAGCCCAAGGAACAGAAGCGAAATCAGTCCTTCTTATTTCTAGAAAGAATCTGGTCTTTCTTTTCCAGCCCATTTTATCATCAGACCCCTCCCAGGGGGGTAGAAAAGCCCAGCGCTCCCTTTCTTGTTGGTCTGAGTAAGGGGCCAATAGCCAGAAAGCAGAATGGGGAGACAGGAAAGGCCAGCGGGAGGGGCCCTGATGCAGGGGGAAAGGAGCAAGGGCATCAGAAGAGCAGGTCTTAGAGGGCCAAAGCCTCCATCTCCTCATCTGGAAAACGGGTCTAATGATACGGACACCCACCTGCAGGGCTGGCAGAGCACGTGAGAGGCTCGGGGCGCTGTTACCGGGGGACGACGAGTATCCCGTGCCCTGGTCCGAAGCCCCCACCTCGTCCTCCCCCTGCAGGTGCCGCCGGCCTTGGAGGCGGTCCTTCCTTACCTGCGAGGCGGGCGTTGACCTTGTTGTGGCTGGACCACAGCCAGAGGACCGCGCTGTCCCGACTGCCCACCCGGTGCATGGAGGCAGCCGCCATCTTCTCAAAGTGGCCAGCGCAGTCTCGGCAGCCGAAGAAGAAGCGCACGTAGCCCCGGATGGCCTGGAGCACCTCCTGGGCCTTGGCTGTGGGGAGAGGAGGCGCCGTTCCCAGGGGCCCTTCGCACGGCCTGCCCGCCAGCCCCTCCGCCCTCCCCTCCACGGCCCCACACGGTCCCCTCCGCACGGGGACCCAACACCCCAGCCCCGTGGTCGGCAAACCGCGGCTCAGGAGCCACATGCGGCTCTTTGGCCCCTTGAGTGTGGCTCTTCCACAAAATACCCCGGTCTGGGCGAGCCTATTTTGAAGAAGTGGCGTTAGAAGAAGTTTAAGTTTAAAAAATTTGGCTCTCCAAAGAAATTCCAATCGTTGTCCTGTTGATATTTGGCTCTGTTGACTAATGAGTTTGCTGACCCCTGCCCCAGCCCATCCAATCAGGCGCCCAGGGTGTCCTTGCCGACTGTTCTCCACCTGCCAAGGGTCGCTTTAGAGCTGACTCCATCTCCTCCCAAACTCCTAACCCCGTTTCTTACCTCTGTCAGTGACCCAGGCCCTGTCACTTATTACAGTCCACACTTGCCAGCAGGACACTCAGGCTCCTTGAGAAGTGGCCAGAGAGGGAGGCAGGGGCCAGAGCGCCCAGCCCCAACCCCTCTGCCTCCGTGGCCCCACTGCTTTAGGCTTCCTGTTCCGACTAGCTCCCCATTGCACCTCATCCCTTGGGCTCAGGACCCGGAGTCCATCCTGATCTGGGCTGCACATCCCCCAATGTGTCTCCACCGCCCGCCCCCTTCCCCATTCCCTCCTACTGGGCCCTCTGGCCTGGCATCAGCACAGGCTTGATTATCCCCCCACCTTCCTGCTCCGACACTGGGCTCCTCCCTGAAGAAACCAATGTTCCCCCTCCCCCGCCCACTTGTCTCGGACCCTCCATATACCTGAGGGCTGGAGGCAGGGAAGTGGCCTGGGGCTATTCCTTCCTGCTGCAAGCCCTCTCATCTCCCCCTCCCCCCGCCCTTCAAAAGGCCATCTAGCCTCACCCCTCCATCCACTGCGGCATCAGCACGCTGTTCTCTGTCCTGCTGAGCCCCACGGCCAGGCCGTGGTTTCTGGCAGCTTCAGTGCCCACACCGAGCCAGGCCTTGCCTCCTACATCCACCCCGGTCGCCCACCGCCCTCCACCTGCGTTGCGACAGTCTTCACCTCCTCCGCCTGCACGTCTCCGGGCCTCCTCCCTTCTCACCGCCTTTAAGATTTTACTCCTGCAAGTGTTTTCTTTTGTTATTGCACCACCACCTTCTCCCTTAATATGACATCATTCCAAGAGGCAAAACTACTTCAGTAACGAAACCCTTCTCTGACCCGTTACACCCCAGTGACTCCCCCATCATCTCCAGATTCTGCCCTGCTCTTCGTCTTCTCCAGCTCAATCCCACCAGGCCTTTCTGGCCACGAAACCACAGACAACAACTGCCAGAAAGAGCCCAGCCCCAGCAGCTCAGGGTACCCACACGGATGACTGTGTCTCCTTGAACCGCCCAATTGGGGACGCTCTCTTGAAACCTCAGGGGCTGCTCCTTCTCAGTCTCCTTTGCTGGCCCTGTTCCGCTCGCCAAGGCCCAGATGCCGCAGAGCCCAGAGCTCAGGCCTCCGCTCTCTTCTCTGCCCACCCTCTCATGGGCTCACCCGGCCCTCGGCTTTACTGTCACCTGTGTGCTAATGACCACAAGATGTGCATCTCCATCCTGGACTTCTCCCCAGAACTCCAGACTCAACTGTCTACCTCTCCATTCAGATGTCTCATGGGTACAGACCATTAAGTCCACCTTCCCCGCCCCTCCCTCCCGGTCCACTCCCCATTCCCCACCCCTGCCTCGTGTCTTCCCATTTCTCGGCTCATAGGACCATCATCAGCCTCGTGTTCAGGTCCAACAACTCCGGGGTCCACCCTGAGTCCTAGGTCATGGCTATGCTTCACCCGGTGCATCACTGAGTCCCGTCAGCTCCACCTTCAACATATCCCCACTTCCTCCACGTGCTCACCTCCAGCTCTGGTGTGGGCCTCCACCGCCTCTCCTGGACTAACCAGAGCCACGGCTTCGGAATCGGCTGCCCGCCGCCACCCTCCCCCACTGCAGCCCGCCCTCCACCCAGGAGTCTTTCTGAGGCGCTGATCATTTGCATCATGCCCTGCTTAAGCTCTCCAGTGACTCTCAAAATGTTAAACAGCGATCCAATCCCTGTACCCACCTCCTCTCCTGCCTCTCCCTGCAGGCTGCACCATCCTGGCCACCACACTGGCCTCCCCCTGGTGCTCCCTACATGCCAGACTTGTGCTCTGCACTGATAGTCCCCGGCCGCTGTGACAGGCTGGCTTGTCCTCTAAACCTCTGTGATGAAGTCCTAACTCCCATCCTAACCCCGTGGCTGTGTTTGGACACAGGGCCTTTAAAGAGGTGATTACGGTAAATGAGATCATCAGGGTGTGTCCCGACCGGTGTCCTTGTAAGAGAGGAAACCTGGACACAGCCCCGCACACAGGGAAGACCTTGTGAAGACACAGGGAAGGGATGGCCACCTGCAAACCAAGGAGAGGCCTCAGCAGAAACCGACCCTGCCAACACCTTCACCTTGGACTTCCAGCCTCCAGAACTGTGAGCAATAAATTCCTGTGTAGCACTTGGTCATGGTGGCCTACCAAACCAATTCAATCTAGAAGGTTCTTTTCCCAGGTGTCCCACAGCTACTTCCTGCCCCCATTCAAGTCTCAGCACAGGTCACCTCCCCAGAACAGCCTTCCCCAGCCCCCTCTAAACACAGCAGCCCCTCTACTGGGCCCTCTCGCACCCCACTTTCTTCCTCATAGCACTCATCACCATCACTGAATGGCCTATTGTGTGTTTAATGTCGTTTCCTGCCATTGGAATACTGTCCCCTGGAATCAGGGACTTCCACCTCGGACCGCTGTGCCCACCGCTGGAGCAGGGCCCGGCACATTGGAGACATTCCCTAAACGCGGGCTGACCCAGGGACTGGTTGGCTGTCCCCTAATTCCCTCTGATTCTGTTGGGGATGGGACGCTCTTCCTTCCTAGCTCAACTCCTGCTCTTCTGTAAAACACAATACAAAAGGAGCCGCCATCCCCCAGAGGAGCTGCCGTACCCGTCTCAGGCCCCGACTCTCTGGAATGGGCTTAAAGCAACATTATGTCTCCACGAACTGCTTGCAAATACGACAAAAAAGCAAAATCAAAGACATGACTACTGTGCTGACGGCTACCAGGCTGAAAATGAAAAACGTTCCTCAGAATCTTCATCTCTGTGAGGGCAGATCTGCACCAGCAGAAATGCCTCCCTTCACTGACGTAACCGTTCCCTTCCCGTCTCACACATGCTCCCTAATCCGCACATACATGGGTTTCTACCCGAATCAGTGCTCTCCCGATCGGTATTCTTTTCATCCTTTAAAAAAAATCTCAAGTAAGTGCTTGTTGCCTCTCCCTTTGGCCTTTGATTTTTAGGTTAACACAACTCACCCCCGCCCACCCTTCCTGACAGGGGGAGCCTTTCCTTTCTTTCTGAACATCCTTCTCCCTGTGGCTCCTGGCCCTGGCACACCTCACCTCCCACCTGCCCCTCCGTCCACCCAGAGCAGGGACTGTCTCCCCCACCTCCGCCTCCTCCCGCTGAGCCGGGCCTGACATGTCCCCGGTCCCCCGGCAAACTGGACTGGCGCAGGCAGGATGCCACCCTCTGGGTCGCTGAGTGGAGGGGGGAGGCAGGCGGGTCATGGAGCAGCTGCAGCTGCACAGCTTGGAGAGGGATCAGGACGGGAGGGGCGAGGTGTCCCCCAGCTTCCACTAGAAAACGACTTTTCAGAGGGAAGCAATAAAATCGTTCAAAGCACATGTTACCAGCCATGTAAACTGTGAAACAGACACAGTTCTTTTCTTTACAGGACATAGAAGACGCAACCACTCGTTTTTCACGAAGACCGAAAACGAAGCAAGCTTACGGCTCCAAGGAAGCCAGGGAGAAGCCTGACGCGTGAGTTTGCGGGGCACCCCTCCCTCCCACAGTCCCGTGCTGGCTGTGTCAGAACCCCCTAAAGAGGGGCTGCAGCGGGGCGCCAGCGGAGGCCGGACAGGGCCAGGCCCCGGACTCACCTGTCTCTTGAGAGCGATCTACGCTTTGCCGCGTTGCCTGCACGGTCAGGAAGTGGAAGAGGACCCACAGGGAACAGGGGAAGCCCCGGAAATGCGGCTCACTCCCCTGGCAGCCGACCCAGTTCACCTTCTTGGCAATCACAACGCCCTACGGGACACAGATGGTGAACGTGAGCGCACACGGAGGGGAAAAGGATGGCGATGGGAGAGGAGCTTCCAGGAGACTGGACGGTCTGCTCACAGCCCTCAGACAAATGAGCCCCCTCTCTCAGGCACCCCCTCGAGGGCGGCATTTCCCTTCTTCCGGCCACACCCTGAAGGAGCATCAGAGCTGAGAAGCTGGGACACGGAGCAAGTCACCGCTTCTTCTCCTTTCAGCTTCTCCGTCCGTAAAACCAGGGGCTGGTCTTGGGGGTTTACTGTCCGGCTTCGACACCCTCCACGCCTGTCTGGCTCTGCCCTCTGCGGGCGGCCCTGGCCCACCTCTGCCATCAGCGGCGTGAGTGGCGCCGGGAGAGGCCCAGAGGAGCCGCGCGGAGCGAGCAGAGCGAGCAGCCCCGGGTGTGGGTGCGTGGAGGCCACGGGGGCGGCAGTTACAAACTGTCACAGGGGCCATCTCTCAGTCGCTTTTAAATCCCAACCCAATCACTGATGGACTCCGACAAGCGATTTCGCCTCAGTTTCTCCCTCTGCTAAATGGGGATAATACCCACCTTCAATTAATGGTGGGGGATCAAGATATGCATGTAAAGAGCTCAACAGTAACTTACTAATTACTGACGGGAAGACCCAACCAAGGTCACGGATTCCTTCCTGAATGCGAATGGGTAGAGGTCGGAGGTCAGTGTTACCCCTCCACTCCCACAGTCACAGAGACGGGAGAGGATGTTCTGTTGCTGCCCAGACTCACCTCCTTCCTGTTCTCCAGGGCAGTCTGGAAGAAACCGTAGGGAATTTTCTTCCTCTGCTGCTTCTGGAGCCAGTCGTTCACGGAGTGCAGGAAGTTCTGGACCAAGGGCTGGCCGGGGAAGTACTGGGGGAGAAACAAGTGCAGGCTGGAGATGAGGAAGCGTTCCCCAGGGGCCCCCAGCCCGGGGCGGGGGGGGGGGGGGCAAAGTGGGCCAAAGGCGGGGAAACATTCTGCCTAAGACACAGATGGGCATCTGGTGAGGGGAGGAGGAAGGAGGGGGAGGAGAGGGGCCGGAAGTGGACTCCCCTCGAGGCTGGACCCCTGACCGCACACTGCCACAGAGCAGAGGGCTGCCGGGGACCCTGCGGGCCTTCCACAGGGCAGCTGACTCGCTGCCCGACCGACCGGCCGGGCGAGGCTGGCAAACAGCCTGTCCTCCGTATCCCACGGCTGCCAGTGGGGACGAGGCTGCCCACGGGCTCACAGCCAAGATCCCAATCTCGATGGCAACTCCCAGTAGTCTCTGAGGAACATGAAAAGCTGCTCTGACAAAAAGTCAGCTCAAATCTGATTAGTATCAGCACTTTAAAGCCACAGGGACCTCAGGGAGGAGGACAGATGTGTGTATGTGTGTGTGTGTGTGTGTGTGTGTGTGTGGAGTGCATGTGCACAAACGCACAGGGAGGGGCCGGCGGAGCAGGTCAGGAGGACACGCTGAGAAACCTGCGGGGGAAATGCCAACGAAGAGAGCCTTGAGCGAGGACAGGTTCCGGAGATGGAAGATCACTAAACAGAAAAGCCTGCCAACCCGCCCAGTCTTCTGGGAAAACCATTCCCTAATCTTGTCAACCTCCTGGTCTGGACCCGTCCCTAGAGGGGGAGAACCAGGAAGAATCCTGGGCTTGACATGCTGCCTCTGGCTCTCAGCACAAATTTACAGCCTCCAGTCAGCATCCCTCACTGACCTTCGCCCGGACATCGGGCTGGGAACCCGCCGCCTGCTAATGCCAGGGTGTCAGGAGGAAGGATGAATTAAGCGGCTCTGGGCTACAGGGAGTCCTCTGCTGGAGCAGGAAAACCCTGGTGACCACGCGCCACCCAGTGGCCAGTCCTGCCACACACTCCCTGAGAGGGCAGGGAGCGCCCAGCTCAGGCCAGCAGGGCAGGGGAACTAAGCGGGCCTCCCTCCCACCAGGCACAGCGAGGCACAGCGGGGCTGAGAGGCAGCGGGGCACTGTGGCCCTTCACGCCCTCCCTGCCCCATGCACGTGGGGGGTGAGGGCACGGGCTGGATGACATGTGGGTGCGAGTCTCAGCTCGGCTGCCCGCTGGCTGGAGGGCCTGGGACGGGGGCTCTCCCCCCCAGGGCCTTTATCCCCTCTCAGATGGGACCCCCATGCTATGGCCTGCTATGAGAATGACAAAGGAGCCAACACACAGCACTTCGAAGAGACCAGCACCCTGTCCGAGCTCACGACATGGCAGCTGCTGCTGCTGTCACTGCACAGGACGAAGCTGCCCACACCGGGCAGGGCTGAAATATTCCAGACTCCGGGGGTGTCCCCAGCGAGGTGGGCCGGCTCAAACGGGCCCCCTGCTCTCTCTGTCCTGCAAGCAGCTCCCCTCTGTGCTGCAGGCAACCTGTCCTCTGAGCCCTGGCTTCGGGCAGGGAGGAGTCCTTCATCCCAAACACATTCCCAGCTCCGGCCGAGGGCGGGAGCTCCCCCGGGGCCATCGAGAGGGTGAAGCCTCTGCCTGACTCCAGCATCTCCTGGGTCCCCTTCTTCCCCTCCCTCTGGCTGCCAACAGTCGCCCTGGGGGCCGAACAAGACTTAACTTCCCTCGTCGGTCCCTTGTGGAGGACCAGACTGGGGTGAGGAGGTGCTCTGCTCTTTCTGAGCGGCGCCTGGGAAGCACCAGGCAGGGCAGCACCCAGAACCACTCAGGGCTTTCTGCCTCTGGTTCCCTGGGCCAGTCACCCCAGGCCTCAGCGCCTTGGGGACCAAGCAGCTCACAGGGCCTGGAGGAAAGGCCTCTGTTATCAGAATGGGCTGGAGAACAGGGCCAGCGTGGCGGGACCTCAGGCAGGGCCAAGCGCCGTCTTGCCTGGGACAGTAACTGCACCGCAGTGAGCGCTGGAGGCCTCACGGCCCTCCGTGTTATCACACACGCGCGTGACTAGCCGAGTGAGCCGGAGGCCAGGCTGGCCCGGCGGGCAGAGGACCAGACTGGCAGGCACTTCCTGAGGGAGAGGTGCAGTCACTCCCAGAGGTGACAGCCCCGGCTGCCCGCAGACCTGCCCCCAGAAGCTCAGACCTGGCGCCCAGGGCTGAGGGTGCTGAGTCAGCAGTCAAGCTCCGAAGGGGACCAGGGCCCCGATTTGACTCAGCATCCTCAGCGGCCAGAGCCAGGGCTTGACGTAGGGCGCATGGCAGATACGGAACCAGAGAGGACACAGGGAGGGAGCCGCAGGCAGGTGCGGAGGAGCCGGGAGCGTGGCAGGGGCAGGCACGGGCTCTGCAGCCTGACTGCTCAGTTCACACGCCCATCACACCTCCTCCTGCCGGGGGGGGGGGGGGGGGGGGGGGGGGGGGGGGGGGGGGGGACTGAGAGGCCTCGGGGAAGGCTCTTGAGCATCCTGGGCCCCTTACCTGGGGGCAACACTCTCCACTCTGCAGCCAAGTGGGGAGGATTAAACACAGCAGGGCCTCGTTTGCAGCGGCTACCTTTCAGGGAGTGGCCTCGTGGGCAGGAATAAGGAAGGCCCGGCCAGGGCAAGGCACCTGGCTCTGGCTCTGCTGTGTCTGGGAGGGCACAGGCGATTCAGAGAAAGCTCCATTCTCTCACTGCGGCACCCAC
This sequence comes from Antrozous pallidus, assembly GCA_027563665.1. Taxonomy (NCBI): domain Eukaryota; kingdom Metazoa; phylum Chordata; class Mammalia; order Chiroptera; family Vespertilionidae; genus Antrozous; species Antrozous pallidus. Next base: position 23,473,133 of record CM050527.1, on the reverse strand, counting down.
GGGTCCTGCACAGACGTTCTTCCGCCCCCTCCCACGGCCCCCGCCATCAGACGCTCTTCCGCCCCCTCCCACGGCCCCCGCCATCAGACGCTCTTCCGCCCCCTCCCACGGGCCCCCGCCATCAGACGCTCTTCCGCCCCCTCCCACGGCCCCCGCCATCAGACGCTCTTCCGCCCCCTCCCACGGGCCCCCGCCATCAGACGCTCTTCCGCCCCCTCCCACGGCCCCCGCCATCAGACGCTCTTCCGCCCCCTCCCACGGCCCCCGCCATCAGACGCTCTTCCGCCCCCTCCCACGGGCCCCCGCCATCAGACGCTCTTCCGCCCCCTCCCACGGCCCCCGCCATCAGACGCTCTTCCGCCCCCTCCCACGGCCCCCGCCATCAGACGCTCTTCCGCCCCCTCCCACGGGCCCCCGCCATCAGACGCTCTTCCGCCCCCTCCCACGGCCCCCGCCATCAGACGCTCTTCCGCCCCCTCCCACGGCCCCCGCCATCAGACGCTCTTCCGCCCCCCTCCCACGGGCCCCCGCCATCAGACGCTCTTCCGCCCCCTCCCACGGCCCCCGCCATCAGACGCTCTTCCGCCCCCTCCCACGGGCCCCCGCCATCAGACGCTCTTCCGCCCCCTCCCACGGCCCCCGCCATCAGACGCTCTTCCGCCCCCTCCCACGGCCCCCGCCATCAGACGCTCTTCCGCCCCCTCCCACGGGCCCCCGCCATCAGATGCTCTTCCGCCCCCTCCCACGGCCCCCCGCCATCAGAGCTCTGACACTCTCTGGCCTAGGCTGCCCAGTGATCGGGCCAGCAGGGCAAGCGGCCACCTGGTCTGCCTCAGCGCCGGGCGGCACAAATGGCCCGGAGGAACAGCTCACTAGGCATTCAGCGAGCCTCCATCTCCCAGCCCTTGAGCTCCTGCTAGGCAGGGCCAGGCTGACAGCAGCTTCGATTATACCTGAAGCCGCTGGGAAACCCCCGGACATCTGCCCTGTCCCACCCAGGCCCCTGGCAGTGTGGGCTGGCGGGCATGGCTGAGGCTGCAGGGCAGCAGCCCGTGGTGGCCTCCAACAGCCGTGGCGTCAGGCGTCCGGGCCGCGTGCACACTGGTCCTCGGGAGCCGCCAGGCGTCGGCCGGGGCCGCTCACCTGCGCCAGGACCGCCATAAACCTCTTCAGGGCTGTCAAGCGCTGCCCCTCCAGGAGAGAAAACTTGCCCACTTCCACCCGCAGGATGTAGTGCAGGGCAGATTCCAGGTCAGCCATGTAGATCTTGGAGCTGAAGACCCAGAGGGGGGCAGAGAGAGAAAAGGGTGTTAGCCAGGGGGCGGGGGCGGGGGGGGGGGGGCAGGCGGGAGGAGGCCTGGGGCTACAGGGAGAGACGGGAAGGCCGCCGGGGCGGTCCCAGGTCCTGTAGTTGGCCCTCACTTCCGCCAGTAGCCGGCCTTGGGCATTTTATCTGACGTCCGTGAGCCTCAACTCCTCATCGCTAAGATGGGAATAATAAATTGCTACCAGGTAAGCAGCTGAGCGGAGCAGCTCCTGGCATGGAGTAGCGGTTCCCCTCTGCCGGCCCAGGGCCAGCCCTCCCATAACTCACTCACGGTGTCTTGGCCAGGCCACCAGAGGAAGGTTGAGTTTTATTCTCAGTTCTGAACAAAGAGCCCTAGGGACAGACAGACGGTCCCACACAATCTGGCTCTGACAGGGCTGGGCATGGCAGGGCGGGCAGGGCTCCACTCACACCTCCCGCTGACCCAGCCCCGGGGGGGGGGGGGGGGGGGGGCGCCAAGGCTGCAGGCTCCGAGCTGGCTGCTCTGCCCTGGGCCCGGAGGCTCCCGGGGGCTGGGCTCAGGGCTCTGACGGGCGGGGCGCCTCCAGTGCTGCAGGGAGCCACCTCCGGGAGCTGGGCCGACTCACTCCTCCCCCTGGGCCTCGGGGTCGCCCTCCCCTATGGGTGTAAGGAGCCAGCGAGGTCAGCTCGACTCTCGTGGCAAAGTCTCCTGTCTGCTCCTGTGCGTCCCTGGCCTGTCTGCCCTCCAGGCTCGGGCGCTGCCTGAGGAGGGGCCTCATGACTGAGGAGGCATGGAGGTGCGGCACAAAGCCTGGCACAGGAGGCCAAGCTCAATGCTTTGAACAATCAGAACGCGAATGACCAGCGAATGATCACAATGGCCATTCCAACCTCCCGGGGTCTCTTCCCTGCTCCCGATTCACTAAAATTCTCTCCATTAGCACTTCCCACCCCTCAAGTCCCCGAGGCTGGGGTACAGATTTCTTCTACAAATCCGACGGCCTTTCCCCCGTCCCCCCACGCAGCCCCTTCACAGAGGCTGCCTTCCTAACGTGCTCGCTTTGCCGCCGGGGGTCAGCACAAGAGGTTCACGGCCTTGTCCCCCTGCCCCGAAAGGAGGAGTTCTCCCACAAGAGCGGAGTCCCAGGACCTCGGAGAGAAGAGTAGCTTCCTCCTGCTTACAGCTGTGCTCGAAGACACAGGCCACCCCAAAGAGCAGTGAGCTCCCCGCCTGGCCGTGTGGCTCAGAGGGCTGGGCGTCCGTCACCCCGCGCACCGAAGGGTTGCTGGTTGGACTCTTGGTTGCGGGCTTAATCCCCTGTGGGAGGGCATGCAGGAGGCAGCCAATCGATTTCTCTCTCACACTGATGTTTCTCTCTCCTTCTCCCTCTCCCTTCCTCTCTCTCTATAAGTCAATTTAAAAATCTTTTTTTAAAAAAAAAGCAGTGGGCTGCCGAAACCGGTTTGGCTCAGTGGATAGAGCATTGGCCTGCGGACTGAAAGGTCCCAGGTTCGATTCCGGTCAAGGGCATGTACCTTGGTTGCAGGCACATCCCCAGTAGGGGGTGTGCAGGAGGCAGCTCATCGATGTTTCTGACTTTCTATCCCTCTCTCTTCCTCTCTGTAAAAAGTCAATAAAATATATTTAAAAAAAAAAAAAAAAAAGGCAGCGAGCTCCTCGACACCAGAACACTCAAGTGAGGCTGGTGCCTTCCGAGAAGGAAGCGGGTGAGGGGGTCGAGGGCCGGACTCCATGTCCCTGTGATTCTGCGCTCACACCGCCCCACACACAGCACTCTCTCCAAACCACCTGCTAAAGAAACCACTGTCTGGGGGAAGCTGATTGGGGGGCCACGGACAGTCTTTCCACGATTCTACTCGTCTGTAAATAGAGTTAAGCTTAAGGGACGTGGGTACGGGGAAGCAGTCACTCCCGCTGCGGAGACAGGAGATGCTGTGCTCACAGCTGGGCCTCTCCTGGCCGTGGCCGGCAGCTGGGAGCCCCAACGGCCCGGGGTCAGGCCTAGGACGGCGCGTGCTCGCCCCATAACGAGAACAGAGTGTGGCACGAAGGGGTGTCTGTGAGCAGAGGGAGGGTTGGGGGGGGCTGTAAACCAGGTGGCCTTACCGGTCTGCAATTTTCCACGCGGTGGGAGCGACCGTGTTGGAAGTGATGGGCGGGACCGTGGTGTGGGCAGCCTCCCGGGTGGCCCTGGCGAACCTCTGCAGGTACGTGGTGTAGAAGGCCCTGGACTCCATCAGCCTGCGAGGGGAGAGCGCCGGGGGCGGCGGTGAGCACAGACACACGGCCCAGAGCTCACTCGCGGCAGGAGCGGTGAGCACAGACACACGGCCCAGAGCTCACTCGCGGCAGGAGCGGAGGCAGGGCTCACGGGGAGGGGGGTCACGGGGAGGGGGCTCCCGGGGAGGGGGCTCACGGGGAGGGGGCTCACGGGGAGGGGGCTCACGGGGAGGGGGGTCACGGGGAGGGGGGTCACGGGGAGGGGGGTCACGGGGAGGGGGCTCACGGGGAGGAGGCTCACGGGGAGGGGGGTCACGGGGAGGGGGCTCACGGGGAGGAGGCTCACGGGGAGGGGGCTCACGGGGAGGGGGCTCACAGGGAGGGGGCTCACGGGGAGGGGGCTCCCTGAGAAAATCTGAACGTGGTTCAGTCTCAGCCACAGGGAGGTCGAAGCCGGGGCTCCTTCCTGTTCACCGTTCACACGGATGACAAGTCCTCTGTGGGAACGCAGCTCCCTGCCCCGAGAAGCGGGGGGCCAGGCACCTCTGGGCCGGGGTCCTGCCCAGCGACAGGACACCTCCCCCAGACGGGAGGTGCAAGGGGGCGCTGACCGCAGGCAGCTGCCGCTCCCACACTTGCTCCGAGGCGCCTGCTGGAGGGGACACTGCTCCCCAAGGAAGTCTCACAGGTGGTTTTTAAAAACTAGCAACAAATAAACCAGTAACGTTCTCAGATCTTTTGATTTCCTTCTCGCTCCGACAGAGAGCGGTTCAGAGGGGAGGCGGTGTCCCCGGCCCGGCGGGGAGGCGGGAGGACAGGGGCAGGGTGAGGGGGCCCCGGGGAGCTGGCAGCGTGAGCATCGCTTTCCACTCTGCTGACCTGGCCCGTGTTTATAACGAGCAGATGGCTCCGAAGCAGACAATTTTCCCCTCCACCAGCTCCCGGCGAGGAAACAATGCCCTCTCCCCGCCGGCACGGAGCTTCCCTGGGCCTGCACGAGGCGGCCCTCCTGTCCCCGTGACTGCCGTACTGCCCCCCCGCTCACCCCCCAGAGCGCTCTGACACCCCCTGGCCCCGGCCGCCTGGTGAGTGGCCAGCGGGGCAGCGGCCGCCCTCAGCCTCAGCGCAGGGGGGCACGAATGGCCCAGGGGGACAGCTCTCGGGGCACCTCCGGCGAGCCTCGATCTCCCGGCCCTCGAGCTCCCGCTGGCAGGGCCGGGCTGACATCAATCATCTGCCCAGGGAGGGCACCGAGGCACCATCTGGCGCCATTTAACGGGCCATTCAGCCGCGGGAGCCTGACAGGGCTGCGGGTGGCCTGATTGTTTTCTCTTGGCATTTTGGAACTGGCTATTGTCTGGCTCCTAATGAACTTTTCTGCAATTAGAAAACCAAAGGGAGGGAGGGTCAGGCATACTTGAGTGCCTGCCAGGCCTGCAGCCTGCCAACCCGTCCGTCTGGACAGCGGCGGGAGGACGGGCAGGGCTGCGGTGGGGATGGTGCCGGGGCACCACGCCGGGCGTGCCAGGGGCCTGCGCCGGACGCCGGGGCTGGGGTCTGAGGGCAGCCTTCTGGGCCCGGCTCCTGGCTGTGGAGATACCGTCCCACACCCACAGGCAGAGGCCGGCTCCTCCTGCGGAGGGCGCTTCTCGCCTGCCCGGGGCCCCGCAGAAGACTCCCCGGGAAGAACTGTCAGCCCCTGAGTAAGGGGCGGGCTCTCGGGGCAGGAAGACGGGATGGGCACAGGGAGGGAGCAGACTGGGCAGAGAGGCCACACTCACACGGGGACCCGGGAGGCGGAGCCGTTCCGAAACAGCAGGTAGCAAGATGGGAAGTCGGTGACGCCAAACTTGCTCACCACGTCGCCCTCTGTGCTGAGGACCCTGCGCACGGTGATGCCTTCGCGCTGGGACAGGTCCAGAATCACCTGCGGAGACGGTCAGACAGGCGGTCAGACAGGCGGTCAGACAGGCGGTCAGACAGGCGGTCAGACAGACGGCGGTCAGACAGACGGCGGTCAGACAGGCGGTCAGACAGGCGGTCAGACAGGCGGTCAGACAGACGGTCAGACAGGCGGTCAGACAGGCGGTCAGACAGGCGGTCAGACAGATGGTCAGACAGGCGGGGCCACACCGCTGGCGGAGGGGGCCTGATGCGCACCGGGCTGGCAGCTGCATCCACTCCTCACCTTCCACAGGACGGACTACTGTGAGGAGTGAGTCTCCGGCCACCAACCCAATCCGCGCCAGAGGTAACAAGAGCCACACACTGCCTACGGCAGGGGCCTGGAACTGCGCATGCCACACACCCTCAACCTCCCAGGACAGCCCCGTTTAACATCTTCTTCCCCATGAAAGCAATCCGCAAAAGGCAAAACAGAACGTGGGTTCACTGTACGCTTTTCATCCGGTTTCCTCGCTGTAGCCAAGTCAGAAAAACATGCTGAGTCCGTCGTGACAGTTTGATATTTAGAAGGAAGTCGGAAGGGGGAAAGGATATTAGCGAGCGTCTCCTGGGTCTGTGTTATGTGCTGTATGCACACAGGCTGCTTCGTTTAATCTCTGAAACAACACCTCTCAACAGGAATGTCCGCACACCAGGCTGCCTGGACCGGAACCCTGGCCCCCCGGCTTCCACCTCTCCCTGTTTCCTCACCTGCAGAGTTACAATAACGGCGCCGACGCTGGAGGACTGAATAGGTTAATTCTGTAAGCGTGCGCACGACAATGACTAGCAAACAGTAGGTGCTGTAAGCATTCATTAAAAAATAATAATAATAAAAAAAACTATTGTAGATGAAGACACGGAGGCTCAGAGGTGAACCGTGTTTCCGGGCCACACAGCCAGCGAGCGCAATCGGGCTGCAAAGCCTGGGCCGGCCGCCCCCTCCTGCCTCTCGGATGAATAACCATCCCCGAGAACCTCTGCCCGGACAGGCTACCGGGGGCCCTGTTCCTGGTCACTGGGGGGACTCGGGAGAGAGGGAGAGGAGCTGATCCCAATGAACATGTACCCAGCACTTGCATGTGACAGGCATGACCCCTGGCCTGGACTGGGACACCGGGAGGGTCGGGCATGTCTCCACACAGCTCCCCGTGCTTCCTTCTCGGGGCTAAGGGCCTGCAGACAACGCAGCGCTCTCAGCTGAGCTTGATGAGTGTCAAGAGGAAGGCCACTCAGAGGCAACACGGGTGCCGATCTGGCCCCTCCTCTCACCTCTCTTCCTTCCATCCCCGGGCACTGCCCTGGCACTTCCCTCACGCACCGGCCCGGCCCACCTCTGCGTCCGGAGAACCCGCATGCGGCCTAGCCCACGCGGGGGGAAGGACAGCTCTCTGCATCAGGCCGGGGACTGGCTCTTTACCCAGCACCCACTCCGGGCCAGCCACTCATCCGGGCCCTTTTCCTAAACGGCCTCAGCTGACTTTGCCAGCCTTCCTCTGAAGGCAGTTACCACTGCTTTACTGACAGGGAAGTGAGGCTCAGACACGTTGAGCAACTTGGTCATGACACAGCACGTACGAGATGGAGTGGAACTGCAAACCTGCCTGGTTCGGTAACTGCCCACCTGTTCGAGACCCCACTTCCTCAGGAAGGGCTGCACGATCTCTGACGTGATCTCCCCCAACCCCCACGTTCCACTCCAATTCTCCAGGACGAGAGGAGGGCAGTGTGCAGACGATGCGGGCCCTGGAGGCAGGCAGGGCCGGCCCTAAAGGCCTGAGCTGCCAAGTCAATGGCTGAGTGATCTTAGACATGTTACACGCTCATCGTTGTTAATCGTGAAGATTAGCAACCGTGTGCGCCAGCAATCCAATCCAACGCTCGACAAACTGCAGGTCTTATCGAGTTTGGTTTCGATGAAGGAGATAAAAGCAGACACAGCATGGTTTGTAACGGTGTATGAACTTGGTATGGTGACAGATGGCAACTAGCCTTATGGTGATTAGTTAAAAATGTACACAAATGTCAAATCACAGTGCTGTACACCTGAAGCTAACGTAATACTGCACATCAATTACACTGATGAAAAAAGAAAAAGAAAAATACGTACAAAGGTTTTAAAACACGAAGACCCAGCTCCTGCACTTCCTGTTTCTCCCAGCAGGGGTCAGGCCAGTGCTGGGTTCATAAGTGCACATGAATGAGACCCAAGAATTTGGGGGACAGCCCTGCTCCTGAACTCCCGCAAGGGCTGTCCAGGAGTGACAGAGACCCCGAAAGCAGCTCACCTCTCTACCCAGGTAGGAGCCTTCCTTTTCAAAGATCAGGGCCAGGTAATCTTCATCGTTTCTTGCAAAGAACCCATTAATCTCCTCCAGCCTGCAAGAGACAAGGCTGGCAGTCACTCCGCAGCTGGTGGGAACGAAGCAGAAGTGCTGGTGACACGGGTTGACACTGGGCTACAGACACGGCCACACCAACCTCCTCTACTCAAGACTTCCTGGAGGTCACCCCCTCTCCCCCCCGCCCTGCCTGCGATCCGGGGGGGTAAACCAAATCCTTAGTCACAAAGGACGGTGCCCCTTCCCGAACCTGGTTCTCCATCTCACCCCCCGGCGGATCTGCTCTGCCATCCCACCTCTTCACGAGTCAAGAGGGAGTCGGGGGTGGTCTGGGGAGGACTGGGAAGGGACTAGGAAGGGACACCTGGAGGCCAGCTGTCTCTATGTTCTGGGTGAGGCCCAGGCTTAGTAAATAGGGATTCTGTTGGCTCCCTAAGAGACTGGCGATCAATACCCACCAGAGACGAGCCTTGACCTGTGGCAAATCACTACCAACCGGGGATTTGTTCCTTCCTCTCCTAGAGGAGGCGTACGAAAGGAACCAAAGAACTGGCAAGTCCTCGGTACAGGAGCCCGCTGACGCTATCTAATCCAACCTCCTCGTTTTAAGATGAGGAAACTGAGCACTGGTAGAAATTAATAGGGTGGCAAATTTTATTATGTCCCCAACCCGGAGAAATAAGCTATCGATTATTTTCATAACTCAAAGTACAACAGAAAACAAATGCCACAAACAAAAACGACTTGTCTCCTAGCTCTACATAAGAGCAGACCATCCTCACACATGCCTAAGAGGCCCGCAGGTGAGATGCAGGTGGCGTGGCATACCTCTTCCTTCTACCGCCCAACCTGTCAACCGGGTCCCTGCCACTGGTGATGTGGTTGGTGATCACCTCGAGTCAGAGGGCACCACGTGGGGCCAGCACTGGTGCCCAAGGTACACCAGAGAGGTGGGGCCAGAGTGGACCCGTCAGCGAGTGGGAAAAGGCACGGCTCTGGCCCCCCCGTTTGTGCTGTCACCGGGCAGGGCACCAGCACCGGCCCCCATGTCACGTGGGGGGTGGTCCTACCTGTCCACAGAGAGGAAGACATACAGGTCGTTCCCACCTACAAACCCCACTCACATGACTCCTCCTCCAGAGGCCTCACGGGGACCGTGGGCCCAGCACGCAGGCTTGGTGTGGTGTGGGCCCAGGAACCCCCCACACCAAGCCTGGACCCTGCTCCTTACTTCTTCCATTTCTCAACGATCGTGTCTCTGTCTCCCGTTTCTCACATCCCTCGTGGTGCATTTTCAGCACCTCAGTCTTAGAAGAGAGGCAATCCTGGAAGCCGGCCACCAGCCACCAGGCCTGAGCCTCGGCAGTACCGGGAGCAGAGTCTCAGCCCCACCCCAGTCACAGCCCCTGCTCAGAAAAAAAAATCACCTTCACTTCACAGGCACCGGGACCGACCTGGGTCCCCTCCCTGCTATCCTCACCACCCTCTCGCCTCTGGGCCGATGGTCCTGGCCCACGCTGCCCCGAGCCTGCCCGAACCCGCCCCGAACCCAGTACCCGGTGGGCTCCAGCGGAGGACAGGCAGGGGGCCACGTGGCGCTGTGGGTCTCCAGTGCGTCAATGAGCCTCTCTCGCAGCGTCTGCATATCAGCTCCGGCCACTGCGAACGAAGACACACACGGGGAGGGGCGTGAGGAGAGCAGAGGGGTCCAGCGCCCTGTCAGCGTCACCCCCAGAAACAGGGCCCAGGAGGAGCAGAGCGTGTCAGGCCTGCTCTGTACTCACCGCCCTGCGCTACCCAAGGGACCCCTCCCACAGGGGGCAGGAAAGAGTCCCTCAGACCTGAGTCCCTCCTGTCAGGCCCGCACCTCCTGACATTTAGGGTGATTCCGGGGACATGGGACCGCCCCGCTCCTGGGGCCCTGGATGGACCAATGCGGAAGGGCTTGCCAGCCGCTCTGCTCGAAGGCACCTTCCAGCCGGGCTGGACGGACAGCTGGAGATCACAAGTGCGGCTTTCCGCCGGGACCTCCTCACTCTGCAGCCCTGGCCGCGCTGTGTCCCAGCAGGAGCCCCGGTACAGGGGGAGGCAGGGGAGGAAGCCGTCACCAACGCCCACAGGCCAACGGCGGCCAGGACACCCACCTGCCAACGAGGCTCCCGGGCCACTCTTGGAGAAGGCCTTGAAGAACTGGAAACAAACACACAGGCAGAGTCAGAGAGTGGCGGGTGCGGCCCCGGCCAACGGGGGCCTCGAGGAGCTGCGCTCAGACCCAGCTGCTCACGAACCTGGCGGCTCTGGGCAAAGAACCAATTTGGTGAGTGCCAGTTTCTTCACTTGGAAAAGACGATGGAGCTGGACTCGGACCCGCCCCCCCAACACACACACACTCTCGTCCTCACATCCAACCCCTAACCCAGTGGTCAGCAAACTCATTAGTCAACAGAGCCAAGTATCAACAGCACAACTGAAATTTCTTTTGAGAGCCGAAAACCGACTTCTGCACATGGGCCACGAAGTTTCAACCGCATTGTACGTCTGCGCCCACACCTGGTATTTTGTGGAAGAGCCACACTCAAGGGGCCAAAGAGCCGCCTGTGGCTCTCGAGCCGCAGTTTGCCGACCGCGGCCCTCCCCCACAGCCTGAGGCTGCAAGGGAGGCTGGAGGCCGCCGATCACACGCTTGCCGGCAGGTGGACGGCCTCACCAAGCCCCAGAGCCAGCAGGAACGGCGGGAATGTGAGCTGCATGAACGAATAGGAAGACCACTGTCTCCCCTTGCAGACCCCTCTGAACACAGTGAAGGGAGTCTGACACGCCCTGGGGATGTCAGCCGCCCTCGGGGGCCACCTGTCCTTGTCCCTGATCGTGGAAAAGGGGCTTGGAGGCTGCTGTCTCTGTCCACTCGACTCCCCACCGGGCTCAGCCGACACCCCACGTTCGGTCCCGCTGAAGGGTGAGCTGAGCCTCCCGAGAAACAAGTCTTGCCAGAGACAGACCAACTGGACTCACGCTTCGCCCTTTTCCCATTGACATGACACTCCGGGCCCCGTCTGTCCCTCCTGGGTGAGAGGACAGAGACGGAGGAGAGAGCTGCCCCAGTTCAGTTGTCCTGGCAACAGCCCGGGAACTGCCGGGAAAGAGCCGGCGGGCCGGGAAGGGGACGTCTCCTGAGGACCCTAAGCCGGGGCCACCGTGAACACCTTTGGCCTCTGCCCCAGGCTGGCGGCTGAGCGCAGGCCCAGGGTCTGCGGGCCTGGGTTCCGGGCCGGCGCTGCTACACCCGGGCTGTGTGACCTTGGGCAACACTAACCGCCCCGATCCGACTCGTCTTTAGAGCCAGGATGACACCAGAGGCCTTGAAGAACTGCTGCGGGGAGTCGATGATAACGCATCTAAGAGCTGAGTGCGGCCCAAACCGGTTTGGCTCAGTGGGTAGAGCGTCAGCCTGTGGACTGAAAGGTCCCAGGTTCAATTCCAGTCAAGGGCATGTACCCAGCAGGGGGTGTGCAGGAGGCAGCTGATCGCTGTTTCTCTCTTACCGATGCTTCTAACTCCCTATCCCTCTCCCTTTCTCTCTGAAACCAATAAAAAAAAATATTTTTTTTTAAAAGAGCTTAGTATGGTGCCTGGGAAATACAGTAAAGGGATCACGAAATGTTGTTATTATCATCATCATCATCATCATCATCATCCCCTTGCTCCTACCCCTTACCAACCAGGAAACACGGATCACCTGGCACCTGTTTGTAGGCAGAAAACTCAAACCCGAGGCCACCTGCCCCCACTGAGGAACGGAGATTCAAGAAGCCACCCATCTCTCCCCACCTGCAACCTTCCCTGCTCCCTGAGACCTCCCCTGGGCCTACTAACCCACTCACTGCCTTAGTCTCTCGAGAACATTAATGGCAACTGCCACCTACAGCTCCGTGTTTCTAATGGGGTTCTTCCAGGGACTGAACACATCTGGAATTAGCGAAGTCACACACGTTAGCCGAACCCTTGTGAAAACGATCACAAATGTCCTGGACTGTGACGTGAGGTCCAACAGGAAAGCGTGTGCAGGCATTCATGGGCTGACATGGTGTCTCAGAAACAAAAATACCCCTCTCTGTGGATCGGGGTGCTCACACACAGACACCCAGGGGCTGATCCTCACAGCTGTGGTTTCCATGGCGATGGCACCCCTTTATGTACAGACAGACCAGCCCCCGGCTTGTTCCACAGGCAGGAGACACTCCCGCCATCGCGAAGCCTGGCACCGCTGGCTTTCCCGGGGCTACAGCCGGCATTTTCGGCTGCGGCAAAGGAGCTCAGTAACTCTCCGCGCCAGCAGCAGGTTCCTATTGGACAGGGCGGGCGCCACCTCCGTTACAGGCAGCCGCCCAGACCTTCCCAAGGCCCCGCCACGGATGGGCGGCGTGGAGTCAGACAGGAGCCGGGGTTAGCGAGAGTGACTCAGGAAGGGGAAAGCGGGGACGCCAGGGAAGGGCCCACCTCTTTCCCGGCACCTCTGTCCCCCCTTCCCCCCGCCTTCCCTTCTGTCCTCAGGACGCCCCCCATCCACTTAGAACAGTGGTCGGCAAACTGCGGCTTGCAAGCCACATGCGACCCGAGGCTTGCCACTCTGTTGACTAATGAGTTTGCGACCACTGGGATAGGGGTTTAATCACAAGGAACAACAGCCTGTAATTATTGGAATCGAGAGTCTAGGTCAGTGGTTGGCAAACTCATTAGTCAACAGAGCGCCGACCACTGACCTAGAACATGTCACCTTGAGCTCCTCGGGAACTTTTCCTATCAGTTAATCTTCCCTCTCTCCCCCTTTTCCGCCAGCTTCTCCCCTAGGCCTACAGAAGGATGCGGATCCTCCTTCTCGAAGCTGTCGTGGGCTTTTTTCAAGAGACAGGACCAGAGGGGAAGGAGCCTGGGAACGGAGAGCGGCCCTCCTTCCTTCCCCAGTTCCGCACTGCCTGGTCCCTGCAGCCAAAAGCTCCAAACCCATCTGCTTCCCTCCTCCCGCTTCCCTTCTGCCTTCGTGCCCCGGCCCAGCCCGCCGGTCCAATCCGGTCCAATCCGGCGGCCTTCCTGCTCCCGCTGCCCGTCTGACGCGGTCACTGCCTCCTCCCCCCGCGGCCAGGGTTGGCCATTTTGTGCACGTCTTCCGGAACGGCTCTCTCCTCCTTTGCCGTCGGGTCTGCCTGACGCTGACCAGGCCCTCTCGGCCACCTTCACAACCTTCCCCTCGCCTTTGCCCAGTCTGGCCCTGGACTCGGCTCCCGGGCCCGCAGCCCTCCCCACGCCCTGCCCAGCCCCTCCCCCAGCCGCACTTCTGTTCACAAACCCAGGGGGGCACCGTCACATCGAGGGGCTGCACCTGCTCTCCCGAATGAACGAGTGAACGAATGAACGAGTGAAGGGACAAACCAACCTGAGTGTCCCCCTCGCCAATGCCATCTACTATGTCTCAACGACTCGCAATCTGACCCTCTGGCTCAGGCCCCCGAGGTCCTAGACTTCTGCCTCTTCCCGGTGTCTCCCCCCACCCCGACACACACACATACAGGGGTCAGGACAACACCCCTTTCTAAGACTGAGACCCCCTCCCCCAACCTGTCTCTCCACCTCTGTTCCCATGTCACCCAGTGACCGTCCTCCTCACTGTCGCCCGGCCCAGCACTGCCCTCTCCCACCGCCCCTCATCCGGTCAGCTGACAAGTTCCGGGACTTGACCTCTGTGAACCCTCAACAGTCCTCGAGACCAGCCGCCTTGTCCAGACCGGGGCTGACCCCCACCCAGCTCCTGGCCTGCTGTGGCAGTCCGCCCTGTCCTCACTTCGGGCCCTCCCTCAGCAGTTTCAACATGCTCGGTCTTTCCAGTCCCCATCTTCCTCTCTGCCACGCTGCTCACTCCCCTCAGGCACAGTTCTGGTCTGATCCCGTCACTCCTCCAGTCTCTCCCTGACTCCTCACTGCCAGGGAACAATGTCCGCTCGCCACATTCGAGACCGCCCAGGACCTGACCCCAGATGTAGCTCCCACTGCCCCCCCCTTTCCTCCACTTCAGCTACAATGGACTCCACCCTGAACTTCCCACCCACCCGCCTGCCCACTCCCTGATCGGGGAGCAGTGGGGGGCAGGAGTGCCAATCGCTTGTTCATCTCTGCCAGCCCCATTGTGCCGGGCACAGGGACCGGGACATGGAAGTTACTCAAAAAACATCTGTTCAGTTACACTGAGAATCTCTGCCCTGTGATCATCTTGGAGGCTCGGGTAAAAGTCACAGTAAAATCTAGTCCGGGCACATTCTTGTCCTCTTATTAAGTCAGCTGTGGGAGGCGCGTGCCCTACCCAAGGCACGCTGTGGAAACAGGCAATTAGGGCGCCAGCGGAGAGTTTTCTTTTCCCTGGGCGCAGTCAGCACCCGGCCCCTCTCCTTCCATGGCCTTTCACAGAGCCCCTGGGAGCCCCCGCATCTCCCCAAAGGCAGGAGACCTGCTGACCCCGGAGACCAGCTGACATCGGGCAGACCCTTACCAACCGAGCCCGGAGCCTCGTGGGGCAAAACAGGAGGGGGCGGAAGCACGCTTTCTAGTGGTGGCCATCAATGGCATGGATGCCAAGCTTTCAGAACAAGTTTTAAGAAATATAACTGAGCCCTCAAATACCTTAAGGCGAGCCCGGAGGATCTGCAAGCGTAACCATTCCTGCGTTGTGGACAGTCAGTGGGGGAGACGGTGGAGGGGCAGGTGACCGCTGAGTGAGGAGCCTCTCCTTTTCCCAGGGGGGCAGGTGACACCTTTCTCGTCCTGTCCCCACCTGACATCACACCCTCTAGCAAGAGCCACAGAAGGTAACGGCCCAGACGCCATCCGACCGGGTGTCCACACTCCCAGCCTTGAATGCCAGGACTGCCACGGCTGGGCTCCCCCTTCCCGGCATGACCTCAGCTCTGCATGTGAGCCTCCGCTCCGGCCCGACCAGTCTTCTCAGCACACCACATCCTTCCTGCCCACTCAGGCCCTGGCTCTCGCCGCCCACCCTGCCCACACGCCTCTCTCCTGGCCCAACCCCGCCCGGCCCTCAGCACCAAGCGGAAGCTCCCCTCTCGCAGGAAACCCTCTCTGACACTCGAGAGAAGGAGCTCAGGGAGCCAGCATTCGCTGCCCACACGCCACCCACTGCCTGGCGACTCGATGGTGAGCTGTGTCCGTGGGCAGGACCTTCGTGTCCGGCCTCTCGGTTCCTGGCCTCGTCCCCGAGCCTGGCCTCTCCCACAGTAGTGAGCACGTGCCGTGCGCCCGGCACGCACTCGCACAGCAGCTGCTGCTGGACAGACTGCCTCCGGGACGGCGCCCGGGGAGGAGCCACCAGAGGCCTGGGGCAGCAAACCCCGAGTGACAGCGCCATGTCCCAGCACCTCACACCGAAGACCTCATTTCACACTTGGCAACAACCTACGAGGTGGCTATTATCGTATCGCTTTTACCGACGGAAACTGAGGCCTGTGGCTGGGGCCTTCCCAGGTCACACAGGGTAGCAGTGGAGCCATGCCAATAGCTCCTTGAATTTTGCAAAGGGGAGGCTTCCGTCCTCTCCCACCCCAGTGCTGCTGGGCCCGGTCATCTTGACCCCACCAGGCCTTGGCCACAAAGGGCCCCGGCCCATTACCTGCTGGGGGGCAGCCCTGTGGCAAAGCCCTTTCCCCCAGAAGGGCCAGCCGAGTGCCAAGCCCTGCCCAGAACCTGCTGGGAACCAGTCCCTCCCTGCACTTTTGTTTTCTCCCAGCTGGGCTCCCGCTCGTCTGATGCGCCCGCCCGCCCGGCAGCCAGGTGTTTGCTAAACAGGCTGGCCTGGTGGCGGCTCCCTGTTTGCTCACGGTGACAAAGGGCAGGAGGCAGAGGAGGGAGACAATGACACACGGGCCAATGACCTATGTCACTGGGGGTGGCCAGCCTCTCGTGTGGGCCTGTTCCCGTCACATCAGGAACTCGCTCTTCCCCTCTTCAGCCCGTGTCCTTCTCCTGGGGCCCTAGCGGCCTGGGAGGGCGGGAGCGAGGGCAGCTCCGGTCCCCAGCTGGCGGCAGACAGGGCAGCAGGGCCGACCACAGGGGCTGCACCTCCTTCTACGGCACACAGCGGGCGCGCTGCCCACAGGCACACACCGGCTCTCGCCGGCCAGCATCTCTGCCGATCGGGAACCTGCTGGAGGATGTTTCCCAAACACTAAACGCAACCCAGTCGTCAGCTGTCAGGCCGATTTAGTGAGTCACGGTGTTTTTAACAAATAAACACAACAGCCCAGCCAGGGGGGCTCGGGGTTGTGTCAACCATGAACTCCCGGCCAGGGCACATGCCCAAGGTCAGGCTCGTCCCCAGTGGGGGGCATACAGGAAGCACCCAATTGATGATTCTCTCTCATCGCTGATGCTTCTCTCTCTCCCTCCCTCTCCTTTCCTCTTTGAAATCAACTAACAAGTAAAAACATTCAGAACAGAAAGGATCTGTGTGTATAGCACTTAGAATACTGTTTCATGAAACATCTGTTTCCGTGGCAACAGGAACCGCTTCCTGGGTCCCCCTGCAGGGCGCACTAACGGCGTCCCGACGCCTCTGCTCAGAGCCTCAGAGCAGAGACCCGCCAGGAGCTGGACCCCAAGCTCAGGGCCCCGAGCGCCCTCCTTGCCGAAACTGACCTCGGGCTCCTCGGGAGAGGCAGGGCGGCCACACCACTGCCTCTGGGGCGCGTAAGAAGTGGGCAGATGACTACCGGCCTGGCCACCCAGGTGTTGCTCATGTGGCGGCAGGGGAAGGTCCGGGCCGTGGCTGACACAGCCAGCCGGGCGGCTCAGGTGATTAATCACTCGAGGCATCCGGGCTGCGTGTGCTGCGTGTGCTGCGTGACGGGGCAGGCACCGAGGAGCTTTCGGACGTCCCCCTTCACACCCAGAGCCCAGCCTCTCCCGGGCAGAAACAGAAAATCCACGTGCCAGGCCCCACAGAACCCCCACAGGGCGCCTCGACCTGGCCCCGGCGCCAATGCTGAGGCCTCACACCCCCAGCCTGGGGGGACTCCCTGCTGCCTCGCTGGCTCCCACAGCTCCCACAGAGCTGCTTGCCCCAGCTCAGCAGGGAACAGAGAGGCCCGTCCGCTCCCCCGAGGAATTTTCAGCATCTTCAGTTACATATCTCGGGGCCAAGAAGAGGGCATGGCCCTGCCGGGGAGACGTTTTTAACTGGAAAGGGATGGTTCAGGGACAACCTCTGCTGCCACCTCCAAACGACAAGGCCGGAGCTGCTGGCTCACCGTGCCGCTCCCCGGACCAGCCTGGCCTTGACCCTAAGCGGTCACAGCAGGGTAGAAGGGAGCTCCATGGCCGCGGAAACCCTGAACCCCAAGGAACAGAAAGGACGCACGGAGTCGGAGCCGGACGTTGCTGGAGCCTGGGCCTGGCTGCCCAGGGGAACGGAGTAATCAGGCTGTGGCTCACGGTTCTGTGGGGAACGCCAAGCCCCTGAGCACACGGGTAGCTGGTTCCGGGGCCAGAGCGTGGCCGCTCAGCGTCCAGAGGCCTTTGGTGATTACCACTGGCTTCAGAGGAAACTGCTCTTCTCCACGCCGCTGTGGTGGGAGGGGGCCGGCTTTTAGAGCTGGATTTGAGACAGAGGTTCGGTTGCAGCCTTGGCTGCGCCCAGGGGAGGGAGCCGAGTAGATCCGCCAGCCTCGCGCTCCGGCTCTCAGGCCTCCCGGTGGAGCCCGGACGGTGCTCGTGTTCGGGGGTGGTGGCTGGCTGGAGGGCAGGGCCTTCGCTGCGTGAGCCAGAGCTGTGGCGGTGGTGACAGGGCCGCCTGTGCAGGGTGTGCCGCCAGCCTCCGGTGACGTGAGGCATGTTGGCACCGCGACCGTGGGGTGAGGCTGCCTGACAAGGCCCTTCCCAGCTACTGGGGTTCAGGGCACTTGTCTGATGAAGATGAGGCCTGCCCATGTCTCTGGAGTCCTCCTCTGAGGGGCCATCGGGCCGCCCGAGTCTGATCCTGCCACAGAGTCGGCGCCTGAACCCTGGTTTTCGAGGGTGAGATCAGACCTGCAGAGCCAGGCGGTCAGGAGGGAGAGGCACCGGGAGGAGACCCCGGGGGCTGGGAGCTCTCCCCAGCCCGGTGGTAATGTCTTCACAGCCGAAATCCACCCCCACGCCCCCTACACCCCTCATACCCCCTTCCCTTTTAAAGGGGTTTGTTTGCCAGACTGCGTGAACCTCTTTCTTTTCTGCCCCCTAACTCACATCCTCTCTGCCTTTCACGGTGTCTCAGCGGCTGGGATTTAAACAGACCAGGGGCATCAGAGAAGCTCAGAGCTGGCAGCCACTCCCCCCAGCCCCCACCCCTCGGCCCCTGGGCCCGCCCCCCCCCACTCCTCGTCACGCACCCTCACGGTCGGGAAGCCGGGGATGTCGAAGTCTCTGCAGACTGCGCTGTTGGTCTCGTCGGCACAGTCCAGGGCAGCGAGGTTCAGCGCCGGCCTCCAGTCTGGAAGGGCAGAAACAGCCAGAGGAGGAAGAGGGGCTGGCACCTCTGCCTGCTCGCCTCCCCAGCGCAACACCCCACCCCCTCCAGCCCCCAAAGCCCTTATGAGAAAGGCCCCCTTCCTCCGAAAAGACCCTCTGGCACCGTCAGGTCATGCATCTAGCTTGTGCTTAGGACACAGTTACACAGCACAGGCTCTGCTGTCTTGTGATGGCGTCTGTGCTCCCCCTAACTGGGGCGGGGGGCCGAAGGGAGATGGGGGCCGAAGGGAGATGGGGGCCGAAGGGAGATGGGGGCCGAAGGGAGATGGGGGCCGAAGGGAGATGGGGGCCGAAGGGAGATGGGGGCTGAAGGGAGATGGGGGCTGAAGGGAGATGGGGGCCGAAGGGAGATGGGGGCCGAAGGGAGATGGGGGCTGAAGGGAGATGGCTTCGCAGGGAAAAGCCCTCCACAGAGCGGCTCCAGACGGGCGGAGAACGCGCCTCGGGAAGTTTGACATTTCCCAGGGGGCCCTCAGAGACATTTCTTTGACCAGAGGAACTGGCACTCGGCCCAGCTCGGGTGGGTAGCACACGAGGTGCTGGGGACTGGCTCCCCGGCCAGAGAGGGAGGTGGGAAGCCCGGGGAGGAAGGGGAAGGCACAGAGGGTGTAGGAACCACAGGGAAAGGGCCCCGAGGTCAGAGTCTGGAAGGAGATGAGCAGCTGCCCAGCATCGGGCCCCAGGCTGCGAGTCCTTGTAATTTATGGGCGGCGAGAAGGGTGGCACGGTCCTGGGCCTCAGCCCAGGGTCTGGGAAACAGAAAACAAACTCAGCTACCCGGCAGGCCTCCAGAGCTCCGACTCAAGGTCAAGGCGCCCTTTAAACACCCACCAGAGTTCCCCGTTACCAGGAGGCTGCTCCGCTGGGAGGCACAGGAAGGATGAGGTGGGACGCGGAAGGAGTTTGGGGACATGCTTAGCCCTGGGGACTAAGCACGGGCCTGACAGGAAAGGTGGAGACAGAGTGGAACCTCTACAGCCAGGCCAGGCGGTCGAGCAACACGAGACGCAGCGGGCTGGGGCCCTCTGAGGGAGGCCAGGTGGCTGAAGAAGAGGCGCAGGGGTCCTGGGAGCGCTTGCCTGGAGGGCTGGGGCCGATCCCACAGCACCTGGAGCCCGGCTCTCTGGGCAGATGCATGGGGGAAGCTGCCTGGTGACGTGGAGTACGGGGGGGGGGGGGGGTCGCCCAGTACCCATTAAGTGCAAATTACTAATGTCTGAATAAGGTCTCTGAGAATCATGGCTTTGCCAGGATCTCTTACCTCACCCCGAACCCGTCCCTTACGAGGTCTGAAAAATCTCCTCCAGAAGGCATCAGCGCTCCCCGGAACACGTTACGCCTAATGGAGGAGCGCTGGCCTCACTGCCCCGAGACAGACCAGACGCAGGAAGAGGCAGGACTCCTCCCTGACAATGCTGACCCATCCCTCAAAGGAAGGGCTGGCAGCAACTAAGCTGGTCCTTTCTGCGGGGACAGGAGGGAGGGACCCAGGACCTAGAGGCGGGCCTGAAACAACACCCTTCCCTCCGGTTCCCTGCTCCACCCCGCCTTCCTTACTTGCCCACAATCCACTCTTGGCACTGAAGCTTCTGGAATCCCGGCGGGAGGCAGGGAGCGGGGGTGGAGGGGAAAAGAGGGATCGTGTTTAATGGAAGTGTTTAGCGGAGACAGGTGGGCCACATTCCGACACGCCGCTTCTCCAACCCCCATTGCTCTTTTGGGGAGCTCTCTCGGCTCCCCGGGCACATGAGTTGGCGCTTATCCAAATATCTGCAAGCTGGTGTGCACACTTCGGCTTTAAATCACTTGCTGAGCAGCCTGCAAACTGGCCGTGCTCAGGGCAGCATCTCTCCGGCCCGGCCCTCCCGGACACTCTGCCCGCCGGGTGTTGGCACCACCGGGCGGGGCAGTCAGGCATTCTGCCACCCAGATCCAGGGACCCCAGCTCGCCTCCGGATCCTGGCCACCCTCCCTCCCAAGCTCTCATCTCCCCATCCTATGTTCTTCACTCGCCTCACCGCTAACCCCCCCCTCCGTGGCTAGTGAGCTCGTGCGTGTTCCCAGGGCAGCCCCTCTCCAGAAACTGCTCTCACCAGCCCACCGGCCACCAAGCCAGCCTTTCTACCTGCCCACGTGGTAGGCCCCTCTCGACTCGGGATTCTCCGGTGGAATTCTCCGACTGCCTTTAGAAGGACACCTACAGCCCTAAGGCCATTCTCCACGTGTCCCCTGCCCACCGAGCCACCTCTTTCCATTTCCCCCAAAGGTTGAGCTTTTCTTCCATTTGTCAGGAACACTCAGTCCCCCAGGAGGAGCTGCCTTACAGGCCCAAGGCTCTGCTTGTGTTTCGGCCACGTGCCTACAAGCCTGTCCATCCCGAAATGTCTTTTCATTTCTGTATCCCCGCTGCCTAGCACACAGTAGGTGCTCAGGGAGAGCTCCCAGCTGCCCTGTGCAGCCCCAGTGTATCCTCAGGTCCAGAGAGGGGGTGAGGTTAACACCTGCACCTGCAAACGCAGCAGGAAGAGCGGCCCAGGGCCACAGGAAAGAGCACCCAGGCTTTCGTTCTGCCCAAATGAGGTCCGGGGAGGGTGGGAAGTGCAGGTCACCCCCATGGCCACCTGGCATACGAGAGGCCTGGCTCCTGTTCTGCATTAAGGCTCTGTTCCCCTTGTGCGGGGAGACCCACCGAAGAGGCCTGGCTGTTTTCAACAGAGTCAGCAAGTGAATTAAGAGCTGAGAGGCAATTTCGCATCCTTCCACCGGGGAGGGCTGGGCAGGGTGACCAAGGACCACAGGCCTCAACTGACCGCTCCTCTACAAGAACGCAAGCCAGCACCCCTCGGGCCGGAGTCAGTGCCTGCTGCCCCTGGGGCACTAAGACGCTGAGGGGATCGGGAGGGGAGAGAAGAGAAAGGTAGTGCTCAGGGAGCACCCAGCAGACACCCAGGTGGCCCCACTCCACCACCACAACTGAGGGTGCTGTCATGTCCCCGCTTTACAAGCAAGGACAGGACCTGAGAGGCCTCCCTCTGTCCCCGGGCTCCCAGGCTCGCCTCCCGGGGTCAGGACACTACCTCCGTGTTCTCACTGTCTGCTCAATCACACCTTCCAGGAGAGAGGGAACTGCAGAACCAGCTTTGTCGTGGTTCACAGGGTCGAGGTCCCAGGCCTGTGGTCGGCAAACTGCGTCTCGAGAGCTGCAGTTTGCCGCTCTGTTGACTAATGAGTTTGCCGACCCCTGAGAGACTCTTGATTCCAATAATTACAGCTGTTGTTGTTCCTTGTGATTAAGCCCCTATTCCAGCGATCGGCAAACTCATTAGTCAACAGAGCGGCAAATCACGGCTCACGAGCCGAATGTGGCTCGAGAGCCGCAATTTGCCGACCACTGTCTCAGATGCAGCTCTTACTTGGATGAGAATGGTGGTATGTGCCTGAGGGTTTACCATGGGCCTTCCTGGTTGAGTTTACTGGTCGTCACTACCCTTTGAGAAAAGTAAGGTTCTTATCTCGAGGCCTGCTCTCCTGGGCTGTGAAACAGATTAGAATACCATGTCCCAGGCTCACAACCAATCAACAGGGAATCGGGGATCTGAGCCCGGAAAGGGCGCCTCTCTGCTGGTCTCAAGAGGGCCCGGGACCGAACAGAGCTGCTCTGCTGGCTTCCCTGCCAGGGGGCTCGGGGAGGGTGGGGTCGGTGGTAAGGCCAGGGGAGGCCTGGGAGCTCCAGCCCCTGGGCGGTCTTTGCCTCCTTCTCTTTAAGCCTGATTCCCTGTGCCACCCAGAAATGGAACCAGGGCCTCGTCTTACCTGCCCCAGATTTTTTTTTTTGGGGGGGGGGGGGAGTGTGGGGTGGGAGGAGAGAGGCTGGGGCCGGTCAGGAGCTGGGAGAGTCCTGGCTGGGGAACATTTCTCAGGAATATCAGTGTCAATGCCTTAGTGAGCCATAATGACATAAAGATCTGGTCTGCACGCATCACCGTGGGCCTGACTATTCATCACTCTGGTGACAGCCCCGGAGCGGAGAGGACCTCCTCTGGGCGCTCCCCGTGAACCAAAGGGCGCCGCTGTCACGGCACAGAGCCGGCGAGAGAGGCTTTTTACAGTGGCGGGTGACTTAGACACCACCACCTGCAGGCCTGACACCACAGAGCAGCAGAAGCCTCCCAGGACGATGACTGCCCAGGCCAAGCCGTTTCTCTCTACCGTTTCCCGAGAATAAGACAGCGTCTTATATTAATTTTTGCTCCCAAAGATGCACTAGATCTTATTGGGGGGGTGCCTTATATTACAGCGAGTAGGTCTTATTTTGGGGGGATGTCTTACTTTCGGGGAAACAGGGTAGCAGGAGAGTAAATGAGCAAAAGTAGCAGGGATGTGTGGGGAGGCATGGGTGACCTGGACAGCTGTGGACTTGGGGGGGTGGCTGAAGGGAAACTCTGTGGTAAGGGGGTGATGGGCTCCTTCTGAGGTCCCTAGCAATGTCCCTGTGCCACTCACAAGCCCAGGAAGGGGCACTGGACCCAGAGTCACAAGACCTGCTTGGAGCGTCATTGGCTGAAGAGGAGATGAGCCCTCCACATCTCTCTGGGCCTCCATCTTCTCCAGACGAGGACCCAGGTAGGTGTGGTCTCATGTCCCTTCCCGCTCTGACGGCCGTGTACATTGCTTCACGGCAAACACTCGGCGAGAAAAACGGTCCTGAGGCCTGTGGGTGTTAAAGCAACCCGGGGTCTTTACTGAGGCAGAGGCCAGACCCGCCAAGAGCCAGCCAGGTCGGGCGGTCAGAACCAGAGCCGCACAAAAGTGTCTGGGAATTGTCCGGGCACAGGGAGTCAGCTGGCACTATGCGGTCACCACCTCATCCCTTCCGCCCTGTGGCAGGCTGATGGGGAGTGAGGTCACGAGATGAACAAAATACCTTCCCGACCCCTCACACCTGGCTGACACCCCAGGTCTGAGTCAGCAGGAACCACAGCACCAGCTGAAGGCTCGGTCACTCACATTCACATGAGTCCTTTGAGGCTCATGCCACTGGCCTGCATGAGTGTTCAGTGGGCTCCTGCCCCGTGCCAGGCTCTGTGCTAGGCATCGCGGGGGTACATGGAGGAGGGCTGGTCTGTGCCCTGGAAGAGAAAGGGAGGCAAACCGACACTGCTCGCCACCACTCAGACATCCGTGTCTCACCTCCACGACTCTGCACAGGCCATATCCCACCTGACACTCCTTCCTCCTCCCCCACCCCCACCTCTCCACCGGTCCAAGCTCTGGAAAGTCCGGAAGAGCTGGGTTCAAGGACCTCCTCTAGCGTCTATGATAAAGGACGGTATCTACTGCCCAGACAGATCTCATACAGATTATATAGAACAGCGGCCTGTAGAGGCCCTTAGCAAGCGCCTGGCATTTAGGGGAGTCATTCGTAACTGCTTGAATGAAGGCGTTTGGTGACCAGGTAGCCTCCTGTGACTTTCCCCTTCCCTGAATTCCTGCAACAAAGAATGACTCAGTGCCTGGCCTGTGTGGCTGTTGGTTGGAGCGTCGTCCTGTGCACTGAAGGGTGGCAGGTTCAATTCCCAGCCAGGACACATACCGGGCTGCACATCTGATCTCCATTAGGGTGTGTACAGGAAGCAACCAATCGATGTTTCTCCCCCTCTCTCTCCTTCCCTCTCGCTCTAAAACCAATAAAAAAGAAACAAAACAAAAAAATAAAAGAAACCATAACTGACACAGACAACAGGGTGGTGAGGGCATGAGTGGGGGTGGGTGGGAGGGCAATGGGGCATAAGGACACATATGTAATAACTTAATTAATAAAGGGGGGGGGAGACACCAGCACTAGGTCTAGAGCCCACCCTAACTCAGAAAAAAAAAGAGAGAAAAAGATTTTTTTATTTAATTAAGTAGTCCAGATACTAAATGTCTAAAAACAACTAGAATATCTGATTCTAAAGTAAAATTTTTTTCTAAGTTGTGGCATTTACATCACTTGAGTTTTACACATTATTTTTATAGTAACTTTTCCTTTGTGTTCAAAATACTTGTTATTGACAAGTATCTAATGCCATATGTTAGTTTAACTTGTTGTGAAAATGTTACCTATATTAAAAGTTAAATATTTGTAAAAATAAATTTAAAAATAATAAAATTTTAAAAAGAAACCATATCCTCAGATAAGAACGTTAAAAATCCTTTTAAAAAATAAAGGAAAAAGAAACGACTGAGCAGCTTTTGGCCCTTTTCAAACAGCGCTGTTTCCCGGTGCCAATCCTCCTGCCACCCGGAGTTCATTTCCCGCAGATGCAATGCACACTATGCTTCGTACACAGAGGTCACTCAACAAATATTTGCTGACCGATTAGCCGGTGAAGAGTAATGAAGGTCTGAAACAACACAATCCATTTCCCAAACATGCGTGAGGCAGGTAAGAGACCTCCGGACGAGAGGAGGTGAGCCAGGGCCTCAGCACTCTGCCCCCTGGCAACCACTGCCCCGAGAACCCAACCCCACCAGTCCCTGAAGAAATGAGCCCTAGCCAGTCTGATCGAATGCCTGAGGCCAGCTGGGCAGGGTGCAAGATTCTTCTCTCCCCCCACAACCTTCCACAGTCCTGCTGCTCCTACCCAAGATACTCATTCCATCTATTCGGGGCAGAGGCCAGGGGCCACCCTCCCTGGCCCGGGGGTGTGAGAGCAGCCCTTTGCTGGCCCACAGCCAAACTTTCTCAAGGAACCTCAGAACAAAGATGAGAGGAGAGCAACCTGGTTTCTCAGCAGGGCCTCCCCGGGAGACACCCTGCTGGCCTGGAGTGGAGGCCCGCTCCACCACTGCAGGTTCGGCCAGTGACCTTCCTGACCCCATCTTGCTTAGGGGGCTGCCTCACTCCGGCCACTCACAGGACACCCCACTTTCCACCTAATCTCTCACCTCTACAGACGTCAGCGCCCCCATTTTCCTTTCTGATGTTACCTTCTGCTTTTGTTCTCCCCCCTCCCAGAACCCCTCTATTTTTAGGGACTGTCACTCCATGAACTGGGAAAAAGACCCCTTTTGGAAGTGGCGACCCTGATCCAGAAGTAGGTTGGGTCAGTACCTGCTGTGCAATCCACTGGAAGAGTCTGGGCTGCAAGAGGCCGAACGCCTGAGTCAGCTGGAAGTTGAGCTCTCTCAGGATATGAGACTCTTCTAGGTTGAGTCCATCTGCGGCCACTAAGGACCTACAGCCTCAAAGTGGAAACTGACCTCAGGATTTTTATGCTGTTCAGGCCCACAAAGTCTCCTAAACCCCTGAGGTCCCCTAAGGTGTTCCAATTCCACATTCAACATTCTTCCTCCCTCCTGCCCTAACCAGATGTGCTGACATCACTGAAATAGTGTGAAGAGCTGCTGAGAAATGGCACATTCAGGTGATGGGACCAGGGAGGCATGCAGACAAGTGTCTACATGTAAACTGGAGGTAAAATGGTTTATTGGTTTCGTTTAGAAATAACTTCCCTGGACCATACAGTTTCTTGGGTAACCACTGTCCACGCTACTCAAGGAAGAGGTGGCCTGAGTTTGAAAACCATCTCCAAATGAGCTATTTGGCCACAAACAGTTGAATTTATATATTAAAAAAATGCCAACGGCACAGCAAGGGAACAGTGGTTCCAATTCTCTTCTTCCCAAGAAAGAGGCCTATTTCTTAAGATGCACCCAGACCTCATTCAATGACCGTGAATGATGAGGAGCCCGGCCAGGCCCTAGCCTCACAGTCAGGAAGGAGCTCCATTCAGAGGCAGCAAATCACTACCACCAAGCCACTCCTGCCCCCCAAACACCACGGCCAGGCAGATGTGTGACACCACAGCGAGCTTTATAAGCGTGGAAAGGAAACTCAGAGATAACGTCTGGCAGGCCCTCAGGAAGAGGTCTGACATATAGTGAGCACTCAGTAAATAGGAATGACTATTATTATCATCGTATTCCCTCAGCTCTCAGTCTTAAGTTTTCAAAAATGTTAACATTTCTATAGTAGAGTACACCTTACACCCCCTACACATAGGGGTCTCCTTATGGCTCTACCCCTCGGGCTGTCAGTAACTGAATGGGGTTTCCCACAACTGATGGGCTTTTCTAATCAAAGCCACTATGGCTAGAGTGGAGCAAGGGCCGGCCACCACTAACCGGCTGCCTTCCGTCAGCCCTCTGGGCTCCCGATGGTGAAACAGACGGGTCTGAGGGGAGCATGAACCGGGGGGAAGGGAGAAGGGTGTGGCCCAGAAGCTGAAGAGCTGGAGGCAGCAGGCCTCCTGACACAGGAAAACTGCCTCAAAGGTGAAGCGGAGAAAGGACGTCTGCGTTCCAGCTGGGTCAACTACCCATGAGGGGGCTGAGGAGGAGGGGGGCAGATTGAGTGTCAGTTCCTGTTCCCCCCAGCACTGACCCACAGCCGCTGGGGAGCCTGGCAGGACAAGAGGACGGGAACTGCCCACAGGCTGGACTGGAGGAAGTCCTAAGGTGTCAGCCCAGCTGAAACAAAGGAGAGCCGGCCGCAGGGCTGGGGCAGTCCGCCGGGAAAGGGCGGACGGGAAAGCAGAGCAGGTCTGGGGGCCCAGGCCGCGAGGAGGGGGAGAGAGAAGCTCAGACAGGGGCCAGGGGAAGTCAGAGAAGCGAGGGAGCCACCAGGGAGTGGAGGGATGTGAAACCGGGGGAAGTGGGAGGGGCAGAGAGGAAGAGGGGTGCGGAGGTGATGGGCCGGGGGAAGCGGGTCGAGCGGGAGGCGCCCTCGGCGGGGCAGGTGGGTGGGGAGGGTCGGCCCGGCGGAGCCCGGGGTGCGGGCCTTCCCTCCCGCCCCGGCCTCTCACCTTTGACGTCGTTGGCCAGCGCCTTCCACATTGGGGCGAAGGCAATGCAGTGGCCGCACCAGGACGCAAAGAACTCCACGGCCCAGGCGCTGCGGGAGTCCCGCAGGGCGCCGCGCACCGAGTCCGCCTGCAGCAGCGTCAGCGGGTCGGACGGCGAGTAGAGCGCCGAGCGCGGGGCCGCGCCCGCGCCGGGCACCGCCAGCAGCACCAACAGGAGCAGCAGCAGCAGCAGCGACGGCGGCGGCCCCGAACCGCGGCCGCACCAACCCATCCTCCGCGCGGCGCCCACCACTGCGCGCAAGTTTCGGATGAGTTGGTGCTCGCTGGCGCCGCCTCACCTCCTGCCTCCGTCCCGTGGGCGGAGCTACGTGGCCCCGCCCCCGCGGCCCGGCCCCGCCCCCGCGGCCAGAGGGCGGAGGGCGGAGAGCGGGCGGGGGCGGGGGCGGGGCCTACGGACCCACGTGCCTGAGCCCAGGCTGGACCGCGAGCGCCCCCTTCGCGGTTTACCGAAGCCTCGCAGGCGCGCTAACGCGGTCCGGTCTTGGAGCCGAGCAAGCGGGGAGCGCAGCCCAGACCCTGGAGCCCTCACCCCCAAATGGAAGGAGTGGGGGGTCCGCGGGTCAGAGGCCCGCACCAGCTTTGGACTTGGGGAGGTCATTTGGGTTCTCACAGGCCCTGTATTCAACCGAAAATGAGTTGGAATAAGCGTTAAGACGTTGTAAATTAAAAACAGGTGGGAGAGAAGGTGGAAGGACAGTCTCTGAGTCTCTGACCACCGTGACTCCCACAGGGATCAGAAGTGTCCATACCGCCCGAGACCCGTGACCACTCAGCTCTCTCCCATAGGCCAAGGGGCCTGTAGCTTCCCTGACTGTGCATCCTAGACCCTGTGACATCCCTGTCTGCACACCCTTCCACGCCTCCTGCACAGAGCCACTCCTTGGCCCCTCAAGAGGATAGATAGGCCTGGGGGCAGTGGTCGGCAAACTCATTAGTCAACAGAGTCAACAGAGCCAAATATCAACAGAACGACGATTGAAATTTCTTTTGAGAGCCAAATTTTTTAAACTTAAACTTCTCTTAATGCCACTTCTTCAAAATTGACTCACCCAGGCCGTGGTATTTTGTGGAAGAGTCACACTCAAGGGGCCAAAGAGCCACATGTGGCTCTCGAGCCACAGTTTGCAGACCATGGACCTGGGGAAAAGCTGATGTAATCTCTAGAAGCTGGCCTGACGCTCCTGGGGCAATGAGTCCTAGGGTCTTTCTTGGGAACCATAGTATGATCTGAGAAGTGAGGAGCAAGAGCTTGGCGGGGAGGGGCAGGTCCCTTAGCCCATGAGTTCCTTGCTCTTTGAAAAGGGGCATGGTTGGAAGAGGGCCAGAAGGCTCAGAACCCCGTTCTGATGAGGTAACATTTGAGCCAAAGACCCAAATGCGGTGTTGGAGGAAGCCTTGTGGCAATCTGGGATGAGGGAGCTCCAGGGGGAAACCTGGCGTTTGGGGCTTTTGTTGTCTTCATGTGTTCCTCGTCTCTGTGCGCAGTCTTGGACTCACAAAGAAATTAAACACTGACTGGATCCAGCGTTAGTACCTCTCCAGCTCCTCCATTCAACACCAGATACTGGGTACCCTCTTCCCTCGCTTCTAGCAGCCACTGAGAGCAGGCCTGGCCCAGGGTCATCAGGGTAAAGGTTCTCTGGTAACCTTGGATTCCAGGGGCTGGAAAGATTCCAGGGGCCGGGTCAGGTGCCAGTAAAAGTCAAATGCCTTCCAATGTCTTCATTGCTAGGCAGTAGTTATTTCCCCCGGGGCCTGATAATTAAGGAGACAATGTCTGCTACGCATGCCCTGGATGAGGACACAAAGGTGCTTGTTCGTCTGTTTCAGTGTCAGAAATGGAAAAGAACACAAACTCCTTGAATAGATTAGAGGTCCTTTCTTGGCAATGGGGCCAAAGAAACTGAATTATAACATGCGGGGTTCCAATATCCTGGAACAGGGATTTTTGATGTTTTAGTCTCGGAAGCCTTTGTTTCAATAGAGTCTTAAAGGGAAGCTTAAACAGACAAAAGCAAGTTTGAAGCTGTGACTTAGAATGAGTCCCTCTTTCTGTGTCTTTGGGGCTTCTTGGGAACCCAGGGCTCCCCATGTCACCGTGTGACAACCACTGGTCTAGAACTGAGAGCAGAAAATGAAAGAACCACAATGTGCCCTCTTTGCTCTTCCAGAAGCTTTGTGGGATGAAAAGATGGCAGAGAAGGAAATCTACTCAGGAATGGGGTACAGAGAGGGAAAGAGTGCTGAGGAAATCATTGAAACTGGGGGACTTAGGAGTACCTATCCAGGTTCTCTGCTTCTCTTTTTTAAACAATGTATTTTATTGATTTTTTTACAGAGAGGAAGGGAGAGGGATAGAAAGCTAGAAACATCGGTGAGAGAGAAACATCCATCAGCTGCTTCTTGCACGCCTCCTACTGGGGGTGTGCCCACAACCAAAGTACCTGCCCTTGACCAGAATCCAACCTGGGACCTTTCAGTCCGCAGGCCGACGCTCTGTCCACTGAGCCACACCGGTCAGGGCCCTGCTCCTCTTCCTACAAGCTGTAGGAAAGTGGCCCAAGATGAACCCAGTGAGAATAATAATAGCATTAGCGGATACTTTGCACCTGCTATTCTAAGCACTTATAGATAGCACTCATGTAGCCCTCACACCAGCTCTATAAGGTTGGTGGTATTATCTCATTTTTACAGATGCAGGGACTGAGCTAGAAGGAACCTGCTGACTTTGCCACTTGTGACTCATTCATGCGTTATGCATGACATAAGAGAGGGAATTGGGGAGCCGGTCCACCAAAAATGAGTTAGCTGGTGAGAGGAATGCAGCTTATACACAAATACAGGTAATTATTATGAGCAACAGAATCGTTTTGGGTGAAATATGTCATCCCATAGCAGAGCATTAAGTGACTGGCCACTTACTCATTTGCAGTGAGGATCAGAGAGGCATGTAGCCGGAAGGCAAATGCCCAGCAACAGAGAAGGGACCTTTGCTCTGTCCCTTCACAACTCACCTCGAGGCCCTCCTGACGCACCTTTCCAAGCTGAGGTGGGTTAGAAAAGCAGCACTGAACGCCACGGAAGCGTGCTCAGAGTCTGTGTGGGTCAGGCACAGAGGAAAGTGAAGGCACATTCGAAGGGCTCACTGAAGGGGGTTCAGGGGGTTCAGGGGGTTAACGGTTAACTTACAGAGGTGTGTGTGGGTAAGGGGAACTGACCAGAGCTGAGGTCCCTAGCACCCAACAGCGGCAGGAAGTCCTTTCAGCTCTCTTCCCCTGGAGGGTCCAAGGGGAGGGAACTCTGTGATGAGAGGGGTGAGAGCTGGAGTCCAGGAAGAGGGGCCGCCCAGCTGGGCCTGTAACTGCCACCAACACAGGGAGGCGGGGAGGCACCCAGAAGGCTCGTTTTGACCTCTTCCTCCTCCATCCTCTGTTGTCTTGCCAGGGCTTCCCATTGGCCAAACCCTATCGAAGCCAGAGTGTGAGGCTGTCCCGATGAGAGTCCACAAAAGGGGGCTTTCAACACAAAGGGCAACTCACCGCGGCGGGAGGGTGAGAGGACTGTGTCCATACAGGTCCCTAACCTGGGCCTTCCAGGCCTCAGAAATGAAAAGGGACAACTCGAAAACCCCAGCTCCGCCCCCTCTCCTGGCCACTCGTGGCCCAGCGGCCTGATCTCTCTGGAGGGGAGACTGAGCCCCAGCAGAAATGAAGGGTCTTGCTCAAGGCCACACAGCGAGGTAACGGCACAATCCATTCTGTGTTAGGCTTCCACCATGGCTGTTGCAGCGTTGAGAAGGGACATTTGGGGCAGAACCCTATGTTCAGGGGGAGCTTCCCTGGCCCCAGGTTGAGAGTGGGAGAGGCATGTGTGGGGACAGTGCACATATGAGAATTCTGTATTCAAAGGGATAGCACACACACACACACACACTCACATGGACATGCTAATTATTAAAAGTAGAATGACTTTGGCTCATGCTGTCTCTTTTTAAATTATTTTATTTATTGATTTAGAGAGAGAGAGAGAAACATTGATTTGTTGTTCTACTTATTTATGCATTCGTTGGTTAATTCTTGTCTGTGCCCTGATCAGGATTTGAACCCACAACCTTGGTGTATCAAGATGGTGCTCTAACCAACTGAGCTACCCGGCCAGGGCCTCATGCTGTCTCTTTGGAGGAAACAGGCAGGGCAAGCAGGATTAAAATGCTGAGGGGGGAGGGCAGGGCTGAGGCTCAGGCAGGCTAAGAAGGCTGCTCCGGGTTCTGTGTCCAGGAAGTAACATTCTCCGGAGCCCATCCTGGACCCAAAAGACCACCCACAGTCCCGGTGCCGGAAGGAGGGGGGGCGGGGAAGGAGGCGGCAAAGGCCATGCTGTTCTCCCTCTGCAACCTGGTGGCTTCCCACGCTCCAAGACAAACCATTTTGTATCTTTTCCTGTCTCTCTGAACCTCCACCTCCTCAGTCCTCACGGAGACCTCCCTCCAGGCGTTTTGATGACAACACAGACAACACAGACACAGGCGCGTCAGAGAGCTCCTTCCTGCCACCACCAGCCTCACCTGTGCTCCCCTGGGCGCCCAGCTCCTGCCTCCCATCAAGGCCAGCCCCTCCCCCGGGGCTCCGGGTCAGGGCTGCTCACGCTCATGGACTTTGCTCCTGATCCCCCTCCACCCGCCCTTGCCACGCTAACCCTGTTCTCCACTAGGTGGGCTTCTCCAGCAAACAGACGCACTCTCTGGCCCCCACTAAACCCGACAGGATGGGCTCCTGGAGAAGGTCCTCTTTCCGTGGTGGCCCCGTTTCCTCCCCTCTCTCCACAGCCAGGCTTTCCAACAGGCTTGTCTGTGCTCACTGCCTCCACTCCCTCACCCTGCCCTCGCCCAGCCCCCTCCTGGCTGGTCCTGACCTCGCCCCCAGCCCCCTCCTGGCTGGTCCTGACCTCGCCCCCAGCCCCCTCCTGGCTGGTCCTGCCCTCGCCCCTCTGCTGAAACTGCCCCCACAGCGAACAGCCTGCTCCGTGGGCCCCACCCAGGCTCACACCCCTTCCTCTTGCTCAACCTCCCTCGCCTTCCACACAGCGGATGGCTCCATCCTTGAAACACTTTCTTCTTTCCGCTTTTAGTTGAAACCACGGAAATTCATCTTCTATTGCTATTGTAACAAGTTATCCCAAACTTCGTGTCCTTAAAACAATGCCAACTTATTACCTTGCAGTTCTGCAGGTCAGCAATCCGACAGGGGTCTCATGAGCTAAAACCAAAGTGTTGGCAGCGCTGAGCTAGAAGGATGTGGCCCAGGTGTCTCTGCCGCTGGACCCTGTGGGCGGTGGGGAGCCGGGCCGTCCTGGGTCCCGGAACATGGCAGACCAAGCCTCCACCTTCAGAATTCTCCCTTATCCTCTCAAATTCTTCCTGTGCGCTGTGCCTTCCCCTTTGCTGCTAATGGGGGCACCACACACACTGATCCATAGATATGCAAATTGTTTTAGGTGAGTAATTTTTAGGGGCTAACTAGAGACCATTATTTGATCAGCGTTTAATGTCCTTATTGAGAAACAAAGGCTGCCTTTCAGCTCGACGGCCGCTGGGGGTAGGACGGAGGAGGAAAGCACCGAGGAAAGCTTAAACAGGATGTTGAAGCTGCCATTCCTTCCTTTGCCCTGTGAGCGCAGATACGGCTGTGAATTCAGACAGGAATTGGGCCCATGTGGTCCTCATGGCTGCAGACCGAGGTGTTTCCTCTCTTCTGGGCTTGTTTCCTTTGGACCTGAGACCCAGTGCCGGAGCTCGTCTTTGGACAGATGCCACACAGAGCTCTTGATCCATTGTCCGGACTCCAATGCAGCCCTGCCACTTGTTAGCCGCATGATATTGGGCATGCGAATTACCTCCCCAAGCCTAGTTGTTTTATCTGTTAAATGGGTCCACTGATAGTATCTGTTTCATACATGTAAATGCTCAGAAGTGAAACGCTTAGTATGGCAACCCACAAGAGTAAAGAGCCAGTCATGTTGCTTATCATTATTATTAGCCTCCCAGGGGAGCAGGCCAGAGGCTTGGGAAAGGGTGCCACCGCATTACATTCTTAAATGTGCCACTTCATCAGAAACTAGCAGATCCTTCTGTTTTCTAGCCTGGGTCTCTCAGAAATGCTAAGAATAATACAGATCCTCTTTTGTGACATTGTGTTGGGCATATTTTAGGCCACAAGCAGAAATTATCAATTTTGCAGCTCCCAAGGAATTCCTGAGTGAATACTTTTCTCTAAACGAGGAAACTCAAGCCTGAGACCTGCACTAGGAATTTGGAGTTCTAATTCCATTTTGATCAACTAATCATTTTAATTAATTTTCTCAAAAATAGCAGCAATGACACTGATAGAGCAGTTAGGGAAGTTATTTGTTATTTTAAAAATATATTTATTGATTGATTTCAGAGAGGAAGGGAGAAGGAGAGATAGAAAAATCAATGATGAGAATCATTGACCAGCTGCCTCCCACATGCCCCCTACCAACCCGGGCATGTGCCCTTGGATGGGAATTGAACCTGGGACCCTTCAGTCCCCAGGCCAATGCTCTATTCACTGAGCCAAACTGGCTGTTGTGGTGATTATTATTTTTAAAATATTTTGACTGACTTCTGATGGGTCATCACACACCCCCTTTGTATTGTGGGTACTCAGAATCCTGGTATGTGTTTGGAAGAAAAAGTGTGGTTTTGAATTTCCTGGCATGGATTTTTCAGGTGGGGAGACACGTGCATGAAATGTGCTTGTTTTTTTTTTTCTTTCTTTTTATTTTTTATTTTGGGTGTTGTTGTTAATCCTCACCCACGGGTATTTTTCCCATTGACCTTTTAGAGAGAGTGGAAGGTGGTGAGGATGAGGTGGAGGGAGAGAGAGAAACATCGATGTGAGAGAGACACATTGGGGATTGAACCTGCAACTGAGGTAGGTGCCCTTGACTGGGAATCAAACTTGAGACCCTTTGGTGCTTGGGCTGACACCCTAACCACTGGCTACACCAGCCACATGTATTGTTAAGGATATTCTTGTTCCACGTCACTGGGAAGAGGTAAGGTAGCAAGTGACCATTAACTCTGGAGGTGTCTCCAGATGTGAGTAATTAGGTCTTTCCTCCAAGACCATTTGTCCAGGGGAGGTCCTCCAGTCTTCTTGCTGTCGCCTCATCTTTGAGCTGTGCTGTGTTCTCCCGCTCAGGGCCTCCCAGTTCCATTCCCCAGGAATCAATGCTCTGCCGCCGCACTGGAGAGGGGTGCGCAGTGACCCGATCGGGCGAGGGATGGGTGCCAGGAGACTCTGCCCGATCCTTTCAGGCTCCCGTCACTTTCTCAGTGTTCGTTCCTGCTGCAAAAGGGCGTGAGCAGAACCGGCCTTTGCCTGGAAGGCTCATCAGCGCTCTGTGCCGGGCGGCCTGTGTAGGAGGGCCTTCCTGCTGACTCACCGCGCTCCTCGTTCCGCTCTGGCGCAGGTGGCACGGCTCGGGCACACCCTCAGCTTCTGCATTTCAGCCCCGGAAGGTGTGTGGCCCTGGGGGCCAATGCGCCATTCCGGGGGCTGGATCGAGTTGGCTCCCTCCTCTCTTGCTGTCAGTAAACACTGTGCCACTGCAGCGTGGGGTGCTGTTGCCTATTCTCGGCAGCCTCACCTCACACGTTGGCCTCTTCCCTGGCAGACACTATCTGCCCTTTAACACTGGCTGCCAAGCCTGGCTAGCCAGGGGGGTGAAGTAGATGTGGTGCGATGAGCCCGGTTATGAACGAAGCCTGAAACTTGTGCCCCAAATCCCCCTCCCACAGTACTGTTGGCCTCTGGGGTTGGTGGTAAGGCTCACAGGAGGACTGAGGAAGGGACTGCGATGACATCTGTGGATGGAATAGAAATCTCTCATGTTAATTGCTTATAACAAAGAATCATAAACCACACTAAAACACAAATGGAACCCACAAGGCAACCTAACATGCTCAGCAAGTCGCCGTCATTGCCCTGTGGGTGCCCCGCAGAAGGCAACATAAAAATCCCCTTCAGCCCTAGCCGGTTTGGCTCAGTGGGTAGAGCGCCAGCCTGCAGGACCGAAGGGCACCTACCTGGGTTGCAGTCTCCTCCCAGCCCAGGGCCCTGGTTGGGCACGTGCAGGGGGCAACCAATTGATGTGTTTCTCTCACATCGATGTTTCTATCTGTTCTTCCCTCTCTATTCCATTCTCTCTGAATATCAGTGGGAAAATATCCTTGGTGAGGATTAAAAAAAAAAAAGAAATGGACACAATCACAAGAACCCACACGCAACTGGGCCCCACCGATTGGGCACAGGCCCCACACAACTGTGGCCGATGAGCACAACCGACAGCTAGTCCCAGCCTCGATTCCAGCTGCTCACCGCGTGGGCATGCATTCCGGTGCCACATAGACACAGACACTGTCGTGGCTTAGAAAACAGCTTTGCCACACGTTCAGATGGCCAACACAGCTCTCACCTGATCACCGCACCACGTCCACAGCCCCAACAGCACAGCGGCGGACTTCTTCCAACGACAGGCAGGCGGGGCTTTCATGCTTCCCATCACCCCAGACAGACGGGGGCGTGGGGGTAGGCGGGAACAACAGTGAAATGAACCGCTCAAGCAACAACTACACAAAGGCATCAATAAAACAACTTACCAGATGGTACCCCCACCTAAGGAAAGTCATTTGCACACCCAACACTGCACTCCACACACAGCAGGAGATGGTGAACTTGGGGTGGTTGGGGGACCAGGCAGTCGCCTGATTGGGCTGCAATAGCAGAATCCCAGCCTCAGAAAAGTAGATGCAGAGGCAAAGAAGCATTGAACAGACTGACAAACTACAGCGGGAAGGCAGAGGAGGTTGTGTGTGGGGGGTGGTGGGGGTGGGAGGGCTGCAAAAGATCAACCAGAGGACTTGTATGCATGCATAAAAGCATAACCAATGGATACAAGACACTGGGGCGGGGGAGGGGCAGGTGAGGGCATGTGCTGGGGGGTAGGGGAAGCTGGGGGGAGGTCAATGGAGGAAAAAAGGAGGCATATGTACTACTATTTGTAATACTTTAAACAATAAAAATAAATAAATAAAAGGCATCCAAATTGGAAAATTAAAAAAAAATTAACAAAAGATTTATCCTCATAGCAAATTTTTAAGTATACAACAAAGTATTGCTAATTAGAAAAAAAGAAAAAAGAGAGAAAAAAAAAAAGAATCCCAGCCTCAGGATCCCATCACTCTTTTACTTTTCTCCTGCTGGAGCACACGCCCTGGGGTGGCCTGTGCTCAGGGCCAGGTGGGGTCACAGTAGGGTCCCCCAATTCAAATGTGAGGCCGTGCTACCTTTTGGGTGACTCCCTCCTGGGGGGCTCCACACGAACGGAGGAGGGGCGACAGAACATCAGGGCACCAGGGTCCCCAGCCTGCGGAGATTTCTGACTTGAGTGGGTGATATAGGATATGTCCAGGTGTGACTTCACTCAGCTGGGCCTCTCCTCCCCAGGTGGGATGATGGGACCGAAAGGTTTGGGTCATGCAACAGGGGCTGTGGGTTCTGACCGTAGAAGAGGAGCATTTCAGCCTCAGGAGCTCGTGAAGCGCAGCGAGGGGGTAACTTGAACCTGTTTTCTCACTCCCACAGAAGCCTCCCCTGGCCCTGGCACAACACTGATACGGAGAAGCACAGCCCGGGGAGAGGAGGCGAGCTCCAACAACGCTGCATCTGTCACCCCAGAATAAAGCCCGTCTCCCATTTCAGTGGCTCGGCCAGGACACAGCAACTCGGACTTCCCCAAACTCACTAGTCAACAGAGCCAAATATCAACAGTACAACGATTGAAATTTCTTTTGAGAGCCAAATTTTTTAAACTTAAACTTCTTCTAACGCCACTTCTTCAAAATAGACTCGCCCAGGCCGTGGTATTTTGTGGAAGAGCCACACTCAAGGGGCCAAAGAGCCGCATGTGGCTCTCGAACTGCAGTTTGCTGACCACTGATCTAGATCAACAAGAATCATTGAATTCAGGAGTCAAGGTAGCGATGCCACCTGAACAGCCCTCCGGTATCTGCTGGCACAAGAGGGCAGCTTTTGTGTTCTTGCCAACACCTCCTGCTGGCCTGCGGGCCTCTCCACAGCGCAGGTAAGGTGTGGGGTGCGGGGAGGAGCCACAGCAGATGTCCCAATGAAGTCCCGAGACTCATTTGTTGACACTGCGGGTTCTGGTGGAGGACCATCCTCCAGAAAGGCCTGATCATGGTCCTGGGTCCGGTCTCCCAGTGACCATGGTGAAGTGGTGTCTCAAAACGACAAGTAGGCTCTGAGAGCACTGAGTCCATCAAGTTGTTCAGGGGCCCATCGACCCAGCTCTGCCTACACATCCAAGGTATGGACAGCAGACCTGGAGGTGTGTGCTTCACCTGCTACTTCAGTGGTTGCACAGCTAGGTGGGTGGGCTGTCGGGAAAGGCAGTCGTGCGAGGCTTCAGCTTCGGGCCTCCTGCACAGTCACATCTGAAAGGTCCGTGGGCCTGGAACAAGCCCTCTCAGCCTGTGCAGCTCGTCACCTTGTGTGGGAAGGCCGTTCCCGCCGCGTAGATTCAATGCGTGCTCCTTCGCTCTGCTTAAGCACAGGGGGCAGTGGTCCTTAGGCACACTCAGCTTCCTGCAGTACTTCCTCCCATGGCAGCAGGCAGGGGGTGCGTGCAGTCACATCAGCCCCTCCAGCTTCAAGTGACCCCGCTGGCCGTGGGGGATTGATGCTTTGCAAGGTGCTGGATCTTGTGCGCTCTCGTCTCTTGCTGTAAGGAAACCCTCTACCACTGGGGCCTGGGCTGCTGCTGCCTGCTCTCAGCCACCTCTTACCTGGCCTGGCTCTTTTCCTCAGGTGGCAGCCGTTTCCCTTTTAACCTTGGCCACTCGGCCTGGCCACCCAGTCCCATGCTCCACCTTCTTCTGTGGCAGTCAGGCCTCCCATTTCTGAGCCTTTCTGAGGTTTTGCGGGGCAGTTGTTTGTTCTGACAGCATTTACTTCTTGTAGGTACTCACCATTCTTGGCTCTGCTATGTCAACTACCATCCTCCCGTCTACCATTTTCATATATTTTGAGTCAAGGACAGGGATGTTTAGTCTTTTCCTAGATTCAACCTGTCATTACTGTTGTGTCTGTCCTTAAGCACCAAATACAGTATCTGGCATATTGTGGGCACTCAAATGTCTTTTATGAGTCAAAGAATTCTTAGAATAGGCTGCAATCTGGACTCATTTTCCGAAAATTCCAAGACCCATGGTTGTGTAGGGGTGAAAGGTGTGGCAGGGCTGGCCATCAGGCCACTAGAGGAAGCCAGGTGAGATCATGGTGGTTTCTTCTGATCTGTGGGAGCAGAGATGATTCACTATCCTGAGGGTTCTTTTATTCTTCTATTATCTCCAGCTCTTCTCCAAGTTCCTGTTTCTAGTAGTAAATTAGAGCCTCCACACCCAGTCACCAGACGGCTGCCCTTCTGTTTTCCTGCCGGGGCGACCAAGCAGAACTCCAGTCATTTGCCGTGAGTTACAGGGAAGAAGCTCATCACCACAGCACACTTCGTTCTGATGTACCTTGAGCTCTTCTCTGACCACTCCACCCTTGCTGGGTCCTTCCACTATGTATTCTCAAACCCATGCCCACTTCCTTTGCAGCACTATCGCAATTTGTCATGCCTTCTGTTTGATGACCTTACGCTCCATGAAGTCAGGGACCACGCCTGTCATCTTTGCTGCTCCCGGCACCCAGCACGGTGCTCAGACAGGAAGGCGTGCTGGCCGCTGGAGTGACGAACATAGGACTGCTGCCATGTGTGGGGCCAGGCATCCACGTGCGGAGTAAGGAGCTCCCACACACTGCTCACCTTATGCTACGGCCCGAGCACAGGTGCTCTGCTACCAAAGAGAAATCAGGAATTAGTGTCCTTTAGGGGAGACTAGCTTTCTAAACTTGACTCTAAATCATGAAACAGTGAACACCTGACAGGAACTTAATTTATAAATCAGTTTATTTACAGATTTTTATCTTTTCTTAAAGTACATTTCAGTTAACAAATCTATTTACACTGGTGTACATGGGAATTCATCCCAGTTATTTTACAGATCATACATACAAACCACACCCTAAGTCTTGTGTGCAAAGTCGCACGGGATGTGACTGTTGGCTGAAGAGGCCTGATGACCAGGCTATTTACACATACACAGTAAACGGGCTTGTTTTTCACGTCCGCACGGTACAGTACACGCGGAGGCCGGGCCTCCCAGAGAACGCTTTGCAGTGTGTTTCCCGAGAAGGCTTTGCAAAGTCCGGAAGGAAAAGCTATTAAACATGGGCTAATTAAAATGACAGTACCTCCTTTACATCAGTTTACATTGTTTTCTTCACATTTTTATCATACAAAGATATTTTATTGAATTGCTGCACAACCAGTTTAAGATGATTTGTAAACATGTAAATTCCTACAATTTGCATTAAACACCATTGTAGTTTCTATCACTTGCTCTTTGAATTAATGTTTTACTCACTAGTATTGTTAAGGTAGTAAGAGAAGATGTAAGTTTGAACTTCTTGCGGAAAGTTATGAGTCTCTAATGCTGTGCGAGTACACACTTTATTCAAGTATTGCAAAAAGCTAAGGCCACTGTTTTTCAAGACAAGAAAGTGAACAAAATTGTTTTTATCAATAGGCCACAACACTCTTATGAGCAATGAAATCTCTTCTGAAAGATAATTTCTCAGAGACCTGTAGTCACAGAAGGAATTTTCTTTTCTTTTAGATAAAAGAAAAACAAATTACCTTCCTTATTAACTACCTTTGAGCTCTTCCCACTTTTCCCTAGAGTAAAAATTCCTGTTTAGACCTGAAGAGGGAATCTATACCCTGTACTTGTTTAACCCAGAGCTAAGTACCCTGGATAGCACAAATTGTTTTGGACTCAGAAATAAATCTGAAGCCTATATGTTGGTTTACTACTAAATTCTGAGTGCTATTCTAAAAGATATTACTGCTGATGCAAAGATCTTTTTCTTAGAGGAATTATGAAGAAAGAGGATGGGAGTGTGGGGAGAGGAACAAAGATCACAAAAAGGGACTATTTAGGTTCACGGTTAAGAGGCAGAGCTTGATTAAAAAGATCCCAATATGGAACAAGTGGCTGGGTATCCATAGTTATCATTCCAATCCTAACAATTATCACGCTTCCAATTATATCCAATGGTTAAAATAATAAGAAATCTGCTAATTATATATTCCTTTGTTTTCTGCTACCAAACTATGGATAATCATTTCTAGCCAAGAGTAAGACTGATGAGGAATCACTCTCATCCGGAGCCCAGGGCTCCTGGGGGGAGGATGGCGGGGGCATGTGGAGACTGCTGCCACCACGTTCTTGGCAGCACTCTTACCAGGGACTCTCAGCCCAGATTGCTGACTCCACGGACTTACAGCATTTCTTTGCTTTTCTGGAATCATAACGTCACAAAGAATAAAGATAAACTTTCTTATTAAAAATTGATTTAGGTCCAAATTATGAGGATGTAGAAAAACAACCTATATTCCTATTATATTGTTTTTATATTCCTTTATAAAAAATTTACAGCAGCTGTAATGTTCCAGGTATTGTAAGGACAATGTTATTTTACAAACGGCCAAAGGATGTAGACAAGATGTTGTGCTGTCTTCCAAAGCACACAAACCGGACGGAAAAAGCCTTTGCTTTTCCTTGGCTACATGAAGCACATCTCCACACCACTGGTCAACACCCCAAGAAACCCTCGCTTCTCTTAGTCAGTTGCTCACTATGGCTATGAGACCAGAGCTCAACCTCAAAAGCCCAGAAGAAATGCTGGCAATACATCAATCCGAGCGTTTCCCGAGACCCAATCACAACATTTAATCAGTGCTTTCCTTATTTGTCAAGAGCTATCACACCAGTCATTGTGCAAAATGCAAATAGTCCAATGTTATTTCAGTAAGTTTCTCATAACAAGATGAAACCAAGAGGAATGGAAGTGTGCATAATGAAATATCTGAGACGCAAAGGCAAGTCTGGAGGGAAGATGCAGAAATGAACTTAATGAATACACCATCTTTGGGGTTTTTCTAACATATTCTGACGCTATAACATTCCAGGATATTTGTAAGTAGGAATGCAGTGGATGTCTTACATCATGCTTCTAATCGGGACCTTCAATATTAAGGCATTTTACATTCACGCCTAAGATTATCCACATTCTTCTAGGTACTTGAAGGACAGGACTGAGGAAGAGGAATCAGTCAGGAAGGCAGGGCACCGAGGTCCTGAGAGCATCGCACATGCTCTAAGGTAGCAGCTGGAGTCTAGGTAATTTTTCAGATACAGGTCAACAGTTGTGAGAAGCAATGCTGCAAGAGAGGCAGAACTGAATAGTGTCTTTCAATCATGTTAGCTCATTCCTGCTACTGCAGGCGATCTTGGAAAAGCCCGTCTTTTCTTCACTGAATTAAACTGCCTTCTTTGATGTGTTTGTGGGTTTGTTAACATTGGAGGATTTCTGTGCAAAGACCACGAACCAGAGAAGCTTCAAGACGGAAGTGGAACTATTATAAGAAGAATCTTTCGCTTCTGAGTAGGGACACACATTTTCAACTTAATAATTTATCTTAAAATAAATTAAAAAAACGTTCCATAGCACAAAATAAGCACACAAACAACAGACAATATCTTTTTGTCTTTGGTGCAACACACTCATTTCCTAAATCATTCAAGTAACAGCGTCTCTGATTTCCTGGGGAGAGATGGAGCTGAAAGTTTGAAGGCCAATGACCGACTTCCACTGTTGCCATGCCTGGATGCCTGAGATGGTCTTGAGGGCCTCGATTCTGGGAGCAGCAACGGAGGTTCAGAAGAGGAAGAACAGTATGGGACAGGCAAGGAGCAAAGAAGCCAGCCCAGCATCGGTCCTTTGAGCCCAGTCTTTAGTGGGGGCATTCTTTGTTTTCATGCCCAGAGAAAACTAAAAATAATGCAAAGATTTCCAATTCTTTAGATGGTGCTCAGAAAGCAAGGCTACTATTAGTTTATGTTAGCGTGACAGTCCACTTGGTACTGCTCAACTACAGTAATGGAAGAGAACGGTCTTCAAAGAGAAACGAACTCCAGAATGTGAAACAGGCACTCGCTATTAAACTTGCCTATTTAGAAGTGGTTAAAGACTTAATACTGTTTAGAGACTACTACAGACCAGGATTACATTTCAAAAATGGTATGATGCATTTATCTATATACCTCTCCTGCCTGACTTCAGACTCAAGAAGTGATACCCTAGTCTAAGCTACGAGGTAAGTCTGGTGTTTTCAGCCCTCATCTGAGACCCAGTAGGGGTGCTAACAAGAGGTGTAGAATTATACACTGTGTGTCCATGTCAGGTGTGCAACCCTGCCCACTGATAATCAACACGAATCCAGTGGACAGTCTCTAAAAGTAGAGGCTGCAATACCAGATACACCGCATTGTCCCGTGGGCTCCAAACCAGTAGTCTTTGAGAACAGGTACCAGGTCCAGAAGCGTTCTTGCTATGATGGCGACGGAGTGTGTATCAGAGGCAGAAAGGCCCGGACTCACATTAGCACTCAGTGTTCCATTTATTTGAAGATGTCACACAAGTAGCACTCTCCCCTGTTTCTCACTGATTTGATTCAGAACATCAATAGTATCTCTGATCAAGGTCTCAAAGATCCCATCAGCTAGCTGCATCTTCACACACAACTCATCCTCATCATAGTTCACCCACTGTGCTTCCTCTTCATGGAGCTCCTGCACCTAGAATTTAGAAAACACAAAGGTTAGAAGTTAACACAAAAGC
Organism: Antrozous pallidus; assembly: GCA_027563665.1. Lineage (NCBI taxonomy): Eukaryota > Metazoa > Chordata > Mammalia > Chiroptera > Vespertilionidae > Antrozous > Antrozous pallidus. The sequence continues at coordinate 23,429,949 of CM050527.1, read as the reverse complement.
TGGGATATGGATTATATTTGATGGCTCTGCAGACCCATCCCTGGGAAAACAGGCCAAGGAAATAAGCCAGAGAAAAAGGGTAAGTTACATGATTCTATCAACAAAGTTGCAAAAAGTATCAAGAAACTCAACTGCCAATTAAAAGCGGTTTCAAAACTGTCAAAATGGAATTTAACAATATTCCAGTATTTTATAGTTAGTTAGGATTGCAAGCATGTTGTCTGTTAACAGAAGATAATATGTATGAGAACTTCAGGAGAGAAGAAAGCAAATTACTAGCTATATAGTTTTACAATTACAAAACACATATATCCAAAAACAATATTGGATGATTCCGAAGTATCTATATAGGCAGTCCTCGGCTTACGTCAGACTTGACTTATGTCGTTTTGTGGTTATGTCGCCATCTTCCATTTACAGTATTTATAAAAAAAAAGTTCAGTCATTTTGACTTATGTACATATGTGCTTTATGTTTTGTTTATTCGTTTTTTTTTTTTTTGTGCTTTACGTTTTTTATTATTTATTTACCACAAATAAAGGTCAGGAATTATTATCTTTCTTTTCTTTTTTTTTTTTTTACTGTTTCACTTCATTACTGCTCCCATGTGAGTGATGTAGGTGCTTATGTAGGTGGGTTCCGATTTACAGCGAAAATCGAGTTACGCTGCACCTTAGGAACGGATCTCTGACATAACCGAGGACTGCCTGTATATATAAAATGCTAATATGCAAAGTATCTCCTCAGGAGTTCGACCAGGAAACCTGGAGTTTGCTCGCTCTCTATGAGGTGTGCTGACCACCAGAGGGTGGCACAAAATGAAAGAAGGCCCCCAGCAGCTGGCAGCCAGGAAGGAAGGCCTTGGCTGAAGGCCCTGATAGGCCCTCATCGTCGGCCCAGCCTATGGACTCGACACATGCACGAATTTCGTGCACCAGGTCTCTAATTATAAATAAATGAATAAAATTTAATATGCATTAGTACTTTAAAAAATGTACTTTCGCTTAAGCTTATTTTTTAAAAAATATATTTTATTGATTTTTTACAGAGTGGAAGGGAGAGGGATAGAAAGTCAGAAACATCGATGAGAGAGAGACATCGATCAGCTGCCTCCTGCACGCCCCCCACTGGGGATGTGCCCGCAGCCAAGGTACATGCCCTTGCCGGAATCGAACCAGGGACCCTTCAGTCCGCAGTCCGACACTCTATCCACTGAGCCAAACCGGTCTCAGCTGCTTAAGCTTTTGAAATCACTGTTATACAATAATTATTCTTTTTTGCATTTTAGGATTTTGGGATTCCTTATGGTAAGCCATAATTAATCAAATTAGAACTGCCCAAAATTTTTTGCTTGTTTACAATAAACATTTTAAAAGCTACTTATAAAAGAACATATCAGACTTATATGTAAAGATGCCAGTGACATGGAGGGGAGGTGGAAAAGGTAATTATAAACCCTGATCCGGCCCCAAACTCGGCAGTTATCGCAGTGATGGAGGTGTCTGACTAGAAGTCTAATTGGGCAAAAAAGCCATGACAACAGCTCCCGACTTGGCCTGAGTACAGTTGCATTTTGAAAAAGACAGAGGAGGCCAAGAGGGGAATGTACTCTGGTTCCCATTACGAGGAAATGAGGAAGAGACCACATCTCCAGCAGCCTGGCGAGCACGAGAGAACGAGTGTTGGCCAACACACGACAAGGTGGCTGCTCCATTCTTTCTCTTTGCGGGGAGTTGTTTGAAGGCTACGTAAATATTCATTCCTCTGTTCCCTAACTTATGCTCCATGAACAGATACACCACCCAGAAGGGCTCTCTGGTCAAACACGTTTAGAATATTGCCTGTGCGAGTTTCACATGGACATGAGCCTATTAAAGAGAATTCCACCAGGAAAGGACTTAACTCAGAGTTGCCTCTATGTATTTTGTGTGGATGTATAAGAACTAATTTTCACCTACCAAGGAACTGGGCTCCTCTCTTAGGAAGGTCACTCTATGTAACAGCCCAATGCAACACTTCCCAAGCTGGTGCTGAGAGAGAACCATGCTCTCTCTGACAGGTGTGTCCCCACAAAAGATTTCATACCCCCCATGAATTTGTTTATTTGTTCAAACCAAGTTGCACAGCTTTCCTGTTTATGTTATCTCAGCCGTCAGCATTAAATCTGTTCTTTAAGCAATTTCCTCCCCAATAACACTTAGAAAGCAATGTCCTAAAGAACTCATTCTGGCCGAAACCAGTTTGGCTCAGTGGATAGAGAGTCAGCCTGTGGACTGGAAGGTCCCGGGTTCGATTCAGGTCAAGGACATGTACCTTGGCTGCGGGCACAATCCCGGTGGGGAGTGTGCAAGAGGCAGCTGATCGATGTTTCTCTCTCATCAATGTTTCTGACTTTCTATCCCTCTCCCTTCCTCTCTGTAAAAAAATCAATAAAAATATATTTAAAAGAACTCATTCTGCCCTTACAGTAAAAATGTGGGCTCAGGCTGTTATCCATTAGACCTCTCAGAGTTCCCTCGGTGGGCACCCCAGTGCTCTCGTCAGTAGCAGCAAAAGCTTTGCTTCTCCTTAAGAACAGAAGCTATTTCCCTCTCAGCTGGTGAGAACTAACAAGTTCTCTGTTTTGCTGTGGCCACCAGAAAGCACAAAGCCAACTTGGAACTTTAACTATGGCAACCAAGGTATCTTATAACTTGCAAATCTGCCTCCATTTTTTTCTTCTGGTTTTTAGTCTATTCTCTTCTATTACAATTTCCCCTGCTCCTAAAGATGTATGTATGTAAATCAATGTGTACTCTATATAAATCAATTAAATTACACTAACAAGTAAGTGTAACAATAACTTCATTTTCCTTTTTTTCAACAGGGTATTAGCTGGTAGGAAAGAGAAATGTGGACAGAGGTCAGCAACACATGTCAGGTCTTTAACCATATCCTTTGCACAAGATCGAGGAAATAGAGATGTTAGGTAGGTGGATTTGTGCCTTTTTGATAAAAGAACAAGACAACTATCAACCTGGAAGGAAGGTTCTGCCTGCAGGACTTGGGCACTCTGCCTCTGTGTTCCCAAGCTCTCCTGTCCCTGCTCCCTGTAAAACCATCCCATGGAACTGTATTCTGTGAGCTCCTTTTTCTTTTTATTTATGATTCTTCAGTGACCAGGACAGTAGTACAAATAGGTGTTACATATCTGGCATATGGATTTTTTTTAGTGAGTCTAAAAGGCTGTCTGTCTTTGGCTCTGTCCAATGCACCATTTTTATCATTGACCTAGGTGATAACAGGCATATCAATTTTAGAGGTACATGAGGCTGGGAAATACAACAACCATGTTGGAAGAAAGAGTCCAAAAATGTATTGGTGCCTTGGAATGACGGACCAAAGTTATCAGGATGAGGTAATAAAATAAGGTCCTGTACTTGGGCCCAAAAAATAACTACAAAAGCACCGGTTGAGATTTTGGTCTTAGAGTTTTTCTAAGCTTTGTGGGCTCATTGAAATAATACAGATGAAAATAAACAAATGTTATTAGAAACTCTATGAATCAAAATACAGTCACATGCCATTGAAGGATGGGAATATGTTCTTAAGAAATATGTGGCTAGGCGATTTCATCATTGTGCAAACATCACAGAGTGCACTTACTAGTACACAAACTGGGATGGGATAGCCATCATCTACACACTCAAGCTACATGGTATAGCCTGTAATTCCTAGGCTCAAGCCTGCACAGTCTGTTACTGAAAAACAACCCGAGATTAAATCAAGCACAAGAGAAAATGATGTAATCAAGAAACTCAACAAACTGGAGATGTATGAGCCATCCTGCCTTACAGCAAACCTTTTTTCAATGAGTAGCAAGAGTGTACTCTAAAATAACGATAAAAAGCATAGCATAGAAAATACATAAGCTAGTGACAGAATTATGTACTGTACATGCTGTGTGTGCTACACTTTTATACAGCTGGCAGCATAGGTTTGTTTACATTAGCACCACCACAACATAAAATATCCTGCAATAGCTAAAATGTCACCAGCAATAGGAACATTTCAGCTGCATTATAATGGGACCACAGCAGAATATTGGTCCACTGTCAACTGAAACATCATTATGTGACGCTTGACTGTATAGTATATTGGGAAAAGGAGGAGGGTGTATGACTGCACTAATGAAAGCACTTTACAAAATATTACATGGTCAGTTCTGAGCACGTATTTACAGAAGGGCACTGACAGAGCTACAGAAGGGACTGAGAAACTCCACCAGACAACAGGAGAGAGATCGATGTTTAGCAGGGAGAAAAAGACTCAGGTGAAACATAACAGCTGTTTCAAAGGCATGGAGGAAGAATTAGTATTGCTATATTAAACCTCAAAGCAAATTAGAATTAAATATGTAAAGTTCAATTTAGGCTTAACATGAGAATTTACCAACATTGTAAGTAGGAACTCAGGAGCTATCCAATATCTTATCAGATTACAAGGGGATTCAATCATTAGCTAGATGGTTTTGCTGCAGGATTTGAATGTTAAGTGCAATTCTACTTACAGTAGGAATATTTTTTAAAGTTACTGTATATAAAGGACATACAAAAGTTGGTCTAATTATAGCAGTACTCCCTTATTCATGGTTTTCCTTTCCATGGTTTTAATTACCCACAGTTAATCTTGATCTGAAATATTAAATGGAAAATTGTAGAAATAAACAACTCAGAGAAGCAACTGCTTATTATAAAATGTTTAATATAATAATTTACCATGTCACAGGGGCTTTAAAAGGGCAATTAAAGGCCACCCTGGTGGACCTTTCGAGGCCACCCTAGTGGACCCCATCATCCCTGCCCGTTCACTCCAACAGTTACCTTGTCCTCTGCATCATCAGATTTTCTCCTTTGAATTCCTCCTACCAGCCTATTTCTTTCCAGCAGAAAAAACCCTCTCGTCACCAATTCCCTCTTTACTATTTTCTTTACCAAAAAACCTTCATTGAATTAATTACTGTGAGGATCAAATAAAGCATGAGAAAGAATAATGAACTGTAAAACACTAAACAAATGTTTATCTGAGTAAATGAAGCACTAGAGAGGTACATACTTGGGGAAAACTGATCAACTTAAGTGTTACTCATTTTTAATTATATGAATGTAAATATAGGCAAAATAGGAATTTCAGAATGAAAATATTTAAAGATAAACCTGAAGCAAATAACATCTGAGTTTCCTAAGGTTTGCGACTCAGGAAAAAAGGACAAAAGACCTTTTATCCCCTTTCCTCTTTGTTTGTTTGATAAAGGTTTTTCTAATGCTAGAGAAATGTAGTGCAAAATGGAATAAATCCTATCCAGCTAAAATTCTAAATAATAATGATGAAATAATTATTGCTAATATCTACTGAGTTATGTGCAGGGAACTGTTCAATATAAACATATAAATGCTCATTTAATCCTCTTAATAATTTTATCACCTCCATTTTACAAATAGGGAAATGAGGCACAAAGGGGTTAGACTTGTTGGAGATTATACTCCAAGTAAATGGTAGAGCAGGGATTTCAACTTAGAGTCTACACTGGTATCTTCTCAATTCAGTTCCTTAAACTTTGCTTTCTTAACTTTTTATTTCTCAAGTCCTCCACACCTACAAAATACTGTTCAGTTTATTCATGTACTGAGTTCAAAAGAAAGCAATTTCCAAAACTGAGCAGAAAAGCAGCAGGTGAAAACTTTACGATGCTACTACTATTGGCTTAAGGTCAATTCTATTCCCTTTCCTTTTAGCACCTAACTACATTCTGATTTCAGAAGAGATGGTCAAAATAAAAACAGCTGTTATATACACTGACCAGGATATGATCCACTCGGTCTCTTTTCTTTCTTCCAAATTTCATCATTTTCTGCCAATCTGTTTTGTGGTTTGGCTCCTTTTTAAGACTGAACAACTTGAGTACTTCGGTTGCTATGAAGTTCTGTAAAAATAAGAGGAATGAATAAAACACAAAGTTTCTGAGATTTCATGCTTATAATAATGCAGCAAACAGATTTATGCTAAAAATATAACATGTATAATAAACAGTATACAAATTTCTTCCACTTACAGTTCCACTTAGCAATGTGAAGAGAAAAGCATTCCAAAAGCTCAGACATTATTCACTTAAAGAATTTTTGTTTTTACACAACATAAAAAAGTAAAACCCATTGATGAATCTGCAAAGAAAAATCACTTTAGAGGCTCCCAAACCAAGAACCACCATTAGCCGACTTCAAACTGGCAAAACTAGTTAAGAAAGCATAAATAAATCTCTGGCCCTAAAAATCAAACAAATTTGGGAGCAATGCCATGTGAGCAAAGTACAAGGCTTTGGCTGGGAAAGTTTATTTTGAAACATCAAGATTCAGTTAAACTTTAAAAATGTTAATCAACACTTCAGTGTGAGAAGCCTAATAATTTTATTGCTAGCAACATTAGGACTATCATCTCTTTAAACCTTTATGAAATGTTATTTCAATATTAAAATTAGTGGGAAGCATCATTGTGAAATATTGATATACACATTCTGACACTGCTGATATATATCATGTATCTTGTGTTATTTTCAACTTATTTGTTGTTATTAATAATTTTTATTTTTATTGCTTTTTAAGTATATTTAAGGTCTATTAAATATACATATATGTTTAAGTCTATATATTATTACTCATTAAAAAAACAATTTTCTTAATGGAGGAAATGGCACACTTATGAATCAGAATCATTTGAAATGATTCTCAAACTATAATTGTGCTCCCCAAACTCCACCACTCCCTGCCTACACACACACACACACACACACACACACACACATTCAAGGATGTAGCAACTGAGGAGGGCTGAAAAAAACGAAGTACACAAGTGTTTTGAGAAAGCTCCCCAGGTGGTTCTTATAGACCTCAAAGTTGAAAACCATTCTAAAAGTTTCTTTTATTTAAATTAATCAAATTAATATTAAATTTTTTTTTTTTTTTTTTTTTTTTTTTTTTTTTTTTTTTTGCTACTTACCTTAATCTAAGCAGAGGCTAGAAAACTTTTTCTGTAAAGGACCAGATTATAAATATTTTAGCAGGAAAGCAGCCCTAATAGACAATATGTAAGCAAATGGGTGTGGCTATAATCCAATAAAGCTTTATTTATAAAAATGGGTGGTGAGTTAGTTGGATTTGGCCTGTGGGCCATAGTCTGCCTACCCTGATATAAGCATATATCTTACAAATGCCTGTCAGTACAAATATTTCCTAAAGCTTTATGTAGTAAAAAAAAAAAAGCTTTCTGTAGTCAATCATACTGTCTGATAGATTTGAAAGTTGCTAAGAGAGCAGATCTTAAAAGTTCTTATCACAAGGAAAATAATTTGTAACTATGTGTGATAATAACTAGACTTATTGTGATCTTTTCATAATATACACAAATATCGAATCACTATGTTGTACATCTGAAATTAGTGTATCAATTATATCTCAAATTAAAAAAGACTTGTTTAGGTAATGCCATCAAATTATATACCGGGATAATGTACATGAACAGTATTAATGTATTTTGACAGTTCACATACACTCTTGGATGGTGTAAGAAAATACACCAATAAGATGAGTAACTAGAGGTACGCTCTCTGGAAAAAGAAAAGCTTTCTATGATCAACTACGTTTAGAAAACAACTCTGGAATCAACAGCAGCAGTGTCACTTGAGAGCTTAATAGAAATGCGGAATTTCAGGCCCCACTCCAGACCTGCTCAGCAGGAGTCCCCATTCGAACAAAATGCCCAGGTGGCTTACATGCACATTAAAATATGAGAGGCACTGCACTGAAAATATAACCTTTGCTGAATTAAAGAAACATGTAAATAGGCAGATAATTTCCACCAGTGTAACTTAAAAGTTGATTTGATGGGAGTCCTTGTAGCTTCAGGTCACTTCATCTTTTCAGGGGCTTCTTATACATCATATTACTATCCCACATATTTCAAAACCACATTACCAATGGGAAACCTCCAAAATGGAAATCAAATATGGAAAGGTAACACCTATGTGTCTAGGGCAGACATGTTCGATACATGATATGTTTTTAGATGTACTTCTAGAATATTATATTTACCTCTAAATTACCAAAAACTCATAAAAAATGCCTATGAGATGCAATAATTTCTCTGAAAATTTCCTAATTTTTTCTTAGACATTATAAATTGTATATAGGAAATGACTTTTAAAAGTTATGTTTGTTGCCTTTGCCAGTTCCTCAGTGGTTAGAGTGTCAGCCCTCAGACTGAAGGGTCCCGGGTCTGATTCTGGTCAAGGGCATATACCTTGATTGCAGGCTCAATCCCCAGCCCCGGTTGGGTGGGTGCAGGAAGCAACCAATCGATGTGTCTCTCTCACACTGATGTTTCTCTCTCTGTGTCTTTATTGCCCCCTTTACATTCTCTCTAAAAATCAATGGAAAAACATCCCCCAGAGAGGATAAAAACTAAAAGTTATGTTTTGTTTTGCAAATCTTGAGGATTCAAGATGCCCTCTTGTCTCCTCCCTTCCACTGTTCATGTTTTCAATGAATCAAGTATTTATTGAATACCCAGTATGGAACAGGCTCTGAGGACAGAAAGGTGACTAGCACAGGGGAGTATCTGCTTTTACAGCATGTATAGACATGTATAAATGAACAGCATTCAAAAAGGAGATACTCTATAGTTTGCAGTTTACCTTAATTTCATCAAGGTTATTTGGATTTTTCACTCGTCGGAAATAATTAGAGTTGATTCTGCATGGCTTCATCCAGACAGGTTGATTCAGGTTGGGATCCTCAGCAAATATTTCCTCAAAAATCTCTTTTGTTAAATCAAAAACAGCCTTAATAGAGAAAAAAATAAAATAAAATGGCTAAGAACCCAAATTTCACATAAGAGGGAAGTTTAAAGTTAGAATTATCCTTCCAAGTTACATACCTGTTTATAGACCCTTTTACTAGTGCTTTCTATATCGAGACCCTTACTGGCACAGCCAAGCAGCTTTGCAGGAATACTGATGCTATGAAGATCATGACCTAATTCTTTCCATTTCCAAAGTTCTTCTGCCGCACTGTGCACAAGAACTTCTACTTCCTCTGCAGTATGTGGGACTGCCAAGAGTGTTTCACATGGCTTTTGGGGAGGTCTTTTAGGTTCTGCAATTAGAGGTACAATTGCTTCTTCCGCCTTGTTTTTTTGGATCTTGTGGGAAGAGCTCAAACCAAAATCTTCATCAAACCAGTCTTGATCATCTCCTAACACGCTCAGGAACTCACGGCTGATCTCAAGTTCAGCAAGTCTCTTAGCAAGCTCTTCCTGCCCACTAGCACCAAAGACTGGACTCTCCTGCAGAAATGGCAATCAAATTTAGTGACCTCAGTTCACTTAAGGTTTTTTTTTTTAAAGACAAAGCAAATACATTATTTGTGTATTTACTATATCGCTAGTAAATAAGCAAAACAAAAACTATATGGTGGTTACTAACTTAAGAAAAAAACTACCATGACCCATAATTCTGATTATATAAGCTGAATTTTTATAAAATGTCTATTGATTAGTTTTTGTTTTCTTTTTGTACCATTATTATTCTGTTTCTGTAGAACTGTCTGGTCTCAGTTTGGAAATGGGATATGAAATTTCTCACCTTAGTGATTATCTGGCTCATGTTACTCAAAATCATTACTTTTGTTCAACTGTCCATGAACAACCTAAACAAGCTGATGATCTGAGTAGATGTCATAGTGGATATAATTCAGTTTTACCAGAACCAGTATCATAACTGGTAATTTTTGCAGAACAACTATGACTGAGTAGATATAAAGACAAATAAATTCGCAGGCAAAAAAGAACTGGGTTGGGAATCACTGTATAGCTCCATGGGAAATCTGTTCAAGGAATCTGAAAGGGAATCTATCTAATCTGCGGGAAGTATTCAAGGGTTGTCAATCCAACATAAACCTGCCAGTGTTTGTGACAACCCTATAGTGACCACTCATGACATAACAGAGGACAATTATACTTTAGACAGAAAAACAGTTAAAGGCCTTTAAAAACAAGTACACTGATCTTCATCTAATAAATAACCTGCCACGCACAAAATCTGAATTAAAACGCATGACAAAAGTGAAGTTAACTGACATTTCTTCTAGGCAAAATACTTACAGGTCTGGGACACATATCTGGAGAAGAAATCTCTTCTTTTTCATCATCCAATTCAGACCTTAAGAAGTCACCTGGAACACTTGGTGACTGTGCCTCAAGATTTGGGGATAGGCCTTGAGGTGGTACTTTCTTTCGATCATCAAGAAACTCCTGATTGCTAAGCTGGATTTTCTCATTCCTAGCTTTTTTAATTTGTTGTAATTGACTGACTGTGTCTGTCACAAAGACTTTCAGTAAACTGTCTGTTAGTAAGCTGACTGTTTCTAGTTGTTGCTTTGATTTTTTTTCCTCACTTACTGATGATCTCAACTGGGCTTCCAACTGGTTCTTTTCTCTTGTTAAAAGGTCCAGAAGTGGGGTGGAAGGTTTTTCTGAAACCTCGGGATACAGGTTCTCGTCTTTTTCTGTAATCTGCTGCTGCTTCTTTAATTCTTCAGAAAAGGTATTGTCTAAAGTATCATCATCTATAGCAACGGAAACACCTTCTGTGGCATCAGAAACAAGGTCTTTGTTTTCCTTTGAAGAAATCAGTGAGTCCACTGGAGACTGCAGGTTAACGTGGGCTTCAGGGGCCTCAGAAACGTCCTGTAAATGGTCTATTTTAAGGCTTCTATCAACTGAGGCTTCAATGTCGTGCACACCAGGTAAAGATTTCTCATACAAATATTCAACTGCATCCTTTTCTCGATCAAATGTGGGACTCTTTGTACGTTTTTGTTCTTGATTACTGTATTGATATTGTTCATCTGAGTAACAGTCTTCATCTTCAGTTATGTCTACATAGTCTTCAAAGTTTTCTGGAATTCGAGAGATTTTTTGTGGAGGAGCAAAAATACCATGCTTCTCTTTGCACACAAAGTACACAATTCCATCATATGTCCCATTATTATTTCCTTCAGGTTTATCCAACTCCACTCCAGCCCAAAATCCTTTAGCAAAACTAGTCACACCTTTGAATCGAAGAGTTCCCGGCTGCACATTACCAATCAATACTCTATCACCAACGTGGAAATCAAGTAACTCATCTGCAACAGGAACTGAGGTCAAAGAAGAGCATTCAGTAACCCCCTGTTCATGCTCCACATCACTGCGCTCCTTACTTTTCATGAGCTCAGTAGGAGACTTGAGTTCTAACAGCCTTTCAGAGTGGATGTTGCTATGAATAGAAAGGCTTTTCTCACTGAGGCACTCACTGATTTCACCATCAGTACCAAAGCTGTTGGCTTCACTTTTAGAGCTTCTTGTTGGCTGTGACCTATCTATGCAAGACTGAGAGTCTTTCCTGCGTGACAACAATGACGATACCTCAAAGTTACCTTCACACAATTCAGCTGAAATGTCTTTCTTGAAAGAAGATACTTCAAAATCTTCAGAGTACGTTATCTCTTTAGGAGCAAAATGTTCTGACAAAGACAAGTTTCTTTCCTTTATGTTCTTTTGTTGATGACTGCCTCTTTCTGATTTGATGTTTTGACTATGACCCATATTTTGATCTGAGTGTCTCTCTTTCAATTCTTTTTTGCCAAGGTCTTCAATGGCTAAGCTAACTAAGTCTTTCTGAACATTTATAGCATCTAAAGAAATATTTTTCCTTGAAAGAATTTCAGATGAATCTCCTTGTTCCAGGTCTAGTTTCAGTAAGACATCAGACTTCTTAGATTGTTTAAAATAGGTTTCTTCAACCATACTCTCCTCCAACTCTGTGTATTTTACTTCTTGTATTTCTGATGTTTGATTAGCTTCTTCTTCAACTGTGGCACCTGACACATCTAGAATTCTATTAGGGGTATTTAATTCTTTGGGTGGAGATAATGAAGGTATATTTTCTATAGAATCCCCAGATTCTGCTCTGATTTTCCTTGATGATCTAAGAATTGGTGATGAAGTCTGAAAATGCTCTTCTATTCGACTGTCCAATTCAATCACTCTCCTTGCATAAGCAGATAAAGACCTTTCTGATACTGATCTCTCAGAACCTGCCAATGCAGCATCTTAAAGGGAAAAAAAAATCACATAAAATTATTTAGTCACAATTTCTCAATTTCTGGAACCAATGTTTAAATAAAAGCCAAATCTTAATTAATAAAAACTTTGGTCAATAAATCTGACCTGTTTTGGTTACAATATAAGGTAAGTTTTTCCTTTAAGAGAATATACTATACGAATAATAGATATTTAAAATGACTGAAAATTTAAAGTTGGAATCATTTCTTGCTATTCTAACTTATAAAGTGAAAAAAAAAAAAGGATCTACATTTATGGAGGCATTGTTTTACATGACCATTCTCAAATAATACAAAAACAGAATTTTGTGACAAATACTATATGTTATATAGTATATTTGTCTCTCCTTCATATGTGTGTGTGTGTGTGTGTGTGTGTGTGTGTGTGTGTGTATATATATATATATATGTAAAAGAATGAATTTTATATAAAGAAAAGAATGAATTTTCCTGAGGATTTTAACTAAGCTTTTAAATATAAAAAGTGGAAAGAAAAAAGATAATTTCTGCAAATATAACAATTTAAGAGCTTAAATAGCAAAATAAGAAAATAGGTAAGATCAGATGTGCTAACAAACCAAGAATTAAAATTTGAATTAAAATTGCTATTTCACCATTGTTACAGGTAGGGTTTTTACACCTCTGTTTTATTTCCTCATTGACTAGTACTTTATTTTTAGTAACTCTTATCTCTGTATTAAATAGAAAAAATACACTATATATAACCATTTACCCTGAGAAATAGTATAAGTTGAAAATATACATAATCAGAAACAGAATCTGACTAAGGAAGAATTTAGAGATGCTGATGATACACTCAGCCATTTTAGATTAATATCTCTATGCCTGAGTTTTTAATCATAAATTTGGAATAATAAAGATGGATTCATATAACTGATGCATAATCAAGAAACCACTTAAAAGTATGAAAGTAACAAAATATTAAGTAATCTATTATCTTTAAGAAATTCATTTCTTGCCGAAACCGGTGTGGCTTAGTGGATAGAGTGTTGACCTGCGGACTGAAAGGTCCCGGGTTCGATTCTGATCAAGGGCATGTACCTTGGTTGTGGGCACATCCCCAGTGGGGTGTGTGCAAGAGGCAGCTGATCGATGTTTCTCTCTCATCAATGTTTCTGACTTTCTATCCCTCTCCCTTCCACTCTGTAAATAATCAATAAAATATATATATAAAAAGGAAATTAATTTCTTAATCAAAAAGCTAAAGGGAGAATTGTGTAGGCATTAGCATAAATCCTCCGTCTATGTACATACAGTGTCTTTTTTCTTCTAGTTACATACCAACATGTTCAGCAATAGACTCCAGGGATCCTCTGGAACGTTCTGAGTCCGTTAGTGATTTCCAATTCTTTGCTGTTTCAGATCTGAAGTAGAAATTAATGAGCAGTAAAAAATGTAAGGCTGATACTATAATAACTAATAATAGAACAGTCAATTCTTAGAAAACCACTTCTTTCTTCTTATCCACAGGGGTATTTCCAATCTTTGCCACTTTCATCAAGCCTATGTCTGACCCACATCACTCTCAGTACATGACCTTGCCTCTTTTAATGAGAAAAACAGACCATCAGCATGAACTTTTTTGTCTTCAACCTTTAACCTACGAATTTATCTATAATCACAGCCATTCCAACAGCCTTTCCTCCTCTATGCAGAAAAGAAAAAGGTGTGCCTCTCATATTCAAATCCCATTCTGCCCCAAATTATACACATTTCCACAGCCTCATTGATGATACTCCTCAATTATCCAGTCTCTTTCCAACAGTCTTTAATCCTTCATTCTGGAAATTTCCTCCCTCAACTTATAAGTATGCCTCAAGCCTAAAAAAAAATCCCCCTCTTAGTTCTTCATTCCTTCACCTCATGCTACTATCTCTCTTTCGGCTTTTAATCCTGCCTTTTATAATGTTCTTAAATGTTACTATTTTATTATATTTAGTACTTGACTCCCTTATATCTCTTTGAATGCATACCTTCTTTGGGTTATGTTGCTGTATTTTATGGCTTCAGCCACCATCTCATCCCCATATATCTAACCCTGACATCTTTCCTGGATAATTCCACTTAGATGAACTACAGACACCTCAAAATTAACATTTTAAAACCAAAATCATGAACTTCTCACAAAAGGATACCTGAGGATTATAGCTTTTAGGTTAATGAAACCTTGACCTAACCAACTACTTAAAAGAAATCTGGGAATCATCCTAGATTTCCCCTGCTTCCCTATCAGTCAAGACTTCTTATTCCTGAAATATATTTCCTTTTCTCTAATCTTATTACTGCTGATTATTTGAGGCCTGGCTTAGACTACTTTTTCCCTACTTCGAGGCTTATTCCTTCTATCTTTTTTTCATATTGTAGTCAGAAAGCTCTCTCCACACACAAATATGATTGTATCAATCTCTGATAAAATCCTTCAGTAGCTTGATTAATAAAACTCTAAAACCACTCAATAGTATATTATATAGAAATTAAAATAATATTTACAGTTTATAATAAAAAGATTAACAAAAATACACAAAGATCTAAGCACAAAAAAATCTTAGAAAGAAATATATATAGCCTAAACCAGTTTGGCTCAGTGGCTAGAACTTCGGCCTGTGGACTGAAGGGTCCCAGGTTCGATTCTAGTCAAGGGTGCATCCCTAGTGGGGGGTTGTGCAGGAGGCAGCTGATCAATGTTTCTCTCTCATCGATGTTTCTAACTTTCTATTCCTCTCCCTTCCTCTCAGTAAAAAAATCAATAAAATATATTTAAAAAAGAGAAATGTATCTAATTGTTAACATTTAATTTGTTTGGGAGAGCTAGGTATGGTTATGATTTAAGCTTTTTTTTTTTGCTCTCCTGAATATTTGAATAATAATAACAACAACAACTAATACATAGTACTAATTATGTGCTAGGCCTTATTCTAAGTTAAGTATTTTAACCCTCATTAACATGTTCATTAGTAAGGTGTTATTACAGGAACATAAATCTTTACTAAAAAACTGAAGCACAACCCTGGCCAGGGTGGCTCATTTGGTTGGAGCGTCATCCTATACACCAAAAGGTTGCAGGTTCAATTCCTAGTCAGGGCACATACCCAGGTGCAGTTCAGTCCCATTGAGACACCCATGGGAGGCAACTGATCAATGTTTCTCATATCAATGTTTCTCTCTCTCTCTCTAAAAATTAATAAACATTTTTTAAAATTTAAAAAACAAAAACACAGAGATATTAAATAACTTGACCAAAGTTGAATAGTTAGCTGGTACTGGAGCCAAGATTTAAACTCAGGTAATGATAATTTAATTGTAATGCGTCTGTATTACTTTTTAACAAAGAAAAAAATTTCCAAAATATTTTTTAAAGCTTTAAAGGCTTTACATCTAAAAAATAAAACAGAAACTATTAAAAATGAATATACGTAAAGTTATCACAATTTTTCTTTGTTTTTCTGGTTGCTTCTCACTCCAGCAAAGTGTTATGTTCAGCTTCTATTATATGCTTTTGGTCATTTATAAATACCCTTCTCTCTGAAATGTCTACTTCCCAGTCCCACTGATGGCCTAGCACTACTCATTGTTCAAAATTTAGTTTGAATATTACAACCTTATTTTTTTTATATGCCATACTAAAAGCCTGGTACACGAAAATTCATGCACTGGAGGGGAGTCCCTCAGCCTGACCTACACCCTCTCATAGTCTGGGAGCCCTAGGGGGACGTCCAACTGATGGCTTAGCACTGCCGCCACCACTGCTGTGCTCACCAGCCATCAGCCCGACTTGTGGCTGAGTGGTGCTCCCTCTGTGGGAGCACACTGACCACCAGGGGGAAGCTCCAGCTCCACAGCCCACCACCCTGCAGCCACCGCCCACTTGCTGCTCCCCTCCCCCTTGCCGACCAGTTGTTCTGCTGGTCAGTCAATTTGCATTTTAGGCTTTTATTATGCATTCTTATGTTGCTACTCAGTGTCTTCTGTATATGCATTTACTGGTTACACAGTATTCTATCCTGAAAAGGACCATAATTTATTGGGCTATTCACTCATTTTTGGACATAAAGATTGCATCCAATGTTTTATTAATATAAAGGGCATTATGCCGAAACCGGTTTGGCTCAGTGGATAGAGTGTCGGACTGCAGACTGAAGGGTCCCGGGTTCGATTCCGGTCAAGGGCATGTACCTTGGCTGTGGGCACATCCCCAGTAGGGGGCGTGCAAGAGGCAGCTGATCGATGTTTCTCTCTCATTGATGTTTCTGACTTTCTATCCCTCTCCCTTCCACTCTGTAAAAAATCAATAGAATATATTTTTAAAAAATATAAAGGGCATTATGATAAACAATATTCTTTCAAATAGAGATTTTTGTAGCCCATATTTTCTCAAGCTAGATTTCTCAAATTGGAATTATTGAATCAAAACTTACAAATTTTTGCCCTAGAGCGTTGACCTGCAGACTGAAGGGTCCAGGGTTCAATTCTGGTCAAGAGCACATGCCCAGGTTGTGGGCTTGATCCCCAGGAAGGGGCATGCAGGAGGCAGCCGATTAATGAATCTCTCTCATCATTGATGTTTCTCTCTCTCTCTATCCCCCTTTCTCTCTGAAATCAATAATATATATATATATATATATATATATATTTTAAAAAATTACAAAATTTTTTTTAGAAACATTGGTAAATTGTTTTTCAAAAGGTCTATACAAACGTACAGTGCTAAGATTAGCAGTATTAGAGAATACTACTTTCATTGCATCTATCAGATTTCAGGATTCAAAATATATTTTAAAGTCTGTACCTTATTATAAATTTGATTTTTAATTATATCATATATAATAATTTTACTTCAGTGAAGCTAAAAATATAAACCAATATTTTTACTATTACAATTTCACAGTTACTTAAGATAGCTTCTATTAAAGTCTTTCCTAATTCTTTTCTCAAACAAGGCAGAATATAGAGAAGTTATCAAAAATTTCTACCTGTGTAGTGGAAGGGGCTTGATCTTGGGTTTTTCAGAAGCTGAGGAGAGCGTTTTAATCTGAGGCTTGGCTGTTGGTGATGTTTCCAAATCTCGGCTAAGCTCGGCTTCAGTTTTCTTAATGAATTCATCATATGACTAAGTTTAAGAAAATCAGAGGAGTCACTATATAGAATTTTAAAAACTATTTTAAATTATATAAGTGTATTTTATAAAATCTAAAACAGTAAAATGTAAAAATCTTTTTCCCAGCATCAGTATTGTTCCTGAGATCTCTATCAGGAGTTATTTGTATAACCTTCTTGAAATAGTCTATGTATAAGCAAGACATAGAATTGTAATCCTAATATCAATTAGGAAATGATAAAGTCTCAATCTGCAGAATCTTAATACTTATAAAGCAATAATTCAGGCCCTGCCACATTAAAAAAAAAACTTCTTTAGCTGATAATAATTATTCTTTAAAGGATGGCCTAATACTTCCCAGGGACTTTTAAAGAGTTTAGCCATTATGCTGAGTTTCGATGGCAGTATGCTTTAAGGGGCAGCAATTACTAAAAATACCCATCCTGAAGAGAAAGGGGTGGTTGGGAGTAGGATAGCTCAGAATTGCAGAGAATGTTTCCTAGTTCTTAGCCATTCTGTAAATAAAACTTTCTTCACTTATAATTCTAATTTGTATGAAATCTAAAGCAAGCTCTCCATATATTAGATTTCTCCTAAGTTTTCTAAGCTAAAAGCCCTAGTTTTACAACTCCTACTATCCATATTACCTTCCTTTGAAGTCTTACTATTTTAATAAAGTAACTTCTGGTATTAACATATATTACAGCCAGATTATCTAGCCCACTAGGTATATATGAGGATGAGGATGTCATAGATCTGAAAGTGAAACTTACTTAGTAAAGCTGTGATCAAATAAGATCCAAAAGACTCTTTTCAAAATGTGAATCGCTATGATTATATATTTCTCCATCATATACTATACTTTGGAAACCTAAACACAGAACTTTCTTTGGTATTTATTCAAACCATTTAATAAAATGCTGACTAAAACAGATCTTTATGCACTTCTCTAGAGATCTTTCTGGCTAACATATCCAGGAATGAATATTTTTGAGCAATGCTATTCAGTCTAATAGATTTCCTTTAGCTTTCAATGCCTCATTACCTATAATCATGCTTTTCAATCCTGGGGCCCACCCTAGACCAATTAAATCAAAATCTCTAGGAGTGAGACTGGATATTTGTATTTTTCAAAAAGCTCCTCAGTTAATTCCAGTGTGTAGTCAGGTTGAAGACTACTGAGCCACAGGATGAAGTCTAAACTCATTAGTCTAATTTCTAAGGTCCTCAACATGATTCTTTATATTTAAACTTGGTTTCTCACTACTTTCCAACATGAACTTCCCATATGACCACAGTATCTTAACCACTTTTTCTTAATTCTAAACATCTATGAGTTTCAACCCCCGCCCCCAATCTCACTGTGTAACTACGTAAGTCTATTTTTGTGGGCCTGCTGGCAGGTCATTTTCCAGATGGAAGACAGTGCAGTAGAGCAGTAAGGACACAGAAGTTAGAATAGAGCTAGATTAACATCCTCGCTTTACCACATTTAAACTATGTGTCCCTGGATATCATTAATCTCACTGAAACTCAGTTTCCTCATCTGCAAAACAGGGATAGTAATATTCACACTTTGTTTCTTTGAGAATAAACGAAAAGTACATATAAAGTAATTAGCTGACTTCTGGACACATAAACAGGGACTTGAATATTTGATAAATTTAATTTAAAAATGTACGACAAACACATGTTTGGTGTTATCAAGAGGACAATGAAAAGGACAGAAATTTTGGTTAAACCTAACCAAGAGCTTTCTAATACTTAGAGCACCTAGAGTCCAGCAATGAAATCAACTGCCTTGATAATCTGAAATTTCCCTTTACTGGAAGTGTTTGGGTAGAAGCTGAATGATCTTCTCTGGTGATGCCACGAGAAGGGATTCTTGTGATGAGTGGAAGTTCCAACCAATTCTATAATGAACGCTAGGCTGGCAGAATGTATGCGAGCACTAGGGAAGCAACCAGAGGCAGGGACATTGAAGAGGCTAAGCAGACAGTAGAGGCAAGGGGTCAAATATTGCCAAATAGTCTGACGGCAGTGGAAATATGAAAGGACAAGCAAGAAGCTTTATAGAAAGGAATCAATGACATAGGTGACTGAATGGATAGGAGGAAACAGAATGAGGAAGGTATCAAAATCAGGTTTCAGCCCACAGAATCAAGGAAGGCTGCTAATTCTGGGGAGAAAAGTCAAGTGTAGAGTTATTTAGGAACCATCCAAATAGTACAAAGAGCCATACTAATAAGTTGTGTGGCATGAAACATCATTCTTCTAACAATAAAAAAGTGCTTTAAGGCAGTAACAGCCTGGCCAGTTTTCTCAGTGGTTAGAGTGTTGGCCTGGACAAGTGGATTGCAGATTCAATTCCCAGTCAAGGGCAAGTACCTGGGTTGCAGGATTCCCACCCCCATTGGTCAGGGCATGTGCAGAAGGCAGCCAATAGATGTGTTTCTTACATCAATGTTTCTCTCCTTCTCTCTCCCCCGCCTCTCTCCTTCCTTTCAGCCCTTTCTATAAATAAATAAATAAATAAATAAATAAATAAATAAATAAATATCAATGGAAAAGGGCAGTAATAATCCCAATAGCTAGAATTATTTACCTAATGGTTCTTTGCTTAAAAGAGAATGAATAGTAATGTTTCTTTCATGGGTATAATCTTTCTTATTCAGAAAAAAAACCTTATTATAATACTTTAATTCATTTTAGTATTTATTTTAATACTCTTAAAATATTTACTATTTTAATTTAATATTTAATTTAGTGTTATAAGCAAGAGTTTGTTTAGATAGCTCAGAATTTTAAGTTAGAATAAAATGTGGCATCAAAGTAATACTGAAAAATCCTAATTCATTCCTTTATTAATATACTAAAAACATTTGAGGTATCATATCTGCATTAGCCCTGACATTATAAACACCTTCCCCTCAGTCTAACCTCTAACTGTTTGATCAGGCTGGCTTCCTGGGCTTTCAGTCTTTCCTTCTGTCTTTTTTTCTGTTCCTTCTTCAACTGGTCCACAACTGATTTTCTTTTCCGCAGCTCATCCTTTAGAGCTCTGATCCTACCTTCAATGTCACTCTGGTCAGATGTAGTTTCTGAAAGAGATGCAAATCTTTTATTTAATTTTAACTTAAAAATAAAGTTAACTCAAAAACTATTAATGAAAAGCAACAATGTAATATTCCATTTAAACAGAGCCAGTTTAGAAACTAATACAAAATAATATTAAGTAAATGGTAATTGAAAAATAAATCTTAAAAAAATAAGGCAAACTCAACCTAACATTTAAAAAGAAGAAATTTGAGCTTCTGAAAAAAAATGTATTAGTGATATGCTATCCTGCTTCATCACCTCCCATTTCTCCGCATGGTCATCATTAATTCATTCAAGAAACGTTTAATAAATACCTGCCGTATGCAATGCAAAGGACCTGCTAGGTTCTGGTGCTACAAGTGCTAACAAAACATAGACTCTCCTTTCCAGGAATCTGTATAGGAGGGGAGACATACTGGATAACATTTGGCTACAACTGATGTGCCTTCTGGTGTAACAAGCGGAAGCACAGAGTACAATAGGAACACATAAGCATGCCCGACAGAAAAAAATACTACAAATACCCGATGAATAAATGATGACGATTAACACCAGAGAATCTAAGTTTGCCATATTTAGTTTAATCGGGGATATAATTAATTATCAATGAAAAGCCAAGAGCTATATAATTTAATCCTGGCCAAAAAAAAAAAAAAAGGCTTATTAGCAAACACAACAAAGGATAACATAATACCAACATATGATTAGACAAAGCTTATTAAGGAAATTCAAGTATGGTACAAAGTAAAAAACTCTTCTTTATTAGTCTTACCTGACTGTGTCATATATAATGACTCATCTGACCAACTGTAACTGGGCTGATGGGATTTGACAGGTGGATGACATTGTCCTCCAATCCTATGACTTCCTTTGCTGGACTCCTGTTTTGACACAGATGTGCAGCTTTTGGGAGGTGACTGTGCAAACAGAAAACTAAATGAGAACTGGTCTGTGAAATAGTTGTAAATTCTATTTAAAACTTCAGATACTAACCAGTTAAAGATGCTATTTACAAAGAATTTTAAACAACTCTACGACATAAAAAATTAAAAATACTTTATAAATTTTACAAAGGATGAGACCTCAATTTTTTAAAGGAACAGAAAAAAGTTATAGAAAAACATACTTTAAAAGATGTTTGGCAGAACCAAGATGGTGGCAAAGGTAAAAACCTATCTTGCTGCCCCACACAACAATTCCAAAACTACAACTTAACGACAGAACAGACATCATCCAGAATCACTGGAAAGCTGGCTGAGTGAAAATCCCACAAATAAAAGTAAAGATAGGACGCTGTGACTCGGAGGAGCAGCAGAGCGCAGCGTTGAAGATACGCGCTGAGACAGAGGTTTGGAGCCGAGTGCGCCCGCGCCAGCAGAGAGGGCAGGCGGCTGCAAACCCGGCTGGCTTTCTCCAACGGGGAGGGCAAAGGCATCCCACTGCACTGATTCCCTAGTCCCAGCCAGGTGAGGTCCGGGGTGCCCACACTCATACAGGGTGAAACTTGACAGTGGGAAAGCACGCTGAAGCCCGGGTGCGGCAGAGGTTTGCGAGCTTGTGGAGAGGGCGAGTAAACTTGGGAACAGAAGTGCGTGACCACACAGAGAGGACTCGTGACTTGCTCCCTCATTCGGGAGACCACCAGACTGCATTGTGTTACAACTCTGGGCGAGACTTTGGGGGTGCAGACTCATTTGGGGAGAGGCTGAGTTGTTTGGCACAGGGAGATTGGCAGCAGCTTTCTCTCAGAGGTGTGTGGTACCATTGCCACCTGGCACAGAGACCCAGGTGCTGCATAGGGCAGAGCTGACACTGCCTACTCAGCCCGGAGACTCCACTCATCCAATAACCTGAACACAGCTTACCTTCACAGCCAATTGGCCTGGAGGTCAAACCCTTAGTGTTAACAACAATAATCTAGGCTTAACTTCAACAATATTGGGCAACCCATAAAAGACTGCAACAAGAGTATCCACCTCAGGTAACTGGGGAGGCTGAGCCACTGTCCCTTAGAGGACATCTACCACACAAAGCTAATGGACCAACTCAGGAAAGCAGCCACAACGCAGAGAAATGGAAAGAAATCAGATGTGAAAGAAACGGAGGAAAAAAGACAACTAGACATAAAGTTCAAAACCATGGTTATGCCGAGACTGGTTTGGCTCAGTGGATAGAGCGTCGGACCGCGGACTGAAGGGTCCCGGGTTCGATTCCGGCAAGGGCATGTACCTTGGCTGCGGGCACATCCCCAGTAGGGGGCGTGCAAGAGGCAGCTGATCGGTGTCTCTCTCTCATCGATGTTTCTGACTTTCTATCCCTCTCCCTTCCGCTCTGTAAAAAATCAATAAAATATATTTATAAAAAAAAAAAAAGAAAAAACATGGTTATAAGGTTTTTCAAGAGGCTTCTAGAAAAGGCCGATGAACTTAATGAGACCTACAAGGAAATGAACAAGACCTATGAGGATATGAAAAAAGGACCAACTAGAAATTAAGCAAACACTGACTGAAATAAAAAATATTATACAAAGACCTAAAAGCAGTCCAGAGGACCGCAAGAACCAAGTCAAAGATTTTAAATACAAAGAATCAAAATCCACTCAGCCAGAAAAGCAAGAAGCCAAAAGAATCCAAGAAATTGAAGATAGTGTTAGGGGCCTGTGAGACAACCTCAAGCATGCCAACACCCGAATTATGGGGATGCCAGAAAAAGAGAGAGAGCAAGATAATTAAAACCTAGTTGAAGAAATAGTAACTGAAAACTTCCGCCATCTAGTGAAAGAAATTGACTTAAAAGCCCAAGAAGTGCACAGAACCCCAAAATATAGGAATCTAAAGAGGACCACACCAAGACACATCATAATTAAAATGCCAAGGGCAAAAGATAAAGAGAATATTAAAAGCAGCAAGAGAAAAACAGTTAGTTACCTATAAGGGAGCACCCATACGATTGTCAGTGGATTTCTCAACAGAAACGATGCAGGCCAGACGGGAGTGGCAAGAAATATTCAAAGTGATGAATAGCAAGAATCTACAACCAAGATTACTCTACCCAGCAAAGCTATCATTCAGACTTGAAGATCAGATAAAGTGCTTCGCAGATAAGAAAAAGCTAAAGGAGTTCATCACTGCCAAACCAATATTATATGAATTACTGAAAGATATTCTATAAGAGGGAAAAAAAGGTAAAAATATAAATTATGAACAACAAATACACATCTATCAACAAATGAATCTAAAAATCAAGTGAATTGATAGGCTATTGAACAGGATAGACTGGTGAATATAACAGAGACATGGACATAGAGAGGGAATGGACTGACAATTCTTGGGGAGAAAAGGGGTGTGGGAGGTGCAGCAAGAGAATGAACAAAAATCATGCACCTATGGGAGAGGACAGTGGGTGAGGTAAGGGCAGAGGGTGGGATGGGTACTGGGTGAAGAAGAGCTATAGGGAAAAAAGGGGAACAATGTAATTAACAAACTGAATAAAGATTAAAAAGAAAAAAAAGGTGTTTATAATGAACTAGAATAATTATTGTATAAGTGGTACTACCTCTTACTCTTTTTAATTTTAAACATACTAAATTTGGGTAGTATAGCTATCTCTTCAACATAGTGATTTTGTTTCCTTTGGACATCTACCCAGAAGTATAAATGTTGGATCATATGACTGTTCTGTATCAACAAATGGTATATCATGTATTATAACATGGACAGACCCTGAGGGAATTACACTAAGTGAATTTAAGTCAGAGAGAGAGAAAAACAACTACTACATAATCACACTTGTATGTGAAATCTAAAAAAAGAAAACCAAACTCAAGAGAAAAAATAGATCAGATTTGTGTTACCAGATATGGAGGATGGGGAATGAAAGAATTGAGTGAAGGTGGTCACAGATATGAACTTCCAGTTATAAGATAAACACTGGGGAGGTAATGTGGCACATGATGACTGTAGTTAACAGTGCTGTGTGGTATACTTGAAAGTTGCTGCCCTAGCTGGTTTGGCTTGGTGGATAGAGCGTCAGTCTGCAGACTGCAGGGTTCTGGGTTCAATTCTGGTCAAGGACACAATCCCTGGTTGCAGGTTCCTTCCTCAGCCCTGATCAGGGTGTGTGTGAGAGGCAGCCGTCGATGAGCCTCTCTCACACTGATGTTTCTTTTTCCTCTTTCTCTCCCTCTCCTTTCCACTCTCTCTAAAAATCAATGGAAAAATATCCTCAGGTAAGGACTAATAAGCAAAAAAACCCCAGTAGATCCTAACAATTCTCATAACAAGGGAAAAAATTTTTTTGTAACTGTATGAAGTGATGGGCATTAACTAAACTTAAGTGTGGCAATCATTTCATAATATATGTGTATCAAGTCATTCTAAGCTATACACCTTAAACTTATAAATACAGTGTTATATGTCAATTACATCTCCATAAAATGTAAAAATTAAATACTAAATATGTACTACTTGTATTGAAGGAAGAGAGGGAAGGAAGAAGGGAAGAAAACAGGGCATAAGAAAACTGCCCACAAGATATTACAAAGGACATACTTTCTACCTTGATGTCAACTGGAAGTGAGAATGCCTGATCTGATTCCTTGCTATCAATCACTTCCTATCCCTGTGACTCGGGGCCAAGTTTCCTAGCTTGCTAAGCTTCAGGGTGAGCACTGTGAGGTTAATCCACATAAGACATTTAGCATACTACCTGGCACTTGGTAACTAAGTACTCAATAAATATTATTTTTATTATAAAAACCACTTTAAGGCACACTAATTTTTATTTTCTTTATATATTTTCTTGTGAGAAAAACACCCATGAATATTTTGTATTCAATCAGATGGTGGCTATCCTGAACCTCAATAAGAATGCTAGGTAAAATCTAATCAATTCATAGCAAGTGATAAGTAAGACTGTGTACGGCATAGTTTGGTTGCAAATTCCTGGAAGGTAGGAATCATGTAACAAGTAAATTATATACACAATAAGCCCATTTACAGATAATAACCAAGAAATCACTAATATGAAATTGTAATTAGAATCTTTTTACAACCTAAAAGCTCTGTTTTCAAGTACGTGTACAAAGCACTGGAATATTTTGCAACATAACATGGAATGGGCTCTTCATTGGATGAAAAAATGATATTTATCATCCAAATTTTTCAGATGTTGTCACACATGTCAATCTGACTGATTTTCCGAAGGGAAATGCTATTCTTTCCTCAATAAACATACACTTTAAAAAAGAATATTCCATTCTGAGTTTAGGTGAATTACTTTTTAAAACACAGACAGGCTTTCACAATGTTTGTGTCCATTTAATATCTGATATTTTAGGTTTAATTCCTTTATATACTTTATAAAATCAAGTGAAAAAGAAAAAAGTTAAGTCTGCAGCTTAAATTTTTACCAGCTAAATTTTATTAATGAAGTATAGAATTAAGAACAATGTGGAAAACATTTCTTATTCTAAAACTGACCATTATTCTAATTTAGAATTAATAACCATTTCAGATCCTGCCTTAAAACGATGAAACCTTACTTTTATTCTGACTATGAGTTATAGAGCAGTTATAAACTACATTATAGAGCCATTATAAGCTACATTACAGAAAAGACACACTGTTTAAGTTCTTTTTAAAAAAATATATTTTGATTTTTCACAGAGAGGAAGGGAGAGGGATAGAAAGTCAGAAACATCAATGAGAGAGAAACATTGATCAGCTGCCTCTTGCACACCCCCTGCTGGAGATGTGCCCGCAGCCACTGTACATGCCCTTGACCGGAATCGAATCTGGGACCTTCCAGTCCGCAGGCTGACGCTCTATCCACTGAGCCAAACTGGTTTCGGCACACTGTTTAAGTTCTTATTGTTTGTATTATTATGACAAAATAGACTTTAATAATAACTTGTGATATTCTCACATATTATCTTTCCTATACCTTCAATATTAACAGACTTAATAGCATATAACTTTATAGCTGTCACTAAAACAAAAGGTCAGATATTTATAAATCTTTAGGAGTCAATGAAAAGTTTTATTTTTGCTGAAATGTCATATACTATATGTTACAGGTATAAATGATAGATGACACTGTCATTAGCAATAAGACTGTAACTATTAATAATATACATTTTAGACAGTTTTTTCCTAAAGCTTTAAAATGTCCTATAAAATAAAAGGCTAATACACAAATCAACTGAATGACAGAATGACCGGTTGCCAAGATGCGCACTGACCATCAAGGGGCAGATGCTCAACGTAGGAGCTGCCCCCTGGTGGTCAGTGCACTCCCACAGGGGGAGCGCCACTCAGCCAGAACCAGGCTCAGGCTCATGGCTGTTGAGTGCAGTGGCAGTGGCAGTGGCAGGAGCCTCTCCCGCCGCAGCAGAGAGCTAAGGATGTCCGATTGGTGGCTTATGCCTGCTCTCCACAATGGGGAGCGGGCATAAGCCGTCAGTTAGATAGCCCCCAAGGGCTCCCAGACTGCAAGAGGGTACAGGCCAGGTTGAGGGACGCCCCCCTCTCACGAGTGCAAGAATTTTGTGCACTGAGCCTCTAGTAAATATATATTAACTTACATGTTTACTAGGAGAAGTAGAAGATTCCAGTTCTTGTGAAAAAACCATGTCTTCAGTAAATATACTGTGATCTGGACTACCAGGCTGATCCTGAACTATGGACTCAGAATGTCTATATTCAACAGCAGGGCTGCCCAATTCTTCAGGAATAGAGCTTTCACTGTGCAGATGGGAGTAGGTAAGTACTGGTGATTCCGCCTCACTTGCTATTTCTAGAAAGAGAGGGTGAAAACAAGAAAAAGCACACAATCTTGGTCAATGGAAATATTCCACTGTTATACTTTATGTTTATTTATAGCATAATTTCACTAGTTGTATTGAAATATAAGTTTTTAGTCCTATCATTTAATGAACCACATTTATTTACTATAAAGTCTATTAAGAATTTTGGCCCACGCAAACTGAGAGATTATATATAACATATAATCAGCAATGACAGTTACTGACACCCTCATGTTTGTGAAGATGAAGAGCAATTACAACTCATATTCATTGGTGCAATAACTTTGGAAGACAATTCGGTAGAATTTGGAAAAGATGAAAACTCTATGATCTAGCAAATTCACTCCTAGGTATACATACTAGAAAAATCTTGCATATAAACAGGAGATATATACACGGTCGTTAGCAGGATTGTTATAATGGTCAAAAACTGGAAGAAATGCAAATGTCTATTAGAATAAATTATGGTATATTTATACAATGACATGCTACATAGCAATAAAAATGAGTAAAGTATGGTTTATGCACCAGTGGAGATACACTCTAAACCTAAATTAGCACTTTCAGAATTTGTAGCACTGTCTTTCCTCTGGAATTTCCTGTCCATTGTGGCCTGTGCTCTTTCTAAGAAAACAGAAATATGTCTGACACTAGACAAAAATGCTTTTATTTTTAACTTCCACCCAAGGACATGCTTTTTTAAAATTGATTTTTAGAGAGAAAGGAAGGGGGGGGAGAGGAGGCGGGGAGAGAAAAAGAGAGAGAGAGAGAGAGAGAGAGAGAGAGAGAGAGAGAGAGAGAGAGAGAGAAAGATGGACTGGCTGCCCCATGTATATACTCAGACTAGGGATAGAACCAACCCACAACCTAAGTATGTGCCCTGACTGAAAATCAAATCACAATATTTTGGTGCATGGGACAATGCTCCAATTAACTGAGTCACCTAGTCAGGGCTAAACAGAAAATTCCTGATATTATCTATATATACAAAAGCCTAAGCCACTATTATGACAGGTCAACAGAATGATCAGTCAACATGATGTGCACTGACCACTAGGGGGCAGATGCTCAACGCAGAAGCTGCTCCCTGGTGGTCAGTGCACTCCCACAGCCAACCTCCTGTGGCCAGCCAACCTCCTGCGGTCCCTCCCTTCCCTGTGGCCGCGGCCCATATTGGCCCTGATGAGACAGCCCTGATCAACCCCAATCACTCGCCAGGTCAAGGGACCCCACCTGGGCATGAATTTGTGCACTGGGCCTTTAGAATTGTATAATCTTAAGAATGGCAATTGCTTTCTTTCTTTGTATCTACAAATACAATGCCCCACAAAAATTTGGCTATATTACACTTTTTTTTGCCTTTCTCTTATTTTTTAAGTCATAAAAATAATACAAGAGCATAGTAGAAAACAAACAACCTTGAAACTGTGCAGATGTATGTAAAGTGATTAGTTTATACAATTATCCCCAACCACTTTCATTGGCCCAATTTCCAATTTCTAGTCAAGTAGGGCTGCTTTGTGTGTCTTTCTAGACCTTTTACTATACAACTTTTTAAAAATTAATTTAAGTTGTGGTAATACACAAAAAAATGTACAATGTTAACCACTTTTAAGCATACAGTTTAAGGATAATCAAGGATATGTCCCAACTGGGGATTGAACCTGCAACTGAGAGAGAGAGAGAGAGAGAGGGAGAGAGAGGGAGAGGGAGGGAGGGGGAGGAAAAACATCCATTGGTTGCCTTCTGTACGTGTCCCAAATGGGGATTGAATCTGCAACCCAGGTATGTGTCATGACCAGGAATCGAACCAGCCACCTTTCAGCGTTCAGACTGACAATCAACCATCGGAGCCATTCCGGCCAGGCTGCCTATTCTTTTTTTTTAAGAGAGTTGGCATTTTCTCTCTCACTCACAGGAGTTGCTTTCATATGCTTGATACTATCCCTTTGTCAGTCAGATGTGTTGCAAATCTCTTTACCTTGTTTTACTTTATGGTGTATTAATGAACAGAAATTCTTAATTTATTGAAGTTAAATTTACTAATCTTTCTCTTTATGTTTTTTGTTTTGCATAGCATGTTTATGAACACCTCCCCTGGGTGTCATAAAATACCTCTCTAATACTGTCTTCTGAACGTTCTATAATTTTGTAACACACAAGCTTCTTTTCCCTTTGAGATGGATCTTTTTATATTGTCATGGAGGGATCCAATTTCATTTCTTTTCTCCCATAAAATGTATTGGAGAGTCCCTTCTTTCTTCACTAGTCTGAAAACTTACTTGTGTCAAAAGTACAATTTCTTATGCAGGGTTGTTTCCAGGGCTGTTTCATAACCCATTTGTCTATCTTTGTACAAATGTCATACTGTTTAAATTATTACACTTTTAGAGGTCTGCTATCTGGTTAAATAAGTTCCTGCATTCTGTGGTTCTTTTTTAGGAGTGTCTTTGCTTTTTGGTCCTATGCTCTTTCATACAAATTTTAAAATGGGCTTATTAAACTTGCTGGGTTTCTGATTTTAATTGTCTTGAATCTATAAATTCAGGGAGACTTAACAAGTTTATGATACTGAACCTGTGAAAATGGAAAAGCTTTCCATTTATTTTGGTCTTCTCTAATGTCTTAATAAAATTCTTAATTTCATAAACAAAGATCATGTATTCTTTTTGTTATATTTATTCTTTGATACTTCATATTTTTTTATTTCTATTATAAATGGTATTTCTTTTAAAAATTAGATTTTCCTAACCAATTTCTGCTAGTCTATAGATATGTAATTGAGTTTTATGAATTTCATACCCAGCAACCTTGCTAAACTCACTTATTAATTCAAATAATTGTCATGTGAGTGCTAGATTTTCTGTGTGCATGTTTCTATCTGTAATAATGGAGAGTTTTGCTATTTCCTTTTACTCCTTAGCTCAGCGGTCGCCAATCGGTGGTCCATGGACCACTCACTGGTGGTCTGGGAGGTCCGAAAGGTTGGCGACCACTGCTTTAGGTGAAAATAAGCATCTTTGGCCCTAGCCAGTTTGGCTCAGTGGATACAGCGTCAGCCTATGGAACAAAAGGTCCCGGGTTCGATTCTGGTCAAAGGCACGTACCTTGGTTGCAGGTTCCTCCCCGGCCCGGGCCCTGGTCGAGGCTCTTGCAGGAGGCAACCAATCAATGTGTTTCTCTCGATGTTTCTCTCTGTCCTTCCCTCTCTCTTCCACTCTCCCTAAAGGGAAAAAAAAAAAAAAAAAAAACAATAAAAAAAATCATGAAGTGCGGATTAACAAAAAACAAAAACTAAAAATAAATAAATAAATAAATAAATAAATAAGACATCTTGGTCTTATTTCCAAATCCAGAGGGAAAGCCTTCTATGTTTTATCATTAAGTATGATGTCTGTTTTAGGATTGGCTTGTGCTTTATTACAAATGCTTTTTAGCTTTTAGATTAAGTGGCTTTTTTTAATCCACTAAGATGTCATGGATTTTTTTCCCTTTAATTTGTCTAAGTCATTCACCACATTATCAATTTTTTAATGTGTTAAACTCCACTTGGTCATAAAATACCCCATTTTCATTTCATGGAATTTACCCATTTCTTTTAAGTTTTCAAGTATATAACACAAATTTATTCACAATATTCTCCCAACTTTCCAATTTCTGTAGCAAATGTACATATATGGCCTTCATCACCCTTTTTTTAAAATATATTTTTATTGATATTTTACAGAGAGGAAGGGAGAGGGATAGAAAGTCAGAAACATCGAAGAGAGAGAAGCATCGATCAGCTGCCTCCTGTACGCCCCCTACTGAGGATGTGCCCACAGCCAAGGTACATGCCCTTGACCGGAATCAAACCTGGGACCTTTCCGTCTGCAGACCGACGCTCTATCCACTGAGCCAAACTGGTTTCGGCTTCATCACCCTTAATTATCCACATTTTTAAACAATGATGAAGTAACTCTTCGTTATGTTAGGCTTCAGTTTGCAGTCTGAATACAGTCAGTATTGGTTACCTTTCTGTTCCATTCCCTGGTCCTCCAAGTCTTTCTTGGGAGTTTTTGGTTTTATTAATTCTTTGTCCCAGGCAGCCAGAGCTTGTTTTTCCATCTGACGAATTTCCGCTTCCTCTGCATCTAAACGTCGCTTCCATTCTAGCAGCTCTTCTGCATGTTGTCGCCGTTGCATTAGTTTTTGCTCCCGCTTTGTCAGAAACCTATGGCCACACCATGAAGAACGGTGAGAGAACAGTGTGCGGGCAGAGGTCACTGAGAGTGCTATCGCTCAGCACCTTATCAACACGCTGTGTGTGTAAGAAAGAACATTCACACTACTCTAAAAAAAGTCTGCGATAACAGAGGCTTTGATAAGTCAACTTAGAAAATGAGAGAATTTATGTTTTACTTGTAATTGTAAGAGTAGCAAAGGAAAAAAAGGATGGTAATTCAGGGAAAAAGTCTTGAGAACATCTGCACAACCATGATTGATAATATATATTCATTTTTCAAAGTGATTCTTTTTCATAAGAGAAGACATAAGGAATTTTTTCCAAAGGCTCAGGCCAGAAAACACAAATGCAAAACAACAAAGACCAAAACAACAACAAAAGAAACCCCAAAGCCCCAAACAAGCAAACAAACAAAAAACATGTTTATGTCCCGTTTTCAAATGCAGTCTGGTTTTGCCTCGGGAATAGTGAGCTTGGTACCCATTTACCTAAGAGATACAATGTCAGGTGTTACTCTGTTTTTCACGGAGAAAACACTGAGCACCACAGTCAGATGTGTAATGTATATAAACATAACTGTTTATTTACTGCAGTAAAGGATGCACCAAATGCCTCAAATTTCTCAATTTAACCTGATCTTTGAAATTAAATAGCCCAGTATATCTTAGCTCCAAAATATTAGAAGAAATTACCGATTTAGAAAAAGCTTTTTGAACTGTCCTCAAATGTAGATGCCACAGCTAAATAAAAGGTGGGCTGCTTATATTAGTGGAATTAGATCTGCAGTGGTAGCTAATCAACAAAAATGCACCCACGCATCCAACAAACAATAAAAAGCATAGGAACTGTCACTCCACTTAAAAACAAAAAGGTAAAATCTATGGGACATTTGACAAGAGGCCTCTATGCTGTTAGGACAATCAAAAAAACAAACAAAACAAAAAAAAGAAAGAAAAAAGCAAACAAAAAGAACAGAGCATGCTCTATCAAAGAGTGCACTGAAAAAGGTGCAGTTACCTGACCAACTGGTTGTAGATATACAGCTGGAATTTGGGATGAAGGTTGGGAAAACAGACACTGAGAGAGGCCCAGTGGTGAGACGTAAAGACAGAGAAGAAGTAGTGAACAGGAGAGCAGTGTCTACAAAATAAGGAGGAAGATTTTAAAACCAAGAGATCAAGAGGCAGAAAGAATGAGAAAGGGAAAGCATAAGACTGAGTGAGGAACTTTTAATATGTTTCCTGAAGAACATTATAAGCTACTCAGTTAAAGCAAGTGTTATACTTTGTGTGAAACATAAAACATGTACTTTTTATAGACCTTACCAATGATTTCTGAATAAACGTGCCTTACTTCTCATATGCTGCTTAACCATTATCTACACTTTTAAATAATTTACTTGTTAGTAATGAGAAGTACACTCAACAGCTAAATAAATGTCCCCATAAGCTTTAGCATAAAGTACAATTATGGCTAAGAACCTATGTATCACAAATTCTACATACATATGTAATCCTGAGCAAGTGATTTTTAAATCTATATTTTGTCATATATTTTAAGCGTGAAATTAAACAAAAAAGCACTACATTTGCCTTACTTAACCTTATCATCATGATCAAATAATGTAATTTAGAACATCAACTTACAGTAAAAAATACACTATTTACCTCTAAGAACAAAAAAACCTTACTGCTACTAACAGGACCAGGTATAGGTTTCTTGCTTTATTTTTAACAAAGGACCACTTGAATAATAATATTGAAATACAATATCCATCCTATAAAATTACACATAATTAAGAATAAACTAAGCTAATTCCAGTTTTAAAAATCATACTGTGGACAGCTCAATCACAAGGTTAAAGGTAAGAAAATTACATATGTTAAAGTTATAAAAATAGCAAAAATCCATTAGTTTACCTTCTTTTTAAATAACAAATAGATCACTATATACATGAAAGAATAAATAAGTCGAGTAAGTTTGGAAAAGCTAATTCTCTTTGACAGAGCATGCTCCTGTTCACATGCACACAACAATAACTTGTGGATCAAGGCAACATTAATTGCCTTGGAAGGGCAAGGAATAATATCAGTACATCACAGAAGTGAGAAAATCTAGGTATAAATCCAGCCACTCATTTGGATTTTAAAAAGTATGCACAGTCTTTCCCATATCTCAAGTCTGTTTTCTGTATACAACTTAGTATTTCACCTCTCTTTCATTTACACACACAGACACACACACCTGGATTGCCTTGATTTTCTGCACCAAAGTTTGAGGGAAAATAATTTTTCCAAATTTCAGTAAGACACTGCAATCTTCCTTGCCATTCTTTAATGCTATTCTTTAATGCAAGAACATATAACAAACTTATTTTGATGCCAATTATCAAAATACTACGTGGAAACATATTTACTTGGCAAAAGGTAAAAAAAATCTATTTAGAACACTCAAATTTCACCCACCCTCTTATTAAGTGTATAACCGCTAAATGCATGCATGACCTAGTACAAAAAGTAGAATATTGAAACATGTGAAATAAACTGTAAAAATATACAATTTTATTTTTTTGTCTAGCCAATAAAGGATAATTTTCTCTATTAAAACAAATAGTGATCTTTTTCTTTATTTGTAAAGATTAAGCATATTCAAAAGCTCTAGATTAGAAATAAACAACAGAAGAAAGGGCTAACAGAAAAATAAAATAAACAGTATAAGAAAAGTTTAACTTAAAGTTAGAACTTCTTCCCAGAACATATATGTTCCTTAATTAATATATGTACATTTTAGAAATAAAGAGTATCTTTTAAAAGCTAAGTAA
This sequence comes from Antrozous pallidus, assembly GCA_027563665.1. Classification (NCBI taxonomy): domain Eukaryota; kingdom Metazoa; phylum Chordata; class Mammalia; order Chiroptera; family Vespertilionidae; genus Antrozous; species Antrozous pallidus. The sequence continues at coordinate 23,395,689 of CM050527.1, read as the reverse complement.
ACTAAAGTTGAGAGAAAAGCACAGTATTTCACACTAGATTTAACAATCCTTCAAGATGCTACACAAGAAATAAAATTTGTGACTTATGGAGATGTAAGTGCCCACTAATAGAAAATGCTATATAATGTAATTTAGAAATTACAGTTGTTGTTAAGGCATCACCCCAACAAGGCCTCTGATAGTAAGAAAAGTATACTAGATGTATAATAGATTTAATAAAGTATGGAGATTATTATGTTCCCACTAGGGGCCCAGTGGGTTCCCTCTGAGTGGCCTGTGGGGATCGGCTGAAACCGGCAATCCAAGGCCGCCTGCCACTCCTGACTGCCACTCCTGCTCATCCTGGTCCCACAGTGCCCTGCCGCTGGCCCTCAGTAGGCTCACTGCCACTCCACTGCGGTCTCTGGGCTGCGGTGGCCAGCTCTGAGCCCTGCATCTGGCACCCGTCAGTCAGCTGAGTGGCACTCACCCTGTGGAAGCACACTGACTACCAGCTACTGCGTTGAGTGTCTTCCCCCTGGTGGTCAGTGCGCGTCATAACAACTGGTTGGTTGAACAGTTGCTTAGGCTTTTATATATATAGAATATAGAAAATAATGTTTAATCTTAAGAAATTCAAATTCAATTGAGTCATTTTTAAAGTCACACTTTCACACTCTAAACTTGAGCTACGCCGCTATTCAACTCCAGCAATCAGCCAATGGGACTTTTTCCAGATTCAATAAATACTATTTAGAAGGCTCAGTTTCTACTTAGATAATTTTAAGTCAACAATATAGTTTTTTGTTTTTTTTTAAATTCTGAGGTTAAAAGCAGGCCAACTTAATTCAACTTTAATTTTAGTTGGCTAAAATTCAGACAGCAGGGTTCCGGTTCCAGCTCTGCATTTGATGTGTGTGTGACCTGGGACCAGTTATTTAATCTCTGTGGGCATCATTCCTTCCTGTAAAACTAAGGGACTATATTAGATGACTTTCCTAAAAACCTTCTAGTAACAGCATTTTATGGTTCTTTCTTTCTCCAAGTATCTGCTCACACTTTTTTAATACAACGAACTGCTAGGCCATGTGACATGAATGAGAACCTCCCCCCCTTCCACTGAGCTATTAGAACTATAGATTGTCCCAACATATAAAATCATATAATTTGAAAGAGAAAAAGTAGGATCTAAATTTTTAAATGAAACAATCAATTCTAAAATCATTTGGTTCTGAAAATATTAAATAAAAATCTAATATCCTAAATCATTTTAAAATTTCTTCTGCCTCTAGGATTAATTTTATATTGTTATAAGTAAAAATATAATGTTTTAAATTTAAAAATGAATTAATTCTTACAAGTCCCTAAGCATTCCCTCTCTTTTCTTTTTTTCTTAAATTTAATGGGGTGACATTGGTTAATAAAATTATATAGATTCCAGGTATACAATTCTATATTACCTATATACTGTATTGTGTGTTTATCAGACCAAGTCAAGTCTCCCTTCATCACCATTTATCCCCCCAATATTATCTTCTACCTCTCCTAGTCCTTAAAACATTCTTAATGATATTCAAAAGGAAAGATGAATTAGGATAACTGACGTAAAAGAAAATGCAGTCTAGTACTTTTTTCCTATAGGAAATTCTATTCAATTACTTAACATTATCTAATAATCTGCATATCCTATCTAATAAAGAGGAAATATGCTAATTGACCCTCACACCATTGCAAAGATGGCGGTGCCCACAGCCAATAAGGAGGGAATATGCTAATTGACTGCCCCACCCTCAAAGATGGCGGCACCCACAGCCACAGGATGGAGGCGCCCAGTCCCCTTAACCCCGCCAGAGCGGCAGGCAAGCGGCCACTCCATGCGCCTGCCTCTGGAGTCCCCAGTCCCCTCAGCCCCCCAGCCCCCCAGGGCTGGCCCAAGGCTCAGGCAAGCCTCAGATGGCAGCAGCAAAGGTGTGATGGGGAGTCGCCTTCCTGATTGCCAGGTAGCTGCCCGCCCCTGAGGGCTCCCGGACTATGAGAGGGGGCAGGCTGGGCTGAGGGACCCCCTCCAGGGCATGAATTTTTATGCACCGGGCCTCTAGTACTTAAATAAGCAAAATAAGATAGGTATATTATTCCTATCTAGAAAATAAATAAAATAAAAATATATTAACATACTATCAGGATTTATTCAGCTATTATACTCAGTTTAGAATCTTCTCCATAAAAATTATATTTCTTTTTCTGTTTCTTTTTTTTTCTTTATTGTTCAGTTTATTAATTACATTGTTTCCCCTTTTTTATCCCCCTATATCTCCCCTCCACCATGTACCTATCCCACCCTCCACCCTCACCTCCCCCTCTCCACTGTCCTCTCCCATTGTTGCTAGATTTTTGTCCAGTCTCTTGCTGCACTTCCCACAACCCTTTTCTCCCCAAGAATTGTCAGTCCATTCCCTCTCTATGTCCATGTCTCTGTTATATTCACCAGTCTATCCTGTTCAACAGCCTATCAATTCACTTGATTTTTATGTTCATTTGTTGATAGATGTGTATTTGTTGTTCATAATTTTCATCTTTACCTTTTTCTTCTTCCTCTTCTTAAAGAATATCTTTCAGCATTTCATATAATGTTGGTTTGGTGGTGATGAACTCCTTTAGCTTTTTCTTATCTGCGAAGCACTTCATCTGACCTTCAATTCTGAATGATATCTTTGCTGGATAGAGTAATCTTGGTTGTAGATTCTTGCTGTTCATCACTTTGAATATTTCTTGCCACTCCCGTCTGGCCTGCATCGTTTCTGTTGAGAAATCCGCTGACAATCGTATGGGTGCTCCCCTGTAGGTAACCAACTATTTTTCTCTTGCTGCTTTTAATATTCTCTCTTTATCTTTTGCCCTTGGCATTTTAATTATGATATGTCTTGGTGTGGTCCTCTTTAGATTCCTATATTTTGGGGTTCTGTGTACTTCTTGGGCTTTTAAGACAGTTTCTTTCACCAGGTGGGGGAAGTTTTCAGTCACTATTTCTTCAAGTAGGTTTTCATTAACTTGCTCTCTCTCTTTTTCTGGGACCCCAATAATTCGGATGTTGGCATGCTTGAGGTTGTCCCAGAGGACCCTTAAGCTATTTTCAATTATCTGAATTCTTTTTGTTTCTTGCTTTTCTAGATGAATGGATTTTGCTTCTTTGTATTTCAAATCTTTGATTTGGTTCTTGTGGCCCTCTGGACTGCTTTTAGGACTTTGTGTAATATTTTTTTATTTCAGTCTGTGTATGCTTGATTTCTAGTTGGTCCTTTTTTTTATCTGTGAGGGTCTGGTTCGTATCCTCAAAGGTCTTGTTCATTTCCTTGAGGGTCTCATTCATTTCCTTGTAATTCTCATTCATTTCCTGGTTGGTCTTGTTTATTTCCTCGTAATTCTCATTAAGTTGATCGGACTTTTCTAGAAGCCTCTTGAAAAGCCTTATAACCGTGGTTTTGAACTCTATGTCTTGTCGTCTTTTCTCCTCCATTTCTTTCACACCTGATTTCTTTCCATATCTCTACATGGTGGCTGCTTTATGTGGTAGATATCCTCAAAGGGACAGTGGCTCAGCCTCCCCAGTTACCTGAGGTGGGTACTCTTACTGCAATCCTTTATGGGTTGTACAGTAGTTTTGAGTTTAAACCCAGCTTGTTGTTGTTAGCCCTAGGAGGGTTTGACCTCCAGGCCAATTGGCTGTGAAGGGAGACTGTGTTCAGGTTGGATGGGCGGAGTCTCTGAGCTGCGCAGGCAGCCTCAGTGTCAGCTATGTCCTATGCGGCGCTCACGCGCACGGGTCTATGTTGGATGGGGATGGCTGCAGACACCTCCAAGAGAAAGCCGCTAGTCTCTTCCCCTTGCCAGACAACTCTGCCTTTCCCCAAATGTGTCTGCACACCAAAAGTCTAGCCCAGGGTTGTAAAATAGATGGTTTCCGGAACCAGGAGACAAGTTTCCAGGGGGCAAGTCGCGGGTTTGCACGACCCTTGCGCGGAAACTTCTTTTCCCAGCTACCTGTTTTCTCCTTAGACTAGGAGCCTCTGCCGCGCCCCGCTTCCAGGGTGCGTCCCCCCCAGACCTCGCGTGGCACTGGAGAATCTGTGCAGTGGGACGTCTCCACGTACCCCGGATCTCGGACCTTGCCTGGCGCTGGGGAATCCGTGTAGTGGGACGTCTCCGCCCTCCACGTTGGCGAAATCGGCCGGGGTTGCTGCTCCAGCCCCAGCCCGCGCGTGCGACCAGGACGGCTCCTAACCTGTTTCCGTCTGAAAGGCTGCGCTCCCGCCGCTCCTCTGAGTCTCAGTGTCCCACCTTTACTCTTATTAGTGGAGTTTTCATTCAGCCAGCTTTCTGGCGATTCTGGGTGCTGTCTGTACTACAGTTATGTTGTAGTTCTTAAATCGTTGCGCGGGGCAGAACAATAGGTGTTTACCTATGCCGCCATCTTGATGTTCACCCAAAATTATATTTCTAATTTAAGGCAATATGTGTTACATTCTTTAAAATTGTAATTAAAATATCTTCTTTAATTAAATACCAAAAGCCTTCCCTTGCAAGTCAAATCCGTAACTTTTTAAATTCATCAGATATGGTGAAGATTTTAATATTAGTCAGGCAATACCATAAATATTTTTTGGTTTTGTTTTGCCTTTCAATAAATAAATTTTATTTTTCAATTGCAGTTTACTTTCAATATTATTTTGTACTAGAGGCTCAATGCATAAAATTTGTGCACTGGGTGGGGGTGGTCCCTGAGCCCAGCCTGTTCCCTCTCACAGTCCAGGAACCCTCAGTGAATGTCTGACTGCCAAGGAGGCAAAAGAAGCTACCACCACAGCTACTGCGTTCGCCAGACATGAGGCCAGCATCTGGCTGAGTGGCATTCCCCCTATGGGAGTACACTGACAAACCAGAGGGCAGCTCCTGCATTGAGCATCTTCCCCCTGGTGGTCAGTGTGCATCATAGCAACTGGTTATTCTGCCGTTCGGTCAATTTGCATATTAGCCTCTTACTATATAGGATTTCAATAAATTTCTATTTGAAAAAGCTTTAATTAGTCTATTCCATGGAAATCATCCAAAAGGAATACTTATACAATGATGAATATTTGGTTTTACCCCCTTACATTTTTAAAATTTGTATTTATTTTTAAACTTATTTTTATAATCAACTGGGACATTTTTAAGTTATGAAATGGCAATATTAAGTTTTAAAATGCAATTTCAGCCAGGATGGTATGCATCAGTGGTTAAGCATTGACCCAGGAACCAAGAGGCTGCTGGTTTAATTACTGGTCAGGCACATGCCCAGGTTTCACACTTGATCCCTGGTAGGGGGGGTGGTGTGAATGAGGCAGCCAATTGATGATGCTTTTCTCTCATTAATGTTTCTCTCTATCCCTTTCCCTTCCTCTCGCTCTAAAAAAAAATCAAAACATATTTTTTTCAAAAAAAGAAATGCAATTTCAATGTGCCAATGTATAACACTGCACCTATAATTATTAAGATTTGATTTACAACACCTTAGTTGTTCAGAAACTAATTAAATCATAGGTTTAATGAATGGAGAGCATTATTTTTAATATAGAGCATATTTATGAAGACAGAGCATTATTACATTTAGTGATGTGTGGTACACTGCTAAATGATATCAAGATACAACTTAAGTTCAAGCTATGGTTCAAATTGCTAACTTAAAGGGCAATCAACAAAAATTTGTAATGGGTTTCCTTCCATATTTAAAGATGGTAGAGGTTCTTCTTTAATCAAAGATAGGGTTCACTAGTAGCTAATTTACATATTTAATAAAATGTACACCAAAAAGAGTAAACTCTCACAAAAATGTTCTTTTAATTGGTCAAAGGGGACATACAACTGAGCTACATTTAAGAAGCTTCTTTAAAAGAGCCTTTAAAAACTAATACTTAGAAATGTTATAAAAGAATGACAGAGTAACAAATCACTCAACATCCCCGGAGAATTTTAGTCTTTGTAGTTTCAATTGAGCAATCCACACCTATTCACAAGGTTAAATTTTTCTCTTCTATTGGAATAAGCCTGAGAGTTGTCAGAAAGCCACAGGATAAGATATCAGGACATACCATTAATTAATTGCTTCCCCAAGTCAGTAGATCTGTCCTCAGATTTCAGACAAAGTACAAATTTCACACTTATAACTTTTGGTAAAAGAAAGGAGAAAACATTGACATAGGTATATGTACAAATACTGCTTTTGCTTTTAAAAATAAGAAACCTGGCTATATTACAAACAAGAATATTTGCTTTATAAATCAGATCTATAGTTAACTAACTTGTAGACTGACAATCATTCTGCTAACATGCTACTGAACCCATAAAATACTGTTATATCAAACTAATCTAATGAAGTACATTAAAAGATTTTTAATGCTACTTTCAATGAAAACAGGAACTATGAAAATGAATTACTTTTCATCCATGCGGCTTCTCATTTTCTTCAGTTTCTGCATAATGCTGCTAGTTTCACTGCTGGAGATGGAAATGGGGGAAGGACTTCGGGTTTCCAAGTCAGTTGGACCAGGACTAATTGCCTTATTATCCTTTGTATCATCATCACTATGAGAGTCCTACAAAGAAGTGGGATACAGTATAACAGTTTTACCAAAATTCAAGATCTCAAAGTGATCATAAATACTGTCATTTCAAAATTAAGTTTATACCCAAAACAGTATTTGTAAAATGCTGAAATTATGTTACTACTTAGAAGACAAAATTATATCACATATTTAAAATTGGTTAAAATATAAGTTTTACCTTATGGGTATTTTATATATATTTATATATAATCACAAAGTATAATACTTTTTTAAGAAGTAAAAAAAAAATTAAAAAACTTCTGCTGTTAGTATTCTAATTTTATATATATTCGTCAAAAGGAATATAAATTACAGACATTATAACTATATAAAACATGTACAGACAGATACAAACAATGAAGGGAACACATAATTATTTCATCGTACTGATGGATGGATCTTTTTCTTTAAATATTCCTTATAGAAAACAATGTTTTTACAAGTTTATAATAAAACATTTAGGAACCATTGGTTTAATCAATATATTATACCTAATAAACAAAAGTAAAATTTAATTGCTTAGTAAGACTTTCCTACAAATAATCATTTATTCTCTACTTTTTTTGGAAGCTGAGTAGGAACAATCATGACTTTGTTTTGTGAACAATACAAACAAAGCAGAGGCCTTCTCCTTTCTGAACGATTCAGGCCTAAAATCATTAGATGGAACAGAACAAGGTGGAGAAAGAAAGGGGCTGAAAGCGAGGTGTCCCAACCTGAGTGGGATGAAGAGCATCTAATGCAGGAGAGTGGCCTAAGCGGAAAATAAGAGCCCAAGTTGGGCAATGGGGATGTCCAGTGGGACATGGCAAATCATGAGCCCAGAGCAAGGTGGGATTCCCAGAGGATATAGTCTGTGTCTCTCCTTTGAATTATATATTGTGATATTAACGTTGAATAGCTGAAAATAAGTTTCATATAAATAGCAAAAACAGTCTCATTAATTCTAAGGAATGTATCTGGATTGATGAGAAATAACAAGGTTCTCTGTGTCAACTGAGTTCATAAATGGAAAACATTTAAAAACATATGAGTCATGTGTCCCTTTTAAAACTTGAATATTCCATAGCAACAACAAAAAAATACTGTCACTGTACATAAAGGCACATACATAAAGCGTTACCCTAGTTCATCATGTATCACAGTGCTAGAATGAGCGTAACCCATCATATCAGAAAATGAGGCAGGGATAGGTATTAGCAAGCAATATGAGGCCAAAAGCAAATAATAGTTTCATGTGATTTACCAATTTGTTTTCCCCTGCAGACTTTAACTTCTCCTGCAGTTTCATGGTGGTCTGTCGGATCCTTTCTATCTCCTCCTGCTGTTTAAGAATCAGTTGTCTTTCCTTCCGAGCTGCCTTATTGGCCTCTTGAAGACGTTTAATTTCTGCCTAAAGTTTAAAGAGTTGGGAGAGTCACTGAGATTTGGAGGGGAAAGGTCCAAAGTAATATTTTAAAAAGCAAATCCAATCATCGCATTTAACAAGAATAAACATATACAGTATTTCAAGATAAAAGTAATAACACTGAGAGAGAAACCAAGATGGCGGCATAGGTAAACACCTGAACTGCTGCCTTGCACAACAATTTCAAAACTACAACTAAAAGATAAAATGGACACCATCCAGAACCACAGGAAGGCTGGCTGAGTAGAAAATCTACAATTAGAAGGAAAGAGAAAAGCACACTTGGAGACTGAGAGGAGCTGTGGAAGGTTAAGGTATGGAGGTGTACGCGCAGAGGGGGCTGGCAACTGAGTATGCAGCTGGCTTTCATAATCAGGAGGAGACAAAAAGCTCTTGACTGCTCTGAATTCCAGTTCTGGGCAAGAGAAATTGTCTGGCAGCAGGCAAAACTCGAGGGCGGCTTTCTCTCAGAGGTGCTTTCAGGGATTACCATGGGACACCGAGAACCAGGGGCCTCTTAGGGAAGGGCTGACGGAAAGCCATTGCTGTTTGCTCTGCCCTGAGACTATCCAAGCTGAGTGCAGATGAATGACCTGGTCCTTTGAATTCTAAACTTACTTAACAAACTGCAGCTGAGTCAGTGAGACCCAGAAACATCCAAAAGAAGGTTCAAAAGCCCTGCAGCAGCTTGCACTGCTTCACAGCTGGGCCTCATCTGGGCACCTCCAAAACCCAAACAAAGAAGAGAAATCTGCAGATCTATCCGTACAGCTTGCTGAGTGGCCTCAGGCAGAGGCTAAATTAGCACCTCCTTAAAGATCCAAGAGCCAGTGTACCCAGGGGTCAGAGTAGGACCATCCAGATTACAACTCCTCAGATCCATAAAGGACACTCAGGGGGCAGACTCAGTGAGCACCAAAGCCCAACTCAAGCAAGTCTTGTCTCATAAGGGTGTCTCCAGCACAGAAGTTCTCCCATTGTAGACACAGCTGATTCTTAAAGCCAATTGGCCTGGAGGTCAATTCCTCTCAGTGATACCAACAACAATCAAGGCTTAACTACAACAAGACTGTGCACACAACCCAGAAAAGGGGTGCACCAACAGTGTCTACCTCAAGTAACTGGGGAGGCTGAGCCACTGGGCCCTATAGGACAACTAGCACACAAAGCCATTCTATCAACTCAGGGAAGCAGCCAAAATGCAGAGACAAAGAAACAGATCACAAATGAAAGGAATGAAAGATAGGCAATGACTGGATATAGATTTCAAAACCATGGTTATAAGGTTTTTCAAGAATTTTCTAGAAAACGCCAATAAATTTAATGAGATCCTTGAGAATGAGAAAAAGGACAAACTAGAAATTAAGCTTACACTGACCAAAATAAAAAATAATATACAGAGCCAAAACCAGTTTGGCTCAGTGGATAGAGTGTCAGCCTATGGACTGAAAGGTCCCAGGTTCGATTCCGATCAAGGGGGCACATCCCCAGTAGGGGCTGTGCAAGAGGCAGCTGATCGATGTTTCTTTCTCATCGATATTTCTAACTTTTTATCCTTCTCCCTTCCTTTCTCTAAAAATCAATAAAATATATTTAAAAAATAATAATATTCAGAGATCCAACAGCAGACTAAAGGAACGCAAGAATCAAGTCAAAGATTTGAAATACAAAGAAGTAAAACACAACCAATTGGAAAAGCAAAAAGAAAAAAGAATCGAAAAAATTGAAGATAGTATAAGGAGCCTCTGGGACAACTTCAAGCATACCAACACCTGAATTATGGGGATGCCAGAAGAAGAGAGAGCAAGATACTGAAAACCTATTTGAATAAATAATGACCAAAAGCTTCCCTACCTGGTGAAAGAAATAGACTTACAAGTCCAGGAAGCTCAGAGAACCCTGAACAAAAGGAATCCAAAGAGGACCACACCAAGACATATCATAATTAAAATGCTAAGAGCAAAATACAAAGAGATAATATTAAAAGCAGCGAGAGAAAAACAGTTAGTTACCTACAAGGGAGTGCTCATGCAACTATCAGCGGATTTCTCAACAGAAACGATGCAGGCCAGAAAGGAGTGACAAGAAATATTCAAAGTGATGAACAGCAAGAATCTACAACCAAAATTACTCTACTCAGCAAGGCTATCATTCAGAATTGAAGGTCAGATAAAGAGCTTCACAGACAAGAAAAAGGTAGAGGAGTTCATCACCACCAAACCAGGATGATATGAAATGCTGAAAGGTATTCTTTAAGAAGAGAAAGAAGAAGAAAAAAGGTAAAGATAAAAACTATGAACAACAAAATGACAACAAATACATACCTACCAACAAGTGAGTCTAAAAATCAAGTGAATGAAAAATCTGATGAACAGAATGGACCAATGAATATAATAAAATCAGGGACATAAAAAGGGAGTGGACTGACAATTCTCAGGGGGGAAAGGGACGTGGAGGTCGCAGGAAGAGACTGAACAAAAATCATATACCTATGGATGAAGACAGTGGTGGTGGAGGGGGTAAGGGCATGGGGTGCGGTGGGGAATCGGGTGGAGAGGAGGGGGGGGGGGGAGAGGAACACCTGTAATAATCTGAACAATAAAGATTTATTTAAAAAATAAAATAAAACTGCCGAAACCGGTTTGGCTCAGTGGATAGAGCGTCGGACTGCGTACTGAAGGGTCCCAGGTTCGATTCTGGTCAAGGGCATGTACCTTGGCTGTGGGCACAATCCTGGTAGGGGGTGTGCAAGAGGCAGCTGATCAATGTTTCTCTCTCATTGATGTTTCTGACTTTCTATCCTTCTCCCTTCTGCTCTGTAAAAACTCAATAAAATATATTTAAAAATAAATAAAATAAAATAAAATAAAAAATAAAATAAAATAAAATTGATAAACAGAATAAACTGGTGAATATAACAGAACCAGGGGCATAGAAAGGAAGTGGACTGACAATTCTCGGGGGGAAAGGGACGTGGGGGTGGCAGGAAGAGACTGAACAAAAATCATATACCTATGGATGAGGACAGTGGGGGGGAGTAAGAGCAGAGGGTGGGTGGGAACCGGGTAGAGTGGAGCTATGAGGGGAAAAAAGATGAACAACTGTAATAATCTGAACAATAAAAATTTATTTTAAAAAAAAGTAATAACATTGAAAATTTTATAAATATTAAAAAAGAAAAAACAAGTCACATAACTTCATCTATCTAAAATAATTTAATATAATCCTTTAAATAATTATAATTACAAGACCATAATTTCATCTGCCCTTTTTATACTTAATATGCCCTTCACATTTTCTATAATTATAAGTGCCTTATAATTTTTTACTATCACTAACACTCCTTTAATGTTTATACTATGAATTATTTTTTTAGAAGAGACTCCAAAAAATAAGACAAATAAGTCAAAGGGGATGAATTATTTTATGGTCCTTAAAAGATTTGTTTTGTTTTGTTTTGTTTTTTACCATTAAAAGTTTTAAATTTGCTTTCAAAATAGAATTGTCTCCACTTAAAATGCCACCAAAAACATGTAAGACTACATTGCACCAAGCTCTCTCTACATGACATTATTAAGCTCTCTATTGCTAATTAAGTGAGCAAATAATGATACACTTTTCTATTAATGTTAAAATTTAACTTGGACTGTCCTTTTTTCAAAAATGTTTTAATCTGCTTTCTTGTCAATAAAAATAAGCATAATAAAGTCATTAACAATTTGTTACTTATAATTTCTTGCAATCCTATTTCCTATGTAAACTAAAAAAATAAAATAAAAGGTTAAGAAGTAATCCAACATATAACTCAAATGATTAAGTTCATTGACCGTCATCTAACAAAGTAGTAACTGGCAACAGGTCAATAAGGGAAAAGAAAACTAGAATCTATTGATTCCATACTGACCAGGCAATATGAAATATATTTACATATGTTATTGGATTTAGTCCTCACAACCAGGAACTTAAGTCTCAAAGAGTTACTTAAACTTGACTATGAGTACACAACTGCGAGTGACAAAGCTAGAATTCAAGGAATAACAACTAACATTTATTGAGCACTTACATGTGCCAAGGGCTGTTCTAAGTTTATTATATGTATTAATTCACTTATTCCTCCCAACAACCCTGCAAAGTATATTATCTGTATTATCCTTAGTTGACAGATTAGGAAACGGAGGCACCGAGAAGTTATGTAACTTGTCTTAAGTTATGAAACTAATTGGTAGACTTTGGATTTAACCCAGGCAATCTGACTCCAGAGTGAATTTTTAAGCACTACACCATGCTGCCTCTCCAAGATTCAAATCCCAGGTGTTTCTGAGTCCACTAAACAAAATATTTGTCAACTTGTAATTAATATGCCTTAGATATCTATTTGGGAAAACAGTGACTAAAATATATTTATCTAAATAAACTCATAAATAATCTTTTTTTAAAAAATATGCATTTATTTCAAAGGACTATTTTATTTTACATACTAAATGATGGCAGAAGACTTGATTCTATACTGCAGCTATTTTCAATTTTTTTCATTTCATGGTACACATAAACTAGTTACTAAAATTCTGCAACATGCCAAAACATTTATTTTTTGCCAATCTGTCAAAAAAAAGGTATATAATTTTGATTCAAGAACATTGGGTGGCTATTGTGTTGGCTGTTGTCATTTTTTTCATTTGGCAATCTTAAGGAAAGAGGTCAATAACTACTCAGGTATTACATGTTTTAAAAATTCTTGCAGCACACAGGTTGAAAATTGTTGCTATATTGTATTAAGTCACCAGTGACATACAATCCTAATTTGGAGAAATATAGTATACTACCCAAGCAACTTCTGTAATTACAGTAGTGAATATCAATTAAATCTCAATTAACATAATAAGAAACAGAGGTTAGGCAAAAAGTACATTCCACATCTAACTTGCCTTGTGATAAATTCTCTTACAGTATTCTTTTTCCTAACATACCTTTTCTTGCTGCAACTTTAAGAGCAAGCCACGCTGTTTCTTCCGAAGTGGGGGCATTTTATCATCTTCTCCTTTGTCTCGGAGATGTCTGCAAATATTTCCCATCAAGATAAAGATTAAATTAAATTTCTATTCTAATGTCAATAATTTCAACCACTAAAGTCTCTAAACCAATTAAACATTTTCAAATGGGGAAAACAGTTGCTGCATGCAACAAATTCCTATCCCAACAATTATTTCACTGCACAGGCAATATATGCAAACTAGATTGTGTTCTTTAAAGAGAAAACAGCTTTAAGAAATTTACAATATAATAAGGGAATTAAGTATAAAATAACAACGTAAGAGTCAGTTAAGTGAAAAAAGAAATGCAAAGAAAGTGTTATGTGAGTAGAAGGTCTTAAAAGCAACATGATTCAAATACGGCAGCCATATTTCTAGCTTGTGAAACTGGGTTGATCAAATCAAATTAACTGAACAGACAAAATCATCTTTAAAAATAAAGCATTTGGTTTTAATGAGAGAAATTAAACAGTGAAAACTATGCTCACTGAAAGAACTTACTTTTTCTGATGCTCTAGCCAGGCTAATTCAGCCTTGGTTTTCTCCTTCAAGGCTTTTTCACGGAGACGCAGAAGGGAAGACTGGTGAGCTGCCCTCATTTCCTCTTCTTTCATATACTGCCGAACCATCTCCATAGTAAACTTAGAGAAGCTATCTTGTCCTCCTGAGAATGGCATGCTCAGCTCCTAATACAGAGAGTTTACTTTGAGTTTATCATCATTTAAACCTTTTGGAACATAATTAACTTCATTAAAGGAGGTATGCAGAAAAAAAAGAGGTATGCACTTATAAAATATTATATAAATAAAAATAAAATAAAAATGTTGCCAACAGCCCAGTTGGTGTGGCTCAGTGACTGAGCGTCAACCCATATGAACCAGGTCACGGTTCAATTCCCAGTCAGGGCACATGCCTGGGTTACAGGCTCAATCCCCAGTAGGGGGCATGCAGGAGGCAGCTGATCAATGATTCTCTCTCATCACTGATGTTTCTCTCTTTCCCTCTCTCTTCCTGTTTGAAATCAATAAAAACTTTTAAAAAATATATTGACAACCATGTAGAAAACATTATTTAAAAAAGGCACGAGGGGAGTAACATTTAACTGCTAATTTATTCAGCCATTAAATTTTTAAAAAAATATATTTTTATTGATTTCAGAGAGGAAAGGAGAGGAAGAGAGAGAGATAGAAACATCAATGATGAGGGAGAATCACTGATTGGCTGTCTCCTGCATGCCCTCTACTGGGGATCAAGCACACAACCCAGGCATGTACCCTTGACTAGAATCAAACTTGGGACCCTTCAGTTCACAGGCTGATGCTCTATCCACTGACCAAAACCAGCTAGGGCAGCCAGCCATTGAATTTTAACAAACAACCACTGTAAGGCTAGTACTGCTCCAGGGATATAAACATGGTAAGAATTTGTCTTTATTATCCACAAGGTTTACATTTTAGAATAACACAAATATAAATTTTTAAATAAAATTAATTTTTTAAAGAGTGGAACAAGTGAAAAAGCTAAAGAGATAACTGGCTCAGACACTCAAAGGCCTTAGGAATAAGTCTGTATTCTACTTTGTAAGGAAGGCAAAGCCTAATTTTATAGCAAAAATGTAACATAAAATTGGTATCCTAGGAAAATCATTTTGATGTACAAAATGTATCCTCACAACTTTGAGAGAATACATTCACAACTACTTACGAAGTACCTCGATGGGCACACTGAACCCACCTTGGCAGAAGACAGTGTAGTCTTTTCTGGGGAAGTTTCTTCATCAGAGTCATCATGATGGCCTCTTCTCTTTTCCATATTAAATCTGCGATGACTCTCAGAAGGCAGTAAAGATCGAAATGATTTTTCTTCTATTTCATCTTCTGTCATGGATTCATCAAATTTCAGGGAATATTCTGTTGCAATTGAAGCTGAATCTGTAAGAATATGGAGCAGATTTTATCATTATAACAGTTTTCAGTAGATACTAAATTAGTGGCAGTTGCTGCCTCTTTCTGAGATAATAAACTCATATAACTAAACCCTAGCAGTAAGCATGAAGTAAAATTCACTTATTTTACAAACAAGTAAAAAATTCTAAAATATCAATATCTAATATTAGTATAAGAAATATGGTAAAAGTGTAATATACTTAATTTATAAAGAGCTCCTATAAATCAATTAGAAAACTAACGTCCTATAGAAAATTGAAAAATGGTCACAGGCTACATTCTATCCTGGTACGGGAGATGGGGCGGGGGGAGATGTTTAGTGTGGCTGATGTGTATGTTTAGTACTCTTTGGGATGTATGATTCTAGATTTTCACAGATGCATAGCACCAGACAGTGCATACAACTATATGAATGTGCAACACCTTACATAATAGTTGTTTCACACTGAAAGTTCTCTTGTGCTATGTATCCACTTCGTAGTCAATCATTCTTCTTCCACCTAACACCTGGGAACTATTAATTTGTTTTCTATCCCTGTAGTTTTGCCATTTCCAGAATTTCATAAAAATGAAATCATACAATATGTAATCTTTGGGGCTTGCTTCTTTTACTTACTAAAATTCACTTAAGCCCTAACCTGTTTGGCTCAGTGGATAGAGCATCAGCCTGCAGACTGAAGGATCCTAGGTTGGATTCCGGTCAAGGGCAGTTACCTTGGTTGCAGGCACATCCCCAGGAGGGAGTGTGCAGGAGGCAGCTGATGTTTCTCTCTCATCGATGTTTCAAACTCTCTATCCCTCTCCCTTCCTCTCTGCAAAAAAATCAATAAAGTATATTCTAAAAAATAAAATAAAATTCACTTAAAATGCAACCATGTTGTTGTATGAAGCTGACACTTCTCCCTTTGAATCACTGACTAATATTCCATTGTATAGATTTACCAGTCTATCCATTCCCTTCATAAAACATCTTGTAGCTTCCAGTTTTTAGCAAATAAGAATAACAGTGTTATGGACATTAGTGATAGGTTTTTGTGTAGACATACATTTTTAAGTCACTTGTGTAAATACCTAGGCACATGATTGCTGCGTCCTTATAAAATACTGTCTCCAAAGTAGCATTCTGTACTCCCATTAGCAATGAATGCAAGCAAACTCCTATTGCTCTGCATTCTTGCCACTCATTTGTTGCCAGGTTTTTGGATTTTAGCCATTCTAAAAGGTATGTTGTAGTATCACGTTGTGATTAAATATTCATTTTCCTAATGACACACGATATTAAATACCTTTCCTATGTCTAGTTGACATTTGTATATTTTCTCCAAAGAAGTGACTATTTTTATTGGGTTGTTGAACTTTAAGAGTCCTTTAAGATAGAAATTTTGCAGAGAATTCAGTCCCTAACATTCCATTTTCTGGC
Source organism: Antrozous pallidus (assembly GCA_027563665.1). Classification (NCBI taxonomy): domain Eukaryota; kingdom Metazoa; phylum Chordata; class Mammalia; order Chiroptera; family Vespertilionidae; genus Antrozous; species Antrozous pallidus. The sequence goes on along the minus strand of CM050527.1, from coordinate 23,379,268 downwards.
TCCCCAAAATTCATTCCTTCTTGCTTGCAAAATACATTCACAGCATCCTAAGGGCCTCCAAACCCATCCCAGCATCAACTACACATTCAAAGTCTCATCTCACGTCATCTAATTATATATGGGTAAAACTCAAGGTTTCCAGAGGCAAAATTTCTTTCTAACTACAAGGCAAGTTATATGCTTCAAAACACAATAGTAGGATAAGCGTAGAATAGACAATCCTATTCCGAAAGGGAAAAATCAAAAGAAGAAAGGGGTAGTAAGTCTCCAGCAAATCCAAAATCTAGGAAGGCAAATTCCATTAGATTTTTAAGGCTCAAAAATAATCACCCTTGGCTCGATGCTTTGCCCTTCAAGCCAGCAGAGGTGGCGCTCATGCTTCCCATACCCACAGGTGTGTCCTTGCCCCCTCATCCCTGATTGGTAGCTGTACCCACTGGGCCACTGGCATAGGCTTGCTCCCGAGGCCCTGAGCAGGGGCAGCCTGGACAACTGAAACCAAGGAGGTGGCCCCATCCTCTGAAACCAATGAGTGGGCAGCCTTATACTTGGGCCTTCGTGCTCTGAGCCTGTGGTGGCGGAGCTACCCTGCTGATACGTAAATCAGCCTCAGGACCAGTCTTCTATTTTCTGGAAGGATAAGCCACGCTCACAGCTGGGTGGGCTCTACTGTCTTATTCAGGGGAATCCCAGAAGTCTGCGAGTCTTCCTAAACTGCATCCCTTCTCTTGTCCTTCGATCCAAATCAGCAGTGTCTCTGATGGTATGCGGTCCTGGCTTCTGTTGAGGTGGCTGATTAAATCCAGGGGTAATCTCTTTACCGGGTAACTGTCAAGTCACACCCTTGGAGTTCTCTCCAGAACATGTTTTCTCATTTTTTACAATATGGATAGGCTGTTTCCAAAATCTTCAAGTTCTGATTCTTTTTTGCTTAACAATTCCTTCAATTTATCTTTCCTCTCACACTTTAAGCAATAAGGAGAAACCAGGCCATGACTTCAACACTTGGTTTAGAAATTTCCGCAGCTAAATACCCAAATTCATCACTTCCTGTTTTATTTCTTCTTTTAAAAAATAATTTTTATTGACTTCAGAGAGGGAGAGAGAGGGAGATAGCAACATCAATGATTAGAATCACTGATCGACTGCCTCCCGCATGCCCCCCACTGGGGATCAAGTCCACAACCCGGGCAGGTGCCCTGACTGGGAATCGAACTGGCCTCCTGGTTCATAGGTCTGCACTCGGCCACTGAGCCACGCCAGCTGGGCTCATCGGGATCGCTTTACTGTCCGTATTCCTACTAACAGGTCTGCAAGGCAAGGTAGGCTTTTTCTAGCATCTCTCTCAAAACGTCTAACCTCTACTCATTAGCCAACTCTAAAGGCATGACCACATTTTTAGTATTTGTTATGGCAGCACCTCACTTCTTGGTACCAAGACCAGATTTAATCAGCTAAGGCTGTCATAATTATAGGCAGCCATATCTAGATATTATTTTCATTATAAAATGTACAAAAATATCTTAAAGGGTTCTGGAAGCCCCCAACTCAAATAATTACACACATATGTGCAAGGAAGTTACCTTTCTCGTCGGGAAGAGACGGCACGCTGTCACTGTGCAGAGAGTCATCCGCAGCAGTCTGAACCTGTTCATCAATAGAACTCTCCGTCTTTCCACCATGAAGTTTCTTCTCATTTTCCTTAGAAGATGGAACTGAAGGACTTTCTTGACGGCTGCTCCCACTACTACTTCTATTTATGAATATTATAGAAACAAACAAATAAAAAAGGCAACAAAATAAGGATAACTTCAAAGTAAACTTATTTGGCTAAGGAAATGGAGGTTATAATCAAGATAGAAAATGATAAAAGATGTAATATAAAGCATAAAATTAGTAAGTAGATATAAGCCCAAGTAGATATAAGCCCAAGAAGAAACTTTTAGAAAAGATGAACAGGAGAGCGGAAGGTTTCACGTTTTAATTGGTCACAGTAGGCAACCACTATTCTAAGCCTCTCACACCCATATTTCCTTCCATTTTAAAAATCAAGCTACTAACTAATCCAACCTGCATGGCTCAGTGGTTGAGCGTCAACCTATGAACCAGAAAGTCACAGCTTGAATCCCAGTCAGGCACATGCCAGGGTTGCTGGCTTGATCCCCAGTGTGGGGAGTACAGGAGGCAGCTGATCAATCATTCTCTCTCTCTCACTGATGTTTATTTCTATCTCTCCCTCTGCTTTCCTCTGTGAAATCAATTAAAAAACAACAATATTAAAAACGAAGACCCAAGCTACTGAAAAGAGGCTTCTAGTTGGTATTTCTACCTCCTACTGTTCATCAATATCACGATTTACCAGTCTACTTCAATCCCAGCTACTCTACTGGAACTTCTCTTCTAAACTCTACCTAAACTCTAATTGCCACACCCAAAAGAAATATGTGACCTTAGATGGTGTTGACTCCATCGCCTTCTTTAAAAGTTCTATTTGCTAAAGCAAATATAAGTAAAATGTTAACATTAGGGTAACCTGGATGAAAGGTAAAGTACAAAAAACCAAATTTATACAGTGCTTATATAAATAGGTTCTCAAGGAATGGCAGCTATATTGTTACTGTACATGAAACAACTATTCTACAAATCAGCAAAATTAAATGGGGAAGTTAAAACTTTCATTTAAAGAAATGAAATCGAGAAGTAAAAAAAAAAAAAGCAATTGTCAGCTACTTATCATACTTTACTACATCAAACTCTTTTCAGAATGTATATGTATAAAATATACATTCTCTGATACATTATCTCAATGCGCTGAGACTTTATCTCCTGGCAATTGTTGACAGTCTGGTTCAAATAAACTCACAATCATTAAAACAAAACCCTCTTTTCACCTTCTATCGTGATTCTTGTATCTTGAAGACTCAGAATAACTATCATATGAAGAATACTTCTGATGCTTTGAGTCAGGTGTTCCTTCATTATTGTGAGAGAGTGAAACAGATTGACTTTTCCTACAAAAACAAAACAAAACTGGTTCAACATTTAAAGTCTCTAATAGGAGTAAGATTTTAATACTGCTCAACATTATTAGATAAAATCTGAATGAACAGGAATTATGAAACTGACAAAGTATTTGAAGGCATTCATTTATGAAAAGGTTGTATAACACACAGAGTACCTTCTGCCCTGGCTGGCGGGCTCAGTGGCTGATGTCGGCCTGCACACCAGAGGGCTGCGGGTTTGATCCCAGTCAAGGGCACGTACCTGGGTTGCAGGTTCAATCCCCACCCCGTCAGGGTGTGTGTGGGAGGAAAACAATAGATTTGTTTCTCTCATTGATGCCTCTCTCTCTTTTTATCTCTCTCTCTCTCTTTCCCTACTCTCTCCCTTTTACTCTCTCTAAAAGTCAATAGAAAAAAATATCACTCCTGAGGATTTTTTAAGAAAAGCGTTTGTTTTTTTTTTATTATGAGAAATAAGCACAAATCACCCCAAGTATCAATGAATGTGAATAGACCTAAAGACTATGAATTAGAGACAGTCAAAATGTGATGTAAAAGAAAAAAAGGCACACACAAAACATGATCACATTACCCAGCCCTGCCTAAAACACTCTCTAATGACTTTTCACTGCTCTAGAATAAACAAAATCCTTACGGTCCGCAAGACCCCACCATGACCTGATCTCTGCATCAGCTACCGCTCTCCCCTTTGCTCTCCGCCTCCAAAGCCACTGGTCTTCCTTCCTTTTCTCTTCCCACCTTTACATGTATTGACCTGTATATTCTTTACCTCCTTTACAATACCAATCCGTTTCATCCACTGTATCTTACCATAAGCTTTACTTCTTCAGGAAAACCTTCTCGGACTTTCTTATACTCACAGGCTATTTAAATTCCTTTGTTATGTATCTCAGAGACAACTGTCCTTTCTTTCATAACACTTACCTTAGTTTACAGTGATCATTTCTTAACCGACCATTTGATTAACATCTACCTTCCCCTCTAGACTGTTACGCCCAAAAGTGTATTCCTAGCACCCACCAGAGTGCCTGGGACTCAGCAGATACTCATTACATATTTGCAGAATGACTGAATACTAACCTATCTGTTTCAGCTCTGGTCCTCAGTTGCTTCACAAAGTCTGGAGGATGTATCCGCTGATGGTCATAGAGCGTTGCTAGGGGAGCTCCTGAAGCAGTAATGGCATCTGATAAATGAGTTCGAGTCAACTCTGCCATCTAAATATGAACACATAAGGCAAAAGTAGATGAACTGAGAGGGAGTAGTGTCTTGGGAAGATCACTGATTGAGAGAGAGCAAATTCTGCAGTAATAGGTAAATATTATGGGCAAGTCGTTTAGACTTTTTAAGTCTCAACAGCTTCCTTATAAAAAAATAAAGAGATGAATATAACATGATTTCTAAGGTTTCACTCAGCTATAACAATCTACAAATTAGACAGAAAACATTGAAGTCATATAATGAGCCATAGTAAACCAAAAATTAAATCTTCCTTCAAGAATCAATTCAATTATTGCTCCTAACTGAGTCTTTTCTGAGCAACAACGTGAGGATGTTTTCCCTCCTCTTAGCTAGTGCCACTGCTGCGTGTTAGTCATTTTTTCAACCCTTCTTGATGACCTGAAGTGTTTTTGAAATCTTCATTAATGTTGTTTAAAATTATTTGCACAATCCCACAATATCCAACATATAGGAGGTTCATGGCTTATTAATAACAATCATTTCACAAGCAATCCTAAATGATAACTACTTAAATAAACTGAAACTGTATCTACTGGTTATGATATTCTATATAGAGACAGTAGTAAAACTATTTCTAGCTTTGTTCTTGCCACTAACAATACCATAAAAGACACTAATGACCCTAGGTAAAAATGAAACATCTTTACACAAAGCAGACCAGGGGCTCCCTGGACTGAGGTTGGGGACTGACTGCAAAGGAGCATGGGAGAACTTTTTAGAGTGTTAGAAATACTGATTATAGTAGTATTGATAGGGATGGAAAGAAAAGTTACAGAAATATACAGATACAGTTATCTAGATATTTGTCAAGTGATCAAACTGTATACTTAAAATGGATACATGTTATTTTTTGTAAATTATTTACCAATAAAATTAATACCTTAATTTTTAAAAAAAATACATTTTTATTGATTTTTTACAGATAGGAAGGGAGAGGGATAGAGAGTCAGAAACATCCATCAGCTCCCTCCTGCACACTCCCTACCTGGTATGTGCCTGCAACCAAGGTACATGCCCTTGACCGGAATTGAACCTGGGACCTTTGAATCCTCAGGCCGATGCTCTATCCACTGAGCCAAACTGGTGAGGGCAAATTAACATCCTTTTAAAAAGCTTACTCAAGGGCAGAAATTTAGAGTTCATCTTTTTTTTCTGCCTCTATAAGTTCAAATGTGCAAGTCACTGCAATAAAAGGCCAAAGTTATTCAGACTGACTACAAAGAACTAAGAAGAAAAGGGTTCTCAGAGGCTCTCACCTCGCAGATTTGGCGTGCCGCGTCTGTGGTAAGGCGAGCAGTCTCTGTTTGCTGAGCAGCTATTTTACAAGTTGCTTCCTGCAGGACTTCAGTTACATCCCGTTGTGATTTAACCACCTGCTGTAATGACTCCGCATGGACCTATAAGTAAAAGAGGGTAAAAATAAAACTTCTGTCATGTCACAGAATTTGTATATTTGTTTCATAGATTAAATGCCTTACCAAAAAAACAAACAAAAAGAACAATAGGTTTAAAATCAGAAGTCTTAAATATCACTGCTGGAGTTAAGTCTTAACTCCACTGGTTATGAGTTGATGTGACTGTAGATAAGTAACTATCATGTAGTTGCCTCAGCTTCCACTTATTAAATTGGGGCTACATCCTGGCTACTTAATTTCACAGGGTCGCGACAAGAATCAAATGACATGAAATTAACCCATCCGACATATTTTACATCTTTTCTTTTCTACTCCTATATAGTTTTAAAAATACTAAAGTGAAGTCAAAGGTATAAATTTAGGTTTAATAACTTTGCTGCAAAATAAGATACCTGAGCTGCTTTGTTTCGGGTTTCTTCTAACTGTCTCTGACACTCCAGAGTCTCTTGTTCAGCCTTTAATTTCAAAAGGGCCAAGTCTCTTTCATGGCGTTGCTGCTGTGCCTTCAAGATAAATAAGTGATCAACTATTAAATCTAAGATACTAAACTATTACAACTCAGTGACTACATTAAACCCAGGGCTATTTTCTCAACACAACAACCATTTATCATTTATCAAAATACTTAGTGACCACCTACTATGTTTTTTAATTCACCATTAAGATTATTATTTTTTTAAGATTCTTTTAAATAACCAAGAAAAGATGGGGGGGGGCGCGCACAAAGAAAGCTAGAAGAAAACCCTACAAATACCTTTATGATCTGAGCCAGAGACACACTTTCTTGCTGAGCAAGTGAAATGCCTCTAACTCTTTCTACGTCTGACAGCTGGCGCACTGACTCCTCAATGGCACTCAGGTAGCTCAGTTCAGCTGCCATACGATGCTGGAGGCCAGCAGGAGAAAAACGCTTAGAACCTGGAGGGCATAACAATTGTCAAATGTGAAATTTCACATCTAATTAAATTGCATCTCAGATTTCTAAAATTCATTTCTAATTTTAAGAGCCAAAAACAAAGACAGTGACTTAGGAGTACAATGTCTTTTAATAGTTACTTCTTGTGTATGTGTGTGTTGGGAGGGGGTTGCGGGGCTGGGGGGAGTATGCACATGCATAGGTATGTACATATATATACACACACCTATAAACACTTAGGAGTACATACATGGCATACATTTTTCAGTGTTTTTGCTAATGCTGGCAAGATGGGAAAAATCACCACTATTGAATCTCTGATGCTTCTTAATATTTATTTTCCTGTACAATATCTGTTTAAAACTTCAAAAAGTAATCACATCCATTTGTAAAACCATTTCCCTATAATTCAACTAAAACAAATTTTCCCCAAAATAAGTAACCTTATTTTTAAAATTACAATTGCAGGGGTTGACTTGCCTGGTGTTGAAGTCATCATCTCTGTAGTTGCTCTGCTGGCAGCCATGTTCACATCAGGAAAAGCTGCACTAGGCTTGAATCCTGCTGTAGTTGGAGGCATTATAACTGAGGACTTAGATCTTTCTAATGAAGTTCCTGGAAGGTCAAATTGCGACAGTTTCTGGGAACTTGGAGATAGGGGAGAAGTTGGAGTTTTCTGAGACCTTCCCTTATCTGAGGAGACACTAGAAGATTTGTTTCAAAAAATACATTAGAGAAGGGAAAACTATTTCAGAAACCAGCTAACCAATTTGTAAAAATAGCACGTGTTACTTTCTTTATTAACATCAGCTTTAGAAAGCTGTGATTCAGGCATTTATTCATTCAACATAGTCACTACGCTGAACGTACGCTGAACACTCCCCTCATTTTCCTATCTACAGTGGTGAACAAGCCAGGGACCGACCTGCTCAAAAGGAGTCTCTGGATTAAACTGCCACTTAACTCCTTCCTCTACAATGTAAATACACCATGAATCATTATTGCAGTACGAAGCAAAATGCTCTAATATAACAGCAAAAAATTACAGCCACAAATAAAAGGTAAGATCAAGTCTTATAAAAATGTCTTAACATGTCTCTGAAAGAGAAAAAAATCATTTTATACTAAAAATTAAGAAATGACAAAAATTAATCTTTTGTTACTCCTTGTAACACAAAAGGGGGGAAGTATGCAAACTCCATAATCAATATAAAAATGAGATTTCAAAATCTGCTTGAGTCATCTAAGTTGAGCAGGAGAGAAAAGTTAAAGAAAAAATAAACAATGAGATCAAAAGATTGCTACACAGTTGTGTTACAAGAGTAAAGAACACAGTTGAGAAGCAAAAGGTAAAGATAAAGGAAATGAAGACTTTGTGGTAGCTTAGTGAAAACACTTCAGATAAAGTTCTTAGAATTGATGTGTGGGGTAGGTGAGCTACCAGAGAACCCCAAGGAAAGTAGCTGCTTGTTCAAAGGGTTAAACAAAGAAAACAACTATGACAATGGCATTTAGAATAGAAAGGTGGGTTGTGCTAGAGGCAGAGAATTCCTGAGGGAGAGAGGTTGTTAACAGTTCAGATGAAAGTTGGCCATACTCTAAAATATATGCAAAAACTAGAGCTATGAACAAAGCTACAGTATCTATTCATAAAATTCAGAAATTCATTAAATGGATTCACTGAACATCAATAATATTGTAACTTTAAATAAAATAAATTACAGTATAAAATATACATTACTTTACCTCACAGAATGCCCAGAAAGATCCTCCAAAGTGCTTTCTGTGTCAAGAGTCTGCTCATAATCTTTGACAGAAAGTTTGCAACTGGTCTCAGATTTCTTCTCTTGACGAGAGTCACATTCTGAACCAGAGCGTCCTTTTTCCTCATCAAGAAGTGAGCTCTGAACATTTCCAGTGAGTGAATCCAGCCCTATAAAATAATTTCTTATAAAGCTGATTCTCAAGAGAAGAGCCTGAATGGTAATTGATAGTAGATACCCAGATTTTAGTAAAATAGTAAGTGCAGTACAGAATATTTAAAAGTGGACTTATTTTTAAAATGTGTTTTTCATATCTAAAATAAAGTTAACCCTCTGGTTTTCACTTTAGGAAAGTGAAGTTTCTTTCATTCACATCCCCTATTTGCTATTAAAAATGAATGGTTCTTAAATCAAATGGTTAAAAAAGATAAATATATAATACAATTCTACGCCTATGAAAAAATAAACAAAAAGAAATCTTTCAAGGATAAATCCAAAACCTGCCAAAAATGTTATCAACTACCAAATGGACTACACAATTCTTTTGAAAAACTCTAGGACAAGAACTTTGTAGCCAAATTCATAAAACTGTTCAGATTCTCTGACTCAGAATGATTTCACCTACAGGAGTATCTTAATGAGATTATGACACCAACAAACAAAAATAATGCACAATATTCCATGAACAACTTTATATAATTTTTTTAAGTTTATCCTGCATTTGCAACAGAAGAGTTGTCTAAATTACATAGATAATAGTAAACATTTAAATAGCACTTTATAACTTAAAATGCACTCCATATATATTACCTGATTGCCTTTAAACATCTCATGAAGTGGTAGCATTTGCTCATTTAATGATGAGATACCTAGAGATCTATGAGGCTACTTGCTTAAGGATACATGGTCAATAACAGAAATAGAACATAAACCTAGGCCTATGATGCTACATCTAGTGCATTATTCACCTTGATGATATGTCTCAATAGCAACATGGGAAAATATTTGTTACATTAAAAAAAGCAGAACAAAGAACTGCATTTTAATGGCAATTAAACAATTTTTCAAAATATAGACATATGGTTAACAATTAAAAGAAAATGGAAAAGTAAAATAAAAAAAATTACACTGTAAACCCATGTTCATAGCAGCATTATTCACAACAGCCAAAAGGTAAAAGCAACCCAAGTGACTCAGAACAGTTGGACATTGAAACTGACACTCAAACATTTTTTGTTCTTATACATTTATTTCTAGTATGCAGAGGCAAGATATTTTTGAAGAAAAGAAACAGGGGAGAGTGATTGATATAGAGGCAGGGAGGCATTGAACAGGCTGTCAAGCTAAGGGGGAAGGCTGGGGTGGATGGGAGGCGGATGTTGGGGGAGATTAACCGAAGGACTTGTATGCATGCATATGAGCATAACCAATGAATGAAAGACACTTGTATGCATGCATATGAGCATAACCAATGAATGAAAGAAGGGGGACAGGTGGGGACATGTGCTTGGGGGTAAGGGAGGCTGGGGGGAGGATAATGGGGGGAGGAAAACATATGTACTACTATTAAATATAAGTTATACTGCAAAAAAAATAAAAAATATATATTAAAAGTAAATAAAATAAAAGCAACCCAAGTGTCCTTCCACACTTTGATGAATGTATAACAAACACTTAAAAGTAGTATATTCATACAATGAAATAATTGGCCTTAAAAAGGAAGAACATTCTGACATGATACAACATGTATGAACATAGAAGACATTAGACTTAGTAAAATAAGCCAGCCAGAAAAGGACAATATTCTATGATTATACACTTATATAGGTACATAGAATAGGCAAATTCATAGAGACACTAAGTAGAACAGCTGTTACCAGGGGTCGGGGAGTGGAGCTGGGAGCATAAGAGTTATTACTTAATGAGTGAAGAGTTTGGGATGATGAAACAGTTGTGGAGATGCATAATGGTAATAGTTGTACAATAAGTAAGTTTACTTATTTCTACTCAACTATGTGTGCATTTAACAATGGTTAAATTTTCTAGTCAAATTCATAGCGACAGAAAGATTCGTGCCCAGCGGTTAAGTTCAACCTATGAACCAGGAGGTCACAGTTCAATTCCCAGTCAGGGTTCATGCCTGGGTTGTGGGCTTGATCCCCAGTGGGGGTTATGGGCAGACATGTAGGAGGCAGCCAATCAATGATTCTCTCTCATCATTGATGTTTCTATCCCTTTCTCCCTACCTCTCTCTGAAATCAATATAAACATTAAAGAAAAAGAAATATTTTTCCAAAAAAAAAGTAGAATGATGGCTACGGGGGAAGGGAAAGAAGAATGGGAAGTCATTGTTTAATGGGTACAGAGTTTAATATGGAATGATGACTGCTACTTTAATCTACTAACTACTTTCAACTTCACTGGGAAGGAGCTTTTGTACAGAGCATGCAGACACTCCTCTTCATCACCAGATGGAGTACACACAACAAAAACTACACTGATTTTATAACTTGGAAATAAAGAAAGTTTAAGATGATGCTGTTTAAAGTAAAATACATAGAGTATTTCTAAGGCATTGTTAGAAGGGATTGGGAATCTGAAAGCCACAAAACACTACCTATACTACATATCATCATGTTTTATATTATAAATTTTAAAGCCCTATAATGAATCATATTTTTTATACTCCTATTCAATAATATATCATGGTATTTTAAGTTGTACAGTACATTATAGTAAAAGATTTGGGATTCAGAAATCAGAATTCAGGCTTTTCTAATAACTAACCTCAAGTGAGACACTAATGTAAACAAAACATAAAATTGCAAAATAAAAGAATTGAGCAAGATCAGCATTTCACAAAATGTGTTCAATATGACTTCTAATGTCATAACATGCTAGTTGAAGAAATATGTCTGTGGTCAAATAAATCTGGATAGTACTTCATACTAGATGGCCTCACATTCTTCCTAAAGTAAATAATATGTATTAGCATATTAGAAGTGTTGATGAATTGGTAGGTAAGAGGTCTGTTTCACTCTTAAAAGTATTTCCCCAAATTTACAGAACGATGTAGTTCTTTCATAAGCCTCAGAACAGCTGTGAAACAGCCTCTCCCACTGAATAAGTTTTTCACAAGAAAAGACAGACTCTGGGAAGTGCTGATAAAATGATGTCTAATGTTCCTATAAAAGACTTTCAGAATGCTTCCAATCTGCAAAAGAGTTCTGACTAGGTTGATGATTAAGAAATAATTTCTGCTAGCACTCTCATATTGGAAGTATAAAATGACACTGGCTTTCTGAAGAGCTACTCGGTAAAATGTATCCAAATTTTAAACATGGCATACTGTCTGCCCCATTAATTAACTTCTAGGATATTCCCTTAAAGGAAAGAACCAGACTAATGCATAAAGATATATTTATAGCCCCAGCTGGTTTGGCTCAGCGGATAGGGCATTGGCCTGTGGAATGAAGGGTCACAGATTTGATTCTAGTCAGGACGCCTGCCCAATCTCCAGTAGGGGGCGTGTAGGAGGCATCCTATCAAGGATTCTCTCTCATCATTGAAGTTTCTCTCACTCTTTCCCTCTCTCTTCCTCTCTGAAATCAATAAACCTGTAATTTTTTTTTAAGGGCATTCTAATACATGATACAATATTGATTAAACTTGAGAGCATTACGCTAAATGAAATAAGCCAGACACAAGAGGATAAATATTATATGATGACACTTAAATGAATTACCTAGAGTAGTCAAATTCATAGAGATAGAAAAGAAAACAATAGTTAGCAGGAGCTGGAAGAAGAGAGGAATGGGGAATTACTGTTTAACTAGAGGCCTGGTGCACGAAATTTGTGTATGAAGGGTGGGGGATGTCCCTCAGCCCAGCCTGCACCCTCTCTAATCTGGGACCCCTCAGGGGATATCCGACTGCCCATTGAGGCCCAATCCCATTAGGGCAGTGGGACATCCTTCTCACAATCTGGGACTGTTGGCTCCAAACTGCTCACTTGCCTGCCTGCCTTCCTGATTGGCCCTAACTGTCTCTACCTGCCTGCCTGACTGCTCCTAACTGCCCTCCCTTGCCCGCCTGATCCCCTGCAACTGCACTTCCCTACAGGCCTGGTTGTGCCCAACTGCCCTCCCCTGCCAGACAATTTTGTTCTGATTGGTCAGTTTCTATGCCAGTCAGCTTCAAAAGTTCCACTTCCTAGGCAGCCATTAGCTTCTCACAGTTCACCCAGATTTGGTTCTGACTGGTCGGTTTCTATACCAGTCAGGCCTATCTCCGGACCTGATCAAAGAGGTGGGACTGATCACAGCCCCATGGAGGCCCAGAGAGAAAGAAAGAGGCAATGGCTTATCAACAGCTGCCACGGAGGCTGCAGATCAGATCCTGCCTCTCTCTTCAGGCCTCTCTCCAGGCCTGATCCACAGCCCCCTTGGCAGTCAGTGATTTACAGTGTTTGATTGGTCGTTATGGATGGGTACAGAGATTTAGTTTGGAAAGATGAAAAAGATCTAGAAATGGATAGTGGTGATAGTTACACAACAATGTGAATGTGCTTAATGGACTGATTGTTCACTTGAAACCGTTAAAATGATAAAGTTTACATTACAAATATTTTAGCACAATAAAATAAAATCTAAAATAAAAGTTAACATTGGTTAGTTGTAGGTAATTTTTAATTTTTAAATAGTTGTCTATATTTACTGCTTTCTCTCCTCCCCCCTCTTTTTTTTTTTTAACTCAATGAACAATTTTTTACATTTAGAAAAAAACAATTTGGAAGAAAAGCATCCCTAAAGTCATCCTGTGAGTTTAAGAGGCCTCGGCTTATTTACTCTGTCTTCTCACCTCTATGGCAACATAGCCAAGAGCAGAATGGAGGGGACCGAAGGGTATTCTTTTCAATCACTCAAATTATATAGAGTGCCCCAAAGGCCACCTACATATGAAACATCTATTGCTATCATCTTTATTTTTCAGTTAAGAACATTGGAATATCTCTCTATATATAAAAGACTAATATGCTGTGTCTGACCGTTCGCTATGATGCACAATAACCACCAGGGGGCACACACTCAACACACAGGCATGGAAACATGGAACAGATTGATGAATCTCAGAGGGAAGCAGGAGAGCAAGAGGGTGGAAAGAGATTAACCAAAGATCTTATATGCATAGCTTGCAGGGATCAAGCCAAAATGGGCTTAATGCACGTTTCATGAACCAGTGAGGTCCCTCAACCTAGCCTGTGCGGATTGGCCTAAAACCAGCTGTTCAACATCCCCTGAGGGGTCCCAGATTACAAGAGGGTGCACCAGGCCTCTAGTTATATATAATGACACTCAAAGATGTACATGACAGCTGAAACCGGTTTGGCTCAGTGGATAGAGCGTCAGCCTGCGGACTGAAGGGTCCCAGGTTCGATTCCTGGTCAAAGGCATGTACAGTGGCTGTGGGCATATCTCCAGCAGGGGGTGTGCAAGAGGCAGCTGATCGATGTTTCTCTCTCATCAATGTTTCTGACTTTCTATCCCTCTCTGTGAAAAATCAATAAAATATATTTTAAAAAAAAAAGATGTACATGACATACTATAAAGTCTTCTTTAAAAGCAAGCTGCAAAACATGATTTTATCTTTTTTTAAAACAAAGATGTGTATATCTTTTTGTTTTGTTTTGTTTTCATGCTCACCCAAGGATATGTTCCTCGTTGCCTTTTTTAGAGAGAGGAAGGGGAAAGAGAGAGAAACATCAATGTAAGAGAGAAACATAGATGGTTGCCCCCTGTACACACCCTGACCAGGGATCAAATCTGCATCCCAGGTATGTGGCCTGACAGGGAATTAAACCTGCAACCTCTTGGTGTACTGGATGACATTCCAACCAACTGAAGCCACTGGCTAGGGAGCAATGTGTTTTTATGTATATACAGGGGTTGGGGGGGAGGAAGTCCCCTCAACCCGGCCTGCGTCCTCTCGCAATCCAGGACCCCTCAGAGGATGCTGGGTCTAAACTGGCAGTTGGACATCTTTCTCACAATCTGGGACAACGCATGCATCAGTGACCATACTTTCCACACAGATGAAAGACATTGTGCTTTTGTATGGGCAGCTACATTTTTTTGCCCTGATTATAAAAAGGAGTACATAACATGATCCTTCTGAGGCAGTAGTAACATTTCCCCATTCTTGTGTGGAAAAACTGAAGCAGAGAGAAGTAATTGGCTTTGCCACACAGTTATAAGTGTTAGAATCAGGGCTGCCCACAAAATGTGCAAGCCAGAGTCCATGCATATCATCACTGCATCATCCTATGTTTTCAGTGTTAGAGTGACCTTGCCAGGTTTTAATTTTTAAATCTACGAGACTGTTCTCAATATATAGGGTAGGGACCCTAGGCCTGGCCAACAAGCAGGACCATCTGTGGGATGACTAACAGGTAGGGCAATTGTGGGGCCCCACTGGCACCCACCTTGTCTGGCAACCTGTCACTGCTTGCCGGCCAGCCCTGCCCCCAATCACCACCACCAGCCACCTCCCTCTCAGGGGGCAATGCGCATAATAGTGACCAGCCCTTCTGGCGTTCAGTCGATTTGCATATTAGGGTTTTATTATATAGGCTTAAAAAAATAGGCATGAAGTATTAATAGTAGTTATCTCTGAGCAGAGGGCTCAATGGGAATTTATATTTCTTGTATATTTCTACATGCCTTAAATTTTTATCATTGCAAATGTATTCCTTTTGTATTAAGCAAAAGATTTATACTGTTATATTTCAAAAGGTATTACTATAATAATATGAAAGCTAATTACATTATCATAAAGAAATTCACCTAACTGCTTATGAAATAAAATAACTTTAGATCACTACCACAAAATCATTGGTAAGAGAAAAAGGCACCACGTAGAATTCCACTTACATTCTATCTTTTCCTTTTTTCCTTTTCTTCCTTTAGAAGAAGTAGATGAACAAGAAGATGCAGCAGACTGGGTCCCTGATGAATGCTGGGAAGTAACATCCACAGAGGAAAGATCATAACCTGACTTCCTGCTAGAATGGTCCTCTGTAGTGCCCAAAATGCTACCACCAATACTGTAAAAGAATAACAGTGGTTAAAAAAGGAATTAACAGGTATTAAAATGCAGTTAATGTATAGGTATTTTAAATCTATTTGATCACAAAGAGAATATAATTATACTCAATGAGGCCTTCCATTTTTTGTTTTTGTTTTCTTACTACCACAAGCCAGGGTTCTTTCCTATGGCTCTATTTATTACTGAGAAAAATATCAGGGAGTTGTTTATTAAAGTGAAACCAATAAAAATGGACAATTTAGACACAAGAGAAAAAATATGTTGGATATTTTTTCCAACATATTTTGAGAAACTGTGTCCTCAATCTCCATTCAGATTTATAATTTAATATATGATCATTATTTTCCTTTTCCCCCCATTATTTTCCTTTTGACAATCTAACAAGGGAACAACAATACTTCTACGTCAACCTAAAAATAAAATATAATAAATCATATTAATTGGTAATATTAAATGTCACAATTAAATACTTACAAGTTTTATTTTAAAATTTAATCTTTTCTTAAGAGCTCAAAATTTAAAACTACACTTTTCCTTCTATAATTTTAATAATAGTTATTTTTATTAGTACAACTAGATATAACTATGTTTAAAAGATCATCCAATAATTTTATGTAAATTACAACTTGTAATTTTTCACGAAAATTATACTGAATGTAAGTAATTAACAGAGTACTTTATATAGTAAGAAAATTATGAAAAGTCTGATTCACTTGCTGTATGACTGTACAAGTAACTTAGTACTTCACTTCCTGAAGTGGGAATCCTATATAATAAAGAGGTAATATGCAGATTAACCCTTATGCCCTTACGAGATGGCTGCCTACGACCAGGCCTGCAGGAGGTTAGTGAGGGATGACCAAACGACTAAACAAGCAGGCTGCATGGGCCGACCAGGCCGATGGGGGAGGGGGGATGTTGGTGGCAACCAGGCCAACAGTGGGGACAGTTAGAGGCAACCAGGCCAGCAGAGGAGTATAGTTGGGAGCAACCAAGCCAGCAGGGAGGGCAGTTGAGAGCGATTAAGCTATTGTGGGGGGCAGCAAGGGGCATCTAGATCAGCGGGGGGGTGCAGTTGAGGGCAGTTGTCGGTGGGTGATTAGGGGCGACTAGGCTGGCAGGGAGGGGGCAGTTAGGGGTGACCTGACTGGCAGCCAGGTCAGTTAGGGGTGACCAGGCCAGCAGCGGGGGGACAGTTGGAAGCAATCAGGTTGGTATGCAGAGGCAGTGAGGGGTGATCAGGCCGGCAGGGGGTGGGGGAATGGGCAGTTAGGGGCAACCAGGTAGGCAGGCAGGTGAATGATTAGGAGCCAGCAGTCCAGGATTGTGAGAGGGATGTCGACTGCCACTTAGGCCTAATCCCAAGGGGTTCCCCAAGGGGTGCCGGATTGGAGAGGGTGCAGGCTAGGCTGAGGGGACCCCATGCACAAATTTCGTGCACCGGGCCTCTAGTGGTAATATAATTCTAATCATATCAGGCTATAATAGGAATGAGCTAATACAGTTAAAGACCCCTCAATCCTCTCAGTGCCTTACACATTAAGTGATCAATAAATATTAATAATAGTTATTTTTAATGCTTTAGAAAAATTTAGATGTTATCCCAATTATAAAAGAAATTTACTGATTACTTTGGATCATGAAGCCAAGGATCTATCTGGTTATCCTCAGTTCTAGCACAGAAAACCATTTCTTAATCTTATTACATTAGTATAATGTGGACTAGTTCCCCAATACAATCCTCTACTCACAGACTGATTTATCAACCTATATTCTGCATATTATGTGCCAGGCCCTGTTCTAAGTACTTTGTATTTAACTGAATATCCATGAGACTAGTATTGTTATTCTTTCCCATTTCAGGGAGGAAAACTGAGGCATAGGGAGGTTAGTAATATACCCAAAGACAAATGACTAATAATCAGAACCAAGACTTAAAAGCAGGAAGTCTGAATCCAGAACCTGTGTTCTTAAAAACCAGTGCTATGCAACCTCAATGTGTATCTTTAAGCAAGCAAAATATGGCTAATATTCGGACTACAGTTCTCATTTGTAAGTTTCTCTCATTTTTCAGATTTCATTCCACATTGTCAACATATTCTTACTTAGGTTCAAGAGCTGATTTTTTTCCTGTCAAAGTCCCACTCCCTGGAGAGGAGACAAAATCATCTTCATATGAAACACTGCTTATAGGAGTTGTGCTGGCATTCATGGGCTGTGATGCTGATGCTCCTCTTTCGAACCTGTCTTCACACCCTGTCAAAAGTATTAATTGAAATGTGGTGTAAAACAAAGATAAAAATACCACAAGCAAAACTTTCCATACATGGGGATTAACAACACAGACTTAAGGATATTTTTGTTTGATTTTATTAGTGCTTCAATTTATCTTTATATCTAACAATACATTTTTAACTTTTCATTACTTTGCAAGCATACATGAAAGTAGCGACTAGCATAATAAAACCAAAGCATCTATCACCCAACTTTAACAATTATCAATACATGATCAATCTGGTTTCTATTAAACTTCCTCTTCTCCCCATCTCTCATTCCTCTTACAGATTACTTTGTACCAAATCCAAGATAATGTATTATTTGAACTATAAATATTTCAGTATAACTATAAAATATTAATGAAAATCTAATAAAAGGATTAAGAACAAATCCAAATTTCTTATTTAACACAATAAGGATGTTGATTTAAAAACACTTTGCTTTCTTCAAAGAACTTTAAAATCCAACAAACTTAAAAATTATCATCTACAGAAATGTGTTAAACCAAAGAGATCCATAGCCTATATAAGTCTACATAAAATCATAACAAAGTAGCTAAATATGAATTCAGGGAAAACCCAATGTAATACCCAATTAAGCATAAGATGAACAGATGAAATCACTTCATTTGTCAAATAAGTTGTTCACTGTGTGGAATGGACATTTAAAAAAACCAGTATCAATAGCTGACTTAAAGCTCAGCCTCACTCTCCAAACGGAAATTCTTAGGTTAAACGTAAGACAGTTCAATCCACCTATGGCAGTAAGAACAAAAAAGGGCTTGTAGGAACTGAGTCCATTATAGAAAAATTGTGTTGCAGAATCTCAGGCCAAGAAGGGACCTTTAGAAGTTACTGTTTCAGAAACCAACTATGGAGCTACATTGCTCTTCAAAGTCTGTTTTTAAAATTAGTTTTGATGAACAGAAATAGATTTGTTTTTATTATCAGAAATGTTACTATAATTGCTCCTCTTAATTCCTGACCACTATATTCCCAATAATTCACAAGTCATTTTATTAAGAAATAGTTACTATATAAATTACTTATCTATGGTCACGGAAAACCTAGTATACATACCAAGCTTGAACATCATCTATGAATTTCTCTAAATTAGACCAAAATTTCTATAATTACCAGTCAACAATTGTTTTATGACATTAAAAACTAAAAATAAAAATTTAAAGATTAAATTACTATACTCTAATTGAAGCTGGCAGATAATTTTGATATAGACAATGTTTCCATTACCCTCATTTAAGAATGAAAATTTGTACTTAAGTATTATCTTTATAGAATTATGAAACAATTAATATACAAATATTACAAAGCTTATTTTTCTCACCTTTTCCATATGACTGATATGATTTTGTAAAAATATTAATGACACTACGTGGACTTCCCTTTGCCAATTCTTCCCATGGTTCTTTGCTTTGTGTACCACCTATGTGACCCAAAAGTGGTAAGAATTTTTCAGCTTCCTTCTGAAACTGTTTGATGGGTTCATAAGCATTTCTTTCTCCAGCACAGAATTCCTTTTCCTTTAGGATTTCTGCTATCTTCAAAGAGGGCCGTCCATCTCGGCCTCCCTCTTCTTCAGAGAGGCTCCCCTCACTGAGAAGAGGCCCTTCACTGACTGAGTCTGTGCTGGAACCAAGAGACGCTCTGGCTTTGTACTGAGAACAAGGCTGCAGATCAGAGCTGGACGAGTCAGTCCGCTTCTTACACAACTGTGCCAGCAGCCCTTCTGGTTTGGGACCAGGGGATCGCATTCTGAAGCTTGATATGGCACTATGAGGTCTTATCATCTCAGGAAGCTTTTTAAATTCACTAAGGTTGCCTACACCAGGAAGCTCATCATCAAACGTTGCATGAGATACACAGGTTCCCAACATCTTTTGAATTCTGGCAGTGAAAACATCTTCAGTATCTTCTTTCAGAGGTGGACTTATAACCTTTGTCCAAGATCCATCTTCTTGGGGTGTTTGTTGCACATCATACTCAGTGTTCCACACTGACCCATAATTAATGTTAGCCCCAGCTAATTTCTTGGCTTCATTTTCAATCCTGCTGGACAAAGAAGCAGCTGTTGCTTTCAGGGCTTCAATACGATCTAGTTTACTCTTATATTGGCTGGCACTAGGTTTTAACAAGGCATCTTGATGAGAAGCTGGTGAGGTCAGATACGGTTGAGGTGTGAAAGTTAATGGCCCTGAAGCAATATTATGGTTCTTCCTGGTTGGTAAAATAGATTCCAAGTCCTTATGCAAAAATCCTGCATGCTCTAGACTCAAGAGATGGGAGAGTAAATTTCCAGCTGTTCCAACAAGAGGCTGTGACTGAGAATGATGGACGCGTGGGCTCAATCTATCAGGCTGCATCCACGTAGGTTCTGTCAAGTCCCTTCTGCAAATGAAAGTCACAATATGTTCGTTAACACATAATTCAGCTACTGGGTGTTTTTTTAAGTTTTGTTTTTTTTCTTATTATAAGAGTAATGTATACTCACTGCAGAAAAAAAAGACAGGCAAAGAGGACAAGAAAAATAAAGATCACTCATAGCTAAACAATGACAAAGAGGCACTTTTAATATTTCACTTGGAATTATATCTTCCCAAATGTTTTTCTACGTGTATGTAATGTTTTGGTGTTAATTTCACAAAAATATAATTTTATCATTCATACATACTGTTTTGCAAACTGCTTTCTTCAACAAAGATATTTCTGATTATTCATGAAAGAGAAGGCATTCTTACCTTTAAGATTCTGTGGATAAAGTTTTTACAAGACTGGCTCTACACTTCCTTTTAAAAATAATGCTACATAAAAGAGAATGCTTAAGATTGATAAATATCAGAGAAGCATCGAACAGACTGTTAAACTTCAGAGGGAAGGCAGGAGAGTGTGGGGAGGGCGGGGTGGTAAGAGATCAACCAAAGGACTTATATGCATGCATATAAACATAACCAATTGACACAAACACTAGGAGGGGGAGGACATGTGCTAGGGAGTTGGGGTAGTCGGGAAGAGCTCCATGGGGAAAAAAAGGACACATATGTAATACTATATGTAATACTTTAAACAAAATTTTAAAAAAAACTTATACAAAGCAGACTATTAAACAGAAAAAGATTGATAAATATTAACATAGGCATGATATATATTATTCTAATTAATAAATATTTAATAAATGCCAAACATTTATGTTTAATATCATTTATACTAAAGAAATAAGATTATGACAATCTAGTTCTTAAAAAAATAATGAGCATAGAAATAGTGAGTACCAATGTAAAACTATGAGAATCAGTCATAAATATATGATACAATGAAAGGTGTCCATAAAGTCTAATAACAGAATAAAGATGTCCTAGGCAACATTATTTAATTCATCTGTTTCCAGACTATGGACATCCTATATATTAAGGGATACTACAGATATATTGAAAGCTGATGTTAACTATTAAGGAGATTCTTAGGCAAAATAACATGAGGGTTTTTTTCCCTTGGAATTGTCCATTATTTTGGGATGATGACATGAATATATGTTAATTTGAAGTTGACAGAAAGCTGAGAGGCACAGCTAACAATACATTCTCAAATTACTAGAAACCCAGTGCACAAATTTGTGCATGGATGGGGTCCAGCCAGCCTGCCCCAATGGGGGCCCATCAGGCCAGGCTGGCAAGGGGGAGAGGCCTCAGGTGGTTAGCTGGTCGGCCCCACCCTCAATCAGGGTGTTAGGGGCCAATCGTGGGCAGGGCCAGCCAGGGGAAGGGACCATGGGCAGTTGGCCAGCCAGACCTGCCCGACTGGAGTGTTTTGGGCCGATTAGTGGCAGGGCCAGCTGGGGGAGTGGCCATTTAGGGCACAGATCAGGCAAGACGGCTGCCACAGTGCACGTCATAGCCAACGGTCATTCTGGTCTTTTTGCCATTCCAGGCCCCGGGCTTTTATATATCTCGACTAGAGGCCTGGTGCACGACATTCATGCACTGGAGGCAGGGGGCCCTCAACCTGGCCTGCATCTTCTTGCAATCTGTGATCTTTTGGAGGATGTCTGCCTGCTGGCTTAGACCTGATCCCCCTGGGGATCAGGACTAAGTCAGCAGTGAGACATCCCTCTCGCAGTCCAGGGCTCTTACAGCCTGGGACCCCTCACTCCTTACACCCGCCTGCAGCGAAGGCAAAAAAGGCGACTGTCACTACTCTGTACTTGCCAGCCATGAGCCTGGCTTCTGGCTGAGCAGTGCTCCCCCTGGTGGTCAGTGCACATCATGGTGATCAGTTGTTCTGAGGTTCAGTCGATTTGCATATCAGTTTTATTTTACAGGATGACTGAAAGTTATTTGGACAGGCTGCAACCTTAGACCAAACTAGTACAGATAAATGTGAAGTCCTACCAATTAAGTTTAAAAAAAATCATTCATAGGAGAGTAACTAGGGTGATGAAGAAACAGAAAAACATGTCATCTAAGTTTAGGTTTGGAGGTTATGTTGTAGCACTCTTTTATACTAAAGGCTAATATGAAAATAGAATGAAGAAAGGAAGACTGGTGCATAGATTCTATGCCAGTGAATATAGATTCTTAAAAATGCAAGGTGTGTGGTTATTAGGGCCCAAACTAAGCTGGTAGTAACGGGAATGCAAAGGAAGTTATAAATATAAAAGTAATGCTGAGCAAAAATACAAAATAAGTAAATTCAACTGTTTAGAATACCAATTTTTTGGCAGGTACTATGTTAATGGTAGAGGAATAGGAGTAAACTAAAATGAAAAGATGTAATCCAGTTAAGACTTAATCCTTACTCTTTGATTTCTCAAAATCTGGCAGGGCTTAGAGACTAATAAACAGTTAAAATATAGTGTTAACTACTAATGCAAAGATATATAAAGTTTAATAGAGTGTAGACAGGGAACTCTGCTGGCCAAAGTAACTTTTGAGCTATATTTACAAGGTCTTCAAGATCAGGTTAAGTAATTTGGAGTTTTCCAGGTAGCTACTGAAGAATAAAAAAAATGAAAAGCAAAGAAAAGAAAAGCCATGCTTAAGTAATTAAAATGTGTTAAAACTATTAACAGGAATGGGGAAGCTAAGGACCAGGTAGAGAGGAAAGTGATGGCAATAAGTTAGCTATCACAAGTCAAATAATTTTATATTAAAAGTAAGGAAAGAAGCCCTAGCTGGGTTGGCTTGGTGGATACAGCTCCCACTGGTGGACCAAACGGTCCCGGATTTGATTCCGGTCAAGAGTATGTATCTTAGCTGCAGGCTGCTCCCCGGCACAGGGCGTGTTCAGGAGACAACCGATCTAGATGTCTCTCTCACATCTGTTTCTGTCTTCCCCTCTCTCTTCCACTTTCCCTAAAAATCAAGGGAAAAATATCCTCCAGTGAGGATTAAAAAAAAAATGTGTGCAAAATAATAAGGTTTGGTAATAAATTTTTAAAGTTTTTATTATTTTTTTTAATGTATTTTATTTATTTCTTAAAAGAGAGAAAGGGAGAGGGAAAGTCAGAAACATCGATACATCGATGAGAGAGAAACATTGATCAGCTGCCTCTTCCACATCCCCTACTGGGGGTGTGCCTGCAGCCAAGGCACATGCCCTTGACCGGAATTGAACCTGGGACCCTTCAGTCTGCAGGCCGATGCTCTATCCACTGTACCAAACCGGTTTCAGCAATAGATTTTTTTTTTTAACGTTTGATTTGTTTAATACTGGGTGACTTGTGGAGAGTTAGAAGGAAACTCAAGACAAGGTAAAATCTGAAGCCAGCATGATATATCTGACCACAATAATGGGACTGATGTAAACTGGAGAGTATAAATATTCAAATTTTTTAAAATGTAAGTTTATTTAAGCTTAAAATTTGAAATGTATTTACAGCTTTAAACTAATCATATGAAGTACTTCACTTACTGGGATGTAGTGTATAAAGTGGGTAAAAGCACAGGCTTCTGGGATCAAATGGCTTACATTCAAATACATTTCTATCACTAACATTTTGATATCTTAAAAGAGAGTTAACTGAAGTCTAGATCTCAATTATATCTTCCATAAGACAGGAATAATAGTGCCTAACTCAAAAAATTTTATAAGGGTTAAATAAGATATCATGTGCAAAATACTCAGATCTGCCCAGAACCTAGGAAGTAATCAATAAACTTTAGCCATTTTTGTCAGAATTACTAGAGAGGGAGAACCATGTATATTAACCCAAAATTGGAAAGTGATTTTATTTATTTATTTATTTATTTTTAAAATATATTGATTTTTTTACAGAGAGGAAGGAAGAGGGATATGAAGTCAGAAACATTGATGAGATGGAAACATCGATCAGCTGCCTCTTGCACACCTCCTACTGGGGATATGCCCACAGCCAAGGTACAGGCCTTTGACTGGAATTGAACCTGGGACCTTTCAGTCCGCAGGCCGACGCTCTATCCACTGAGCCAAACCGGTTTCGGCAAAGAAATTTTATTTTTATATGTATACTCTGAAAGAAGAATATCAACATCTCTTTTTCTTTCCAAAATGGTTATTTTAAAGTATAATTTATAACCATGTAAGCTCAAAAGCCACCTTAACTTGACTGCACAATAGTTTTTTAAAATTTATTGCAATCAATATATTACAGAGCAAAAAATGTTTTTACAGAAATTTAAGGTACAATAGCCCTCAATCACCAATCTGATATTAAACCAAATCCCTTCCTAGTTCTTGTTCATGTGTTCACAGACATCTCCAAATGTAACTTTTGAGAGGTAAGATGAATAAACTGATATGCTGTATGAAGAAATTTTGATTTAATGGATACAGAAGTGTTTTTAAAAAATTATTTACCACAGGGAGAACTAAGATGGCGGCAAAGGCAAAACACCTATCTTGCCGTCATAATCAGCAATTTTAATACTACAACTTAACGAAAGAACAAACACCTTCCAGAATCACCAGAAAGCTCGCCGAGTGAAAATTCCACAAAGAAAAGTGAAGATAAGACACTGTGACTTGGAGGAGCGGCGGCGAACAGCGTTGAAAGATTCGCACGGAGAGAGGTTTGGAGTGCGTGCCGCGGAGAGGGCGGGCGGCTGAAAACCGGCCAGTTTTCTCGAACGGGGAGACAAAGGCGTCCCACTGGACTGATTCTCCAGCTCTGGGCGAAGTCCAGAGAACCCACTATCACACGGGGTGAAAACTGGACAGTGGGAGGGCACGCCGAAGCTCGGGTGCTGCCGGGTCTCCCGGCTTGTGGAGAAGGCAGCTTGCGCGAACAGCCCGGCTGTGTGACGGTGCAGAGAGTGCTCTGAGACTTGCCCTCTCATTCGGAAAACCGTCAGACTGCTTTGTTTTACGACCCTGGGTGAGACATTGCACATGCAGACTCATTTTGGGAAAGTCTGAATTCCCCGGCAACCGGCAGCCGGTGGAGCTCCGCAGCGGCTCTCTCTCAGAGGTGCTGGCGGCCATTGCCCCCGGCACAGAGTCCCAGGGGCCGCATAGGGCGGAGCTAACGCTGTCTGCTTGGCCCGGAGACTCCGCCCATCCAACCTGAGCACAGCTGAGCTTCACAGACAATTGGCCTGGAGGTCAACCCTCCAAGTGCTAACAACTATTAACTGAGCTTAACTTCAGCAAGACTGTGCAGCCCATATTCACCTCAGGTAACCGGGGAGGCTGAGCCACTATCCCTAGTAGGAAGTCTACCACACAAAGCTAATTGACCAACTCAGGGAAGCAGCCACCATGCAGAGACATGGAAAGAAATCAGATGTGAAAGAAATGGAGGGAAACAAACGACTGGACATGGAATTCAGAACCACGGTTATAGGGTTTTTTAAGAGGCTCCAAGAAAAGGTCGAGGGCTATAAGGAAATAAGCAAGACCACAAAGGAAATGAATGAGTCCTACAAGAAAATGAACAACATCCTCCAGGATATAAACAAGAGCTGCAAAGAAATGATCAAGAGCAACGTGGAAATGATCAAGACCAACGTGGAAATGAATGAGTCCTACAAGGAAATGAAAGAAACCCTCAAGGATATAAAGGAGACTCTCAAGGATATGAAAAAGGACCAACCAGAAATTAAGCATACACTGACTGAAACAAAAAATATTATACAAAGACCTGAAAGTGCCCTGGAGCACCCCAAGAACCAAGTTAAAGATTTGAAATACAAAGAGGTAAAATCCACTCAGCTGAAAAAGCAAGAAACCAAAAGAATCCAAATAATTGAAGATAGTGTAAGGGGCCTCTGGGACAACCTCAAGCATACCAACATCCGAATTATAGGGGTGCCAGAAAAAGAGAGAGAGCAAGACAATGAAAACCTATTTGAAGAAATAGTGACTGAAAACTTCCCACACCTGGTGAAAGAAATTGACTTAGGAGTCCAAGAAGTGCACCGAACCCCAATATATAGGAACCCTAAGAGGACCACACCAAGGCACATCATAATTAAAATGCCAAGAGCAAAAGACAAAGAGAGAATATTAAAAGCAGCAAGAGAGAAACAGTTGGTTACCTATAAGGGAGCACCCATACGACTGTCAGCGGATTTCTCAACAGAAACGATGCAGGCCAGACGGGAGTGGCAAGAAATATTCAAAGTGATGAACAGCAAGAATCTACAACCAAGATTACTCTATCCAGCAAAGATATCATTCAGAATTGAAGGTCAGATGAAGTGCTTCGCAGATAAGAAAAAGCTAAAGGAGTTCATCACCACCAAACCAACATTATATGAAATGCTGAAAGATATTCTTTAAGAAGAGGAAGAAGAAAAAGGTAAAGATGAAAATTATGAACAACAAATACACATCTATCAACAAATGAACATAAAAATCAAGTGAATTGATAGGCTGTTGAACAGGATAGACTGGTGAATATAACAGAGACATGGACATAGAGAGGGAATGGACTGACAATTCTTGGGGAGAAAAGGGTTGTGGGAAGTGCAGCAAGAGACTGGACAAAAATCTAGCAACAATGGGAGAGGACAGTGGAGAGGGGGAGGTGAGGGTGGAGGGTGGGATAGGTACAGGGTGGAGAGAAGCTATAGGGGGATAAAAAGGGGAAACAATGTAATTAATAAACTGAACAATAAAGATTTTAAAAAAATTATTTACCACAAACACTTTAAAATATTAATTTCACTGTGATTCATTCATACAACAAACTTTTATTGTATTTAGTTCAAAGCAAGAGTTTGCAGGTAATCCCCAGGAGGAACTGACATTTACTTTGGATATTTAAAGACAGATAAAAGTTGAATAGAATAGAAGATGCAGTAAGTAAAGTATAACCATGCTTAAGTCTCTGGAAGATATAAACCAATTTCTAAACAAACCTCTTGCTCACATATGGTCAGTCAACAAACTTAACTGAGCATAGACCACTATACTAAATTTTATGGAAGATAGACCCTTGATCATCTTTCATTCTCCCCTTTTTACCTTGCAAGAGGCTGTGGTGGTTCTGACAGGGACATGTCACTGCTGGAAGATGCACTTGGGGGACGTTCCTGCACTTTGTTTTCCTTGTCAGATTCTCCAGATGGCTGATACCCTGATCTGGTCTAGGAGAAAAAGGACATCAAATGCATCCGACTCCAATCACAAATATATATTCAGGGAATACATGGGACAAATATTAAATCATTTCACCTTTATAAAAATCAGGAAATGTAGGGGCGCTTTTTAAAATATTTTTAAAAAATATAATTTGATTGATTTCAGAAAGGAAGGGAAAGGGAAAGAGAGAGAGAAACATCAATGATGAGACAGAATCACTGATTGGTTGCCTCCTGCATGCTCCCCACTGGGGATCAAGGCCGCAACCCAGGCATAGGGCTGTAGGGGGTTTTGTTCCTGTCAAATAAAACCCATTTAAACTTAGTTTGTTTTAAAAATAGCCATTACAATTAACAGCAAATTTATACCTGAAATCCAACAAGGGAACCTAATATTAACTGCATAATTTAGAGGATATTATACTCTGTCTAAATCTGTTTTTCACTAGATAAGTAAAAATACTAGTAGTATCCACATCTTCTCAGACTTGTGAAAATTTATCATAGCTAAGTCTGTAAAAACCTTTAAAATGGTATATACTTAATGTTACTCTTATTATTATTAAAAACATTAGCAATATTCATAAAATTACTACAATGAACTAGAATATTCTCTAATTTCAGCACAGATCACAAAACTAGGCTTTTCATTATCATAAACTAGGCTTTTCATTATCATAATCTAACTAACTTCATGTACTCAGTAATACAATGAAAACTAGCAATGATGAGATGGAACAGATTGGTAACAGAGAAAATCTCTAATTGAGAACTTACGTTCAATCATATTTATCAAATAACTCTTCACATACAATAAATTTCATGAAAGGCCATCATTACAAATTTTGCCTGATCATACAGGAATGGTTGCTAATTTTTAAATAGTACAGCAAATAAACTTTTCCTAACCATAAATTACTTCCCTTTGTATTTCTGCCGTTACTATTACCTGTGTTTCCTGTACAGTATGTTGATGAGACGGCTCTCCAAGCAAGGCCTTTTCTAGCAGCAGTTGGGAGTAAGTTTCCTGCAGACGCCTCGTTGCTGCTGGCTCAGGAGGAGGCACATTTTTCACTTTAGTGAAAGCTTCTTTCTGCTTCCGGTAGAGCTCCTGTAATCGTTTGTGCTTCTGCTCAGTGGCCTCCTTTTGAGCCTTCTTCTCTTCATTTTGCTTCCTCTTCCTTTCCTCCTGCTGTCTAACAATGTACTGTCGTACCTCATCTGTGTCATAGTGGCGCTTTTTAGAAATAACAGGGGCATCTTCATTAGTTGTTATTTTGTCAGGTTTTCTTTTTATTGGGCTATGACTCCTCCACGCTTGTACTGGTGCTGCTGGCTTCTGATTTTGTAATTCTCCTGCTTCTTGCCTTGATGCCTGAACTGCAGAATCCAGCTGCAGGTCATCAAGAATTCCACGAATTTCAACAGGTAAAAAGTCTTTATTTAAGGCAGTATTTTCCTCCTGTTTATTATCTGCAAGAGATGGAGCTAATTTCTTTATATTATTTTCAGACCGAGCTCTACTTCTTGAACGTTCTGAGTTTCGTGGAAGATGTCTATGTGAAATATTCAACCTGGGATCAGATTCTGCTCTTCCAATATGACTTCCTGCAAAGGATAAACTGTTAGTGATGTATTAAAATTTTGTCTTCTTTCCTAAAATTTATTGCATTCAGTGAAAAAAATTCCCTTTATCTTAAACTCTAATTTAAATATTGTATAAAGTCTTTTAAGAATATTATAGAAAGAAACAAAAACATTTTTTTATCAGTAGGAGAATTTCTATATTCTGAAACACTGCTTCCTTGGCATTAGGAAAAATGCATCTTTTAATATTTCTGAAATAAGGACAGATATTGTTGATGTGAATACTTAACTATTAATGGAAAATTATTTCTCTCTCATGTGCTTATTTAATATTACTCTGCCTGCCAAACTCCCAAACGTGATTATAAAAAAACCAACAATATTACACTGCCACAACTCTCCAAAAAGTGACAGAAAAAAATAAATATATAGAAAAACATCATGTTATCATCTAGATATTTGTTGATGTGGCTTACTTTTAGACTAAGAATGCATATGAGTTTATTTATAAGCTAAATGAAAATAAAGAGAAGCAAATACAAAGGATATTATTAACTTCTATATATCAAATTATACCTGCAATTGCATTTCTTACTGGATCCATTCCAGAAGTTCAAAGTAAGGCAAATTTTGTTGCTGAAATGAAATCTGGCCTATAGGTATAAATATTTCATTTTCCGAACTTAGCGTTCATAAAAAAGTAGCTAGTTACTGCAAATAGCATTCAAAAAGAATTTCAAAAAGAGAAAAGTAATGGAATCAAGGGTCAAACTAAGGAGTTGTGGATCCTAGTCAAAGTTTGCTACCCATGGCCTATATACCCAGTTCTCCCTCAGGGCTTATTTCCTAATCTGCCCAATAAAGATCTGAACCTCTGTAATGTATGCCTGTGCTGGTGTAAAGAGGGATCAGAGTTTGATTCTCCTAAGTCTATTAATATTTGATTAAATGATGCTTTGATATTTACAATGATAGCTAAATGTAATAAATATAACATAAATAAAATTCTTAGTAGAAATTACCATAACATCTCTGGGTAGAAGTTATCCATAGACAAGCCCAATAGAACGTCTTCTTTTTTGAGCTACATTCACAACTTTACATGTAAAGCATTACCAAAAGAGTATTTCACCCTCTTTAAGTACTTACATAAGCAAATTTTAATTATTGAGATAATGTAATAATTCGATTACTTACCAGATTTAGTAGTTCTTTCTCTTCCACTTCTGTCACTTGATACTGTTCTTCGCTCTTTTTGCTCCATTTTGGGTGCAGGTCCCAGAATCTTCTTTACTAATTTCTGTCCATCCCGCCAGGAAGATGTACTTATCAGATGACTGCTACCTAAAATATAAGCATTGAATTTAAAGTTTAAATTTTAGTTGTAAAAAGTATATCTACTATATCATACAGGTTTTCTAATATTCTTAATGCTTATTTTATGCCAAAGTCAAAAGATTTATAATCTACTTTTTAACCCTAAGTCTCCAAAATCAAAGAAGTTTGTTTAAATCCTGATGTAGCCACACACAGTTAAGTACCAAATATTAATAAAGATAACTGAAACCTCAAAAACTAGGTCACTGAATCCAATAATTTTTCCACAGAACAAAAATATGCGTTAACTATAAAAGTGTTCGGTATATCCACATAGCACAGTATCTGGCACATAGTAAAATGTATGTTTGCTGAATTTAATCTAAGCACAGAAAAAAATTTTGAGTAAATATATAACATATAACAGTTAACTGTGATTACCTTTGGAGGTGATGATATTATAGGGAATTTCACATTAAATTTCACAAATATATATCAAAATTATACACTACATTTTTAAGCATAAAATAATGACATTAAACAAATACTATCAACATTTTCAATTATCCCAATTATAAATATTCATAAAAATAAAAGAATGTTTTAGTAAACACAGCTGTTTACCAGGAGAAAACCTTTTCATTTACTATTTTCAGATTGTAAAAATATTAAAATTAGACCATCATCTCAAAATAGATAGTAACTTAAAAACAACAAATGGTATAAAAGACTGTTTATAAAATAGAAACCATAAAAAATAAACACAAAATATATATATTTAAATGCAAAGTAATATAAGAAATGGAATAAAAATAATAAAATAGTCCTTTAAACCTAATTAAATTAGAAAAATGATTTTTACATTCATAGTTATTGCTGGTAGAATTATAATAAAATCATTCTAGTTATGCATTGCTTGTTGAATATAAGTGGGTATAAAACATATGTGTGTGTGTGTACAGTTTCTTTTTAAAAAACAATAGCCCTAGGTGGTTGGCTCAGTGGATGGAGCATCAGTCTATGCACTGAAGGGTCCCAGGTTCAATTCCGGTCAATAGCACATGCACGGGTTGTGGGTTCAATCCCCAATATAAGGTGTGTAGAAGGCAACCAATCAATGATTCTCTCTCATCATTAATGTTCCTATTTGTCTCTCCCTCTCCCTTCCTCTCTGAAATCAATAAAAATACATATTAAAACACACACACACACACACACACACACACACACACAAACTGAACAGTATTATCTGTCAGGGGCCCCAAAAGTGCTCATTCACTTTCATCAAATGATGTAAATAATAGCATGGTATCTAGTAGAAATAAATAAGGAAAGAAAAAAAAAAAAAGAAAACGTTCATTGCATTATCTTATATAATAAGAAAGGAATATCAAATTATCAGTTATGCCCTGAGGCGTAACCACCAACAGGGTAACGACCAACCGGGTAAAGACCAGATCATGGATCTGCAGGAGGATGGGGCAGCGAACTACAAGTGGGCGGCGGAAAGCTACAGGATTGGGCAGGGCAGCAAGCAAGCGGGAGTCCAAGAGCTACACAAGAGGACAGGGCAAGCAAGCAGGAGATGGAGAGCTACAGAAGGGGATGAGATATAGGAGGGGGCAGGGCAGCAAGCTAGGAGGGGAGGCAGGGAGGGAGCTACAGGAGTGTAGGGCAGCAGGTGGAGAGCTATAGGAGGGCGGCAGCAACTTACTGGCACGCGGATTCGTGCGCAGAGCTACTAGTTATAAGAATTAACCTAAATATTGAAGAATGGTGAATGGTTAATTAAACTAGATGTCTACTAGACAGAGTATTGTGTGGCTATTTCAAATCACAATTTCCATTAAGATATAACAAAAATGTTTTATAGAAAGCTTCTAAGAGAAAAAGATAAAATTTTATATATGCAATGACTACAATCACATATTATTATGATTTTAAAACTATTGTAAGAAAGGACACAAAATAATACTAGTACTTTAATTAGGGGTAGTGTTTTTTGTTTTCTTCTATTTTTCAAGCTTTTTGTGATGCTATTTTAATTGTATCTATATATATAAAAGCCTAAGGGATTAAACCATCTGTCACTATAATGTGCACTGACCACCAGGGGGCAGATAATCAATGCAGGAGCTGCCCCTTGGTGGTCAGTGCGCTCCCACAGCAAGAGTGCCACTCAGCTGATCAACCCATTCCAGTGGTCTACCAGCCCAGCGGCAGCCACTTACTCCCTTAATAGTTCCCAGGTCCAATTTCTAGGGAACAGGCCAGGCCAAAATCTGACAGCGCTACCAGCCTCCTGGAAGTTGGCCTTGGGCATTGTGGCTGCTTCCCTTCCTTAGACGTTCCACAAGCAAGAAACAACATAAAAATGGCTGCCAGGTGGCTCCCAACAACCAGCGCAAAAGTCAGCAGGACAGATCTGGATCTCAGACTGCCAAGGGCATCCCACTGCCCACCCAGATGACCAACTGCATCCCGCCCTCCCCTCACCTCCCTCCAGAAGGGCACCAGGGTTTATGGCAATGCAAGGCTCTCCTGATCGGGACTGACTGTGTGCGAGCCAGAGGCAGGCACTTTGGGGCCAGGATGAGTGGGAGCAGCAGGCAGGAGCAGCACGTGGCGTCGGATTGTAGGTTTCTGCCCGATTCCCAAAGGCCAACCCCAAGGAACCCCACCCGTGTACAAATTCGTGCACTAGGCCTCTAGTTTATAATGAAAGACATTCTGTTTAGTTTCTTTAAATGGGACTTTAAAGGTTTAAATGCAAGTATAGTTTTAATGAAAACATCTATTATGAAGAAACATGAATTATAAATGCATGCTATTTTAGAAAAAATATTTTTGCAACTTGTTATTAACCTTAAACAGCCTATCTAAAATATTTAAAAGATTTTATGTCTATTCCTCAATTTAGTTATAAAAACTTTATGCTTTTAATCAAAATGAGAGAACAGGCCTCCCTTCAATTTCAGCTTAATTTTTTGAATCAAAAACAAGCAACCATAAATATACTGGTAGTTATTTATAAATGTTGGCTTCTGAATATCTTCATTGGTTATTTCTGAATTCTGGCTTTCTGAAATAGTTTCATGCAGTCACTAGTAGAAAAAGAGGACTTGCACTATAGATAAACTATTAATACAGCTTTTGCACATTTAATGGCTATTTCAGTCACTGCCCCAGTGCACACATATGAATTAACCTACCACAAACTGGAAAAACATAATCCAAGAACAGTGTTCAAAAGTTATAGTAGTTCCAGTGTTTCATTTCAAATTATGCCCTTGATTATTACATAGTATTACATAGTATCTCATAAAAAAATAGCATGCCTTATTATTATTATTATTTTATTGATTTTAGAAAGGAAGGGGGAGGGAGGGAGAGATAGAAACACCAATGATGAGAGAATCATTGTCAGCTGCCTCCTGCATGCCTACTACAGGAGACTGAGTTCACAACCCACGCATGTGCCCTTGACTGAAATCAAACCCAGGATCCTTCAGTTTACAGGCTGACGCTCTATCCACTGAGCCAAACCAGCTAGGGCATGGACCTTGTTTTTTTTAATTTAAGAATCAGTTTAGTTTACATTCAGATAATTCATGCTCCCATAAGAAAAAATTTTATTTATATACAGTGAGAGTCATTCTCTTTTGACAGTTAGAGTTAACAATGTGTGTCACAAAATATGTTATTTGCTACGCTATTAATTAGTCTATGACCAGAAATACAAGTGCCCGGTCAAATCTCTGTGCCCCATCCCTCCTGCACATCCCCTATCATATATTCATTACACTTTATTCTAATTATGCATTACCATAGTTTTTCTGACAAGATTATAAGCTTCAGGAGAGCAGGGACTATATGCATCTTGCTTACAACTGTATACCTAAGCTAGTATAGCACAATACTCACATATATCAAGTGCTCAAAAATATATGCATAAAGAATGAATGAATGAACATATGATTGATTGATTCAAATGTCTCCAAGCTGAAAGTGACAAGCTCCCAACTTTCTCCACTCTCCCTTGGCCCAAATTACTCACTGACGTAAGTAGCCATTTTCAGTATAATAAATAATAATAATAAAATTAGTCCTAACATTTGAGTTCTTACCATACATATGCAAAATACTACATTAACTCCTTCTAGGTATTATTTTAGTTCTGACAACAACCCCATGAAAAGTCCTACTGCCTTCTCATTTTACATATGGAAAAAATGAAGGACACTAAAATTAACTCATTTACCAAAGGATCAAAGCTAGGTTTTAGATCTGGGCAATCTGGATAGAACCTAAAATGTTGATCACTATGGAACTAGGGAGTTCTCTTTTTCACAGTACTGATCAACTCAGAGCCCAGCCTGACCACTATAGGCATGGACCGCCATACTTTCCTTAGTGACAGTCATAAGTAATCCCTTTCTATAAAAAAGTTCTCTGCATAGCCGAGACCGGTTTGGCTCAGTGGATAAGAGCGTCGGACTGCGGACTGAAGGGTCCCCGGTTCGATTCTGGCAAGGGCATGTACCTTGGCTGCGGGCACATCCCCAGTGGGGGGCGTGCAAGAGGCAGCTGATTGATGTCTCTCTCTCATCGATGTTTCTGACTTTCTATCCCTCTCCCTTCCGCTCTGTAAAAAATCAATAAAATATATATATATTTTTTTAAAAAGTTCTCTGCATAAAAATCATTACCTTTCATCTGATTAATTTCTATTAAAAATGACTGAAAAAATTTTGGGGGAGTGATAGATGTGTTTAGTATCATGGTAAACATGTGGCTTCATGGGTATAGATATACTAGTATATGAGAACTTATCAAACTATACATTCTAAATACATTTAGGTTATGCTATGCCAATCAAATACACATACACAAAAAAAACCCTATATATATAAAAGCCAAAGCAACCATTTGACTGTTCAACCAGTAGCTATGATGCACACTGACCACCAGGGGGCAAACACTCCGACCAGAAGGTTAGCTTGCTGCTGGGATCTGGCCAATCAAGACTGGGTGAGATGGGCAGTACATGCCCTAGAGCAGTGGTCGGCAAATTGAGGCTCTGTTGACTAATGAGTTTGCCAACCACTGGTCTAGGGGCTTAATCACAAGAAACAACAGCCTGTAATTACTGGAACTGAGAGTCTAGGTCAGTGGTCAGCAAACTCATTAGTCAACAGAGTGGCAAACTGCACCTTACAAGCCGCATGTGGCTCATGAGCCACAGTTTGCCCACCACTGCCCTAGAGTCCTCCCCTGGTCCCACCCCAGCTCTGATGGTGCACTGGTGAGGTTCCAGATTGCAAGAGGGCGCAAGCTATGCTGAGGGATCCCACCAGTGCAAAAATCCGTGCAACGGGCCTCTAGTGATATATCAACTATATTCCATTTTTATATGTGCCAAACAGTGAGAACATCTGGTTAACAAACATTCATTTCCATGTAGATACCATTTCAGTAACAGCTAACTTTAGGAGGTACACTGTATTTGGGAAACTAACCTGTTTTGCAGTCTGGACTTGAAAACTGTGCTACCTTCTGGACTTTTCGTACTGGCTTGACCACTTTCTTCTCTTTACTTTTTTCAGCAGGCTTCTCCTTCATAGAGATGTCTTCTGAAAATCAGAAACATTTACAGCAAATATTACAATTATTTCTACCCATCTACGCTTCTTCCCCCAGTATGAAAAATCAATATAAACTATGTAACTCTTCACTGAGGCTATTGCTATGACCAATAAGCTATCAATGCCAATTCCTCTCTAATGGAAAGGTCTAAGGATTACCACTACTCCACCATTAGGTTCCAAATCTTTGTATTTATTTTTTTCAGCAAATACATGAGAAATCTAACTCGATTCCACAAACTGGAGGAAACTTTAACAGTAATGCTTTCTAGCCCAGGTTCCACAGCATTTATAGAATCTCAAGAGATAAGCACTTTCTCAGATTCAAATTTTGTTTAAAAATTCCTATGTAACTGAGATATTAATGAACTTCTAGAATAAAACTTCATAAAATACTTAATATTCTTAAATTAGGCCCTTTTATAGTTAAGTTAGAGAAATATGTCAAGTATTTCACATACAAATTATTACTCACTAATTTTTTCAATTCTAATCTGGGAATATATACAGGAGTGGGCAAAAGTAGTTTTATATAGTACAAATAAATAATACAATAATTAATAAATAAATAATACAGAAATAAGCTGTTTCACATATTCACAACTATAAACCTATTTTTGCTCACGTGTACGTGTGTGTGTGTATTGTGTGTGTGTGTGTGTATGAATTAACATCCATTACAAATAAATAAATATACTTTAAAAGAGAGAGAGAGAGCTCTGCATTCTGGGCAAAGTGGAAGTAAGTATGAGTCAAAGGCAGGAGCATACCAAACGTCTAAGAAACAGCAGGAGGCCAGTTTGCATGAAGAGAAGAAAGAGAAAAGTTGCAATAATTGGGGCTAGAGACATAACTGATCATGTATGGCTTTATAGGTCATTGTAAGAACTTCAGGTTTCACTCAAGAATGAGATGGAAAGAGTTTGGAAGATTTTGAGCAAAGGATTGATGTAATCTCAATTAAATTTTAGCAAGCTTACTCTAATAGCTGTGATGAGAACAAACTCAGATGAAAGGCAGAAGCAGGGGCACCAGTTAGAAGGCAACTGCCATAATCCAGGCAAGAGACTGATGGTGGCTTAGAGCCAGGTGGTAGTGACAGAGGTAGGTTAAGTGGTTTTATTTTAGATACATTTCAGATAACATTACATATAAGTTATGAGGAAAATATGGGAGCCAAGGGGTCTAAACAATGAGAAGAATAGGATTATCTGAGGTGGAGAGACTATCAGAGGAACAGGTTTAAGGTGTGTTCAGTGGCCCCATCTCCATTTTAGATACATTAGGCTTAAGAAATCTATTATACATCCAAAGGAAGATTTGGTGTTAGCAGCTGGACATAAGAGTCTGAGTTCAGAGGAGACATTTGGAACAGAGACAAAAATTTGGAATCATCATCAACAACAAATATTTGAAGCCCTGAGACAAGTTCATGTGTATGTAGACATATAAAAGTTTAAAGAGGAAGGGAAAGGAAGAGAGAGGAGGAGAGGGGAAGGGAGGGAGACAGATCCAAGTACTAAGAATGGGACGTCAATTTTTAGAGATCAGACAAAAACTGAAAAGGAGCAATCAGACTGAGTAGGAAAACCAAACATTTATGGTATCCTAAATGTCCAGTTAAGAGTTTTAAAAGAGTTTTAATTATGTTCAATGTTATGAGAAATCAAGATCACAAATCAAAATTAAACACTGGATTTAGCAATGTGGAAGTAGCCGATGATCTTGATAACAGCAGTTTACAGAGAAGTAGGAGCAAAAACCTAACAGAAGGGATCTGAGAGTGAAAGGAAAGAGAAAAACTAGAGGCAATCGGGCAGTGGTCTCAACCTTTCCATTTCCCTTTAACTCAGCTCCTCATGTTGTGGTGACCCCCAGCCATAAACTTATATTTGTTGCTACTTCATAACTGAAATGTTGCTGCTGTTATGGATCATAATGTAAATATCTGTGTTTTCTGATGGTCTTAGGCAATGCTGCTAACAGTTCTCAACCTGTGGGCTGCTGTAGAGCCTAAGACCATCGGAAAACACAGATATATACGTTACAATGCACAACAGCAGCAAAATTACAGTTAGGAAGTAGCAACAAAAATAATTTTATGATTGGAGTCACCACAACACGAGGAACTGTGTTAAAGGGTCGCAGCATTAGAAAGGTTGACAACCACTGGTGTGGGGAAACTTTAAGTTTTGCTGTAAATAGAAGACAAACAGGGCAGCACTTGAAGAGAGTAGGGCTAAAAGAGGAGTTATTTTATGATGGCTGAGGGAATAGCATGTTATCAAATAAAATAGTAAGTATGTTGAAAGGCATGACCTCGCAGAGGGGAAAACCTAATGATGTGAAAGAAAGGAAACTGGGCGAAAGTAATGTTCTTAAATACACAAGAGCAAATGGAATCTAAAACACAAGTGAATGGGTTGGTCTTAGCTAGGAGCACAGAGTTCATCTACCATAAAAAGAGTATAACAGACAAACCTCTTCAAGAGTTCTTTGACCTACAGCATTCTAATTATCTATAATGATGCTCTCCTGTGAGGTATATTGTTCTTATTCCTATTTTACAGATGAGAAAACTAAGGAAGAGAAGTTATATAACATAGGCAGTATACACAGCCAAGCTAATAAGTGGCAGAGCCTGAACTTGAACCCTTTCAAGCTGATTCCAAAATCTTTGCTCTTAACTATTAGATTATTAGAGGCCCTGGTGCATGAAATTCGTGCATGGGGGGAGGGAGGTGTCCCTCAGCCCGGCCTGCACCCTCTCCAATCAGGGACCCCTGTGGGATCGGGCCTAAACCAGCAGTCAGACATCTCTCTCACAATCTGGGACCACTGGTTCCTAACCTCTCACCTGCCTACCTGCCTGATCACCCCTAACCACTCTGCCTGCCAGCCTGCTCGCCCCCAACTGCCTTTCCTCACCACCGCCCCCCCCCCCAGGCTGGCCTTCTCGCTCCCAACTGCCTTCCCCTGCAGAGCTGAGGGGGACTGAGGCTGGATGAGGTGAGCCTAAGGGGACTGAGGGGGGCTCTGGCTGGATGAGGCAGGGCTGAGAGGACTGGGAGCCACCATCTTGTGAGGGTGTAATGGTCAATTAGCATATTCCCTTTTTATTAGACAGGATACTTTTTCTCCACAAGAGAAAAGAATTTCTAAATACAGCACTATAAAATTAACAGTAAAATTAAATTTTAAAAAAATTAAAAAATTAAATTAACAGTAGGAAAACTGGACTGAACACTTAAATGCCACCAAATTTATTAGAAGAAATTCTATGAAGGCTTACTAGAAAAATCTCTGGCTTTATAGTCAGAGATGACTTTGAATCTTGACTTCAATTTTTTTTTCTATTGTTGACACTATTATAGATGTTCCCATTTCCCTGTCTTTATCTCCTTCCACCCAGCTCCCAGCCCCCTTGGCTTCAATTCTTAACTACTCTTTGAAACCTTAGGAAAATTACTCTTTGAGCCTCAACTGTAAAAAACACAGAATACTAAATACTAGCATCTTGTCCAAAATCATACCAAGCGTTCAATACTTAATAACATTATGAGTATGACCTTCCTATTTCCCTCTTCCTGTCTTCCAGAAGTACCTCGTATTTCCAATCCTCTAACATTATTCCCTTCCTATAAGTTCATTTTCTTCCAGCATTTTGCCCTCATTTTAGTATCTTCTTAACTGCTGCCTGCTGATCACTC
The DNA here is from genome assembly GCA_027563665.1 of Antrozous pallidus. NCBI lineage: Eukaryota > Metazoa > Chordata > Mammalia > Chiroptera > Vespertilionidae > Antrozous > Antrozous pallidus. The sequence continues at coordinate 23,339,695 of CM050527.1, read as the reverse complement.
ACTGACCATTTCAAAGATCCCAAGAAATCTAGTAAAAGAAATAAACTTCAACTGGACTGCTGTATTTTCTTCAAACAGACCCTACTCTCCAAGTCCCTCAGTTTAAAAATAGCCTCACTTCTGTCGCATGGGCCTTGTATGCTAATTTTAACCCTGGAGCAGAGCCTAGCGGCTAAGAGAGGCTTAGGACTAAAACCACCACCACTTTAGTATACCATGTAGTTAGAAAAGGGAAATATCTTTAGCTTGGTGATCATTTTTATGTTTAAATATTTTAAGTTGGATTGCATGCATGATATAAGACTAAAAATCTTAGAAAGCTCTACTCTCACCTGTAAAGTGAAGTGCAAAGTCTCGATACAGTTCTCTGCTCATGTTTTGAAACTCGGCCTCTTGCCACACTTTGCCATCAGGTGTGCGAATCTTGGTCTCTGAAGGATTGAAGCCTAATACATATCAACACACAGAACATTCTTATCAAAGTTGCTTTGTAAGTTTTGTTCGTTATACTCTTTTTTTAAATAAGACTAATAATTAACATACTTTAAATTCCCTCTTTTAAAGTGTACATCTTAGTGGTTTGTAGTATATTTACAAAGTTATACAACTATCACCATCTAATTCCCAAGCACTTCATCTCCCTGAAAAGAAACTTTGTACACATTAGCAGATGCCCCACTCACACCGTCCCTGTTCCCTGGCAACTGTTCATCTACTTTGTATCTTTATGGATGTGCCTATTCTGGACATTTCACATAAATAGAATCATGCAATATGTGGTTTTGTGTCTGGCTTCTTCACTTAGCGTAATGTTTTCAATATTTATCCACTGTATCAGTAAGTATCAAAACTTTATTCCTTTTTATTGTCAAATGATATTTCAATGTATGGATATAGCAACATTTGTTATCTATTCATCAGCTGATGGAGATTCATCAGCTGATGGACATTCTATTTTTTGGCTACTATTAATGCCACTGCAATGAACATTTGTGTACAAGTTTTTATGTGGACATATGTTTTCAATTATCATGGGTATTATACCTAGAAGTGGAATAGCTAGGTCATATAGTAACTCTATATTTAACTTTTTGAGTACCTGTTTTCTAAAATAGCTATATTATTTTACATCCTCACCAGCAATGTTTGAGGTTTCCAATTTCCCCACATCCTCATCAACACTAGTTAATGTCTTTTTTATTACAGTCACCCTAATAGATGTGAAATGGTATCTGAAGTATGGTTTTGATTTGCATTTCTCTAATAACTAATGATGCTGAGCAAGTTTATAAGGTTTATGAGAGGAAGGCATAATTAGCTAACACATAATGTGTTGACAAATACTATTTGGAAAAAGTAAGCTTGAGGGAGATAAAGCAATATATATTTCTTCAAAAAGATTAGAAGTGGTTCTAGCTGCTTTGACTCAGTGGATAGGGCATTGGACTGAGGACTGAAAGGTCCTGGGTTCGATTCCAGTCAAAGGCATATGCCCAGATTGTGGGCTCGATCCCCAGTTGAGGGCATGCAGGAGGCAGCTGGTCAATGATCCTCTCTCATCATTGATGTTTCTATCTTTCTCTCCCTCTCCTCCTCTCCAACATCAATAAAAATATAGTTTTAAAAAAAGACTAGAAGTGGAGAAATACTAAATTAAATAAAAAATGTCAATCATAAATTATAAATATCAGAGATTTAAACTATCCTTCTCAAGACTGACAGAGAGACTACACTACTTATTCTTCTCTTTGAAGTTGGCTTTAGTTGCTAATATCTGTCAGACTTTGCCTATGACTAACTTCTAGAATAAACAAACCTTAAATGTATAATATGCATTTAATGGGTTTGATATAAATATAGCAAAAGTTTTGGACAGTGACTCCCTATCTCAGAACCAACAAGTACATTTTGACCCCTCCATTTGCTATTTGTTCTGTCAACAGTGTGGGCAATTACTACATGGTACACAAATAACTAAAAGGTATAAAAGAGTTTTATTAATAATATATTAGACCAATCAAGGATAACAGAGCAATTTTTTTTCAGGACTCTAAAGAGAAAACTACTCACAATTTTATCACAAATTAGCTAGAATTAAATGCAAATTACCTGTTTTTTAAAATCTAATTCACAATGAATGCCATTAGCAAAACAAAATAAACAATAAAACAAAACTGGTACTTTATCTAAATGTACACAGCAAAATTTGTTCTGCAGAAAAAAATAACTAAAGACACTTAGGACTATAAAAAATTACAAAAGTGGTCAGAGAAAAATTGGATTTTAGTAGAAAAATACAAAACAAATTTGAGTAGAGCAAAAACTGTCCTAGTTTGTTAATAACTTAAAATTAACAGAAGAAACAAATCTTGACAATATTTTGATTTTCATACATTTGTCTGAACTTGGAAAAATATCCACAAAAGAAAAGTTACAATGGCAGATGTTCTCATGACAAAGTCTAACATAGACTATCCTGATCAATGAATTAACTCTGTAATAAAAACTTTACGTCATGACCCTATGAAAATAAATTCAGGAACATAAAAATACAAACTTCTTAAAACCACTATATATAGAAACATGAGCAGGCTAAAAACAGATATTCTCTCTGATAGAGTTATACCAACTCTATCAATGTTGGTATAAAGGTGATTTTAATATTTGTTTTCTTAAACACAGAGGAAAAAACTCATGTCAAAACTTGAAAGTTAAAACAACTGGAATCAAATGTTAGTGCCAAAACATTCTGTAACTAAGTATTAACTCAAACTGACCGAACTGTTCTTTAAGTATTACTTATGAAAGAATTCCTAATAACAATCTAAATACAATGGCAGAATAAGAGAAATATTCTTTCATTTCTCTGAAAATGTACTAGTTCTTATTCCCTCTTTTTTTCAACTTATTAAATGTTCATATTGTGGTCCTGATGAACTTATTAAAGATTCCAATTCTGGACTCTATCCCCAGAAGTTCTGATTTAGGGCCAGTGTAGGATCCAGAAACCTGTATTTTTAACTTGCACCTTGAATTAATTTCTTATGTGTTTGAGAATCATAATCTGTTTTAAAGATAATCACCTCTACTGAAATACATCCGGGGGGGACAGAGGGATGAGGAGGCAGAAAGAGAAAGATACAGGACTGATTACAAACCTTTGTATGCGGGAGCAGGCGGTGCTGTTGCCACTTTCCTGACTTTTGCTGTCACTGAGCTATCAGCATTAACCACCATTACTGGGTGGTCAACATGACCCTGAGTCTGGCCCCGGCCATTTATTTCTTCTGAGTGTTCCCACTGTTTCCTAATCCTCTCCTTGAGTTTCTCCAGTTTGACATCATGTTGTCGCCGCTTTAAGATATCTAATCTTTGGGAATTAGAAGTACTCGTAGAAGAGGGAGAAGAGTCAGTTAGCCGTAACACTTTGGAATCAATCTCATGGCCTATGTTATCGCCAGAAGTCTTCAAATTGTTCTCATTTCCCTTTGTTCTATTAGGCTTTTCTTCCTCAGTTCTCACTGGAGCTGCCATCTTAATCAAACTTTCAGAATTCTGCAATGCATCAATTGCCGGTCGATCATTTAAAAACCTAACAACAGTATCATTCATTACAGATGATTGGGAGCTCTCAAAATCACGGCACTGTGTATTCCGTTCTTCTCGACTGCTTACCATGCGGTTCCCATTTTCAGGCTTTTCTCCGTTAACATCCACACAATATACATGCTTTGACTCTAAAGGATTGGGACTTATATTGGAAGGTGTGCCATGAACTTCCCTATTATTAAAAAATAATAATTAGTTTTAAATAAAAAGTACAAAAAACAGTCAAACTGAAATCAGTTTTACAAGTGGAGAACTCCAAACTAATTAGAGAACAAAAGATACCCAGAAATTCCAGTAGGTTAAAACTAATAAAATAACCATTACTAACATTAAGACTCAATGACCTATCAGGTTCTAAATCATAATGAACACATTATAAGAAAAATACAAAAGGTGTATTGAGAGATTTCTTTAAGAATGCCAGAAAATAATATTATAATCCAATTTTGGATATTCACTTAACACCTTTTACCAAAATGTATATTTTACTCCTTTATAAAATCTTAAGTACTAGGAAAAAAGTTCTCAAATACTGGTATTTCATGTGTATAACTTCTAAATAACATAACAAGTTAATAAATTGGGAGCAGAAATAAAGTAAAAGTACAATAAATATTTTCCTTCAAATAAATGTGTTTAGTAAAGTCAAACCTCTGTGAACCACAGACTACTCTTTTGGCAGCTTCAAACCATGTAAAGCATATCGAGAAACGCTGGGGTAAGCAAGAAGATCAGACATAGCCAAAGTACATATCACAAAGTCCACATTCTCTATTCATAAAAACACCAGCACAAGTCTTCCTTCAGAGACTATTTTTATTTTATGCATCATTCTAATAAGTTATATTTTAGGAACAAAAACAGTTTATTAAAAGGAAAGTTAATGAAGACAAAAAGGCCTCAGCAGCAAGAACACATGAATCATGAAAAAACACCCCAAAATTATAAAAGCACACATAACAACAACCTGGACATGCAATGTCTAAAAGAGTAGACATTTGTGGCTATTGAGCACTTGAAATGTGGCTAGTCCAAATTGTGATGTGCTATATAAATCACATATGAATTCAAAAGATTTGAAGCATTAACAAAAAAATGATGCATGTGTGCATGTAACTACTAAAAAATGTTTAGATTACACATGTGGCTGCATTAATGGGATTATTGTATAGCACTGACGTTTCACTTAAAGGCTTCAATCTTAAAAAGGGAAGGACATTGAAAAGAAAGGAGGACAGGAGGAAAAGAATTAATTCACTCACTAAATATATGCTAAATACATATAAGGGTATTCACTATACAATTTTTTCTGCATTTCTATAAATATGAAAATTTACATAATAAAATTTTGGAAAAATATTTATGGAATACCTAGTAAATGATACGCATTAAGACAGGGCTTTGAGAATAAGACAGATTTACAGCCTTATATAAACTAATGCAATGGGTCGATATAAAAACAAAATATAATGCAAATATGAAAATGCTCTAGTGAAGGAAGTTATATAATATTGTGGCAGCACAGAAGAAGGGTTAAATAGGCTGGGGGAATGAAGTGGGATAGAAACACATCTCATCATGTTTCAGACAGATGGTGATAAAAGATGAATCTGAAGTGATAAATGTAGTTGAGTTGGCCAGGTAAAGGGCATTCTACCGACAGTTATCTTATAGGCATTTTTTTCTTAAAAGATGCATAATTTATACAATTTTTAAATATTAAGTAGTATTCTTAGCAGAAAGAACATTAGAATCTATATAAAAAGTCAGTAATTTAGTTTCAATTATGATAGTTTTTACATTTCTAGGCAAGTTGCTTAAATATTTTTGTGGTTCAAGATTCTGAACTCTGATTATTTTTCAAAATTTCCTTTTCCTTTTTTCTAAACTATGAACTTTTAACCAGATTAAGTCCACGGCCTTCTCTTTACATTTCTTTCCACCATTTTGATTATTGTAACACTAGTGACAACTCCCAAATTTATATTCCCAGCCCTGACCTTTCTGCACACGTTCCTATCCAAATTTTCAAGTGCCTACTAAATATTTTCACCTAGACATTTCAAAATTGCATCAAATTGAACTATTGAAAATGTAACTCATAATCCACCTCCATATTCCAAATTCTTTCTCTCAAATTTAAAAGTACAAACATACCCATTACTATCAAGCAGCATCATGCAACGCCTTGATTTATTGATTGGCACTTCAAAATACTAAAAGTGCTTATATAAGCAACAAAGAAATATAAGGGTCAGTGTTTATTACTTACTACTATTTGCTATACTAACAGCACAAACACATTTATGTCATTGGTAAAATGTCCCTCAAAGACAAAATTTGATAATTTTATCTGTTGAATAATCTAAATTATCACCTAACCAAAAACACAAAAAGCATTTTTTATCATCCATACTATCAAAATTCATTCGTTAAACTTGAACATCTAACTAAATAAGTTGCTGAAAGGAGCTACAGGAAAAGGTAAAACAATAAATCAACCCACATTCTCAAGAAGAAATTTTAGGTAACTGATTAATGAAAAAAAAGAAAAAAACTATGCTATACAAAGTTCATTATGTATAATATTCCATATGAGATATTAAGGGGGGGAAAGAACCACATTTCCTGAGTAATCTGTCTTTAGAAACATACTTATTACAATGGTGGTATCAGCCTGGAACAAATATTACTACTACTTCCCTTCTCAAATATTTAATCAGTAAATGTAGAAAGTCAGTATTTCAGAATATATTTATTTATTTATTTTTGAAAAATGAAAAGGTAATAATACCAGAGCCAGAGTGCTATGAAAAAGTCAGAAAATAAACTATAATCTTACTGTAAATATAACAGGATAGCCCTATTTGATAACTTTTTAAAGAAAAACAATACTAACCTATAAGAAGCCAAAGGTTCACGGAATTCCACACGATTATTTTTCTTTACATTACTTTCCAGGGTGGTAACTCTGAGAGGACTACGAGATTTCTCTTTCCGTGATTTAGAAGACTTGGAGGCTGGAGCATTAAGCCAAGAATCATCCAGGTATCTACCACCTGGAAAGGAAAAAAATCTGTGAGAACATATGATATAAAATACTATTATCTCTGAATCTGGCAAGGATCTAAGAAAATAACTTAGGCATCATTTATTTCTGAGATCTCTAGTTGGATATTATATAAGTAGATAGAAAAAATTCAGGCTATTTAAAGTAATTACAGTAACTCAAATCTATTGAGAAAGATTACATTCTGTGCAAACAATGCAAAATAAAATTCAACATAGAAAATTTCTTTTTGTCAAAGGCTCTCATTCACTTAAAAAAGGAAATATCAGCCGAAACCGGTCTGGCTCAGTGCATAGAGCATCAGCTTGTGGACTGACGGGTCCCGGGTTCTATTCCAGTCAGGGGCACATGCCTTGGTTGCAGACACATCCCCAATGGGAAGTGTGCAGGAGGCAGCTGATGGATGTTTCTCTCTCATCGATGTTTCTAACTCTCGATCTCTCTCCCTTCCTCTCAGTAAAAAAATCAAAATATATATATATTTTTTAAAAAAGGAAATATCAGATAAAACCTAAAAGATTCACAGATTTTTTTAAAAAAATCACAATTTCAGTGGAAAGTACTAATCTGCACATTTTAGTCCACTAATTAGAAAACCAAAGAATTAAATACATGAAAAATAAACAAAAAAATATTGGCATTGTTTGAATTTGTGATAGTATCTATAAGCTAGATATCCTATTTATGATTTTAAACTCCAACAAAAGATATAAATCTTATTAAGCCAACTAAATTTCAAAGTGACATAAAGACCTGTGAATTTCTTTAAAAAAAAAAAAAAAAAGACATATAACCCCAAAGGCTCAAAATCAAATTCTCACCACTAAAAACAAATGAAAGTTCACTGTCAAAGGTGATGCAGTGGTGCTTAAGTCCCTAATCAATCAATGAGGAACAAAGCACCCACAGTCACTAAATTTGAGGCTGCTTCATAACTAATTTAACACCAAAGGAAAAATGAAGACGTATAGTCTCTGACAAGGGAGCACGCAAATACATGGGACTATAAGAAGAAATTAAACTGAATCAAAACCAACAGGAAAATTGTATATTAAATATACCCAGTAACTTCATACATACCTTTTCTACTTATTTTTCGGGTAGCACTTGAAGAAGATTTCTTGGTATCCATGACAGAATCAAACATAGCTGTACTTGTAGGGGTGACTTCTAATTTGTTTTCAATGTGTCTCAGCTAAAATGAAATACCATTACAACAAATAGGTTAATTCTGTAAATAGCCAATTACTATCAAATTACAGTTATTTAAAGCTATATTGCGCAATACCTTTCTCCAAAAGGAAAAATACCTCTGGAATATTTTACTTTAATGAACAAAAATATAGTGTTTTCATTATTTACTACTTCAGCTATAAGAACAATTGGCCCAATGCTGCCCAAATTTAGACAAGAAAACCAAAAAGATTCTGATGTATATCAAAGACTTTCTATTTGTCTTGACCTATCTTTTAATTGTTTTTTATTAAAGCAGTAAAAATGTTCTGACATTATATGCTATGTATCATTATGCATAGATCTTGTGCATGTTACATGCAAAAATTAGGAAAGAATAATTCAGCCATACTAAAACTTAAGAGTACTACTGAAACAGCCACAACTTTTTATAGTCTTTTGTCTGTAAAATAAGTTTCACAATAAGGATAAAAATAACGATAGAATTCGGGTTTCTATACAATTTACAATATAGGTCAATTTTTGGTGTAACCATCAATATTCTCAATGATTTTAAAAAGCATTTTCCCTTAAATAGTAATCATTTGTAGTAATCAAAATGGTAGAAAAAATGTATTTAGATCTATTAAACAAAAAAGTTATAAAAAAACAAATTAAAATAATAAAAATTCCACCACAGAGACAAAAAAACTTTGTAAAAATTCTGACTTGTCTTCTTCTGAATCTTTGCAGTCCATGTACTCACAAACGTGAAGTAATCCCATCATAGCTCTGTATCGGGCTTCCTTCATTTATGAGCCCCTTATCGCCCTTAAAAATTCTTTTTCAAAATCCAATCATTTTGAAAAAACAACTAAATTAGTTTAGCTCTAAATTAAATTGCATTACAGATGTTTAATGTTCACGTAGAGGAGAGAAAATATAGCTCTGGCCAGGTGGCTCAGTTGGCTGGAGTATCTTTCTATACACCAAAAGGCTGCGGATTTACTTCCCAGTCAAGGCACATATTTAAGTTGTGGATTCGATCCCTGGTCAGGGCGTGTACAGAAGGCAAGCAATTGATGTTTCTCTCTCTGACCCTACCTCTCTCCCTAAAATCAATTAAAAAAACATATCCTCAGATGAATTGCTATTAATGACGTCAGAATTTGACCCTGCACCCTGGTGGTTTTGCTCAGTGGTTATAGAACTGGCCTGCCTGCATACCTCAGTTTTAGGTTCCTCTGTCCCTGTAGGAAGAAGTAAGGGAAGCAACCAACTGATGTGTCTGTCTTACATCAATGTTTCTCTCTATCTCTCTCTCCATCCTCCCTCCCTTCCACTCTCTTTAGAAATCAATGGAAAAAACATCCTTGGGTAAGAATTAAAAAGAAAAATTTGACCCTGCATTATAACCAAATGTAGGTTACAGTACATTTTCCAGATTGGTTTTTAAACCAGTTTAAAATATTAGGAGACAGAAAATAACATCCTATCTAATAAAAGAGTAATATGTAAATCAACTACCTCCGATCAAGCCACGCCCACCAGCCAATCAGGAGCAAATTATGCAAATAAACCCCAACCAAAATGGCTGCCGCCATTGAGAGCAGGAGAGAGGCTTGGGTTTCCCCAGCAATGGAGGAAGCCAAGCTTTCTGCCTACCATTGCCAGCCTACACTTTCACTAAATGCTACAAAGTTTCAATTATAGAAGATACATAATCCCAATAGAAATGGCAGCAGACACAGAGCTGGAGAAAGAAGAGGCTAGGGTTGCTGGGGCAATAGAGGAAGCCAAACTTCTGCAGCCCTAGCCTAGGCCTCCACTCTAGGTTACAAAGCTTCAAACAGAAATGGCTGTTGCCACGGAGTGAGCAGAAGGCTTGGCTCCGCTCCAGGCTACAAAGTTTCCATTGTAGAACATAAATTAATCCCAGATCCCAAGGCCTCCACTTGGGTCGCTGGAGGGTGTGGCCAGCCTGAAAACCACCATAGGCCCTTCACCCAGGACACCCCATGCCCCAAGAGAATCCCCACCCTGATCCAGGACACCCTTCGGGGCAAATCAGCTGGTCCCCACCCATGCACCAGGCCTCTATCCTATCTAATAAAAGTGTAATCTGCAGATTGACCATCACTCCAACACACGAGGGCTGCCCCCATGTGGTCAAAGATCCTGCCCCCATGTGGACACAAGATGGCCACTACAAGATGGCCAGTAAAGGAGGACAGTGAGAGGTTTCAGGCCTGCAAGGGAGGGCAGTTGGGGGCAATCAATCCTGCAGGGGAGGGCAGTTAGGGGTGACCAGATCGGCAGAGGAGGGAAGTTGGGTGCAAACAGGCTGGCAGGAGAGCAGTTAGACATCAATTAGGCTGGCAGAGTAGTGGTTAGGGGGTGATTAGGCTGGCAGGCAGAAGCAGTTAGGGGCAATCAGAGAAGCAGGCAGTCGAGCAGTTTGGATCTAGCAGTCCTGGATTGTGAGAAGGATGTTTGACTGTCCATTTAGGCCCAATCCCTTGAGGGGTCCCAGATTAGAGAGGGTACAGGCTGGGCTGAGGGACACCCCCCCTGCACCCTTGTGCATGAATTTTGTGCACCAGGCCTCTAGTCCTATATAATAAAATAATAATATGCAAATCGACTGAATGGCAGAACAGTTGGTCAGCGGGGGATGGGGCCGGCGAGCTGGCAGTGCGAGGCCAGTTAAGGCAGGTGCCATCAGGCAGAGGGGACAGCAATTGGGGATGGAGGGACAATGGGGAGGGGAGGGCCAGCCACTTGCTAGCTGGCGCCCTTCCGATTGACCTGTCGGTCGCTTCCTGCAGAAGGAAGCCAGACAGCAGCTTAGGCCTGCTCAGGGCAGCAGGCCTAAGCTGTCAGTCGGACATCCCCTGAGGGTTCCCAGACTGCGAGAAGGCACAGGCTGGACGGGCTAAAGGAACCCTCCTGAGTGTACAAATTTTCATGCATTGGGCCTCTAGTATTCAAATAATAAAGAAGTAGGTGATTCAAATTCAGATAGAATACAAAAGAAAACAAAAAGGACATATTAGAAGATGAATATGCCCAGAGAGCAAATGAAAAAGGAAGGAGTCTCCCTTTGAAGGGAGTATGCATCACATGCCATACGTGTTTGTTTTACTAAACTCCTGACAAAAGTGGACACAAATGAGAATAGGTTGCTCACAGTCATTCTTCAGTAATGCTGAAAGAAAACCTTCTATTACTTCCACAAAAAAAAGAAGAGATAATTCACAGTCCATTCAAGAACTAATTGCTCCTTTTATTTCCTGATTGAGCCCTTTACATAGACTTAGCTCCAGCTTCCCAAATTCATTCTGTTTTAAATCTTCATTTCAACACACCAAATGAGCAAATTTAATAAACAAGAATGAATAGCAGAAATTATTTTAATATTAGATATGTCATAGTGTTAATGTTCCAGATACCTAAAGTGTCTTGATTATTCTTTTATTATTTAATAGCTGTCATTAATGTTCATTTTGTAATATATGGTATGTAATTTCTTACTAAAATGTCAACATTATTATGTTACCAAAAGCACTATAGAAAAAAATTTAATTTATTCAATCACAACAAGTAATCGATTTTAAAACAGAAAGAAATTGAAACTATAACTACTTACAGCAGCCGTGGTCTGAGAAAGTGCATCCCACGATGTGGTTATATCTGCCGGGAAACATGGACATTTACTGAATCAAAAGCTCTGAGTAGATCTTGGAATCTGCATTTTAATAAGCTCTCAAATACATTCAAAAGTTTGAAACCCACTTTATTAGGCAGAACTGTTCTCCAACAAGTGCTGTACTATATTGAGCCAAAACATGGTTCTTCACCCATCCCATAATGTTGAGCTTCCTCATACAGTATACAGTTGAGTTGTATTAGACACTGGTCCTATTAGTCCTTAGGACAGCTGGACTAACCCCCACCCACACTCCCATTTCACATCTCCAACAATGAGCTGAACAAATACAAAATTTTGCATTGTATGGTAAATCACGTTATGTATATAGATTAGAAACCTACACCTAAAATCTTTCATGTAACAGCCCTTCACATAGGCCACATATTTCCCCTTAGTCATCCTTCTCTAGGATATTTTCATTTCCTCCAAACGCTCCTTATGTGACATGATTTCCATATCCCTCAGAAACCCAATAATCTTCCTCCAGATGTACTCTAGTTTGTCCATATCCCTCAAAAAAAATCACACTCTAAATTATAGTTACCCCCAAAAGCATCATTTTAAAGAGTGCAACGAGACTATTATTTTTCCCTGTGCATCACAGGTGTATATTAAGAGCTATGTCATATTACTTAAGTCAGAATTTCTAAGAAATTGTATAAAACTAGTTTTACCTATACTGATTCTTTTTCAAAAAAGATTTTTTTGCTTTACCATGGGGTGCCTTAGAAGATGAGTTACCTTGTATCTTTAAAACAAGATTAAAATTTTAAAATAGAAAATATTTTTTAAACTGTATTAAGCATACATAAAAAATTTTAATTATTCCCTTTTATAAATCAAAGCATGTTTATAATTTTCATTTATTGATTAGTTCAGAATTTTATACATATGACCTAAACAAGGGATTAATAAATTCAATTTAAAAAACATACAAATCATACCTTGAACAGTATCCTTGCTTTGGGAGTTCCTTGGATTTGGTAAAGGCACCTCTTTTGATTTGCTGCTCCTCATCTTGCCAATTTACCTGCAATAATATCATCAGTATTCATTGAGCATCAATATAACAATGTTAGTAAAGAAAATGCCCTTACTTATCTTGTCTTTCATAAAGTCAGGAAAGGATTTTGTCCTCTCGAAAAATTATCTTTATACCCTCAAGAATTCCTGAAATCTATCTAAATAGGTCTGTTCTTCCTGTCATATACATACACACACACACACACACACACTAATAAAAGGGTAATATGTTAATTAGACTGGGTCAACCGGACATCTTCTGGTCATCCTTCCAGACAAAGCCACAGTGGCGGGGGAGGGGGGGGCCTGAGGCAGAGGTGGTTAGGGATGATCAGGCAGGCAGACAGGCAGGCAGGTGAGCAGTTAGGAGCCAGCAATCCTGGCCTGTGAGAAGGATGTCCAACTGCAGGTTTAGGCCCGATCCCCTAGGGGTCTCGGATTGGAGAGGGTTCAGGTGGGGCTGAAGGGACCCCTGCCCCATGCACAAATTTCTTTTATTTATTTATTTATTTATTTATTTATTTATTTATTTATATTTTATTGATTTTTTACAGAGTGGAAGGGAGAGGGATAGAAGTCAGAAACATGGATGAGAGACATCGATCAGCTGCCTCTTGCACGCCCCCTACTGGGGATGTGCCCGCAGCCAAGGTACATGCCCTTGCCGGAATTGAACCTGGGACCCTTCAGTCCGCAGTCTGACGCTCTATCCACTGAGCCAAACCGGTCTCAGCCCCATGCACAAATTTCATGCACCAGGCTAGCATATATATATATATATATATATATATATATATATATATATATATATATATATAATTTTTTTAAAAAGATGACTGTGGAAAAGCACAATGAAAAAAATCTCTTCATAGAAAAAAGTGAATCTAATATGTCAAAACTCTATCTTTAAAGTATAAAGTTTAGCTGAAACCGGTTTGGCTCAGTGGATAGAGCATCGATCGGCCTACGGACTGAAGGGTCCCAGGTTTGACTCCGGTTGAGGGCATGTGCCTTGGCTGTGGGCACATCCCAGTAGGGAGTGTGCTGGAGGCAGCTGATCAATGTTTCTCTCTCATCGATGTTTCTGACTTTCTATCCCTCTCCCTTCCTCTCTGTAAAAAAATCAATAAAATATATTTAAAATAATAATAATAAAGTATAAACTTTAACTTGCAAAATGCCTTTTCTAACTACTTTAAAGTGTTCACCAAATCAAACAGATTTGGTTGAACATTGTCCCATGCACCAAGAGGTCACTGGTTCAATTTCTGGCATATGCCCGGGTTCCCAGCTTAATCCCTGGAGGGGGTGTGCAGGTGGTAACTCATTGATGATGTTTCTATCCCTCTCTTCCTCTCCCTTCCTCTAAAATAAAAAACAATAACACATTTTTTTAATTGAAAGGTAAACAATACTATCTTTAAAATATTTCTCTGTGCCAGCCTGTGTGGCTCAGTAATCGAGCATCAACCCATAAACCAGAAGGTCCTGGTCGATTCCAAGTCAGGGCAACATGCCCGGGTTGAGGGCTGGATCCCCAGTAGAGGGCATGCAAGAGGCAGTTGATAGATGATTCTCTTATCATTGTGTCTCTCTTTTCCTCTCTCTATAAAATCAATAAAAATATATTAAAAATATTTGTTATGGCCCTAACTAGTTTGGCTCAGTGGACAGATCATTGATCTGCGGACTAAAGGGTCCCAGGTTTAATTCCAGTCAAGGATATGTACCTTGGTTGCAGGTACATCCCCAGTGGGGGTGAGCAAGAGGCAGCTGACTGATGTTTCTCATCTATGTTTCTAGCTCTCTATTCCTCTGCCTTCCTCTCTGTAAACAATCAATAAAATATATTTTAAAAAAATATGTTATGGTACATAAAATATGCCTCTATACAGCTGCTGAAAAAATTTTTATATTTCCCCAAGTTCATTCTCTCTATGGTAAAAATATTCCTAAAGTATTCTTCTCCTAATCTCTTCTTCATACTCAACCAAAATTATCTTTCTAAAACAGAACCTAGCAAATCTGCTTTTATAACTCTTCAATGACTATCACCTATGGGACAAAGTTCCAAATTCTTAGCATGGTAGAACTTGGGAGGCCTTCACAACCTTAATTCACAATCTTAGTCCTTGCTGTCTTCATTGTATACCAATTGTTCCTATCAAATCACCATACCTAGAGAGCATTCTCTGAGCATCCAGAAATTTGCATTTTCTCCATTATCATCTTTTTCTAAATTTTCTCTGGCAGTAATACCCTTCAAAGCCAAACTAATGTCATCTCCTATAAGCCTTCCCAGATTCCTTGAACAGAATTACTACTTTCCTGGTTTCCATAGCACTCTGTGCACTTTTTATATCCCTTATAATTACACACACACACACACACACACACACACACACACACCATTCATTCATTCGTTCATTCATTCATTCATTCAATAAACATTAGTTGAACTTACTTAACCTTCACAATATAATGGAAGGGACACATAAACAAATAGTTAATATACAGTGTGATGATTATATCATAAAGTTACAAATGGGACAATGATATATGTTGTCCCCACAAGGCTGTCCTTAAGGACTCTATCTTCTGATTCATCTTCATATCAATAGAGGCCCTCAATGAACAGATAAACAACTAGCAATGTTAGAAGCTATTGGGATCTCAATTTACACAGAAACGAATAAAGAAACAAAGGCAGGGTTGGCAATGAAAGAATTAATAGAAATGGGAGGGGGATAAATCAATAAAAATAACAAAAAAATAACAAAAAAAGACAAAAGAAAAAGAAGAGGTGGTTAAAAAGCCAGGCTGGAAAATTACTCATAAAAAAAGGAAAAGAACACACATATACTACTAGGTCCATAAGGCAGGAAAACAAAAGAAATGAAAAACAGAGAAATGGAATTCATATACTAATTTGCATGTAGCCTGTAAAACTTTATGATAAAATTACAAGGCACACACACACACAAAGCATAATTATTCTTGTTGATGATAAGAGAAAAGAACAGGGCTACAGGTGTCCATATAATAAGCTAAATTGTATGATGTCATGGAAACAATGAGAGTCAGATGATAAAAAGCACATCATCAATATGAATCAGACTACAGCAAAAAAGCCCTTGCTCTTGCTATACCCAAGTAAAAGCCTTATTATGAGGCCAAGAAAAATAGTACAAGAACTATGTATAAACTGTATTGGAGATTCACTTATTTACTCTCTGAACATGAACAAGGTAATGAAAAGTTAAACTGGAGCAATAAAACACTGCCATCTAGACTCATTGATCCGCGCAAACTACTCAGAAAGCAAGAAGGTGTTTCTCCCAGCTACTCTCCCAGAGCAAAAATTAACTACCAGCCCGGCCAGTGTGGCTCAGTGGCTGAGCATCAACCTATGAACCAGGAGATCATCGATTTGATTCCCAAACAGGGCACACGCCTGGGCTGCAGGCTCGATCCCCAGTAGGAGGCATATAGGAGGGCAGCCAATCAATGATTCTCATCATTGATGTTTGTATCCCTCTCCCTCTCCCTCTCTGAAACCAATAAAAATATTTATTAAAAAAATAATTAACTACCAGACCCATGGCTTCAATCTTACACACACACACACACAAAATCTTAAGTGTTTCTTGGAGTGGAATGGTGTGGCCCCCAGTTAAATAGACTCTTTGCAGGAATTACTAGAGAAATAATACTACGTACCAGGCTACAACTAGGCAAACACACCTACCTTGTTAAGAATTCTGTGTCGCCCTAGCCAGTTTGGCTCAGTGGATAGAGAATTGGCTTGCAGATCAAATGGGCCCAGGTTCGATTCTGGTCAAGGGCACATGCCTGGGTTGTGGGCTCGGTCCAATGTGCAGGAGGCAGCCAATCAATGATTCTCTCTCATCACTGATGTTTCTATCTCTCTTCCTCTCCCCTCCTCTCTGAATCAAAAGAAATATATTTTTAAAAAAAGAATTCCATGGTTTGGGCCAGTGTGGCTCAGTGTAGGCCTATGAACCAGGAGGTCACCGTTTGATCCCAAGTCAGGGCACCATGCCTTGGTTGCAGGCTCAATCCCCTGTAGGAGCCATGCAAGAGGCAGTTGATAAATGATTCTCATCACTGATGCTTCTATCTCCCTCTCCCTTCCTCTCTGAAATCAATAAAAATATATTTAAAAAAAAAAGAATTCTGTGTTTGTTAGCAATCAAGTTCCTGGATTCTGAAAGTGTGGCGATGTTTGTGAGTGCCCATCCCCAACAGACCTAAATCCAGCCTGACCTACACTGAAGCCCAGTAGCAAAGATGCAAGGTATACACTGTCCAATGGACAGTAAGCAGCCAGAATCCGAACACGGAAACTGAAATAACTGAAAACAGAAATGTAGGCACATTGTCCTAGATCATATTTGATTAATTCAACCAGGAAAATTAATGTATTCCTTCTCCTGAAATCCATACCATACCATTCCTTCTTAAATCCTATAGGTAGCTGAAACCGGTTTGGCTCAGTGGATAGAGTGTCGGCTAGCAGACTGAAAGGTCCAAGGTTCAATTCTGGTCAAGGGCATGTACCTTGGTTGCGGGCACATCCCCAGTGGGGGGTGTGCAAGAGGCAGTTGATCGATGTTTCTCTCATCGATGTTTCTGACTTTCTATCCCTCTCCCTTTCTCTCTGTAAAAAATCAATAAAATATATTAAAAAAATAAAATCCTATAGGTAAAAATGAACTATAAGGAGGCAGTGGGGCTCCTAACACATTTATCTCCCTCTCTATTATCATCTCTGACTCTTTTACTCTCTAGTATAGTCTCACTTAAGAAAATTTGCTTAAAGAAACATTTAGCCAAAACTGGTTTGGCTCAGTGAATAGAGAGAGCATCAGGCGTCGGCCTGTGGACTGAGAGGTCCCGGGTTTGATTCCAGTCAAAGGCATGTGCCTTGGCTGTGGGCACATCCCCAGTGGGGGGTCTGCAGGAGGCAGCTAATCGATGTTTTTTTCTCATCAATGTTTCTAACTCTCTATCCCTCTCTCTTCCTCTCTGTGAAAAATCAATAAAATATATTTTTAAAAAAAGAAACATTAATATCTATTACCTAAAAAATATATTTGGCATAGTCTCTTTAAACATCAGTCGTGTAATTTTCTTTTTTCCCATTCACCTCTTCTTTTCTTTTTTATTTTTTTATATATATTTTATTGATTTTTTTTTTTTTACAGAGCAGAAGAGAGAGGGATAGAAAGTCAGAAACATGGATGAGAGACATCGATCAGCTGCCTCTTGTACGCCCCCTACTGGGGATGTGCCCGCAGCCAAGGTACATGCCCTTGCTGGAATCGAACCTGGGACCCTTTAGTCCGCAGTCCGACGCTCTATCCACTGAGCCAAACCGGTCTCGGCTCACCTCCTATTTCCTTTTACAATTATTTTCCCTTTTAATTTTGTTTTCCAGATTAATCTCTTATCTGATAATCTCTCCTTCCTTTCTCACCTTTAATTACCCTATTTTTATATCTATTATTCATATCTATACTACACGTTTATGATTAACTTTTCTAAATCTAAAAAGGTATAATCTCTATAAATAAAACTAAAATAAAATTTCTCTAAAAACTCAAAAAGACGTTTACCACACACTGAGTGAAATATTCAATATATCCCTACAAACACATCTACAAAAATACATACATCTGAATATACACTTATTAAAACATAGTATATAACACTTGGCTTATTTTTTAAATCTGGGTACGTGTGAATTGGTATTAAGGTTAATGCACAAAATATGTCTTTGATAAGTCAGTATATTGTCAAAATGAATCTTTATTCATAAAGTCATAGTATCTGCTAATAGTTTTATATATGTCAAACAGGACCACAGAGAAAATATCCTTTGTTGTATTTAAATATTTTTAAAATAACAATACTTTAGCCGAACCGGTTTGGCTCAGTGGATAGAGCGTCGGACTTCGGACTGAAAGGTCCCAAGTTCGATTCCGGTCAAGGGCATGTACCTTGGCTGCGGGCACATCCCCAGTTGGAGGTGTGCAGGAGGCGGCTGATCGATGTTTCTCTCCCATCGATGTTTCTGACTTTCTATCCCTCTCCATTCCTCTCTGTGAAAAATCAATAAAATATATTTAAAAAATAAAATAAAATAAAATAACACTACTTTAAAATTATCCCCTCCCCCAATTCAACTTCTGTAGTTTTTATGCCTATGAGGAAAACTCTCCCAAATAACCCATATGTATTCCCAATCATTCCCACTGCAAGTGAACTTCAGAGCAGCCACACTGCCTTCCTCCAAGCAGCTGCAGAGTTCTTGTCTCCTAAGCCTGTTTTCTCAAGCAGCTCTAGAAACATCACCTGGATAACATGTTAGCAATTGAGGCTCCACCCACAGTGATTCTGAATCAGTGAATCTCATTCAGAAGAGGAAAAAAACAAAATAAAAAACCTGTATTTTTTTAAATGTATTTTTATTGATTTTAGGTCACTAGGAAGAGGGAGAGATAGAAACATCAATGATGATAATCACTGAATGGCTGCCTCCTGAACACCCCCTACTGGAGATCGAGCCAGCAAACCAGACATGTGCCTTTGATCAGAATCCAACCTGGGACCCTTCAGTCTGCAGGCTGATGCTCTATCCACTGAGCCAAACCAGCTTGGGGGAAAAAAACCAAAAAACTGTTTTTTTAAAAAAATAATTCTTAATTGTTGAAGCATTATATGTTTCCCCTTTTTCCCCTATTGGCCCCCTCCAGCCCACTGCCCACCCCCCTACCCCAGGCCCTTATTGCCCCATTTTCTATGTCCATAGGCCATGCATATATGCATACAACCTCCCATCCACCCACCCTCCCCCTCCCAGATTCCCCACTCTGTTCCATGCTTCCATGTCTCTGAATCCACTCTGTTCATCAGTTTGTTACTTAGATTCCACTCTTGTGATACTTGTCTTTCTCTGATTGACTTAGCTTCACTTAGCATCCTACTCCCCAGGTCCCTCCATGCTGTCTCAAATGGTAAGAGACTTCTTTTTTATTGTTGCACAGTATTCCATGGTATAAATGTTCCACAGATTTTTTTATCCACCCATCTACTGATAAACCCTGTATTTTTAAAGGTCCACAAAGATCCCAAAATGCAGAACTACAGCCCAAGATTTTCAATTCTACTTCTAAAGTCTGAAGCCTCCAAAAAACACTGTTGATTTCATAAAGATTAGCATCGGTAGAGAGAACTAATCCTATTTCCCAATCACCTGAGAACAACTCTCTTCTAAAGCTCCAGAAACTTGACAGCAACAATCCCTTTAAACCAGAAGTAAAAATTACAGACCTCTAACATTACGAGGGGTCCATGGGGACAGTTAATAATCATAACTATCATTTTCTGTGTTCTTCCTCTGTGGGCCAAGCATTGCATAGTTTTCCATATTTTTTTCTCATCTCTATTACAATCCATATGTCTATTTTACTGATGAAGAAACAGTATCAGACCAAAGAACTAGTCTAAGGTCATTCAGCTAATATGTGACAGAACAGGAAATTAAATCAATCTCTCTCTCTCTCTCTCTTTCTCTCTCTCCCCCTCTCTCACCTCTGGAAGCCTCTAAAGGTTATTCACATAATGCTTCTCACAATATTTAAACTCAGCCACCATCTATAACACAGCCCCCTATCCTCTCTCGTAATTTCATCATAAGGCACCCTACTTTCCCACCTACATTCTATACTCTTTAGAACTTCTGTACCATTAACTTCAATGCATTTTTAACTTCTTTTAGAGAATGCTCAACTAACCAACATGCCTCAACTGTTATCAAATTCACCCCAAAAAACAGAGCTTCCTAACATATGTCTTCAGATTAAGCTTTTTATTTTCACTTCCCTCCTAAACAGAACACGTGAGATGTTTTAGCAGACTCCTTGGCCCCCAGTGCAGCATCAGACTGTGTTCTTCTATACTCTTGAAAAACCTTTCCCTCAATCTGACCCCTGCCACCCATTCACTTAACAAATATTTACTGAGTGCCAAGTATGTAGTAGAATGAATAGTGCCTAGCAGTGGGATATAGCTATTAAAAGAACAAACATGAGCCCACACTCAAGCAGTCTAAAAGCTTGCTTAGCACCCTGGCCGGTTTGGCTCAGTGGATAGAGCATCAGCCTGCAGACTAAAAGGTCCCAAGTTCGATTCCGGCCGAGGGCACATGCCCGGGTTGTGGGCTCGATTCCCCCCCCGGTAGGGGACGGGCAGGAGGCAGCCAATCAGTGCTTCTCTCTCATCATTGATGTTTCTATCTCTCTCCCTTCCTTTTGAAATCAATAAAAAATATACTAAAAAAATCAAGGGCTAAAAAAATTTTTTTTAAAAGCTTGCTTGGAAGCTTGGAAGGTGGATATTCAACAAATATTACAAACCAGAGGTCCGGTGCATGAATTAGTGCATGGGTGGGGTCTGGCTGGCCCTCCCCCATCAGAGTCGATTGCACTGCACCAGCCGGTGGGAGGGACCATGGGCAGTTGGCAGGCCAGCCCCAACCCCTGGTCCAACTCACAGTCAAGGGGACAATTTACATATTAGCCTTTTATTATATAGGACTAGAGACTTAGTGCACAAAATTCATGCACTGGAGGAGGGGGGTGTCCCTCAGCCCAGCCTGTGTCCTCTCACAGTACGGAAGCCCCGCGATCGATCGTCCACTGGGTAGCCTGGGCCTTCCCTCTTTGGGATGATCCATGACAGGGCTCCACAATGGATTGTCCCAAAGAGGTAGGCCCTGCCCACCTGGCTGGGGCTCCGAGATGGATCACCCCCACAGAGGAAGGCCCCGCTGACTTGCTGCAGCACCACCCGGGGTAGCCTGAGCCTTCCTCTTCAGGGCAATCAGTCATGCCCCACAGAGGGAGCCCCCACCCACCTGATACAGCCCACCAGTCGGTGGCCTGAGACTTCCTCTTTAGGGCAATCATGGAGCCTGATTGCTCCACCAACAAGTGGCCTGGGTGTCCCTCTGCAGGGCGATCATGGGGCAATGGCCAGGCCCCCGACCAATTACATCGCACCTGCCTTGGCTGGCCTGGCAGCAGTGGATGTCATAGTTGGTAGTCAGTCATTTTGCAAATTGTTGTTTGATTTGCATATTACGCTTTTACTGTTATACTAGAGGCCCGGTGCACGAAATTCATACACAGGGGACAGGGGATGTCCCTTAGCCCAGCCTGCACCCTCTCCAATCTGGGACCACTCAAGGGATGTCCGACTGCTGCTTTAGGCCCGATCCCAGTAGGATTGGGCAGTTGGACATCCTTCTCAAATCCAGGACTGCTGGCTCCAAACTGCTCACCTGCCTGCCTCCCTGATTGCCCCTAACCACTTCTGCCTGCCAGCTTGATCACCCACTAACCACTACCCTGCCAGCCTAACTGATGTCTAACTGCTCCCCTGCCAGCCTGTTTGCCCCCAACTTCCCTCCTCTGCTGGCCTGATCACCCCTAATTGCCCTTCCCTGCAGGCTTGATCGCCCCCAACTGCCCTCCCTTGCAGGCCTGCTCCCTCCCAACTGCTCTCCCCTGCTGGCCTGATAACCCACAACTGCCCTCCCTTGCAGGGCCTGGAACCTCCCAACAGCCCTCCCCTGCTGGTCATCTTCTGGTGGCCATCTTGTGGGGGCAGGATCTTTGACCACATGGGGGCAGCCTTTTTGTGTTGAGGTGATGGTCAATCAGAAAATTACTTTTATTAGATAGGATAGAGGCCTGGTGCATGGGTGGGGGCCAGCTGGTTTGCCCTGAAGAATGTCCCAGATCAGGGTGGGGGTTCCCTTGGGGTGAGGGGCGGCCTGGGCGAGGAGCCTGTGGAGGTTTGGAGGCTGACCATGCCCCCAAGCAACCCAAGCAGAGGCCTTGGGATCTGGGATTAATTTATATCTACAACTGAAACTTTGTAGCCTGGAGCGGAGCCAAGCCTTCTGCTCACTCTGTGGCAGCAGCCATTTCTGTTTGAAACTTTGTAACCTAGAATGGAGACCTAGGCTGGCAACAGCAGGCGGAAAGCTTGGCTTCCTCCGTTTCCAGGGAAACCCAAGCCTCTGTTCTCTCCAGCTCAGTGGCTACCTCCATTTCTGTATCTTTTATCATTGAAACTTTGTAGCATTGAGTAGAAGCCTAGGCTGGCAACAGCAGGCGGAAAGCTTGGCTTCCTCTGTTGCCAGGGAAACCCAAGCCTTCCTCCTGCTCTCATTGGCAGCAGCCATCTTGGTTGAGGTTTATTTGCATAATCTGCTCCTGATTGGCTGGTAGGCGTGGCTTGTGGGTGTGGTGAAGGTATGGTCAAAATTGCATATTACTCGTTTACTAGATAGGACACGCTGGCCGCCTCGGCCCCACCCCCCACTGGCCTGGCCAGCTCTGTCTGCCCCTCACGGCCTTGGCCACCTCGGCCCAGCCCCCAGGCCCAGGCCTTCTCCCTGGCCAGCATGCACTGGCCACCTCAGCCGTGCCCCCTATGGCCCGGGCCGCCTCTTCCCCACCCTCTGCAGCCCGGGCCATCTCGGCCCCCAATCCCTGTGGCCAAGACTGCCTCGGCCCTGCCCCCCGTGGCCCTGGCCGCCTCAACCCCGCTCCCCCCACCACAGCACTGGCCGCCTCCGCCCTGCCCCACGTGGCCCGGGCAGCTTCGGCCCCAACCCCACAGCCCTGGCCACCTCTGCCCCACCCCCCTGTGGCCTGCGCCCCCTCGCCCCCCACGGCCCAGGCAGCCTCGGCCCCGCTCCCCATGGCCCAGGCCACACGCTCGCTGGCTGACTCCACCCCAGCCTGACTGGCTGGTGGGCATGGCTTGTAGGTGTAGCAAATGTACAGTTAATTTGCATATTGCTCTTTTATTAGATAGTACTAGAGGCCCAGTGCACAAAATTTGTTCCCAGGGGTGGGAGGAGTGGAGTGTCCCTCAGCCCAGCCTGCACCCTCTCCAATCTGGGACCCCTAAACAGGCAGTCAGATATCCCCGTCACAATCCAGGACTGCTGGCTCCCAACTCCTCGCCTGCCTGCCTTCCTGATTGCCCCTAACCGCTTCTGCCTGCCAGCCTGATCATTCCCTAACCACTCCCCTGCCAGCCTCATTGATGCCTAATTGCTCCCCTGCCAGCCTATTTTCCCCTAACTACCTTCTCCTGAAGGCCTAGGTCCCTCCCAACTGCCCTTCCCTGCAGGCCCGTCACCCCCAACTTCCCTACTCTACTGGCCTGGTCACCCCTAACTGTTCTTCCCTGCAGGCTTGATTGTCCCCAACTGCCCTCCCCTGCAGGCCTGGTCCCTCCCAACTGCCCTCCCCTGCTGGCCATCTTGTGTCCACATGGGAGCAGTCATCTTGTGTGTTGGATGGTCAATCTGCATATTGCTCTTTTATTAGATAGGATAGAGGCTTGGTGCATGGGTGGGGGCCAGCTGGTTTGCCCTGAAGGGTGTTCCGGATCAGGGTGGGGGTTCCCTTGGGGTATGGGGCAGCCTGGGCAAGGGGCCTGTGGTGGTTTGCAGGCTGGCCACATCCCTTGACGACCCTAGCGAAGAAGGCCTTGGTATCTGGGGTTTATTTTTCTTCTACAATTGAATTTTTGTAGCTTAGAGCAGAGGCAGCAGCCATTCTGTTGGAATTTATTTACCTTCTATAATTGAAACTTTGTAGCCTTAAGCAGAGGCCTGGACTGGCCAGGGTAGGTGAAAAGCTTGGCTTCCTCCATCTCTGGGTGCAACTCAAGCCTCCTGCTCTCTCCAGCTCTGTGGCTGCCGTCATTATCTTCTATAACTGAAATTTTGTAGCATTGAGTGGAGGCCTGAGCCGGCAAGGGCAGGAGGAAAGGGCAGGGAAACTCAAGGCTCCCTCCTGCTCTCTGTGGCCACCAGTCATCTTGGTTTGGTTTATTTGCATATTCACTCCTGATTGGCTGATGGGCATGGCTTTTGGGTGTGGCACAGATGTGGTCAATTTGCATATTATTCTTTTACTGGATACTATTTGGAATGAATATAATTTTTAAAAAATGCAAGTGCTACAGAAACATAGCCAGAAGGAACTCATCTAATCTGTGAAGTAGAGAGGAAAAGTCAGTTAATCTTAGACCTAAAGGATAAATAAAAAATTTAGCCCAGCTGGTGTGGCTCAGTGGTTGAGCATCAATCTAAGAACCAAAGGTCACTGTTCAATTCCTGGTCAGGGCACATGCCCAGGTTGCAGACTCGATCCCCAATAGGGGCTATGCAGGAGACAGTCGACTGATGATTCTCTCTCATCATTGATGTTGCTATCTGTCCCTCCTCTCTGAAATCAATAAAAATATATGTTAAAAAATTTAACTAAGTGTAGGCAAGGAAGAACTTTCCAGGCAATAGAAAGGATATCTATAACAGCTCTGAGACAAAAACACATGACATAGTTTAAGCCCCACATGTTGGGAGAGGAAAGTGGTGAGAGAAAGCTGGAGAAGGAAGGAAACAAGATCATGCAGGGTCTCTGACATGGTTACATTTGTGTATTTAAAGGATCAAGTGTTGGCCATCCCTCTCTTAAGCAGTGACCATAGTTTTCAAAAGCCAGCAACAAAACCTATATCACTCTATTGCACTTTGTGTCTTACTATACTAAAAGTTTCTTAAATTTCAGAAAACTGAAAAAATACTTTTATTATCCATTTAAGTGACTCAAGCATTTTATTCTACTGTCCATTTTACAGTAAGTTTAACTGGCATCTGATAAACAAGTTGTTTCATGTAAAAGTTGAAACATAAATGAACAATACTGCTTTGTTCAGATTAAAGTAAAATATCATGAGGATTAAAAAAGAAACTATAGCCGAGACCGGTTTGGCTCAGTGGATAGAGCGTTGGACTGCAGACTGAAGGGTCCGGGGTTCAATTCCGGTCAAGGGCATGTACCCTGGCTGCGGGCACATCCCCAGTAGGGGGCGTGCAGGAGGCAGCTGATTGATGTTTCTCATCGATGTTTCTGACTTTCTATCCCTCTCCCTTCTGCTCTGTAAAAAATCAATAAAATATATTTTAAAAAAAGAAAGAAACTATATTTGACATGATTCTATTTGCATCATGTAAAATATAAATGAAAGCACAAAATAATCATCAACTTCCCAAGTTAGCTAAGGATGACTCTAACTTGCCAACAGAAAGTAGAAACACAATTTCACTAAAGCAATAATAAATGATAGAGACGATGGTTAAAATGATATAAACAAAAAGTAGAAGGCCCTATAAATCCAATAAGGATGCAACTTTACAACACTATTTGACTGCTTATAGCAATCTAAAGCCAACAAAGAGTACACACCTCAAGTACCATCAAAGTATTCCTCCTAATTATAGAGGCTCACAGAAACTAATAGCCAATAAACGTAAAAGAATTTTACTGTCCCTCTTAGCATGCAGGCTGAGAGTTCATAAATAGAGAGAATGGAAAAAGAATAGAAAAAATAAGAGTTAAGGCAAGGAGCCATAAGAATACTTCATCTGTTTCAAGATATCCACAACTCCACATTCTCTCAAGAAACGTCAACCATTTTATTGTTCTTTCATGTATCTTTTTTCTTCTCCTCTCTTCAAGACTCCTCCTATCAACATTTATACTTAAATCAAGTCTTCTTGCTTAAAACAAAGTTCCTCAACCCTACTCTACTACTGCTCTCTTTTTCCTTCACAAATTTCTAAAAAAAAAAAAAAAAGACTATAGCCGAAACTGGTTTGGCTCAGTGGACAGAGTGTTGGCCTGCGGACTGAAAGGTCCCAGGTTCAATTCCGGTCAAGGGCATGTACCTTGGCTGTGGCACATCCCCAGTAGGGAGTGTGGAAGCAGCTGATTGATGTTTCTCTCTCACAGATGTTTCTAACTTTCTATCCCTCTCCCTTCCTCTCTGTAAAAAATCAATAAAATATATTTTTTAAAAATAAAATAAAAAAGACTATGTATTCAGTCACCATTTAAAATACTTTTCAATCACCTTTCAAGCAAATCCAATGTGCTTGCCCAAAAAAACTCTTCATCTCTAAATCTAATGGACATTTTCAAATAAAAAGCCCCCAATTTGCCTGACATCTTGGCAGCATTCATCAGAGCTGACCACTCTCCTGAATCACTCTTTTCTTTGCTTCTATACACTACATTCTTATTTCCCACCTCCAGTTCTCTTTCTCATTCTCCTTTGCTAGCTAATCCTCCATTAAATCTTAAACTTCAAAGGAGTTTGACTTTTGGGTCTTATCTAAGACTATACTCTCTCTCCCTGGGTGACCTTACCCTTGCCAATGATTGCCTCTTACAGTGAGTCAAAGAGTTCTAGAGGTTCCAAGCTTTCTAAGAGAACGCTAGTGTCTCAGTAATTTTTTCATGGTGTCCCTACACCCAAAAATACCTAACAATTCCATTTATTAACTAGTTAGGTCCTCACAACTTAGTATTTATGTGATAATAACTTTGAAAAATACATATAAACTGAAATATTTTATTTTACTAATAACAATTACTTATTAATTGGATGTGTGCATCTAATAGACATTACACAGCTTCTCAAACTTTGAAATCACTTTGGACACCCCCACTTACATTTACTGTTTCATAATGATTTTTGGCATAAAAAAATGATTTTTGCATAATTTTGCATAATGATTTTCCCTCCAAAACCTAGCACAATCTCATGAGTACTACCTTAAACCAAATATTTGAGCAGTGTCCCAGAGCTGTCAAATATTACTGTGCTCTCCTCAAAACTTCAGAAATGTCCCAATGCCCATGTGAGTTCACTATGGTGCTCCAAGGTGACTTGGGGCACAGTATGGAAATCTTGGGTTTAAAAATTACTGATCTAGCCTACATGATTACTTTGTAAATTCAGAAATGAGGTTTAACCTCACAAAGCTAGCAGAAAAATAAGTATATTAGGGGTTTTCCTAGATTAATTTTAGCCTTCAAGCAACAAAAGTTTTGAAACAACATAATCATGTGACATTCTGTTGATGAAATCTGTAAATCTCTGGAAAACAACTATATTCAAAAATAAATTTACGTGACTGTATAATAAAAGAAAAATTCTTCAATAATTATAAAAGTGGGGCCCTGACCAGGCAGCTCAGTTGGTTAGTGTCATCTCAATACACCAAGACTGCAGGTTCAATTCCCATCAAGGTACATACTAAGAATCAACCAATGAATGCATAAATAAGTGGAACAAAAAAATTGATGTTTCTCTCTAAAAATCAGTACATTTTTAAAAATTATAAAGTGGGACATCCAATAAGCAAAAGTGTCTAAACTGCCCTGGTTTGGTTCAGTGGAGAGAGCATCAGCCTGGGGACTAACGGGTCGTGGGTTCGATTCGGTCAAGGGCACATGCCTGGGTTTTGGGCTCAATCCCCAGTAGGAGGCGTGCAGGAGGCAGCTGATCCATGATTCTCTCTCATTATTAATGTTTCTATCTCCCTCTCCCTTCTGCTCTGAAATCAATAAAAAAATATATTTTTTAAAAGTGTCTGAAGTATAAGTCACCCATTCTTCAGAGATAACAAAGCTAATAAATAGTTTAATGCCTATCCTCACAGACCCTTTCTTATTTACATACTAGAAGCCCGATGCACGAAATTCACACAAGGAGCTCAGCCCTCAAAGCCCTACCTGCCTCCGCGGGCCCTCACAGCCCTGGTTTCACCTGGAAGGTTGTCCAGACAGTTGTTCTGCTGTTTGGTCTAATTAGCATATTAGCTCTTTATTACTAGTATATAGGACAAGTAAAAAAAAAAATCAAACTACATTTCTTTGTCTATATGTGTGTCTGTTTTTACAAAATGGAATCATATTCCACAGTGCAATGCAACTTATTTTTCCCCTCAATATTACATAATGAACATCCTTCCATGTCAGTATGTAATAGTAAACGCAAACACTTATGTGGCAATTACTATGCTTACTTAGGGTTTAAATATTAACTTATTTAATTCTCAAAACAGATCTGCAGGAGAGAAGTATAATTATATCCCCTTTATAGATGATGTTAAGTAACTTGCTAATGGTCACTACTAATAAATGATGCAGTTAGTATTTGAACCCAGAAGGTCTGTTACATAGTCCCTATGCTCTAGGATACATTTAGCTGTTTCCCAGGGAGTAAATATAACTATCCTTCAAACTGTTAACAAGTGCACAGTACCTCACACCATAAATATACTATAATATTAACTAACCTCCTATCAAAGGACATTTAGGACACTTCCTTTTTTTTGGGGGGGGGGGAGTGGGCACTTTCTTGTTATTTGTAAATATTAATGACATCTATTTGTAATAACGCTAAAATAAATATTCTTACAGATTTGTTCTCGTGCTCTTGTATTAAAATTTCTATAAGATAAACTCCTAAAAATGAAATGACTTTTGCCCTAGCCAGTCTGGCTCAGTGATTAGAGCTGCAGGCCTCGAATGAAGAGTCTCGGGTTTGATGCCAGGCAAGGGCACCCTGGTTGGGGCACAACCAATCAATGTGTCTCTTTCACACTGATGTTTTTCTCCCCTTCCTTCCACTCCCTCTAAAAAACAAAACAAACAAACAAAAAAACAATGGAAAAGATTCCTCTGGAGTGGATTAACAACAACAAAAAAGAGGGCACTTTTAACTATAATTTTAATAGGTAATACCAAATGTCCTTCCAGAACATTGTCCCAGTTGTACCAGTTTGTAGTCCCAGTGACTGAGTGTTGAGATTCAATATTTTAAGTTACCAAGTACTTTTAAGACCTGTTTCGAGTTTTTAACCAACACTGATGCAGAATAGATTACCTGGTTGTTCATAATTATCCTCTCATTTGATAATTATCTAACACATTAAACAAATGCAATCTATTTATGTACAGGGGACTTGGACTAGCTGGACTTTAAGATTGAAAACTCCCAATGCTGTAATTAAGAAGTGACTTAAAATTATTATAAGCCTATAATTACAGTATTAGTGTAACAGGTAGGGTCTTAAAGCATCTACATTCTTTAAATTACACTATTGCCAGAACAACTAGGCAAATCATTAAAATGGTCAATAAAGTTTTCAGGACCCACCTGTGGCTTATTCTTGGTGACCTTTTAATCCCAGGCTGTTATCCCCTTCTACCTAGCGAACTTTATACACCTCTGGAGTATGTTCCTAGGAACCTAAGTGTGCTTAGAAACCATGAACTAATGTGGTTTTGGTTTTTGGCATTTAAATATTACGTCAAAACCATTCTTTAGTCAATGTATTCAACCAATATTTACTATTTTATTATGTGCTTGGCCCTAGCCAAGTAAAATAATCAATATAATCATTTGATTATTCAATTTGGGGAAGGGGGTAATATTTGCACAATAGAAACTGATACGGGATAAAAAGTCAAAAGGTAATTATTTTGGGAATGCCCTTTAGTTCCTAAATAGGATGCTGCCCCAATTCATGAATTACTTAAGTAACGCCATTTAGATCTTTTAAAAAAATGAATTATTTCACAACTTGCCCCACACTGCAAAAATAGCAATCACAAGTATGGATGGCCCGTTAACTTTTGAAATCATCAGTTGTCTCTACAACAAAATCATCAAGATGTTACTAGTTTTTAGTTATGCTACTTTCCAGGTTGCTTCAATATTTCTTTTACATAACCAAGAATATAAATGATTTGAAGTGCCAAAGATGACAGAACTATGAGTATCCAATCAAAATGAGAAACAACAGCTGAACCGGTTTGGCTCAGTGGATAGAGCGTCGGCCTGCGGACTGAAGGGTCCCAGGTTCAATTCCGGTCAGGGGCATGTACCTTGGCTGCGGGCACATCCCCAGTTGGAGGTGTGCAAGAGGCAGCTGATCGATGTTTCTCTCCCATCGATGTTTCTGACTTTCTATCCCTCTCCCTTCCTCTCTGTGAAAAATCAATAAAATATATTTTTTAAAAAAAATGAGAAACAACAAATTAATTACAATTTCTTTTAGAACATTGTTCAAGCAAAAAGTACATATAGAAGTAAAGCAATACATTATCAGAATTCATGACTTGTTAACAATTAACAAAATGCTATAAAAATATTAATGTTTTTAAAGAACTGACAAATCATCAGCATAAGGAACAAGTAGCATGCCAAAAGGAAAATATATATTTTAGATTAAAAAAAACAACAACAAATGCCAGAAGTGTCTACATTAATAGTCAATTAAAATAAAACTAATTCTAGACTGTTAGACTTAGATTGTGATCATTTCTCAACATGTACAAGTATTGAATCATTACACTGTATATCTGAAATATGTTATATGTCTATCAGACTGCAATAAGAAATAATGTGAAAATAAAACTAATTTAGATCATCTGCAGAAATAAGAGCATTCAAATAAATAAATGAATCTCATTGTGTGCCAATTTCCACAACTGGAAAATAAGGATGATATTTACTGAACCTACTCCACAAAATTGCTATGAAAACTAAATAAAATAATGACACCAAAAATGATGTAAGCTATTTTAGAGCAACTTCTGTTTTTTGTTCCCACTATAATTTAAAGCAATTTGGTAAATAATAAAATTGGTTAGAAAAGTACTTTATCTCCTTTTTTCTGTCCATGATATGGCAGATGTTTAGAATGGGCAAAAAATTGGCAATCAGCCCTAGCCAGTTTTGTCAGTGGATAGTGTCCACCTGCAGCCTGAAGGGCCCCAGTTCCATTCCAGTCCAGAGCACACGCCCAGGTTGCAGCTCCGTCCCCGGTTGGGGGCATGCAGGAGGCAGCCGACCAATGATTCCCATCACTGATGTTTCTCTCCCCCTCTCCCTCCCTCTCTGAAATCAATAAAAATATATTCTTTTAAAAACTGGCAATCAGAACCATTAGAAAAAAAATTCAAAACTTCCTACTTCACAAATTGATTACCCGACAGGTTGTTCAAGTATAAATGCTCTTACATAACACTACACCCAATATAATTTAAAGAATCAGAGGAACTTTTTCACATGTGTACAAAATTGTTTACATACAACTCACTTATTAAAAAGTCCTGCTATACTGACTATGAAAAGATAAGATACATATGTATTTACTCAGACATACAATGTATTCTAACCTGATGCTTATTTTCTGATTAAAGTATCTTAAATTCAGTGCAGTGAAGGTTCAAAGGCTGACTTATTTTATTACACTGATGTGTCACCAAAACAATTACACGCCCGCCCATGAGTTTGAGGCAACTTCTACCACGGGTCCAACAACCAATCCTCCAAAGTCACAATCTCATGTTCTTAGTAAGTAGCACACTACCTTATTTAAAAAAAAAAAAATTTAAACCGAGACATTGTTTAAATGGAGAGCAGCTTTCAGTATTTTATCGTTGTTACTAGATCTAAAATAAGATAGCCTTTCCTTTAAAACCCTTAAAATACAGGGCAGGAGGAGGTAGTTAACATGGCAACGTAACCATTAACGACTTATCCAAATTCAAAACAAGGATCACTATCCTATCCAAACAAAACAATCTGGTGGAATACAGAGATACTGACCACCACTCCTGGCAGCCTGTTTTCTCCGATCTGAAGGATTTGTCGCTACACGAAAACCACCTAAAAATCTACACCCATGTGTAACTTCCCATCTGAAAACTAACCCCCCCCACCCGTCAGATTCCAACCCATATTTGTAACATTCGCAAAATGTTATTGAGCATATTGAGCTACATTTAAAAAGAGGGGGGAGGAAAATGGCAACTTTCAAAGCGTAAACCTTTTAAGAAAAATAATGTCCCCTGAAATCATTAGTTAATAAATCAGAAGATGACATCAGGCAGCTGCTGGACGAGCAGATATCAAAGTTTTCCCTATACTTGAGAAGGTTTATCCCCACCAGAAAGGAACAGAAACCAGTCATCCTTGCCACTGAACAGAAACCAGTCATCCCTGCCACTGGAACCAGTTCCCCGGAATTCCCCCCAAATATGCCTGGTCTCCGAATGAAGAAGAGACGCTTCGGGGACCAAAGGTGAGAGGGATCTTACACCTTCTGCAGAAGAGGGGAGGGGCGGCAGGCACTGGCAGGTGAGGACAGAAAGCCCGTCTCCCGCAGGCACCGGTGGGACTTGAGACCCAGGTCCAATCCAGGTAGGCAAAGCCTCAGGACCCAGGGAGGTTCGCCGAGGGGGACGCCAAGCTGGGCCGGGGCCCCCGCGCTCCGACCCGCCACTCTCGCCGCCACCGGGGACCTGGACCGCGGGGCAGGGCAGGCAGAGGGAGCGTCCGTGGACCCAACCAGGTCCCCCCGCAGCTCACCTGAGTGTGTCGCCTCCGCCCTCGGCTCCCACGGTGCATCCCGCGGGGCCTGGCGGAGGGTGCGGTGCCGCCGCCCCGGCCGGCCCCAGGGCTGCCCGGCCTGGCCTCCCCGCTCCGGGGACACACCGGGTGCCCGCCTCGCACCGGCTTCCCGGGACCCGCGGGTCTGCAGAGAAGGAAGGAGAAGCGGAAAGGCTGCCTCCCCTCCCCCACAGCAAGCCAGCCCCTGAGCTGCGGCTCTCTGCAGGTCCCTCCGACGCTGGTCTGGCCCGGCTCCCCCGGCCGGGAGTCACTTCAGCAGCGGTGGCCCAGTCGCCATTACGGCCCAGCAACTGACACGGAGGCGGAGCGGCGCCGGCAGCGGTGGCGGTGGCGGCGGCGGCGGCGCGAGGCAGGGCGGGAGCGGTAGGGGGGCCCCGGAAAATCTCGCGAGAAATTCCCCGAGACGTTTCCACAGGAATGCAACCTGCGGTTACGGCCATACTGAGTGTGGCCGTAAATTGAGGACGACGTAAAGCGAGGAGAGGCCGCTCGAGGCCGCCATGTTTGGTGTGGCTAAGTTCGAGCCTTGCAAGACTTGGAGGAGCCAAGGAGATCTGCAGCGGAGACCTCCCCCGCCCTCTTTCCTCTGTCTCGAGCTGGGCCTTCTGGCTGCCTATTTCACCCTCGGCCAAAAAACAACCAAAAAACAAGCCGGGGTGAGAGGGGAGCTGGATGCACAAGGATGAACTCTAGAAATTGCAGCTTCTCAGAGTTTACGATGCTTCACCAATTGTGCAAATAAATCTGTACCCCCGTCAGTTTCAGAGGAATCGCAGCTCTGCGGCGGCTGCAAGGGATCCACTGCTGTCACCGGCCGTTTTACTCGCGAGGGTTACAGTTCTGATCAGCCTGCTACGGGCTAACGACTAAAGACTCTAGAGCAAGCAAAACGGAGATTCCTCCCGATGGGTGTTGACACTGATGTAACTCTGCTTTGAGAAACGCTCTGTGATCAACATATCTTCTGACATCGTTATACTCTGTCCCCAGTCCCCGAGCGGCGAATTCTGTCGTCTGTCGGGATTTGGTTTAAATGACAGCTCTGCTGCAAGGGATGGCACCTGCCGCGGGGTATTCACCGCACACAAGCTCCCCGCCCATCACTTTCCTCCACCGTCTGAAATCCAAGCAGCTATTTGCCCAGAAACTGTTTCGCATTTTTAAGTATGTTGAGGGTTTTTTAACTTGTATCTTTCTATACCCCAATAGGGCCTAGCACAATAGGTAGGACATTGTAGATGCTCACTAAATGCCCTGTTGAGTAGATGGTATCAATAAAAGCGAGAGATGGCCCGTCTTTGGAGAGCCTATAGCTATGCCTGAATAAGGAGCTAAGTGGACCTACAAATATGCTGCACTTTTCTAAAATATGCACTGTCTGCAGGAAGCTATGCTGGAGGGAGGAATGGGAATGTGGGTATCTCACTGGTGCACGTGGTAGTAAGAAAAACATCATTAAAAAGAGTTTTTAGGTTTTCCTGTGTTTACAGAATTTATATAACCACGTTATTAAGTATGATAATCACTTTTTAAAAAGGGAAATGGGTTTTGAAAAGCTAAGTCACATGTCCAATATTATACCATCAGTAAAAGGTAGATATAAAATTTGAAGTCTCCCTTACTCCAAAACCCATTTATACTTTTCCACCCACATGCTACCTCCTGGGTAACAGAGAAAATACCCCAAGTTCCTGTCACTACCTGGGGAGCAATGTTACCCTCATATCAGCCTATGCACAGTTTCCACCTCTTATACATGATCCCTTTCCTCTCTCACCTCCCAAATACCTCAAAGACATCACCTCTTTCCTTTTCAACATCTCATTAGTCTTATTTTTATACACTACAGATTGGCTCTTGAGTAGGTTAAATTTTGTCCTATTTGCCATGATTTCATGAGAGTGATTAATCTCTAAAACAAGATTAGACGCTTCCTGAGAAAAGTCTGTCACCTTTCTAGTAGTTTCTACAGCACATAGCAGGTGTTTAATATGGTTCCCCTTTTCTCCTACTTCGTAGTAGACACCAAGATTGGATTTTTCTGCACTTGATAGTCTTTGTTGATTACTATGTCTTTGACCTCACTTTCTTTCTATAACTGGATCTTGGCTCCAAACTTCAGACTAACCTGTCCAATTTTCCCACCTCTACATAGGTACAGAAGTCATCGGCACCTCCAGCTCCCAAATTAAGCTTATCGTTTTCCCTCTCCTTAATCTCACAAAGCTAGCTTCTCTTCCTGCCCTGTTTTTCTGTTAATGGCCATTGCAAAAAACAAAAAACAAAACAAAACAAAAAAACCCTTCTGAGAACTGAGAGGCTCAAAAGTTTAGAAATATATATTGTTCTCTATGCCTTGCTCCTACCCAATCAGTTTCTAAGTCTCTAAATACCATTGGCATATATCTCTCATATCTACAGTAGTCCCCCCACCTTATCTACAGGGGATATGTTCCAATACCTTCAAGTGGATGCCTGAAACCCTAGATAGGACCAACCTCTCTCTATATATATATATACGATGTTTTTTCTTATACACACATACCTAAGATAAAGTTCAATTTGAAAATTAGGCACAGTAATAGATTACCAATAATAGCTAATCATAAAAACAGCAATTATAACAGTAAGTGTTACTTGCACACAGCATTGCTATGTCACAGTGCCGTGACAGTCTATCTGATCGCCAAGACCGCTGCTAAGAGACTGACAGCATCGGTCACTGGACAAAGGGATGATTCATGTCCCCCACAGGATCCAAGGGGTCTGCGCAAGATTTCATCATGCTGCTCAGAATGCTGTTCACTTTAAAACTTATGAATTGCTGCTGAGGCCGATTTGGCTCAGTGGTTAGAGCATCAGACTGCGGACTGAAAGGTCCCGGGTTAGATTCTGGCAAGGGCATGTACCTTGGCTGCGGGCACATCCCCAGCAGGGGTGTGCAGGCAGCAGCTGATCGATTTTCTAACTCTCTATCCTTCTCCCTTCTTCTCTGTAAAAAAATCAATAAAAATATTTTTTAAAAAGTCTATCCTGTAGGGTTGTCTTAAAAATTATGTGTCAAGAACCTGGCACATAAAAGATAGAAATAAACAGTGGCTATTATTACTTTCCTAATTGGATGTTATATTTGAGCTAAACTGGATCTCAGACACAGCCTGTCATTCCTACATCTAGGACTTCATTCCCTGTGCTGAACTACATTATCACTCTGGTTATCAATTTCTGCCACACTCTTTTAAAAAATATTTTTTTAAATTGATTTCAGAGAGGAGGGGGAGAGGGGGAGAGATAGAAACACCAATGATGAGAGAGAATCATTGATTGCTGCATTCTGCAGGCCCCACACTGGGGATCAAGCCCAAAACCCAGGCATGTGCCCTTGACCGTAATCGAACCTGGGACCCTTCAGGCCACAGGCTGATGCTCTATCCACTGAACCAAACCAGCTAGGGTTCCTGCCACACTCTTGAAGTGCCCACTCAAAAACTGCCTAGCACAGCAAAATTCCATGACTGCTCAAACTCTGCAGGTGCCCATACACCCCTGAACTCCACAATGCTGTGTATCTCCTTTGGAGCTGCATCTGCTGTTGATGGCTCTGTGTTTATCTTCCACTTCCTGTCACATGAGCCTGTGAAAGCCTTTTGTCTCCTTCAGAGTGCATTATAAGCATGAACTCTGGGCCAAATAAAATAACTTAGATCAAGGTACTTAACCTCTTTGTGCCTCAGTTTCCACATCTGTATAGCGAAGATTACAATAGTACCCATCCCATAGGGTTTTGTGAGGAGTACTAGAAACAATCCCTGTAAAGGAAATAGCATGGTACTTGGCACATAGTAGGTACTCAAAAACGTTGATTATTGGTATTATTAAAAAAAAAACTGAATAGGCACCTTGCATAAACTAGGCACTCAATATTTGTTAAATTGAATGTTTGTTGGATTTAATTAAACATTGGGAATAGCAACATGTTTTCTCTCCTGAGAATGTGAAATTTGACATTGACCTCTAGACATAACACATTGAGAAACGAAGTGATACAGCTATCATGATGTCATGATGTCACTCACTGTTTGAGGTTAAATAAAATCATGTGTCAGGATTGGCTAAAGACATTTTTCTGGAAATGTCAAGCCTAAATGCCAAATCTTATCTGTAATCCTGTCCACTACCTTTTCAATAATAAATTCAACCATTCAGATCACAAACCTAATAAAGTATGCAATTCTAGTAAACCATGAGAACACCAAATTTAGGGTTGAGTTTTCTGGCTATTTCTTTTTCTAGGTTCAGTCTTTCAGCTTAGTTTTGAACTTTTCTAGAGCGTTTGGTGTTCGGATGTGCAGAACTACGAAAAAACTAAAATTTATCCGTAAGAATTTTCTTTGACAAGAAAAATAGAAACAGTCATTTATCTTCATATACGTAAATATTTGTGTGCATGAGAGAGTATGCATGAGCACCCGAGCCAAGGAGCTGTTAGACAAGTCTCTGTGACATCAAACCCAGAAAGACAGAGAAGAATGGCGATCTCTATGAAGGCAGCCCTTGCCCATCTTTTACTGTAACAGCAGAGTAAAGTGGAATTTCTGAGTGAGGTCCTATGACAAACTGATAGCAAAACCGGAGTAAGTTGTGGGACAGGCCTCCAAGAACCGCATTTTCAAAAGAGTAATCTGAGACCAGTAACTGATTCTTGGGCCCCTCACCACCAGACCCTTTAACTTGGTCACTGACATGAAAGGTTTGAAAGACTGTAGATTCAGAAGATTTGAGAGGACGTGTTTTTGGAGAGAACAGACAGTGGAGTTCAGAGGTAGCTTCTATCTTACCTCAAGCTAGCAATAGGGGCTTTCCCTGGAGCGCTCAGTATGTGTCCCCCAAAGCTAGAAGCCAGAGTAGCCTGAGTCTGGCTTCAGGCCTGAGAAAGGTACAGCATTCTCGGCATCTGAGTAGAGGATGGTGCTCCTCCAAGCTTGTATTTCTGCCCCAAAAGGGGAGTCAGAGATTAGTGACTCCCCGAGACCACAGGTGGGACCTGAAGGAGGACCCTACGTAAATAGTACTTTACTATATGAGTTAAGAAAAGGCAGGGAGATATATTCTATTTGTTTGTTCATAAATATTTCTGCAGGGACAACGGAAGAGAATGCTAACACCGGCTGCCTGTTTGGAAGAAAACTGGTGATTGGGAGGGAGAAGGAGATTTGTTTGGCAGGTTATTTTATACTTTTAAAATTTTAAATCATGTGAATACACTAACAATTCCAAAAACAATTATTTAAAAAATAAAGAATAGGAAATTTTCTTCTAAAATTTAATTAAAATGGAAGGAATTGAAGAAACCCTCCCAAAAGGGTGGTATGCCAGGATTAATGAAACCCGGAAGGAAGAATATTTGGTTGCAGGCAGATGAGGGGACATTGGGAGTAGCCAGCTGGAGGGGCAATGCACACATCCAGGAATTGTAAATGCACAGGCCAGACAGGAAAAACTCTAAAAACGCAGGGCAGTACTCCAAAAGGATGATTTGGCTTTAAACACCTACTCTGCCTGATGGGAGGCAAAGCCACCTTCCAGCAGGACCAGTCAGGTGGAAATGTTCTTGCATCTCTTCTTCCAGCTCTTCCCTGCCCCCCCCAACTCCCTGCCTGCCTCCCCAACTCCCTGCCTGCCTCCCCAACTCCCTGCCTGCCTCCCCAACTCCCTCCCTGCCTCCCCAACTCCCTGCCTGCCCCCCCACTCCCTGCCTGCCCCCACAACTCCCTGCCTGCCCCCCCAACTCCCTGCCTGCCTCCCCAACTCCCTGCCTGCCTCCCCAACTCCCTCCCTGCCTCCCCAACTCCCTGCCTGCCTCCCCAACTCCCTCCCTGCCTCCCCAACTCCCTGCCTGCCTCCCCAACTCCCTGCCTGCCTCCCCAACTCCCTCCCTGCCTCCCCAACTCCCTGCCTGCCTCCCCAACTCCCTCCCTGCCTCCCCAACTCCCTGCCTGCCTCCCCAACTCCCTCCCTGCCTCCCCAACTCCCTGCCTGCCTCCCCAACTCCCTCCCTGCCTCCCCAACTCCCTGCCTGCCTCCCCAACTCCCTCCCTGCCTCCCCAACTCCCTCCCTGCCTCCCCAACTCCCTGCCTGCCTCCCCAACTCCCTCCCTGCCTCCCCAACTCCCTGCCTGCCTCCCCAACTCCCTCCCTGCCTCCCCAACTCCCTCCCTGCCTCCCCAACTCCCTGCCTGCCTCCCCAACTCCCTCCCTGCCTCCCCAACTCCCTGCCTGCCTCCCCAACTCCCTCCCTGCCTCCCCAACTCCCTGCCTTTCTTCCTGGGCAGGGCAGAGGTTGAAACTAGCAAATCTGAGGAAAGGGAGTCTATAGACAGAAGAGAAGGAGGACCACACTTCCTCCCTGAAAGAAAGACGCACTTGTGCAGAAATCATTTGAATGTCGATTCATGTATGGTAATCACTGAATTAACACTGTTGGTCAGCTCATGTGGCCAAAGACTTTTACACACACACACACACACACACACACACACACTTTTTTTTTATTTCAGAGAGGAAGGGAGAGGCAGAGAAGAGGGGGGAGGAAGAGAAACATCAAAGATGAGAAAATCATTGATCTGCTGCCTCCTGCATGCCCCCTACTGGGGACTGAATCCAGGCACTCGCTCTGACTGGGAATCAAACTGTGACCTCCTGGTTCATAGGTCCACACTCAACCACTGAGCCACGCCCCCGGGCTGATCTAAGACTTTCTATTAACTACAATTGAAAAGTCCTGGGACCAGTCTGAGTTTTATCTAGGAGTAGGAGAAGAATTTCCACTCTCAGGCCAGAGCCAGGACAGCGAGAGACAAAAAAAAAAAAAAAAAGTTGCTTTTATTATTACTTACACCTTTGAGTCCTGCTATTCAGCATGCTGTTAGATGGCCTTCACCAAAAGTAGAGATCCTAAGGGAACCAAGTTAGCAAGGAGGGACAGTAGGGTGGAAAAGCAGAAAGCCAGTCATAGGAGCACCAATAACATGCCACAAGAATAGAATGCAAGAATAGAATGGTCAAAAATGGGGAAATAGAGTGAAAGTGGAAGGTATTTAAAGCAATAGCACACATGGCCCATCTTTGGAATAAAATACATGAATAAAGAAATAAAGGGAAAAAAAGGAAGATTTGCAGCAACAGTCCAGAAAAATTCAGTGAGTAAAAAACAAAACAAAACACACACACACACACACACACACACACACACACACACACACACACACCTATAACCCAATTATTTAAAAATGCCAAATGCTCTACACCACTAGCAATCAGGGACAAAATAAAACATTGTGGCCCAGTTAGTTGGAGCATTGGCCCTGTACACAGGAAGGCTGCACATTTGATTCCCAGTCAGGGCACATGCAGAAGGTAACTGATAGATGTTTCTCTCTGTACCCCCCCCCCCCCACTTCCCTTCCTCCCTCCCCCTCTGCCTGTCCCTCACCCTTTCCCTTCTTTTATCTCTAAAACCAATAAATAGAAAACATGTCCTCTGATTGGAATTGAAAAGAAAATAGTAAGAGACCATCTCATACCCACCAGACTGGGGAAAAAAATTGAAAGGTCTGATAATACTACATATTGGCAAAGATGTGAAACAAGGGGATTTTTTCCCCTGGTGCTTCTCGTGATGTCTGCATCTCAGGCCCGAGGCCACGACTCAACTCAGAACAATCGCCTACGAGAGGCCACACGCCGAGGCCTGTTGCTGGTCAGAAATACGGAGCATGGAATGTACCTTAAGTTCTTTGAAAATTCAGCCGTAGTCACAGATAAAACACACCAGTAAGGTAACAGTGCTTGTCTACCTCTTCGAAAAAGCGGGACTTGGGATGTGAGCCTGATGGTAGCTCAGAATCTCACTCTTCTTAAATGTGAAAAGTTATCTGTCCATTACAAAAAACCATAGCTTGGAAGAAAAGAGATTCTATTTAAACAGGATCTATTAAAATAAAGCCCTTTATTTAATTTACCCACAACTTCTCATTGAGTAACTATTAAAACAGATTGGTTCTGACATATTGCGAGGTAAAAGATTTATCCCTTTCTGGGAAAGTCAAAATATCACTCTTAAGAAAGAGATGGGAGATTTTCAATGTAG
This sequence comes from Antrozous pallidus, assembly GCA_027563665.1. Taxonomy (NCBI): domain Eukaryota; kingdom Metazoa; phylum Chordata; class Mammalia; order Chiroptera; family Vespertilionidae; genus Antrozous; species Antrozous pallidus. The sequence continues at coordinate 23,298,571 of CM050527.1, read as the reverse complement.
GTTGCAGCTAAATGAGTTCAGCAAGAAACAAGCTCAAAGAAGCACAAACTTATTTTGGGGTGGCCTGGAAATTTATTCTCTAACCTTAAAAAAGGATTTTAAAATTCCTAATTCAAATAACCTATAAACGCAGTTGTTTTTGATTTTGTGCAAACCAGGTGCTGGGAATGGAATGTTTGTGATAAAATACTTCAGGGTTTATCAGGGCTGGTAACGCTCATACCAGGGCAGGGCATTGCTGGTCCAGCCACACGTGATTCCAAACTGTCTGCTCACAGCGATTTGCCCTGTGAGTCTAGAACAGAAAATGTAACATGGAGGGGCCTAATGTTAGCAGAGGTTCTGGCTCTAGGGTAATATATATATATATATATATATATATATATATATATGTATATAAAGTACATTCTATAATGTGTAAAGTTGACATGAAAAGGACAAACATAAACATGCCCTCACCGAGGGTATGTGTGCCCTTCTTTGACCACAAGCAAAACATAAATCTGTTTAACAGTGCCATGCATTTAGCTCTAATAGTTAATAAAAACTTATTCAATAGATGGGTGGACGGACAGATGAATTCATTCCATCAATGAATTAGACCAGGAGAATTAGCTGGAAATCTAAGGCAGGACAAAATCCACTTCTTACATACTTTTTGCTCACTTCAAAGTAGCTTTTAAGGGATTGAATTACCTGGAAAATTTTTTCAAATCCACATCTCACTTTTGATAGTTAATCCCTTCCTTAAGTTGAGTACCGAAGTGCTTTGGAAAGAAGCCAGGCCATGGGGTTATTGCGTTTCTTCCTTCCTGTTTCTGGTAAGGTCAAAAGCAAACTGGGACTTAGCACAAACCCGAGGCTGAGCTTTTGTTGTTGTTGTTGTGTTGTTGTTTTTTAAAATAGAGAATTAGAATAACAGGTTCATTTATTGTAGCAATTATGAGACATTGGAAACAATGGGTACATCTCAACTCCACTGTCTAATAAAAGCATTGGTGAGTGTAAAAAACAACTTGCTTAACTAAAAAACGTGTATGCATGCATATTAGCATAACCAATGGACACAGACACTGGGGCAGTGGGGGCTTGTCCGGGGTAGGAATGGCTAGGGTGGAGGGGTCAATTGGGGGAAAAAAGAGACATATGTAAAATTTTAGACAATAATAATTTTTTAAAAAACCACTTGCTTAAATGATATCTACAGTCTGATGTTTATGTATATAAACACCAAAATAAATCTATACATGTTCTGTGGATACATGTATATAACAATATGTAAAAATGATAAACAATAGTATTAGGGGATAGATCTGGATTAAGATGAGGCTGACTTTTGATAATTTTTATTAGTATGATTTGCTTCCTATTTTTTTGAGGTTTCCTTGATAAGACTTGTCAATGAGACAACTAATGTGTTTCAATCTAAGTATTAAGTCTGTCCCATTTTCCACAAATTGTTTTATGCTTATTAAGAACAAAAATACTTCTTAAATGTGTGGTTTTCAAATGTTCTGAAGCTTTAGAATTTTTATCTTCCTATATTTAATCCCCACGAACCTCCAGAGGTCAGTTTCTTTTCAAGTTGAGCAGCCTCTTTTCCTTTTTTATTTTCCCTCTTGGTATTCCTTTTAAAAAGCTTAGCTTTACTCTCTCTATGCAGGCAATCCCTTCTTCTCAAAACACTCTTGAGAGCATCTCTGTTCTGATGATGATTTGTAGACTCGTCGTAGAAAGGAAACCTGCAGTAAAACAGCACGACAGCTGCCATGGAAAACAAGCTGCAGACTGTAAGTCAGAGGGAGGCTATATATACATTTATTTTTGCAAGGAGTGAACCAGCTTGTGGACAGGCGGTGGAAAGTTTTAAGCTCTTGACAGGAGATTTTCTGTGGCCCTTCCAAAAATAGAAAAAGGCAGCTGGGTGCCCAGGCTGGAAGAAGACCCATGGGTTTCAATGAGGCTTATCAGCTACTAAAACTCTCCTGGGTACTCCCCACCTGTTGAACAAGAAATGGGAACACGTGGGTATCTGGTTACATATCCCACTGCATTAGCGGAAGGCCCACAAAATATGACAAGGGGCAAACACAGAAAAACTGACAGGCGGGAATGAGAGTGACGGTGAAGACATAGGTAGCTTTGGAAATGAAAGGGATTGCATATATTATCATGCATGAATTGAAAAATTTGGCAATGCAAACATATACTGCTCTAAGATACGCTGATAATCATTTTACATATATATGTGATAAACCCATATATATGCACTTTATGTAGTTAATATATTATATAACATTTACATCACTCTCGTATAACCTCTAATAGCCTCAGTTACTCAGACGCATGGTTTGCTTTAATTCTCACTGAGGCCTGTGCTGTGTGGCACCATCCTCTTCCACAGCTGAGGAGCCCATGCTGAGAAAGGTGAGGTGACCCGGTTTCAGTCACAAGGTTAGACAGTGGGAGAGCTGGAGCCAGAACCTCATTTTCTGAAGCCAGAACGGGTGCCTGTCCCCCTACACTGCTGGCTGCTCAAAGCAAGCAGAGGCTCTTGGGAAAGAACACTGGAGGGTGGGTTTCTGTGCTTTGGCCAAACACACAAGGTGTGAGTGCCTAAGTGAGAAATAGTGTTCTTTGTTGAGTTCACGATTCCTCTTTCCCCAAACTCTCTCGTCACCTTTTAACCAGAGCACACAGGTGCTAAAGGATGTGCAGGGTGGGGGAAAAGTAGATGTATGGTTTTGAGTACAAGAAACATGGAGTTTATTCTCGTATTATTATTTATTGTATTATTTTCCGTCTGAACAACTGTAAACCTACTTTTGCCCTACCCTGGACATATATGCAGCTATACACATCAACGGATGTTTAGATGTAGCTCTTTGCCTTAAATTAACTCATCTCTTGTCAGTCACTTTAATCCTGAGCTCAGGTCAAAATGAAGGAGAAATATATTAATCCTTCATTTCGAAATGTAGTTACAGTTTACATGCAGTTAACATAAAACTTTATGTGATTATAACTTACTTTTAGCATAAGTATATGATGTTAGTATCGTGAAATTATATTTGTGGTTTTCATCAGGAGTTGTGATATCGACTTTGCAAAGTATGGGTTCAGGCAGCAGAGTGTAAAAGATTTACAGGAGCCCGGCCAGCATGGTGCAGTGATTGAAGGTTGACCTATGAACTAGGAGTTCATGTTGGATTCCCAGTCAGGGCATATGTCTGGAATGCAGGCTTGATCCCCAGTATGGGGTGTGCAGGAGGCAGTCAATCAATGCTCCTCTCTCATCATTGATGTTCCTTTCTTCCTTTTTTTATTGATTTCGAAGAGGAAGGGAGAGGGAGAGATAGAAATAGCAACGATGAAAGAGAACCATTGATTGGCTGCCTCCTGCATGCCCCCTACTGAGGGTGGAGCCCACAACCCGGGCCTGTACCCCTGACCAGAATCGAGCCCGATGCTCCACAGGCCTGTGCTCTATCCACTGAGCCAAACTGGCTAGGGCTCATGATGGATGTTTCTCTCTCTCTCCCTCTCCCTTCCTCTCTGAAATCAATAAAAATATTTTTAAAAAGATTTATAGGAGCTTGGAGAGGAGGACTACAGGCAGAGAATAACATTCTTGAAAGGACAACCACGACGAACCACCCCTCCTTCCCATAGTATGTCCCCACAGACATGACATAATTCTCAGGGACAATTCTGAGCTGAGTGGGGATACAAAGTGTAGAAAAATTAATTCCTAGGCCTCTCCTGTTCATGGCCCACCCTACCAAAAAAATGTATCCCACACATGCCCAGTAATCAGTAGGACACTAGCTATCAACTAATGCACTTTCACTATAGTTCTGCATTAGACACCTAAATGGGTTCTGCTCAATAACCTAACCCTAATGTGGATACCTTTTTGAATCTGGGAGAATTTATGTTTTAATCATCTCTTAATTTCTCCCACAAAAAGCAACATAATTTACACTTGAAAGCATCTTCACCAAATTGTTTAGAGGAGATAATTCGTTTTTAAAAGTACATTTACTACACATTTACAGCAAGAAAAGTGCCTTTTGGTATCTGGAGAGTTGACCTAGTGCTATGAACAAAAAAGTAGATTCAATTCCTGGAATAATTTCCTGGTTCCGTCACCAACTCACTGTGCTTGCTTAAGCAAATTACTTAACCCCTTAGTATGTTAGTTTCTCCGCCTATAAAATGGCGTTAACCTTATTTGCTATTAGATCATGTCAGCAAAGCACGCGGAGAACCTCAGATGAAAGGCGCCACAAGTATCTCACTATCTGAAGCATGAGCTCATTCTGTCTGGACAATGGACTTTACCAGGCTCGCTGATTATCCCAGCACCTGCCTTCAGAACTTTTCCTGTTCAACTTGCTTTTCACTGTATCCACGTCTATTTATACTCTTGGTGTATTTTCACTTCATTGTACTGTTTGCATTGTTTTGAAGAGAGGTGATGCTTTGAAGAAACCATGAGACCGTGCTTTAATGCATTTTCTGCTTTTTGTTTGTTTTAATCGCATATGCTTATATTTAAGATTTGAAACAAATACAAAAGCACTTGGACAACCTTGTAGTTATAGCTAGGAGAGTTATATTAGTATCCTTGCTTGAGTTACTTACATTTTAGTCCATATTAAAAGGTAATTTTCAGCATGCCTGTATATCTTTATATTCTTTTGTGGAAAACTTTAGGCAGATGTTGAAACTGCTGTCAGTTTTAATGTGTGTGCCCCTTTTCTAGAGGAACAAGATAACATAATAAGAGGGGCAAATGATTATTTGCTGAGGACTAAATCTGAGCTCTTAACCTCACTTTTCATAGATTGCAAAGGTCAAAGGAAGGGCTACTTCAGGAACAGCCAGATGACTGGAAAAGTAGAAATGCTGACTCAAAAACAAATAAAACTCGCGGGTGAAGTCAGAGGTCGGAAGTCGGCTGCATTTCCTGAACACAAAAGCACTTCACTCCTGTGTCTGTCAACCTTCTCATCCGAGGCTAATAGAAATGTTTCAGAGGAGCCGACTTGGGCTTTGAAATCTACCAATGAACAACAGAAAATCTAATTCTTGGCACTATTTCCAAAGGAAAAGATTTCATCAGAATCTGCCCACTAAGATGTTACATTTCAAATGGCAAGTGTTACGCCATCCAAACACAGCTTGAGTCATCTGTTGAACAATGGACAGATTATGTACTTCTCTAAGAGATAAACTTTCATCAGAGACATCAAACAAAATACTACGGGCTTTACAATATTTCCCTTATATCCATTATATGTTTATGGTTTATAAGGTATGGTTTAATATCATTTTTTCTCCTCAAGAAGTAGATATTATGGTGGGACAGAACATAGCATGATGGTTAAGAATGTAGGCCCTGGAGTCAGGAAGTGAGTTCAAATCCCGTCTCCACCAGTTATTAACAGTACAGCTTTGTACCTGTGTTTCCTCATCTATAACTGGGAGATAGTATCTATTTCAAAGGATTATGGAAATTAAATAAGAAACAGTGTGTACAGGGCCTCTGATGGTGTCTGGTACATATTAAATGTTCAATAAATGATAGTTTAGACTCTGCTAAGTGTAGTGTGACACAGATTTGGGCCTCTGAAAAGCTGACTGTGAGACAGACTTTAGTGAGCAGAGTATTTACTAGGGAGCACCCTTGGTCTGAGCACCTATGGAAGGGAGGAAAAGGAAGCAGAATGGGGGAGGAGGAGAAGTCACACTGTACTCCCTTAGCCAACCCTATAGGGAAGCTTGTAGCAAATGGCCCATCTGGGTTACACTGTGTCGGACTGAGAAGACTGAGCCTTTACATGGTCTCCATCGTCACTGCACGTGCGCCACTCTCCCGTCGCTGGGCACGTCCTTGGGCAAAGCGGCTCTCCGCAGCTGAGGCGATCTGTGAAGTGACTGACAGGGCAGACTGTCCCCGGCTGCAGGCCCAGCAGCTGGAGCAACAGAGTTTTCCTTGTAAGGGATCCAGGTGGCCCACCTTCACTGTTTAGCACAGGGTGGTCTGTGAGGCATTTGGAAAATGATGTCAACACATCGCAGATGCTTGAATAAGAGTAAGGTCTTTGAGGGTAAGAGCAGGATAGTCAAGCTGAATAAGCATAAGCTGTGGGAACAGGAGAAAGACCTAGATATGGATGATGGAATGTTTTCTCGTTCTTTTTAATCCCCCAGATTTTTGGAGAGGTTGGATTCCAGTTCCTGGAAGCCCTTTGTCCCATGAACATTGTTGATGAGTTGGGGTTTGTAATGGAGGGGTAACCTGCGAGAAAGCCCTCATATTCTGCACAATAAGGGTCACTTAGGAGGGTGGAAATAGAAGCCAGCCACAGCCCATGCCATTCCAAAGGGGCAAGGAGAATCAGTAAGAATTGTCTAGCTGACGTGGTAACGGGTTATGGCTAACATTGTGTCTTTGAGGTCCTCGGCACTTTCCAAATGTTCTTCATTTATTTCCTGCCTTGATCCTCACAACACGAAGATAGTCGTTACATGATTTCTCCCACTTTGGAGATGAGGAAGCTGAAAGAAGGGAATTTGCTAGTGCCATTCAGTGAGAAAGGTGTGGAGCGGGGATTGGGGCGCTGGCCGGCAGAAGCCAGATTGTAGGGCCGGGGCTTTTCATCACCCTTTTCCCTCGTCTCTGGGCAATTGCCAATGCTTCTGATGCAAACGGACTCTGTTTTAGGAATTCCAAAAGGTGTCATTTTGCATCAAGACCAAGAGAGGGCAAGAACGGAGGCGGCGTGGTATGCAGGGAAAGGTGACACCCAGGCTGCCTGTGGGTATTTTGAAAAGATAAACTGTGAGACAACACTGCAGGCCTGTAGTTATAAAAGCAGGATGCCGAGTGGGCAAGATGAGTCAACAGGGAGATTGTGTGATGCCTGTCTCACCCGACTTGAACTTCTTCAGACCCTTGGTATGTGCAGTGCTGGATTCCTCAGAGCTGAACAAGGAGGAAAGAAAGAAAAGGGCATAGAGAGCCACAAATGAGAGTCCGCAGGTTGGAGAAGTACTAATCTCTATAGAGTCCAAACAAACTGGGGGGGAGGGCAATACTGTACACTGGGTCTGAGAAACTATATACAGGGTGATCAGAATAGATGCTTTAAAAGCCCATTGCCTGGGTTCAGATCTCCGATTCACCACTTGCTACTTGGGTACTTAACTTTTAAAAATTATTTTTAGGAAAGGAGAGAGAGTAGCATCGATCAACTCTCCTGCACATGCCCTGACCTGGGATTGAACTTGCAACCTGGGTGTGTGCCTTGACCACGAATAGAACGGCCACCTTTTGGTGCATGGGACGCTGCTCCAACCAACCGAGCCAGACAGGCCAGCGCACTGCTTGGATGGTCTACTTTCTGTGCTTCAGCCTCCTTTCTACCAAACTGGGTGACAATACCGCTTCACAGGGTTATCGTCAGAATTAACTAATGCATAGAAAGCACTTGAAACAGCTTCAATAAGCACTTGATAAATAGCTAACAACGTATTAAAAAGGGTGAAGGCAACTTGATATTCAGGTATCAAGACCTTTACATAGCTCTCTTCCATCTTTGTTGAACAAAACATGAGTAAGTCCATTTGAACTATGAGATTGAGAATAGATTTTTAAAAAATGCGTGTCCGTCAAGAAGTGACACATTACTGTGGGTGAGTGTTCTCTGCAGAGGGCGGTAAGGCATGGAGCACATTCCCTTCCTGAGTTAGCCTAAGAACGGTGCTAACCGCGGAAACGCTGAAACGTTAGGTTTGAATCAGGGCTACGCGGTCGCCTCCCACACCTCACTTGCCCAAGAAATGGACTGAAAACTAAAGAAAGCTCAGTGTTCCACTGAAGATCTTACAACAAACAGTAGCCATTATCTATTACTGTTTCCATTTTCAGGTCAGAAAGCAGAGAAACCATGGGAAGAAACTGGAACACATTTGTTGAAGAGTTACAGATGTATCTAGATAGAGCCAAGACCAGGACCCAGATTTAAAAGTTTTCATATTATTTCCATTACCTTTGATTTCAAGAAAGTGGGTTAACCAGTTTGACATCACATTATGCAGAGGTCTGATGTATTTGAAGATGTATTCAGTTGCCTCTTAACCACCTCTGCTTATTCTTTGGGCTGACCTCTCAGCAGACTGCCATTCCCACTCCTGGACCCTGTGAAAGGGGTGACCTAGGCAATTAGGTTTAACCATGTATTAACCAGGGACATTCCAACCAGACCCACCCCTCGGTGTGTTCAAGTCACAGAGGGTAAGCAGCTAAGGCGCAGTGAACCGGAAGTAGAGAGGCAGAGGGAATGGCTGCTGAGGCTCCATCCAAAACAGCCTCCCGGGTGCCACTGAGCCAAACCGGCCAGAGCCTCATGTATTTTTCTTATCCATCTTCCCCCCACACCCTCTCTGAACTATAGTACCCTAAGGCAATATGGGAAGATGTAAGGACACTTTCTAGCTCTTTTAAGGAAATTCTAATTCCAAATCTCACCGTGGAAAGATCTCAGGGCCTCCCAGCTTTGTCTCTTATCATTCCCCTTCTCTTTGGGGACCTCTCACTTATGATCCTTGCTTCAACAGAAAAGGGTGAACTTCCTTATACCACCAGTATAGGCCCCTTCATCTTAAATTTCTCATAGCACCACTGAATTCAAGGTGCAGGGTAGGGTGTCCCCTAAAAAATGCATGTATACTTAATAGCTGATATCTCTACTTTGAAAATGAAGTGTATTTTAATAAATTATTCAGCGTGTATATAGGGAGACAGATATCCTATATATAAGCATGTATATAGGGGGACACCCTGTCCCATATAATAAAGGCCTAATATGCAAATCGACCAAATGGAGGAATGACAGGTCACTATGATGTGCACTGACCACCAGGGGGCAGACACTCAATGTAGGAGCTGCCCCGAGCCCGCAGGTCCCAGGCCAGCCAAGGCAGGTGCCAGGGAGGCCCCTGGATCACCCCACAGAGGGAGGTGACTGGTGGTGAGGGGGCAGGGCTGACAAATGGGCAGTGCCAGACCAGCCAAGGTGGGTGCCAGGGGGCTCCTCTCCACCCTGATCGCTCCACAGATCAGCCTTGATCACCAGCCAGGCCTGGGGACCCTACCTGTGCACAAATTTTGTGCACCAGGCCTCTACTAGTTAAAAAGGCTTGGGAATAATGAGGAAAAGCAAATGAAACACTGAAAGATACAACTTACCTGTTCTAACTAGGCAAGTGTCCAATTTTTATTCAACAAATATTTGAGCACTCTATGTGATTATCACTGTATGTGTAATGACAACACGCCTGCTCTCGAGAGGTGTAAGGCAGTGGGAGTGTGCTAATTGCTGTGTCAGTGGTGATTCAGGATGAATGAGAGCACAGAGACAAGGCAGCTAGACCAGTATTTGGGGGAAGGGAATTGGGGAAGGTTTCCGTGAAGTTGTCTTAAAGAAAACCCCAAGGCCTTAAGAAACAAATATGAATGAGCAGAGCATGAAATTGGGGAAAGGGAGAGGGCAGGAAATGAAGCATTCCAGAAGGTTGCAAGCATGTGCAAAAGGGAAGAGTACAATTCCTTGTTTTTGCTCAGGCGACAGGCTGTATTTTTCCTACCACCCGGAAGAGTCCAATAGAACACCAAGATGCCTCTGAAGCTAGGCCAGAGAGAGACAGGTATTCAAACCTCAACAGCATTTCCTCTTTTGACTGTCAATGGCAGCTTGCTCAGTTTGGTTTCCCAGACTCAGGACTGAAATCTTGATTCCAAGTGGCTAATGCCAGTAGAATCGTCATGTCATAAGGTTTTGCCTTGACCTTGATAGGGACACTATGGCAGAACAGTCCATTAACTTTACGCCTTCAGCAAGAAACGCTTCCTTACATTGCCAGCATAAAGGCCACTTTCCAAAGATGTAAGATCGCAGGGAAATTGGGCTTTGTTTTTAGTCAGGAACTATGGAAACCCTTCTGTTACACTTCTCGCAGAATGAAAATCAAGGTGTTAGTTTTTCTAATTTTTTTATTTAAAGAATTTTATTTTCTTTCTCCAGATAGGAAGCCTGCAAAATTTATTACGCTTTATCAGGAAAATACAGGCTCAGTCTTTCCCAAGAGGCCTTGTATTTCATTCCATGGGGCCAGAAACTGCTATTGGACAGACTGAACCAAGCCAAGGGGAAGATCCGGCACTAATCAACCTACTTTCTGACCAATGGCACACAGGGTCCCTGACCTCCTTCCTCCTGATTCTATGTCTATTCAGCCATGTGAGCATGGCACTTAGGAGAAATGTGCACCTCATTCAACCATTTCTCACTCCTGGATTTAACTCGTCCAATCAAAGTTTGCTTTCTGCCAACAGTGAACCCCAGAGGTCAGGAGGCCAAAGGCTCTCAATGTCTACCCAGGTTCCTTTGGAGGCCCAGCAATGACCCTTTCCTTCAAGATCCATTCTGTACCTTTGGACCACGTTAACCACACACAGTAATAACCCTGAGTTCCCAAGGTGGGATGTCATGGGATGAAGAGGACCCAGGAGACCAAGCCTGCTAGAGAGAAGGCAAGGTGGATGCAAAAAGATGAAGATCAAATTTACTTCAGGTCTTTGTTTTGAGAATTGGAGGTTTAGAAAACTTCCTTAAATAGAAGGAAGTCATTAAAAAGGAGGCAAATTAAGTTCATACTTCTAGTATGATACAATACTGTACTATGGTTTTTCCTGGACCAATGTTGTCACCCAATGTCACAATGTGACTCATCTCTAGACACCCTAGTGCCTATTTTCAAGCTGATGACATTAAAATTTCCCTTGCAAAAAGATTATAACAACATAAACAGAAAATACAATATTTTAGGCAGCAATAATCTAAAATACTGCTGTTCTTGAGCACACATTCCCAATGGGTAAAACTTGGTACTTTGGGGAGCAAAACATATTACTCTTCATCTGTATAAAGCACAAAACTATATGCGGTCCGTAAACAGTTATCCAGAATCAGAATATGTGTGGTATTAAAATTTCATGGGGATAGACAATTAGAAAAAATACATCTATAAAGGCTCTTTAGTGAGTAGAGAATGAAAAATTTGAGAAACACTGCTACTGATTCTTCTGTCAAGTCAGGAATACCTATATTAATTTCATCCTAGTGATAATTCAAAATCCCAAGATAAAACAGAAAATCATGGAGATTATACTTCAAATCTATGTACTTGTGACTGGATCCAATTCTGTGGCCTTCGTTTCTCCCAGCAGAAATCACTCAAATTGTTCAAGTGTAAAGAAAATCCTAGAATTAGTAATAAATAAAAAAGTTAATGAATCATTAAGTTTACAACACATACAAAGAGTACAAACCAAGAAAAGTAAATTTATTTAAATTACTAAAATAGCTTTTGAAGTTATTTATGGATCAGCTGCTATAATTATTTTTCCAGAAAGGTAAGCAAAATTAATTACTTTAAAATTATTTTGGTCAGTGAAACATTTAATAAAAACAATTTGTTTCTCCATGTAATATATAGGTATAAAATAAGCCTTTTCAAAAACTCTTCTTGTTTTAGAATCCTCTATAAATCAGACAATCTGATTTCTGATAGGAACAAATTACAATATGAGGTATAAATTTATGAATACTGGTAGTCTTAGGGGGAAGAAATTAGACCATACTCTATTACCAGTCATGGGATCCTCAAAGGGGTTGTTGATAATAAAAAAAAACAAGATGGCTCTAGAATTTTAAGATTCTAAGAAAACCAAAGCAATCGATAGGTGAGAAAGCTGTTACAAATGCAAAAGTTATAACTAAAATCCTATAGTAATGTACAAGTAGTACATTTTAACATTCTTCACACATGGTAAAGTTCACTTTCTTTTTGGCTTGAGGCACTCAAGTTTATCATGTGCATAGTAAATCTTTATATTTGTTATAAAAGTCACTAAAGGAGACTGTAACAAGTGGACATTTAGAAAATTAAATCCTTCAATAGCTCACAAAAGCTGGTTAACAAATGGTCTACCAAATCCTGAAATTCTATTCCTTTTTTTCCCTCCCTTCCCCAGAAACTACGTTTCCTAATTCAAAACAAAGCTTAAGGATATATCCAAAATAAACCGCTCTGGATTTACCTGCCCTTAAAAATCAAATGAACAAGTATACTTAACCTTGTGATATCATGCTTCACAATCGTTGGGTGGACCAAAAATTTCTTAAAAGTAAAAAAAAAGGATGTGTGGAAAACAAATCCCAATAGAATGCAGTGGGAATGGAGTTTAGATAACTATGTTTGACTAAGTCTCTGTAGCCTATTTTAACATTTTACCTTCCCCTCCTTTCCTTCCCCATTCCACAAATTCTCTGTTCCCTTGCCTCCATCTTCCCACCCTCCAAAATCAAAGAAAAAAACCCCCAAAACCCAAACACACACTCAGATGGCCTTTCGTTACTTTTGTTCTTATAAGTAGAAGCTAAGGAACTCACGCCTAAATGATGGAAAAGAAAACAAAACGGGGAAACCCCACAGTTGCATTTAGGGAGCTGCCTTACTAAAAACAAGCTGTAAAACGTCTACGTTAAAAGTTGGGAAGCTTCGCAGGAAGGATTTTCTAGTCCTTCCCACTGGTCATTCCACAGTAATAATGCTTCAGCCAGCATCTAAATCGATCCTCTATGGGACTGCATGTAACTTACAGTTCTCTGATACCAGTAACACAAATCTTAATGGAAATAGGGAAATGTTTCTCTCAAATAACAGTTAACAGGTTGCAGAAATGATTTAGAACTTTACTTCCTATAAAGAAAATAGTTCTTTCACAAAGGTGCATTCTGTCTCTGGTTACAAAGTCCAAAGTATTCTCAGAACGAGGGACATGATTTCTCTCTGTCACGGCTTATAAGCAGATGCCCCTTTTCAGGGCATCTTCAGGCTGCACAGGCAGGACTAAGTGGGAAATTCGGCTCCAGAGCCCACTCAATTTGTCTGGGTCCATATGCTTGTAGGAGGTGGGTGTGTTAGAGTTGGTGAACTTGACTCTGAGGAAATCCCTCACTTTTTCTTCAATTTCCTTTAGGCCTAGACTGGTTCCAAGTGTTTCCTCCTCCAACAAGACGGTCAGGACTAAGGCTACATCTTTGAAGGCCGCGTTTTCATGGTCACAGTACTTATAGAAGATCAAAGTGGAGCCTGCGGGCAAGGACTCGAAGCGGTGCACCACGGCTGCCTTCTGGCCATTTTGGAATCCACTGCTCAGTTCTTGGTCCACCTCCAGTTTCACAGCGTCACTGTCCTCAGCAGCTCTGCCCGTCCCATCAATCCGGATGGCACGGACACTCCGGGAAGATGAATAGGCGTCAGCGATTTGTTCACTCAGACACTTGAGTGCTTCTTCAGCATCGCGGGCAGCGGTCAGCAGCAGGATAGCAGGCTGAGAACGAGGCTGGGAGCTGTTGAGATGTTTTTCCAGGAATGTTAGGCTCCTTTTCCACAGCTTCTCATCTTGACCTTGGTACTTATTCATAAGTTGTCTCATCTGGTTCTGGAACTCTTGTACAGCAGTGCTTTCCACCTCAGGAGCCTGAGTGTACCACAGAATCCCAAAGACAAGAACAGGGACCACAGGAAGTATCCACCACCACTCCATCTTGACAGAAGATTCATTGTTGGGTTGTCTAGTCATCTCTGCTCAGGGAAAAAAAATGAAAGATACAAATATAAATGTCTTTGAGTCAAGGGCAAGTGACTTGGAAAACCAATATTAATCTTTTAAAAAGTGTTTTAATTGAATTTTTAGAGAGAGAGGATGGGAAAGATAGGAACATCAATGAGAGAGAGATATTAACACCAATTGGCTATCTCATGCACACCCCCTACCGGAAATTGAGCCTGCAACCCAGGCATGTGTCCTGACCAGGAATCAAACTGCAACCTCCTGGTTCATAGGTTGATGGTCAACACTGAGCCATGCTGGCCAGGAAAACCAATACTACTCTTCATGAATGGACAAAAGAGGAAGGAATTTAAAGAAGGGAGCTGATAATCTACTTTCTTAATAATTTATTACACATTTTAAGAAAAACTCTCACCTATAGGTTTTCACACTTATGTGCATAAGCATATTTATATCTCTTCATTACCAAAATGGTAAAAACTCAGAGGAAGAAGTAAAATTTAAATGTATGAAATGGCATAAGCAAGTCAGAAATAATCCTATATAATAAAAGCCCAGTGACTGAAAGGCGAAACGACAGCTCGACCAGTCGCTATGATGAGCACTGACCACCAGGGGTCAGACACTCACAATGCTGGAGCTGCCCCCTGGTTGTCAGTGTGCTCCCACAGCGGGAGCAGCTGCTCAGAGGGCAGGTCCACAGCTGCTTGGCTGGCTGGGATGAGCAGCGCTCCCACAGTGGGTTGATCCCCAGAGGCCACAGCCCCACCAGTGCTCGAGTCCCATGCTACAGGCTCTAGTGTAAGTTATAAAACAAAACTACTATTACTACTATTAATACTGGGGAATTAAGCAATATTAAAAAATACTTTATAAAGTATTTTTAAATTTAGGAACCCAGAGTTCAGATGGCTAATTATTCAAGATAGAATTTTTAAGGTTTTTTTAAGTGTATAAAAAGATAAAGAAAAGGATGCACTCTTAAGTGAACACCTAGCATATATTGTAGCTAGCTGTCCCTTTAGTTGCACTGATGCAAGTTAACACTGGTAAAATTTAGTTTGCAACTCATCCCTAATTATTATTGGCGATCATGATATCAAGTTACTTATCTATTGCTTTTCAGTTTATAAAGCACTCTCTCATATGTCACACACTTAATCGCTTAATATAACGGCAATGAAAATACTTCTACACCTTCTAATTATTGACTGACTGCTTTAGGCTAATAATTCACTATGGACCTTTTAGAGCAATAGTTGTCATAGATCTCATAACAGTAAGACATTATTAACTTTTCCCACCACATGGGAAAATGGCAATCACAGGGCAGTGGCACCAAACTGTATAATTTTAGTTTTTGTATTCTTCATGGCCATGCATTCAGTTTTACTTAAGAATGTCCTTCATAAAGCAGTTAAAATTATGTATCTTACTATAATTTAAGGTTAATAAGAAGTAATTTGAGCACTAATTTTAATATTCTATGTGAAGAAATTGGAAGCACTCATAAAGCACTTCTTTTTGTTAAAACTGAATTTACTGGGGTAACATTGGTTAATAAAACTATACAGGTTCAGACACATAAAGCATTCTCAGACATAGCCCAATACAATGGTTGTCTCAGAAAAAGAACTTGTGCAGCTGAGTTGTGAGCTGCTCTAGTGTTTCTTTTCATGGAAATGTTAACTGAAAGAACAAGTGACAAACTATGGTTAGCTGGATTTGCATATCTGATAGACATTTTCTTGAAAATGAACAAAGTGAGCCCAACTGACAGTATTTGCTGCCAATTCTAAAATTCAAGGTTTCAAGTGAAAATTAGGATTGTGGAAATATTGTATCTACTACTATCAGTTCAAAAGCTCCCAATTCTAAAAGACTTTTTTGTCAGTGGTGATATTAACAAATGTACTCTTTTGATATCGTATTACAAATGTCTCAACATTTGGGAGAACTACATAACTTCATGAATCAATATGTTCCAAAATGACCAGCGCATGATAGTCTATTTAAAGTACAACAAAGACCAATACATAGGTGTTATAGAATACAAAAAGTTTGTTAATGTGGTCTCAGATTTCACATTTTAAACAGCAGTTAGAAACTACCACTTGTTGAGTTTTGGAGAGTATCAACATTAAAATAGCCACAATTTTCTGAAACTATTTAAATTCTACGTATCTGTATAAAGCTGTATTTTCTGCAAATACTTCAACCTAAACAATATATTACAACAAACTGAAGGCAGAAGTAAAAGCCAGGCATTAAAGAGATTGGAAAAAATATAAAGCAAGTTATCACTCTTCTTACTAAATTATTCAAAAATAAAATAGTAAGTCAGAAAAGAATTTCAACTTTATTTTCTAGTTAAATATGGGTATGTATAACCCATATTTTTTTTAAATAAAGTTTTTTGGGGCACTTATCAATTTCACTAGTAGAAAGTGGTATTGAGACCAAAAAGTCTGAGAATCAGTTATTTTCTTAATACTCATTCAGGGTAATAAACAGGCTTAGAAAACTAAACTTGTCCCCAATACTATAGAGAAGGTAAGTGATCCAATCTAATTCAAATGTAGGCCTGTGGACTCTCAAACCCATGACAATCCTGTTGTGTTATGCTATGTAAAGTCTTTTTTTTTTTTTTTTTTTTTTGACTCAGCAAGGTTCACTTGGCTAATAGTACTGGTAGCTTTAGTTTATTAACTTTTACTTTTGGTTGTATGGACAGTAAAGTGAAGGGGGAAACCAGTTGTTTCCTATCATTTACCTTTAAAGAATTTCACTGTTAGTAAAATATGTACTTTTCCCTCTGAAGTGGTTAAAATATAATTCTTCAAATAGCATTAAGTTATTTTGCTGTCAAACACAATTAAAGACAATTATGGATCACAAATGTTAAAGACTCATTTAATAAAAACTGAACAGACTTACTTTGGCTGAAGGTTGACTGAGACTGGTTTCCAAACTCTGATTTCTTAAAGCTGTCATCTAATGATAGGAGTAATAAAGACGATCAATTTATGTTTCATAACTTAAGTATTTCCAACAGAGAAAGAACATAAAAATTCCACCAAGAGAAAAAAGGTGGAGCTCAGCCGGAAACAGAAGAAAAAGCAGAAGTGCCCATTCGAATGACAGCTCCTGGAGACAGGGACCTATTTGCCCCACAATTATCGACGACATGTCTAGTACAAAGCATATTCTTAATACATTCGCTCCGTGAGAAAGCCCTCAAGTATCTGATCCAAATTATTTAATGGGAGCTGTGAATCTTCTGGGACAAATTCAGGAGGTTCCAATAAGTACAACTATCATAAAAGAAAATATATACTATCTGAAACTGACATATATGGAAACATTTATCTGGTGCTGATACTGTGAAGAGGAAAATAAAGAAATATGGATTACGGATACTGGGCTACCTGGGTAAGGTGTTTTAATGCAAAGCTCCATCTTAACACTATTTTGTACCTCAAACTGATTCAAAGATGTCCTCTGGTGCTTCTGACCACTTCAGATACCAGTAATTTTTAGAGGGGCGTGGTGAAAAAGGTGAAGGGATTCAGAAGTACAAATTGGCAGTGACAAATAGCAATGGGGATTTAAAGTACAAACAGCATAGGAAATAGAGTCAATAATATTGTAATAACAGTATATGGTGCCAAGTGGGTACTAGACTTATGAGGGCTCCTTCGTAAGTTATATAAATAACTAACCACTATGCTGTACATCTGAAAGTAGCATAATATCAAATGTCAACTGTAATGGAAAAAAATTTTTTAAAATTTAAATAAAAATTACACTAGACAAACTTTTCACCATTTTTGTTAATAGGCAAGTAAATCTGTTTTATGTTTGTGGTTAAACAATAGATTTCAAAAACAATTTTCTCACAACTTCATCAAATCTCTACTTCTATCATTACTTCAGAACACAAATTAAAAACTACCCCAACTCTTTTCTTTGTCCCTCATCTTTCTTGGCTTGGCTACAGATTTTAACTTCTCAGAGAGGTTACAGAAGGACAGGGGTTCAGAAGGTAGAGAAGTTAAGTTGCTCATTCACATGATCTATGTTTACCAACTGCTATACACATATAAATTATCTTTCTGGTGTTTACCACCAACCTTCACTTGAGAAACACTAAACTAAACTGGACGAATAAAATTAGCACTGCCGAGATCCAGAAATAACCTTACTTTTGGTCATACAACAAAAACCTCAAATGAAGCAAAATGACATCAACCTTAACTCTGAAGACATATTGCTTTACAACTCCTACTTCAGCCCAGGACACTACATCTTTTAGAAGCTGCTAATTCAGGTTACCAACATATAAATGCATAAAAATATTCAACTGGTTATGTTAGCTTGAATACCTCACTCCATGGCTGCAAAGATCCAATGAGAAAATAGTATATAAAAATGTTGTGAAGTGCTGTACTAGCATGATATTAAGGACAAAGTTATATAACGTGTAATATTAAATAACTCATAACAAGTGAATTAAGAAAACAAAACTAACATCAACAAAATCTCGAAAATAATCTTACTTACAATGGTACCAGAAAGAAAACAGAACTAAACTTAACTAAGGAAGACTTGTATACTGAAAACTATGAAACACTGATAAAAAGAATTTAAAGCAGACACGAGTAAATGAAAAGACATCCCATGTTCATAAATTAAAGATTTAAATTCTCACAATGCCCATACTGCCTCAAGTAATCTACAGATTCAGTTTAAGCCCTATAAAAATTACAATGGCATTTTTTACAGAAATAAAAAACAATTCTAAAATTTATACGGTACCACAAAAACTCCAAACAGCAAAGCAAGCTTGAATAAAAACAATACAGCTGGAGGCGTCACATTTTCTGATTTCAAAACGTATGACCAAAGCTTAAATAATCAAAACAGCATGGTCCTGGCATAAAAGGAGATATATAGACCAATGGAAAAGAACAGAGTCTAGAAATAAACCCACGTAGATATGGCCAATTGATCTTAGACAAGAGTGACTGAGCTCAGTCTCCTCAATAAATGATGTTTGGGAAAACGGATATCCACATGCAAAACAATGAAACTGGACCCTTATCATATACTTTACCAAAAATCAACTCAAAATGGATTAAAAACTTAAACCTAAGAACTGAAACCATAAAGCTCCCAGAAGAAACACCGAGAAAGAGCTTCTCAATACTGGCCTTGGCAACAACTTTGTGGATATGGCAACAAAAGCAGAAACAAAACATGAGATGACACCAAACTAGAAAGCATAATGAACTAACTTGAGACAAAATGGGAATGCAAACAGGTAAAATATAAAAAAATTAGCTAGCAATTTAGTAACTTAAAATCTATTTCTACATTCCAATTAGATCCTCAATATAATTATTTTCCTTTCTACACTGCATCTGTAGTATCTTATTGGAGAAAGTAAAAATTATACAAACTTTTTTTTTTTAGGAACATGTCCACCTTATAATATAAAGTCTCCTAATTTTATTTTATTTATTTTTAAGCCTTTGCTGTTGAAAGTATTACAGATACCCCCTTGTTTCCCCCATTGACCCCTTCTAGTGCACTCCCACCGCCTAGCCTTTTTCATACACATTTTTGATAATACTGTGCACTATACTTCACTTATCTGGAAGTAATATGATATTAATTACCCCAGAATATAGGATGTCCCCCAAAATGTATACACACACTTCAAATAATTACAAAGGCAGTGTTTATTAAAATCCATCTCATTTTTAAAATTGAGCTACCAGTTGTTAAAGTGTGTAGACATTTCTGGGAACAACCTGTATATAGTTAGGAACTAAGAAATAACATACAGAATCTCTGAACTTTCATAGAATATATACTCAAATTCAGTTTTATTTCCAAGAATATCTCTCAGATTTTCAAAATAAGTTTTAACTTTTTTATACTGGTTATAAACAAATCCTAAGAAGTTGAATAATTAATAATCTTTCCTAATTTTAGTAGGACAGGATGAGCAAACTGTAAGAGAAAATGATCTTCTAGTAGCAGGTACACGTAGCAATAATAAATGACAGCCAACAATAAGGCAAAGGCAAAAAGCTAACCCAGAGAGCATCCTTCTAGTTGCTAGAAGGGCTACTATCTCGTTCATGAATTGCTTAATAAAGTCAATTAGATCTTGAAAAAAAAAAAGCTAACTTATATGTGGGGTAAAAACTTCATTGCTGAGGAAAATGAATTGTGAGCCATTACTGCTTTGCTAATGGGAAACAAAGCCACAGAGCTTACCTTGTCCAATTAGTTAGTCACTTCATGAGCAAGAGATACATGATAGGGATTTTTATGTTATCTACATAATAATAGGGGTGATGACCTTGAGACCTACTGTGATTAGGTGAGTAAAGAAGGGAGCGAGGTTAAGGGTCATATAAGGTATGGATTTTATTTTATACGGTCAAGGTTTAATATAAACACATTGCTATAGAAATTATGGACACTGAATTAAAAATATGATTGCTTCATCACATCTATTTATGGTATGTCTTTATTAATGACAGCACAAACACCCTAAATGCTTATCTGAAAAAGTACATTTTTTTTATGTTAAATAATCAAGAAAAACAGCAAGTAAAATTATTTCAATAATAGGTAGGGATTTATTAACTTACTTGGCATCTTCGTCCTTATTCTTACGGTTTGGTCAACCCACTCCTGAAGATTTTTTTGATATCCTGAGCCTGTAGCAAATACATATACAAAATATGATTTCTTATACTTTGAAAATGTATACCATACTCCAGTGTTAGACAATGTCAAATGTGAGGACGAACCACTTCCCAGCAAAACAGGTAGCAAATAAATATACAGGATGGGCAAAACTGAGTTAATAATAACAGTAAATAATACACTAACTAAATAATAACACAAGAATAAACACAATCACAATTGCAAATCTACTTCTGCCCATCCCTGTATAATCACCTAAGAAATAAAACTCTGTACAAGTGCTTTGCTCTGGTCTGTGAAAATGACTGAGCTCAATAACACTTCAACTTGATTTCAATGTTAATTAAGAAGAAAAAGTGAACTCTTGAAAATAAATTACTTTCAGTGAAATTGTCCCGAACAAATTTCCACATCACAGAGTAACTACCACATATAGTACCAATGTGTGGTGAATCAAAAGGCAAAGAGGATAAAATGACTTTAAAAATCCTATACAGGTAGTACTTTTTGTTGGCAGAGTAATGGCAGGTTAGAATTGGTTGACTAATCAAGAATCACCAATCACTTACTGGGCACTGAATGTTGCTTATCAAGAGCTGTGAAGTCTTGACCTGAAACAGAAACAGAGATAAAGTCATAGGATACTTGGAAATAAGAATAAAAATATTGCATAAATGTTTTGCTTGTTTATTATAAATACTATAAATCAAAGAAACAAAAACAAAAACCTTTCTTTCATCAGTCCCAAACATATACAATATGCACCTGTTTTCCCTTTGCTAAACTTCAAAATGTTCAGAAATTGGATAATTAGTAGTAAGCTTTAGGATCAATATCATCAAAATAATGATGAACTGTCTTGAATGTTTACCAGGTGTCAGTGTAATTTTACTTAATTCTCACATTTTGCGTGGTGAATACTATTATTATTCCTATTTTACAAATAAGGAAACTTAAATTGATAACTTGCCCAATTATGTATCTCAAAGTAGTAGGGCTGAGATACAGACCCTGGCAATCCACATAATGTTATGTATTATATAAGCAAATTTGTGGACATTGCAGAGTAGTCATAAACTAAAGGATGCTACGGCATGTTTTGGACACCTACAAAATGATACATGGGACTTGAAAATGATATTACAATTCTAACAAGAAAAATTTCCAAATCTGCCCCAAAGAAATGAATTACTTCCATCTATTGATACAAGTATCAATGTTATTTTCAACTTTTTTCCTGAAAACAAGTGCAATATATGCTAGCTGTAAAAGAAATGCACCTTTCCAGAAAGGTATAACTTAAAAAATTAGTAAATATCTAGTAAGTGCCTACTATGTACAAAATATTACATGTAGAAATGTTACAGTGCATAAGACAGATGTCCTTCCAGATTTGTCTTTGTCTATACTAACAAAATACTGTACTTCCTAAAAAAGTAGACACTTGATTTTTTATATTTCTTTACTTTGATTCTAACAAGTACTTTTTATAGCAACACCTCAGATTTAGGGTTGCATCTTATAACTAATGGAATGTTGTAGTTTAACTGGATGGCTTTTCTTTCTCAGAGTGCATAAATCGACATTCAAGAACATATAGCTTCATCACCTATATTCATTATTATAAAGCATTAACTCATTATTCATAGCTAAATAGTATTCTAATGCATGAGTGTAGCGTGATTATATAGAAAGATACATATAAGAGCTTCCAAAATTAAAGATTTTGAATAACAAGGGGCAAATATATAAGATAATACAGAATATCTTTTCCACAAATGGTTTATTTTTGTTTCAGCAGCTTATTCATTTTGTTAACTTTCAGTTTTTAAGTCACAAACCTAGAAATCGCTGAAAACTAAAAAAACACATATAAAGTGGCATTTCATGTCAATGCCTCTTTTGAAGATCAATGAAAAATAAACAAAGTTGAACGGAATGTAAGTAGAATCACAGAGTGGAAGGAAGAAAGAGATGTAAAAAAGAATTCCAAAATTTAGATGATGCTTGTGAGAGCATCATGCTTGCAGATGACAATTGCTAATGATCCTTTATCCAACTGATGTTTTCATTAGCCATTCTCAAGAAGAAACAGATGAAAAATTTGCAAGGAGAAAATGACACCTTAGAACCCAAAGTGGAATCAACTAATGGGTGTGAGCAGATTTGAAAGTTGTTATATGCAAAATCTGGGGGCAACATCAACCTTGAAGCTGATGAAAGTTAAACATTTTATAATATTTTAATAAACGAATATTGTTCAACTGATAATTTGTTTTCAAGTGATATGGAAAATAAAACTTAAAAAATTTTTTTCATTTATTTAATGGAAACTTGCCTACTTGCATGTCTTGCTTATTAATAAATATGTTTTTACTGATTTCAGAGAGAGGAAGGAAGAGGGAGAGAGAGAGACTCATTAATCGGCTGCCTTCGGCACACCCTCGGCTGCGGATGGAGCCCAGAACCTGGGCATGTGCCCTGATCAGGAATCCTGGTGCACAGGATGGTGCTCAACCAACTGAACCACACCAGCCAGGGCAGTATAGGAGAGTATTTTTAAAAATCTATTAATAACTCAAATTCTGGGGCTTGATTTAAAATTGTGAGAAAAAAAAAAGTATCATTTCCATTTAACCTAAGAAATATATATTCATTGCTGATAATATGCAAAATAATGAAAAAAAGTGAAAGAAAAATGTCACTAATGATTCCACCACTCTAAACAAATCACTGTTAGCTTTCAGCACATTATTTTCCAATCTTTTCTTGAGTTATATTTTTTCAACATTTTATTATGAAAATTTTCAAAGTTGTAAGCAAGGCTGTAAAACTTTCATATGCCCACCACCTAACTTAGCACTAACTTTTTACTACATCTCATTTATCACTAATTTATTCATCATTCCAAGTTTTTAACAATAACAGTTAAAATTATACTGTCTATAAAATTTTATATCCTTATTAAAATATGTCTATTAAGTGGGCTCAACCTACTACATTAGTTAATTAAAACCTTTCAACAAATTTACATTACAACCAAAAATATTCAAATCACTGAAAGCAGTTCTGCGTTTTTTAATTCTAATTCAAGATTGACTACAGAGATGGCTCACTCAAGAAGCAAATTCAAGACACAGATGAGGGTTTTTAAAGCATTAACCACAACCCCTTTTCAACATTTTACATGAAACTTGCAAAAGAGGATGTTTAAAAAACGAGAGCAGCATTGACCACACCCACAGGCAGAGTGTAAAACATGGCTTTCCTTACTTTGTGATGACTGCCAAAATGAGTCTGAATGTTGATTTGATCTGCTGGTTTGATCTAAAAAATAAAGAAGAAATGTAGTACAATATAGAGTATATTTAACTTTTTAAAAAATATATTTTATTGACTTTTTTAATAGAGAGGACAAAAGAGGGATAGAAAGCCAGAAACATTGATGAGAGAGAAACATCGATCAGCTGCCTCCTGCACACCTCCTACTGGAGATGTGCCCGAAACCAAGGTATGTGCCCTTGACCGGAATCGAACCTGGGACTTTTCAGTCCACAGGCCGATGCTCTATCCACTGAGCCAAACCGGTTTTGGCTATATTTAACTTTTTAAGTGTACATTTTACAAGAGAAAAAGAAGTAATCAAAAGAGCAAAAGTACTCAGACAAACCCCAGGGAACACCTGAGTGCATAACTTTATAAGTTTCTAAAGAATCAAGTTGCATCTAAAACATTAACTAATTATTAGTCTTTTCCCCTTTCCGCTTTTTTTTTTTACTTTATTTTTTGTTAATCCTTACCCAATCATATTTTTCCACTGATTTTTAGAGCAATTGGAAGGGACGGATGGGGAGACACAGACAGAAACATTGATGTGAGAGAGACACATCTGTTGGTTGCCTCCTGCATTCAGATGGAGCCTGTAACCAACGTACATGACCTTGACTGGAATTCCTGTGGTCCTTCAGACCAAGGGCTGATGCTCTATCCAATAAGCCAAACTGGCTAGGCCCCCCCTAACCCCTTTAAAAAAAACAAATCATAGAACATGGTGCAAGGTAAGAGGAAATTTTGAAAGTTCGTACTAATGGATCTTCTTGAAATTATTAATATTAAATTTTTTCTTAAATTTCTCTTGCAAGTAAGTGGTCAATACATTATTTTAATATATTCTTAAAAACACTGTCATATGGAATTTAGAGGTAAATCTGTTTAAAAGCAATCAGATTGCTATTTTGGTACACTCAGGTATGGTGGCTAAATATCTATATATCCTATCTAATAAAAGAGTAATATGCAAATTGACCATACCTCCAATCAAGTCATGCCTGCAGCCACGCCCACCAGCCAAACAGGAGATTATGCAAATAAACCACAACTAAGATGGCTGCTGCCACTGAGAGCAGGAGGAAGGCTTGGATTGCCCCGGCAAGAGGAAGCCAAGCTTTCCGCCTGCCGTTGCCAGCTTAGGCCTCCACCCTAGGCTACAAAGTTTCAATTATGAAAGATACATAATCCGAACACAAATGGCTGCAGCCACAGAGCACGATAGAGCAGAGGCTAGGGTTGACCGGGAGATGGAGGAAGCCAAGTTTCTGCAGCCCTGGCTGGCCTAGGCCTCCAACCTAGGCTACAAAGTTTCAATTATTTAAGGTAACAGAAATGGCTGCCGCCAAGGAGCAAGCAGAACGCTTGGCTCCACTTCAGGCTACAAAGTTTCAATTATAGAACATAGATTAATCCCAGATCCCAGGGCCTCTGCTTGGGTCGCTGGAGGGCATGGCCAGCCTGAAAACCACCACAGGCCCCTTGGCCAGGCCGCCCCACTCCCCAAGGGAACCCCCATCCTGATCTGGGACACTCTTCAGAGCAAACCAGCTGGCCCCACCCATGCACCAGGCCTCTATCCTATCTAATAAGAGTAATATGCAGATTGACCAACACTCCAACACACAAGAGGGCTGCCCCCATGTAGTCAAAGATCCTGCCCTCATGTGGACACAAGATGGCCACCACAAGATGGCCAGCAGGGAAGGGCCGTTGGGAGATTCCAGGCCTGCAAGGGAGGGCAGTTGTGGGCAATCAGGCCAGCAGGGGAGGGCAGTTAGGGGTGACCAGGCTGGCAGAGGAGGGAAGTTGGGGGCAACAGGCTGGCAGGGGAGCAGTTAGATATCAATTAGGCTGGTAGGGTGGTGGTTAGGGGGTGATCAGGCCGACAGGCAGAAGCGGTGAGGGACAATCAGGGAGGCAGGCAGGTAAGCAGTCTGGAGCCAGCAGTCCTGGATTGTGAGAAGGATGTCCGACTGCCCATATAGGCCCAATCCTACCAGGTTTGGGCCTAAACAGGCAGTTGGACATCCCTCAAGGGGTCCCATATTGGAGAGGGTGCAGGCTGGGGGACATCCCCCACCTCCCGTGCACAAATTTCATGCACGGGGCCTCTAGTATATATATAAAAGCCTAAGTGACTGGCTGATTGGTAACTATGACATGCACTGACCACCAGGGGGCAGGCGCTCAATGCAGGAGTTGTCAAGCTGCGGTGACTTGGCAGCTGTGGTTCTCAGGTGATGCACCTGGAACCAGAGAGGAGAGAGCCTGATTCTGGGGTGCGTCACCCGAGAACCGCCCTCTCACAATCTGGGACTCCTCGGGTGATGCTGGAGAGCCAGTTTTGCCCCATTTCCACAGGCCGGGTTAAGGGACCCCACTGGTGCACGAATCTGTGCACTGGGCCTCTAGTATACATATATATCTTTTTAATCCTTACCCGAGGATATTTTTCCATTGATTTTTAAAAATTGATTTCAAAGAGGAAAGGAGCAGGATAGAAATAGAAACAACTTTTAAAATATATATATATTTTTTATTGATTTTAGAGAGGAAGGGAGAGGGAGAGATAGAAACATCAATGATGCGAGAGGATAACTGATTGGCTGCCTCCTGCATGCCCCCCAGTGGGGATCGAGCCAGGCATGTGCCATTGACCAGAATCAAACCTGGGACCAGAATCAAACCTGGGACCTATCAGTCCACAGATCGATGCTCTATCCACGGAGCCAAACCAGCTAGAGCATGGCTAAATATTTTTAGTAGTGTATCGCTATTATTAAAAAAAATTTTGAGCATCAATCTCCAAAACCTATTTCTTTCTAACATACCAGTACCTGCATTACTAAAATAATGTATTAATAAATGTGTATATTATAAAAGACACTTTAAATGGATGAAATAGAAAAATATGTGCATGCAATGCTAATATTTTCTTCCTGCATTCCAATGGATCTCCTTGTACCTGTTCGCTGAAAAATGGCCCCAGAGATAATTTAGGAAGATCAGTATTCTTCTTAATATGCCTCATGTCTTTTTTCTTTAGCTACTTTTCTTCTGCATGTGGGTATGTATGCTTCAATAAGAATACATTAGAATTCTCAAGAGACCACAAAGGCTGTGGTTTATGTAGTTTCAAAGAGCTATATACTTTGGTAGCAACAGCATTAAACTATTGGCTATATGAATGCTTAATTAGTCTCCAGTTTTTAGAGATTAATGAAACCATATGAAAACTAGTGACAGCACTAATTTAAGTATTTACTATGTGCCAGGTACTTGCTAAGTGCTTTGCACATGTGAATTAATTTAACTCACAACAACTAAGAAGTTAAGCAATTGCCTAAGGGCACAAACTTAGTAGTGGAGGAGTGAAACCCAGGGATTCTGGCTCTAGATCCCAGTTCTTAACCACTATCCTAGAGTGTTGCATACCTCCTTTGGGATTTCTCTATCAAGAAAAAATGGGTTAAAATGAGGAAGGATGAGAAACACGTAGAATACCAGATGCCCACAGATCAGCTGATGAGCTTATTTCTTAAAGTAAAATGATTAAGTAAAACTTAGAAATTACAGAAATTCTCAAAAGGTGGTGAGGGGAAAGTGGAGACAGTCTTCCATGGGACTAGAATATATAAAATTACTCTTTATTTACAGAGTTTCCATATTTGATCAGTACCCTGTTAAGCCACAAATTCACTTTATCTCTTCAGTAGATTCTTTCCTTGAATAAGCTTAAACACAAGTTTATGCAAATATTCAGAAATAAGCTAACATTAGTAAGATAAAAATCTTCCTCTTTAACTTATTGCTAACTTGGTGTGAATTTGAACAACCAGGAGATAAAAGGAGCTATCTAAGTACATTAAAACTTCCAAAAGCTAATGCTCCTGGTAGTATAGTGAATATAATGCCAATGTGATCAGTTTCCCTATCAAATTTTTAAAAAAACTACAAATAACTCTTCTTGTGAGCATAAAAATATAGTAGTCCATAAATATAAAACCAGGCTGCCGAGACCGGTTTGGCTCAGTGGACAGAGCGTCGGACTGCGGACTGAAGAGTCCTGGGTTCGATTCCGGTCAAGGGCATGTACCTTTGCTGCGGGCACATCCCCAGTAGGGGGCGTGCAATAGGCAGCTGATCGATGTTTCTGACTTTCTATCCCTCTCCCTTCTGCTCTGTAAAAAACCAATAAAATATATTTTAAAATAAATAAATAAATAAAAACATATTTTATTGATTTTTTACAGAGAAGAAGGGAGAGGGAGAGAGAGCTAGAAACACCGATGAGAGAGAAACAGCAATCAGCTGCCT
The DNA here is from genome assembly GCA_027563665.1 of Antrozous pallidus. NCBI lineage: Eukaryota > Metazoa > Chordata > Mammalia > Chiroptera > Vespertilionidae > Antrozous > Antrozous pallidus. The sequence continues at coordinate 23,270,487 of CM050527.1, read as the reverse complement.
CCTGCACACCCTCTACTGGGGGTGTGCCTGCAACCAAGATATATGCCCTTGACTGGAATCGAATCTGAGACCCTTGAGTCTGCAGGCCAACGTTCTATCCACTGAGCCAAACCGGGTAGGGTTATAGTATTTTTTTAAAAAGCAAGTTCACAGAATACTTTTATATTTTAACTAAAAATACAGCTCCTAAGTTAAGTGTCATATGTGTATAAAGCAATATTACCTCCAAAGTCAAGAGACTCCCTGGAGCTGACCTTAACGGAACTAACAGCATTATCAGAACTGTCCTCATCATCTTCTTCAGTGTCCCCTAAAAAGAAAGAAAGGATACACCAATATAGTCTCTGCTCAAATGCTCTGGATTAACAAACAAAAACAAGCATTCAACATTAAAGTGGAATCTTTTTGATGATCAGATACAAAATTGTTGTTTATTATGTTTACTTATTCTGAGTCACAATGTTTTAAGTAAGCTAAAATTGAGCTCATTTATTTTACATTCTCTGAGGCATATAATTATATTCTAACAAATACTGAGAGTAATATTTACTAAGATCATGTTCTGAAGCTTGAAAAAAAGAAAAAAAAAGGGAGCATTAAATAGTGGGGAATTTTTACCTTATTAACTTTAACTTCTTAGTGTGTAAACTCAGACAAGTTTAGTATATGCTCACATGCACGTCTGTATTTATGTATGTTTGGGAAGGGTACATACATGTCCACACACAAACATTTCAGTATGGAGGTGACTAATTTCAGAGTATGGTGGGCTTTAAAATGGACTAAATGGTACAGCACTATTGAAACATAGACCGGTTAAGAGAATTTGAAAAACCGTTTTAATAACATAATCAAATGCTAGCATGTCAGAAAACTGAAAATACCAGCTTTGCTTAAAATTATTAACTCAGACAAAAGATGCTTAAAATACACAAAGGCTACAACACTCATTCTATACTATTTTACCTGTCTATTTGATAATTAAGAATGATTTTTTTTTCTGAAGAAAAAGACACTTTTTTTGCTCTTATTCTTAAGTATCTATCAAAATTCTGATAATGGTAACAAAACAAACAAACAAAAGGTTAAGAATACACTGTATGACGTTTTGAAAGAAAATACCTTCTTCGGAGAAATTGACCTTCTGTGAGCCACTGGTGGCTTCTAGAAGAGAAAAGAGAAAAGCATACGTGTATGTAACATCAAAGGCTAAGGAATATGTAAAAACATCTAAGTTAAGAGACCATAAAGACAAACCTCAACTATTTTTTTGTTAAATCCAAGAAGAGTCTATTATTTCCCTCTACTCTATTTCAGGAATAAGTCTAATACAAACTAAAATCAGAAAGTTTAGTTTTCCTTTACCCACAGGTCTATTTGTACTTTATTAGAATTTTTTTAACTTTTAAAAAATACGTATTTTATTGATTGATTACAGAAAGGAAGGGAGAGGGATAGAAAGTCAGAATCATCGATGAGAAACATTGATCAGCTGCCTCTTGCACACTTCCTCCTGGGGATATGCCCACAATGAAGGTACATGCCCTTGACTGGAATCGAACCTGGGACCTTTCAGTTGGCAGGCCAACACTCTATCCACTGAGCCAAACGGGTTTCAGCCAGACATTAGAATTTAATAGAATGAGACTGTCAATATCCACAAAATAACTTCTGAGATTTTGACTGGCATTACACTGAGTCTATAGATTCATTGGGAAGAACCGGCATCTTGACAATATTGAATCTTCCTCTATCCATGAAAATGGAATTGTCTCCTTCATTTATTTAGTAGTTCTTTGATTTCATTAATTGGTTTTATAGTTTTCCTTAAATCTTATACACATTTTATTAGATTTATATAAGTATTTCATTTTGGGGGATGCTGACAGTAATTATATTGTTTAAACTTCTCTTGTTCATTGCTGGTATATAGGAAAAATGATTGACTGTATATTAATCTTGTATTCTACAGTCTTACTATATAATTGCTTATTAGTTTCAGCAGTTTTTGTCCATTCTTTTGAATTTTCTACATAATTATGCCATCTGTGAACCAAGACATTTTTATTTCTTTCTTCTCAATTGTATACCTTTTCTTTCTTTCTTCTCAATTGTATACCTTTTATTAACTACAACTTAAGGCACAATGTTGAAAAGAAATGGTAAGTAAGGGCATCCTTGCCTTATACCTGATGTTACTAAAGCTTTCAGTTTCTCATCTCTTAAGTACATTTGTTGTAAGGTACGGTTTTTTTTTTTTTTTTTTTTTGTAGATAGTTTTAATCAAGTTGAGAAAGTTCCCCTCTATTTCTAGTTTACTAAGAGTTTTTATATGAATGGAAGTTGGAGTCTGTCAAATGTCTTCCTTGCATCTACTGAAATGTTCATGTAATTTTTCTTCAGTTTGTTGATGTGCTAGATTACATTAATTAATTTTTAATAATTTTTATGTACATTTTTGGGGTTTAGTATTTCTGGTTCTAGCATATGGGCCAGTCACCAACATGTAGGATGGTTAGGAAGTGGTTAAAAATAAATGTTTATTTTAATAAATGAATAGATTTTAGAATCACAGAATAAAAGCTTTTTAAGTTATGACTTTTGCTAATATTTCTCATACTTTAATAAGAAAACATTACTTGGCAATGATTTTTTAAAAAAATCACCTGAAATCAGTGCTTGATAATCAGATTTCATACAAGGTTTTAAACATTCCACTTGTCTTTATCTTTTTAACATAAACTGCAAAATATTTAGATACATATTTAAATACCATCTGATAATGAATCAGCAGCATCTGTGACTACGTAAGTTTTAATTTCATTTCCTTCTTTTGTTATTCAGCTTCCTGTATTTTATTTTTTAAATATATTTGTATTGATTTTTTTGCAGTATAACTTATAATTAATAGTAGTACATGTTTTCCTTTCCCCCTCCCCCCAGCTTCCTGCATTTTAAACTTCTTGGCTGCCATACGCGTAAGTTTAAAACATTAAATAAACAGACCCGGCTGGGGCGGCTCAGTGGCCCACGAGCCGAGTCTGATCCCCGGCCAGCGCACGCGCCGGCTTTCAGGTGGATCCCTGGCCGGAGGCGTGCAGGAGGCAGCAGCTGGTTAATATTTCTCTTTCATAGATGTCTCTCTCTCTCTTTCCCTCTCTCTGCAAAAATCAATAAAAACGTATTTTAAAAAACATTAAATCGATATACATGGTATTCTTCTTCTTTATGCTCATACAGAAGTTCTGATAAATTAAAATCTTTTTTGGAGCAATAATACCCTTAATTTTAAAAAGTTATCTGTGGCTCTGATAAATATATAGACACATGGCAATAATTAAACGTGCTGTTATGCTGTAACTTTTCCAACAACCTCAACCAATTACAAAAAGGTACTTTCAGAAACCCCAGGTCTTTGTTGAAGAATAGGTCACTTACGACCACCTCCTCCGACGGAGACCACTAATTGTAAGGCTTGGTTCACTTTCTCTCGTATGACCGCAGTGTTTTGTTTGTGGTTATTTTTTAAATATACTTTTACTGAATTCAGAGAGGGAGAGGGAGAAACATCAATGAAGAGAGAGAATTAGCTGCCTCCTCCACCCCACCACATTGGGGATCGAGCTCACACCCCAGGCATGTGCCCCTGCCGGGAATCAAACCTCTATCCACTGAGCCAAATCGGCCAGGCTGTTTGTTTTTATCGCAGTTTTTAAAGAAAACACAAAGTTCCTGGTAATTTCGACTACTGTTCCTATTCCTAGAGATCTATGGAATGTGTTGGTGTGAGGAGGGAAGGGTACTCAAGCAAATATAAGCTTTGCTTACCTTGTTTTTTGTCTGGGGGCAAAGACATGAATATTTCATAGATGAGATTATCATGCTTTCTCAAAGAAAAGCAGATAGGAGTCATTGTGTCTCCTATCTTCCTGTGCTGTCAGTACAACCTAGCTTGGAGTGTTACAGTAAAGCCACGTCCAGGCAAGGATGCACCTCTTTGAATTTACTCTTAGAACAAACAAATGACAATTTGAGTGATTTGCTGTCTTTATTCCTACCATTGGTATAAATGAGAGGTCAGCCAACTTATTCCATTTAGGGCCAAATGGCAAATATTTTAGGCTTTGTGAACCATGTAAGTTCTCTGCAGTTCACACATATATGAATACACATATTCTCAGAGATATATATGTCAAATATAGATATTTCACAAAATATAATTTAAGCTCACAAACTACAAAAAACAGGACTGCAGATTTTACTCAGAGGCTATAGTTTTCTGGTCCTGGTATAGATACCTGTAAGAATAGTACCTTTACAATTATTCAGTGCCACCATGCTTTTGAGAACAGTCAGAGTGGAGCAGCAGGAAGAAGAGATTAAGGCAGAGCTTGAGGATATTACTAGTATTCAAGTTCCATGAATAGCCACTTGATATACTCCATTCTCTGTATTAATCTCAGAAATTTCCTTCAAATTGGAAAGTACTTGATTTAAATTTTTATTATAAAATGCTTATAAAAATAATTTTTATTCAAGCATAAAAGGTAAAAGTGTAGGGTTATCTTAGCTCAAAGTTCTTTCCAATTAAGAGTCTGACTTAATTACCCAAATAAATTCAATAAAAGAAAAAAATGCTAATTTTAAAATAAAAAGGTAAAAAAAAAAAATTAAAAAAAAGAACCTAACATAAAAACATTTCTTTTTCTTTTTTTTTTGGTTTTAAAATAGAGCACTTGAGAAACTCTGGTGTTTGGGTAAAAGTCCACAATTGCTGTTTACTGTAGGGATCATTTTCAGTACCCAGACACTAAAAACCCTAAAGTCTCTAAAGAAATTAACCTCAGCTTAAGTGAAAGACAAATTTTTTAAAAGCTGCAACTATTTATAAAGAATTAAGCCTCTTTCCTTTGGACTCATCTCCAAATTTAGAAAAGAACTGTAACTTAAAACTAAGTCCAACCACAATCAATGTAGATTCACTTAAAGCCACAGATCTTGGTATCATGAATAAAACACTGAAAAGAATTAAAACTAGGTCAACAAACATGGCAAAGGACACTAAACTTACTATAAAAAATTTTTCAAATTCACTTTCTAAATCAAGAAAAAACCTTAATTGGTAAGTTGTAACCTCCTTTCTCTCAATAGTGTGACTTTAGCAAAGGCTAATTAAAATGAAAATGTATTTGTTCTTTCACGAATTTTAACAACAGCGTTTAACAAAATACATACTTTCAAATAGAACCACCACCAAGGCTGCTAAGAAAGATCTCGGTCACAGGGACAGTGCCCCACACGCTGAGATAATCAACAAAGTAATATTCTCAAGCCAGTGACCAAAAGTGTGTACTCCTGTATTCTACTGATAATCAGAATCCTCAAAAAGAACCTAGAAAAATGAGAAATTCACAAACCTAATTCACTTATTTCAGTACTTCCATTTGTTTTGTATGCTGAATCTGCAAGAGAGATAGCAAGAAAACGATTAGAGCTTAAAAGGAAATGCATCATATGGTTCTTTACCACAGGTTCATCATCAAAACCGTAACAGATCTTTATCACTGCAGTACTTGATAGTCATAAAAAAATCAACCTAATTTTTTCTTATAGAATATGACTGAGGAATAGAAAACTAATGTGAAGATAAATAAGCTTCCTTTTTAGTTCCCAAAATAAAGCATCCTTATGGACCAAAAAACTCTGAAAATGAAGCAGAAGCAGACTTCACTAGTTTTCTTTCAGAGCCATGAAATCAATTTAAGGTAACACTCTTTTAAGGTATTAGTCAAAAAGAAAGGCACTGGAGGCAGGGAAATTTTATAGCCCTGAGCCACAAAGCCTCAGTCTTGAATTTTTTATTAGCCTCATACTGCAAAGAATAAAAAGTCCCTGACCCAGTTTGAAGTCAGCATGCTAACAAAAAGAATCATAGCAACATGTAACAACACCTCTTAAAAAGGCTGAAGAAGCAAGCCCTTTACATAGTTATAAGAAAATATGTCACAATATAAGTTAAATAAAATAAACTGTATAGAGGTGCAAAAATATTTACGGGGCTAAAGGGAGGAAATACCATTTATACATGAATTTCCTTGTATCTCCATAAAATATTTCTGGAAGAATACCCAGGAAACTGAAAACACTGGCTGCCTCTGTGAGATGGGCGGGAAAGGAGGACGGGAGCAGGATGACTTTTCATTGTGTATTTATTTTTAAAAAAAATATATTTTATTGATTTTTTTCACAGAGAGGAAGAGAGAGGGATAGAAAGTCAGAAACATCGATGAGAGAGAAACATCATCGATCAGCTGCCTCTTGCACACCCCCTGCTGGGGATGTGCCTGCAGCCATGGTACATGCCCTTGACCGGAATCGAACCTGGGACCTTTCAGTCCGCAGGCCGGAGCTCTATCCACTGAGCCAAACCGGCTTCGGCCATTGTGTATTTATAGTAACTTTTGAATTTTGAATCATATGAATACATGTGCTACCCTATTTAAAAACAAAATTGCATTTTATAAAAATGCTAAACCAACAGACAATTTCTTACCAGATCGTGGACTTCTTAAAGGGGGTCTAACCAGGCTGAGTACAGAATCTTCACTCATCACTAATATGGGAGAAAAAAACACATAAGAATACGTACAATATCCAACACACTAGATTTCTTATACAGTCATCTATTAATTCAACAAGGTTGTTTCTGCACCTCCCATTATGTTAAGTAAAGGGTGCACTAGTGAACTAGAGACAAGTCTCCTGCCATAAAAAAGTTATGGACTTGATGGGAAAATTGATTTTTTTTTTCAGCAAAAAAGTTATGGACTTGATGGGAAAACTGATATTTTTTTTTCAGCAGACAGTATTTGTATAAATGGAAGGAATACCAAATAAAACTCTCCTAAAATTCCTAGTTAGAAACCACCATCTGATGCTATAGAACTTAAATATAATTAATATAATTCTGAATGTTAACTGTAATTGAAAAAATTTTTTTCAATGAAAAAAAAAATCTGTATGAGCATAGAGAAGAAAAACAACAAAAAAACCTTTCCTGTATGGTCCAAAGTGTGTGTGTGTGTGTGTGTGTGTGTGTATGTGTGTGTGTGTGTGTGTGTGTGTGTGTGCATGTGTATGTGTGTGTGTGTATGTGTATGTGTGTATGTGTGTGTGTGTATGTGTGTGTATGTGTGTGTGTGTGTATGTGTGTGTGTATGTGTGTGTGTATGTGTGTGTATATGTGTGTGTGTATGTGTGTGTATGTGTGTGTGTATGTGTGTGTGTGTGTATGTATGTGTGTATGTGTGTGTGTGTATGTGTGTGTGTGTGTGTGTGTGTATGTGTGTGTGTGTGTATGTGTATGTATGTGTGTGTGTGTGTGTGTGTGTGTGTGTGTGTAGTATGTAAGATACTTGAAGGAGACAAAGTACCAGGAAGAGGTCTCAGATGACCAGTGACACAGTTATTTTTCCTAGGTTGTTTTAGGTCTTCATTCTTAAGGTCATCTTTGGATAAATTTCTCTCAGATCACATCAATGGCCCTATATGCAATATTATATAATATTCACATACCAAGTTAAATTGAAAGTCTATAATTCTATAAGGAAGAGAAAGAGCCTATCCTTAAACTTGTACTTAAAGCAGTCTTCCAACAAAGAGTGAGTCATCTTTAATAATTCCTCTGCCAGACAGACTTTATAAGCATTTAATAATGCCCTAAACTTTTTCTCCTTTCATTCAGAAGCATGAGCTGGGACCATGCCAAGTGCTGGATATAGAAAGATTTATAAAAGCACCTTTTAGAGTAAGAGAACCCTGAGTATCCCCAATCTTCTGAAGATGCACATAACCTGATTTCTAGTTATATATATAGTACTAGAGGCCCAGTGCACGAAATTCAGCCCAGCCTGCTCCCTCTCCAATCTGGGACCCCTTGAGGGATGTCCAACAGCCCATTTAGGCCTGGGTTAAAAAATCCAGGGATGATCAATTTCAATAGTTATAATCATCTGATGTGGGATTACCTAATATCAAAAAAAGCAAATTGAAAATAAAAGGAATTAAAACAAAAGATACTAAGCACTAATAAGTTTAGTTAATCCTTTCCCCTGCTTTTCATAATAGTTTAAGCTTTAAAAACTTAAGTAGTTATCAAATGTAGCCTACTTCCATGCTACACCGATACTAAGATGCAAATATTTTTAGACTTTAACATTTCTGAATTGGGATACATCACACAATCTACGGCATATTACAGTTTAATCGCAGCATTTCTTCCTTCTAAGTGGTACATAAAACAATGACCGTGTATCTTACAGATATCTTAGACTTCATGAAACGGAGTATCAAACGGACAAGATTTTGCTATATAAACCTTTTAACCCATTTTAAATGGAAGGTGGGTAAGCCAGTTTACCCATTTATACTACTGGGTAGCTAATTATTACATGGATGAGTGACAGTGATACTTGCGGTGAACCAGTTATAATCTGTACATACAAAAGTTACCGGGTAACGGAAAAAAACAAAATCGTTCTCTCACCTGAAGTCTCTTGTGCTCTCCTGACAGTTTTCTTTGAGACTGTGTGGCTTACAACAGTTTGTGGAGATAGCTCTTCCTCTAAAGGATAGATATGACAATTGTCAAAATTCAGAATACACGATCTGGGTAGAGATTATATATTCATGTTAATAGCAATATATGAGCGGAAATGAAATAATCCATTGCTTTAGAAATGTGAAATTAAGTTTACCAAAACTTACAAATGTAACTAGTCATAACTACAATAAAAAAAACCCTCCTCTCCACTGATGCTTTACCACAAAAACATATTACTTAAAAAATTTTAAAAGATGGGCTAGAGCAGCGATTTTCAATGTGTGTGCTGCAAGAATTTTTTAAAGCACACAATACCAAACCACTTAGGGACACTGACCTCTTTTCCCTTGGATTTTCAAATTTAAAAAATGACAGCCACCTGGTGTAAATGAATCAAAATTATGCCTTTCTTGTTGTTCTTATTGGCAAAAATATATAAATTTTGGTGAGCACAGAATTTTAGTAGTTTGTGTGTGCTATGAGACAAAAAAGGTTGAAAATCGCTGGGCTAGTGCCGAACCGGTTTGGCTCAGTGGATAGAGCGTCGGCCTGCGGACTGAAGGGTCCCAGGTTCGATTCCGGTCAAGGGCATGTACCTTGGCTGCGGGCACATCCCCAGTTGGAGGTGTGCAAGAGGCAGCTCATCGATGTTTCTGACTTTCTATCCCTCTCCCTTCCTCTCTGTGAAAAATCAATAAAATATATTTTAAAAAAAGAAAAAAAAAAAAGAAAATCTCTGGGCTAGTATAAAATGATGTGGAAGAAAGCAGAAGAATAAAAAAAATGTTTAGATCCTTAGAGATGTACTTAAATAGAGGCTTATCCTTTATGTGTTAAAAATATTAACTTACACAACTTCATTGGACTGTGTAGAAGAGTCCATACAATTTAACAGGTCTTGTTAAATAAAAATATGTACAAAGCATTCCTCCAGACATTGAAGCAGATACATAAGCACTATCAAATATATATGATAGGATCTTTGCCTTCAAGAACACATGGGGTGGAGCAAAAGTAGGTTTGCAGTTGTGAGTACGAGAAACAGAGTTCAGCCTTGCATTATTATTTATTAATTACTGTATTACTTCCCATAAGAACAACTGTCGCGAGTGACTACACCCTACAGTAATTGTCATATCTTTAACATAAAGTTTCCAAAATAAACACATTCTTTCACTTCATATGTCACCAGGTTAACGGGCAGCCTATTATTACTCTACACTAAAAGGCAAACCCACGCCCTCTTCCTATCTATCACTGGTCTAACTATGTAATCCCATTGTGATTCAGACCCCCTGGTCACCTCACAGGTGCCTTACATGGGCTAACATGAAACATCCCTGGTGACTGCTAGATGGGGGCCTGGAGGCAAGCTGGGAGGAGATGGATTAAGGGTGTTGCTTCACCTGTGACTCATGTGAAACTATACACTAACTTTGTCAGCATCCTTTCGGCTCATTTGTCGGGCTACTACTTAATCATTGAGATGACAATGAGGGCCCCCAGGGTGGCGAATGTTGGGCACAGGCCACCATACGAGAAAGCATTCAGCTCAAGTCTATCAGACACTGGGGGTTTCAAGTTCAAGATAACTGGCTTACCCCACTTCGCTGTACGGATTTGGGTGGGGCCTCAAATCAATCCGCCAACTACGGTACCCCGCAGAAGGCCCACTCACAAATCCCCCCTCCCCTTTCCTCACGTGGAGAGTGGAGGGGAAAAGACTGGAAGCTGGGTTAGAACCGTAATTCGCAGCTGGGAATTTCTGGCCTCAGAATAAAAGGAGGAACCAGAAGCGGCGTTAGCAGAAACAGCCTCAGGCTAGCGAAACGGAAACGAAACAGAGCCAGGAGCGAGCCGATGTCCCCCGTGGAGGCGTGCAGAAAGAGGCAAACCCTGACACCCCTAAACTGATGCCCGGGGATGCACAGAGCTCCCTGGCTCTGCTCACTGCTCCCCGCGACTGTCGTTCCAGTCCTCCCGCCTGCGCCTCTTGCCCGCCGCGGTCGGGGCGGACTGGACGCGAGGACCTCCTTCACCCGGGCGGAGAAGCCACCGGAGCAGGGGCGGGGGATGAGCCCGAGCGGGTGTAGCCAGCCCGCCCGCCCGCACCACTGGCTCCCCGATACGCGGGACTGTTACCCCCGGCCGCCTCACCTCCTGAGGACTGCGAGTCCCGTAACCGTCTCCGGGGCGTAACCGGCTGTAGCGGAGGCTGCGGCGAGTGCTCCTGCTGGGTAGCGCTTCGCGTTTTCATCTCCCCGGCGTCTGGGAGTCGCGGCTGCCTCCGCTGCTGAGACCGCAGGTTGTAGGCGCGCTCTCTCACTTCCTCTTTCCCAGAGTCGGGGGGCCGGAACGCCTTTAGCTGGACCCGTTTCCCCATCGGAGACCGATCTTTGGCCGCCGGGGGCTCGAAATCGCCGTACACTTCCGGCGGCTCTTCCGAAAACCTCACTTCCCGCCGGGCGTGGCGCGACGGCGACGGAGTTCCGTGCGCAGGTGCGTCACTGCTGCCGCCCTTTTCAGGGGCGAGCCGGCGCCTCCCCTCCCGCAGGGGGGCCCTGGGTGTCACGTGCAGCCCCCATCCTTCAACCACCGACTCCGCCCGCCGCCCGTCGCCCGCCATAGTTGTTGTCGTAGCTTGCGTCTACCGCCTAGATGATTTGGGGGACCCTAAATTCACCTGCCGTTGGTGACGATGGCTTTTCGGGGTGCCGGGCGGTGGGGTGGTCGCGGGGGTCAGGGAGGCAGTTGAGAGTCGCCGGGGCTGCCGCCTGCGTCGTCGCTGCTGTGCTGCAAACCCGCCTCTGGGCCCATGGTGTGTCCGAGGGCGAGGGCTGTGGGAGAGGCAGTGCCCTGCCGGGTCAGCTGTTGTGGGTCACTCCCGCCTCCTGGCCGGAGGCACCAAAGAGGAGGAGAAGAGGGCGGCGGACTTCGCTGTCCTCCTCCTTGGAGGAGAGAGGGAGGGAACGACGGGGAAGGGACAACTGGCTGGGCAAATGGCGAGCCTGAAAGCCAGCGGCTCGTGGCAGCTGTCGCCCGCGCGCGGAGACGCCGTGCCGGCCGCCAGGAGCGGGCGCGGGGAAGCGGAGCGAGACGGGCATGGAGGCGGGTGCGTCCTCCCACCCAGGCTGCTGCGCAGTTTTCCTGGCACCTTTCTGATGCGCCGCTGCCTTAGCCAAGCCTGGAGTGCCCCCAGCAGGGGTGATGATAATAGATTTTTGCAGGGGTCATCTTTTCTTGGAGAAGAATTTGGTTTCAAGCTCTTGATGAGAGCAGTTACCCAGTTTCAAATCGTAAGTCACCTGTTGAGTGTAGAAATGGAAACTGCAGGCGCACTCGGGTGGATTTCCACTCGTGAAACAAATGTCATTCCTGAGGGGCTCTCTCCCAGCAGCGCTGTTCTGAACCTTAGTGCTGTATTATTGGACAAAGAAATGAACAAATACATTGATTAAAGACAGCTGTAATTTTAACTTGTGATCCATTATTTTTACTTTGACTCTGGGCATGACTTGATATGCCGCATTTGATTTGGGGATTCCTATGTTTAGTTTACTGAATAAACATGAATAAAAAGCACTGTTTCATATCCGTATACCATACTTATGGATGTAGATAATTACAAATATCTAACCGGATTTACACACACTTGAGAGAAGGGGAATTAAGTTAGTGTAAAGTCTAAAAAATTAATAAAAGATGTTACCTTCAAAATCCTCCACTTGGAGGTTTTCTTTTTTAATTCAGTGTATAGATTTTAAAAGAGTGAATGATTATGAAAATTTTGGAGGTATTGTTTATTTTTTTCAAGTATTTTAAATCACCTTCGAATGATTTTGAGCAACTCATTTGTTCAAACTGGGCACACATTTCAATATAATGAAATCTTAACATGTTCTATGTTTTCACTAATAAGCCATATATTTGGTCACATGCTTTAGAGAGGGAAGTTTTAGCCTGTTAGTGTAGCTTAGCTTTGTTTGCTATATATATTTAGCCAAAGAAACTGGAGAAACAGTCACAAGGCAGATGCTACTTTAAAAAAAATCTTTTAAGGGCAAATTAAAAGCATTCTCCCTTGTCAGCTTGAGTTACTATATTTGGAAAACTTGTGGGACTTTTCCAACAAAATGCTTGATCAATACCTGGTTTTTGTCTTAAGTAATGCTTTCTGTATAAGGTGCCTATTATATTACTCATTAAGCTGTAATAGTAAAAGTTCTGTAATGCAATTAAAGGATATAAAACTTTATGGTATTAATATACAATGTTCATATTATGAAAATTAATGCATATATTAAAAGCTTCTAAAACATTTACCAGGACAGGTAACTATATAGAAACTTGGATATAGACTTGTAAAACTTAGGTTTGGGTAACATTAAAAAAGAAAGGACAAAAGGCTTTACATATTATTGGCTAATCAAATCAGTCAGTGTGTTATTTTGTAATTAAAAATGCTTGTGAAGATTTAGGACTGGCTTCCTAAAAAAATGAATCATGAGAATCTTAAAATCAGAGGCATGGTAACTAACATTAACACATATTTGCTTAGCATTTTCCTTACTTCATCTAAGTAATAAGAATACATAATCCTAGCTCTGCCATACCTGCCTCCCACACCTAGCAACCTTACAAATACCAACTTTCATCATAACTGTGATGTAAAAGTTAAAGTCTAGGCAAACCAGATATTCTGCTGTAGATGTTTTCCAAACTACAGGAGTGTCCAAAGGTGACATTACAGAGACCGTAGATTCATAGCCAAAACTAGAAGGGAATCGGGCCACTGACACCTAGAGGAGGCATGAGCTCTGGATGTTAGAAAATTACTTTGGGAATTTTAAATATGTAGAGTAATTCAGTGAGTCAAAGAAGAAGACAGGTAAGAGAAGACATGATGATAACATACAGGGGTGGGCAAAAGTAGGTTTACAGTTCATATAAAATACATCCAGGTTATTAATAGTTTCATTAATTCAAAAGAATGTCAATGGGGTAGTGCACTTAGGTACAATCTTGTAAGTGCTCAAATTGCTGGCCTTCATTATTTGCACATTCTTAGTTTTTAAAAATCAGTAAACATGAATTTCCTTGACCTGTTTGGGTAGCCTCCCTGCCTCCTGAGGTGGTTGAATTCAACCTACTGCCCACCGCTGTGTTCATTAATTCATATGTTTATTAAACACCTATGTTGGCACATAATAGATATTTAACAAATATATGAATTAAGTTAATGACTGTATTCTTTATCCCTAGGGAATTTGCCATGAATTAGAGAAGGCATATACAAAACTTACAATTCAGATTAAATGACTGGCCTTAATGTATATACTCTGCTGTTAGTCCTAGGTCTAGACATCTACTATTCTTGACACTGGATTTCTAAATAAAGCAACTATTTAAAATGAAACATTTTGCCCTAGCTAGTTTGGCTCAGTGGACAGAGCGTCAGCCTGAGGACTGGAGGGTCCCGGGTTCAGTGCTGGTCAGGGTCACGTGCCTGGGTTGCAGGCTTGATCAGTAATGGGTGTGCAGTGTAGGAGGCAGCTGATCAGTGGTTCTCTCTCATCATATTTCTATCGCTCTCTCTTCCCTTCCTCTCTGAAATCAATAAAAAATATATGTAAAAAAATAAAACATTTTAAAATCAGAACTTTGTATAGGAATTTTGTTTAGGGTAAGCTGAGGGGAAAATTATCCATTCACGTTTGTACTCAGCTAGGCAAATGACTTTGGGGTTATATGTCTTAGTAGAAAGAGGCAACATAGTTATTTTTAATATTTTAATAAGGAAGTAATGGTTAAAATACTAAAAATAAGAGGAAGGAAATCAAAGACATAGTAGCTGGTTTCATTTATTCCCCGTTTTCCCAAGTGATAGACAAAATATTTTAAAGACTGTTAATACAGCTGAAACCCGTTTGGCTCAGTGGATAGAGCATCAGCCTGCGGACTGAAAGGTCCCAGGTTTGATTCTGGTCAAGGGCGTGTACCTTGGTTGCAGGCACATCCCCAGTTGGGGGTGTGCAGGAGGCAGCTGAACCATGTTTCTATCTCTCCCCCTTCCTCCTTGTAAAAAATCAACACAAATATACTTTTTAAAAAAGACTGTTAATACAAGCGAAAATGTCTCGCTGGAAATGTTATGCTGAAGTTAAGAAAATTTAAACCTCGTTAAGTTCACTGTTCCCTGAGGAATCATTAATCTAAAAAGTATTTGGGCCTCTGTGTAACAGCCAGATCCTGTTTCAGGTGGTGGGGGTACAGCAGTAGAAGCACAGATGAAAAGACAACCCTCCCCTGCCTACTTGGAATTTATATTCTTTGGAAGTCAGATAAAAACAAAAATAAGTAAAATAGTGTGTTAGAGTGTTTGGGGGGAAGTGAGATTTAGTGAGCACATTTCTTCTATGTTGTTTGAATTGGTGCAGGTCAGAAGCAGGAATTTTAGACTTAGAGTTAGCTCTTGAACAAGGTGGGGGTTCGGGGCTCTGACCCAGCCCCGTGGAAAAGCTGAATTTCAGTCTTCCCTCCATATCTGAGGGGGATTGGTTGCGGGACCACTGCCCATACCCAAATCCAGGCCCGGGGAAGGTCATTATGTAAAATGTCGTGGAACAATGTACGCAGCCGGTTTATGCCTGCCCCGGACTCCCAATCCTGGATGGAAAGCCCCGTTTTCCACTTGCGGTTGGCTCAATCTGAGGGGGCCAAGTTCTTGTAGGGAGGACAGACTACATATTTATTGGGGGGGGGGGGGAATCTCAGTACCAGTGGACCACACAGTTCAAACTTCTGTCCCATCAGCTGTACTCTACTTTGCCCCTCATGGATTATGTGTTCTTGGGCAAATCGCTTTCCATTTTTTCAATTTTCTCTTTATAAAATTAATAGATCAAAATAGTATCTATTCTTATTCATTTGCTACTGTCATTTCGCAGACACTGTTACCTCATTAGCTTTTTACGACAACCCCAATGGACAGGAGCAAACTCAGTGCATGTCTGGCTGGTACCTCATTGGGTAGTGCCTGTCACTGTTGGTGCCGGGGGTCCCAACAGCCCGTGGATTTAGAGTCATTATCGGGGTTGGGTCGTCCGGGTGAGACGCCCGCCTTCCCCGTCCCAGCAGCGCGGGGACGCGGGGACTTCCGTGCTTCCAGGAGCGCACTCACCGCTGCCCGGCGCAGCCGGGGTGGGGGCGTTGGCGGTGGTGAGGGAGGGGCTGCAGACGGGGAGGGAGGGGCAGGGCGACTACCACTCCCAGCATGCCGCGGGCGCTCCCCTCCCAGCAGGGGTCACCGTCACGTGGGCGGGGACGGCGTCATCCTCTCCGGCCGCGGCCGTGTCCGAGGGCCGCAGCCCGGTTTGGCGGAGCAGCGCACCGGAAGGGCTCCCCGGACACTGACCACCGACGACGGGAAACTCCGCCAGAATCGGTGAGTAGATAAGAAGCGCACACACCTCTCCCGCGTTTTAATGTTTGGCCCGATGTCCTTTCGAAAGAGCTTTCACAGACGACCCGCCCCGCCCCCACCTGCAGGCCGCGAGGATCTTAAGACGAAGCAGGTGGGGAGTGTGTGTGTTTTGGAGTGAAAAAGAGAAACGGTCTTAGGTACGGAACAGGACGACGTGGGGACACAGGCTCGGTTTGGACGTCGGGGCCAGCAGGGTTCCCCCGGCTCGGAGTGGGCACGGGCGGTTACCTGTGCAGGGACCGCCCTCCCTCCACCTCACCGGAAGCCGCTTTTCCGCCTTAAGCCGTGCGAGACAGCAGCCCCCCTTCTGTAACCTCAGGGGTGCACAGGGCCAGACCCCACAGTTACCGTTTGCTTACGTGTTATGTCTTCCCAATTGTATTTCGCAGCCAACAGGTTTACCCCTTCCTCTCCTCCAAGAAAGTGTCCAGTCCTCTCCATTTTGTGTTAGACTTTATACACAGACACACCTGATTCAACTTCTTTTGGTTTCAGTTTTACCTGTCTTTAGGTTCTAAAACATTTTATTCTGATCTGTATGGAAGATATTCTCTCTCCTCTCTCTCTCTCTCTCTCTCTCTCTCTCTCTCTCTCTCGTTAATCATTTTTAGAGAGAGTGGAAGGGAGGGAGCGAGAGAGGAACATGTGAGACACACACGGATTGGGGGCCCGCCGCAGCGGGGCCGACCGGCCGCAGGATCCACACCACAGCCGACACCACAGCCGACACCACAGCCGAGGTAGGAGCCCTAGACCCGAATGGAGGCCGAGACTTCAGTCCAGGACTGACGGTCTCGCCGCTCCTTGTCTCTTTCTTAAAAATTAGGGCTGTGGCCGTTCAGCAGATGATTATACATAAATGGCTAGTGGAAGAGCATTAATTTAAATAGGAACTTTATGGTGAAGGAACTAAACATGTTTTCGGAAGCCTTTGTGGGGATGGGAACAGCTTGAAAAACTGGCATTTGCTCTGAGAGCTCGGCGGGCCCCTCAGTACTGCTGACTGGGCTGAGAGCGGAGTCCAGGGCCTGACAACCAGTTTTGCTGCTGGCTCTCAGGAAGCCCGTGACTCACTGACCTCCCTTTCACTTATTTTCCCTCCGGGTGTGGAAATGATACTACTCGTCTGAGAGCGTCTAGAATTCACAAGTAAAGTAACTTAAGGATTTAGTTAATTATTTGAGGATTATAGGCTATTTTAATAATGTGTTTTGTATATATAATTTATTTTTGCCTAAGATGTCACCTTAAACTGTATTCCTTGGAAATCCACATTTCTCTGAAGCACCAGCTGAGTTTTCTGAAGGAAAGTATGCCAAGAGATGCCTTGTCTCCTTTATGCTGTTTTTCATTAGCATTTTAATTGTGTTAAAATTTTATTAATATTCTACATCTTCTACCTTTGTCCCACAAGAAGTGCTTCAATATAGCGATCACACTTGATCCTTGCTTTCGCACGGCACATGCAGCATTTGTGACTAAAGAAGGCTGTCCTCCGCATTGTTATGAGCCTAGACTTTGGAGTCGGAGCTGAGCTGACTCCCGTTCTGTCACGGTGTGCCCGGGCAGGCTGCGTTACCACTCAAAGTCCATCTCCTCCCCTGTAAAGTGGAGATTGTAGAGTTATTTAGAATATATTGAATGGGGTCATTTAGATACATTAAATGGAAACTGTTATTAATTAACTGGGTACTTTCCTCTTTGCTAATATTAAAAGGGTTGTTGGCACATGATTTTGATGGAGTAGAAAGAAAATTCACCCATAATTCCACTACCTCAACAGATCACATTGTTTAAATTTTTTTTGTTTTAATTTCTTATCCTCTCCTTTAGCCCTTGGCAAAAGGTATACTTAATGTAAATGTCATAACATTTTTATAAAAAGGCAGATTTGAAACATTGGTTTGTTAACTTCTGAGGGCTTTGCTTTAATTATGTAAATAAAGCTCTTGGGTCCTGTCTCTATCCTGGTCTACTAGTGAAGACACAGCAGGACTTGGGCACGATTTCCCCCTTCCCCAAATGAAACCTCCAGTTGCACTTTTACTTAGTAATGAAAACAATGATAAAGTTTTAGAGAAGTTCTTTTGGGCCCCGTAGTGGTGTAAGTGCTGCACATTATCTCTCCCCTTCACAGTGCCTCTCATCTGGGTAGTGTTCCGTTTCGTGGTTAAGAAAACGAGGCCTGGAGGAGAGTTCAGCACCTGCTGCAGCGAGTCATTCAGGCCCAGGCGTCTACCTTAGAGGACAGCACCTCGAGGTTTACATTTGCACATTCAGTCCAAACATGCAGAAGTTGGCTGGGGCCGACTCGCCTTCTTTGTATAAAAGTAACCGTAGTTGTGCTTTATAGCACTACTGTGACCACCACATTTAAAAACATTTCTATATGGTACTACTATTAAATATAAGTTATGTTGTAAATAAAATTAAAAAAAAAATTAAAAATAAACTCAGAAAAAAAAACATTTCTATATGAGCATGAGAATAGGGAAGTGTTTAGTACTTTAACAAATGAGGCACTCACCTATAGTTTTATTGGATGTGGCAATAAAAATATGATTTTCCCTTTCTTTATTAGAGATAAACATAGTAAGGTAAATAGAGAGTTTATAGTAAAAGGAAACTAACTTTTCTTCTTTAAAGCAGTGTTTCGTAAATCATCTGGTGAACCTGTTAAAACACAATCTCCTGCACCAGACCTTCCAAGATTCTGGTCTGGTAGGTCTGGGGTGGGGCCCAGGAATTTGTATTTCCAACAAGCTCCCAAGTGATGCTAATGAGTTTAGTAAAGAAGCAAATATTAATGCTGGCTGTCCAGATTGTTGGCCTGACAGTGAAAGCACAGTAGCATTGAGCTTAACAACTCTTGGTTTTTCTTTTTGTTGTTGGTAATCCTCACCCGAGGATATTTTTCCCATTTTTTTTTCTTTTTCTTTTGTTAGAGAGTGGAAGGGAGACAAGGAAGGAGGAAGGGAGAGAGAGAGACAGACAGACAGACACACACACACACACACACACACATCCCAGTATATGAGAGACACATCAATTGGTTGTTGCCTGCACGTATTCCAACTGGGCTGAGGATCACACCTGCAACCCAGGTATGTGCCCTTGACCCCTTTGACTGAGAATCAAGCCTGAGATCTCTTCAGTGCTAGAGCCGATACTCTACTACTGAACACAGCAGCCAGGGCCCAGCTCTTGGTTTTGAAACACTAGCCTCCCATGACAGGGAGTAGATGATTCCAGGGTTGGGGCGGAGGAAATACAAGATCAGACCGGAACACCTTGTGGTGATTGAAATTAAGGAAATGCTCAAAAAAAGTTTGAGGGCTGCCGAACCGATTTGGCTCAGTGGATAGAGCGTCGGCCTGTGGACTGAAGGGTCCCAGGTTCGATTCCGGTCAAGGGCATATACCTTGGCTGCGGGCACATCCCCAGTTGGAGGTGTGCAGGAGGCAGCTGATCGATGTTTCTCTCCCATCGATGTTTCTGACTTTCTATCCCTCTCCCTTCCTCTCTGTGAAAAACCAATAAAATATATATTTAAAAAAAAAAAGTTTTAGGGCTTGTTGAAAGGATTTAGGAGCCAACTTAAAGGAGCTCCTCATGGCCAATGCTGAAACAATTTGAGCAACAAAAGGAAAATGATAATAAAGTATCCAGGAATTCATACTAACATAATTGATAAATTAATTTACAGAAGAATTCCAATGAGTAAATATGGGAAGCATGAAAAACTCATTAGGCAAATAATATTACAGTAATTACCTGTGATGCTAGTGGGTGGAAGTTTGAGGAAAATAAGGATATCTGTTTAGTTTCAAAGTATCTCCCCCAAGATCATTATTAGGTACAAAGGAAACATGTAACTTAATAGTGGAGATACCACGTTCACCAACTGTTTGAGGCTGACATCTCCAGTGGACATCAAGAACCCGATAAGATACAATTAGGACACCTCATCATTTCTGTGGTGGTATTCTAAAAAAGTTCATAACCTTTTTCTAATTATGAGGAAACATTATACAAACCCAAATTGAGGGATAGTCTACAAAATAACTGACCTTGAGGCTCAAGGTTACAGACACCAGGGAAGGCCACAAAAGACAGGTCAAAACTGAGAATTCAGATTGCAGACCCAAGAGAATTAACAACTAAATGAAATGTCAGATCCTGGATTGGGCCCTAGAACAAGAAAAGGACAGTAGTGGAGAAATGGGCGAAATTTGAACAGTCTGTAGTTTAGTTAATTGTACCATTATCTCAATATAATTATAAATATTATATTAATGCTAATTTCTTTTTTTTTAAAAATGGTTGTACTTTAATTTTATGAAATGTTGACTTTAGGAGAAACTGGATAAAGGTATAAGGAAACTGCTCAATTTTTCAATGTTTAAAATTACGATCATGCACCACTTAATGACATGGATAGTTCTGAGAAATCTGTCATTAGGCAGTTTTGTCGTGTTAATATGGAGCGCACTTACACAAACCTACACCTACTACACACCTAGGCTACATGGTATAGCCTATTGTTTCTAGGCTACAAGCCCATAAAACGTGTTACTACACAAAACAACCTGAGATTAAATCAAGCAGAAGAGAAAATGATGTAGTCAAGAGAGTTGGTAAATATGAGGTGTTTTACAGCAAACTTATTTTTTTATAAGCAGAAAGAGTATAAAGATAAAAAGTGTAGTGTAGTAAACACATAAACCAGTAGCATAGTATTATGTACTGTACATAACTGTATGTGCTGTACATTTATACATTTGGCAGTGCAGATTTTTTATAGCAGTATCACCACAACGTGTTGGGCTATGATGTCTACAGTGTCACTAGGCAATAGTTTTTCAGCTTTATTATAAACTTACAGGACCACAGGCCTATAGGTCAATGATGCGGCCCATCATTGACCTAAACGTTATTATGTGGTGCATGACTATAGTTGAAAATAATAAATGTTGATGAAAATGTGTTGGTGTCATGTAGATACTAAAGGTGATTAGGGGAGTTGAGCTAAAACTGGGAATCAGTTATGCTTCCCGCTGTTGAAAACCTTAGCAAACTCTTTGATTCTTTGTGCATTGCTTTTTGTTTCTACTGGTCAACCTAAACCTGAGATGCAAGTCAGGGGAGTTGGGAGGAAGTAAGCAGGGTAAGAAGTAAAGGAAGGTTTTCTGTACTCAGAAAATATATATAGTATCTGGAAAATAGTTAAGGTAATATTATTGGCATATTATGACAGTGGATGTGGTGAGAGGAAATGGGGGCAAGACTTAGAAACTAGTTTTAAACACAAACACAAATAGCTGGTACAAGTATAGAAATACCTAAGCTTGGCACTAGGTCCCACTGTTGAAAGCTGCATGTGAATAAAAGGTTTAGCTGGCGGTGTTTTAAATAAAAACTGCAGGTAATTTGAACCCTGGACTTTCAGTCCATTAGGGCAAGGTGGATTGCAGTATACCAGTTCATTTTCAAGCCAGTATTCCCCTTTATGGTATGCTAGCCATGGACACACACACCTGTTTTGCCAGTTCCTGGGGTGAGGGGAGAGTCATCTGCAGCTGTTGTCAAAGTCAGGCTCATATTTTTCCTTTGGCTTATCTGTTCTTCGTAAGAGGGAACAGTGTGTGATGAAAGAGGGCAGAAGATTGTCATCCATGTGCCTTCTCCTGGTGACCTCAAGACTTTGCCAGTTTTTAAAGTAATGTGTCACAAAACTTAGGCTAAAGACCTTGCAGAAACATTTCTTTTCATAACGTATTTTAAACAAGTAATTTCATTTGTGTGAATTACAAAGAAGAGTAATTGATTCCTTTTTAAAAAATACTCCTTAACCTCCCATTATCTAAATCCCAAACTAGTGAAATATGAAACTCCAAATATTTCACTTTAGAGTTTCTGAAACTTAGAAACTGTCTCGCACAAAAAAATAAGCAGTTTTGATCATGCAGCCTTTCTGTGGAGAAAATATTTAAAATGGAAACTCAAAATGGTTTAAAGCATTAAATCTTTTTCTATGTGCCTGTCTTTGGATTTTATATAGCATATGAGGAGTTGGCTAAGACCAAAGTCTAAAGGATATATTTGCCTAGAGAAGTCACCCAGTCTGGACTTACTCTGAAATTTATATTATCCAACCACCAAAAAGAACAAGGGAATAGTATTTGTCTATAGTCAGAATTTTTA
Source organism: Antrozous pallidus (assembly GCA_027563665.1). Lineage (NCBI taxonomy): Eukaryota > Metazoa > Chordata > Mammalia > Chiroptera > Vespertilionidae > Antrozous > Antrozous pallidus. The sequence goes on along the minus strand of CM050527.1, from coordinate 23,248,198 downwards.
GAGAAGATACTTATTTAATATGTATCAAGCTGTCATCATTAGTGTATGTGAATTTCAGTGGTTTAAATAAATCTGCATTTTCTATTTCCTAGCACATTAAAGAGCTATTTTCTAATCTAATAAAGTTTCAGGAAGACTCTTACATTTACTTGAGTTGTCACAAAAAAACAAAACATCTGATCTGTTTTTTCTTTTATGTAGTATTTGTGCGGTAGGAAAGCTCTTTAAACTTTGGTTTTTGCCCACTGTTGTTGGTTACATTTGTTTGAAAATAAAGGCATTCAGCTTCTTTTGTGGGCCTTCCTGAATTTCATAGGATCACTACAGGCGATCTTTTTATATCCATATAAAAGCCCTTACTTAGCCTTTACCTAAAATTTGCTTAAAGTCTAGATTCCCTGCTCATCTAGAAGTCCTGTAAGATTTTTCTCTTGATATCCATAAAACTTGAAATTAGGCTTAGTACATGGTGGTTTCCTTAATTTAAACAATTAAGTTTAATAATCAGTAGAGTAATGTTGGTTCTCTAGATGTTTTTCAGCATTTCTCCAAGCCTGACAGTAATCAGATATTAACCTCAACTCCCCTAATCACCTTTTTTTTTGTAATATATTTTATTGATTTTTCACAGAGAGGAAGAGAGAGGCATAGAAAGTCAGAAACATCGATGAGAGAGAAACATCATCGATCAGCTGCCTCTTGCACACTCCCTGCTGGGGATGTGCCCGCAGCCACGGTACATGCCCTTGACCGGAATCGAACCTGGGACCTTTCAGTCCACAGGCCGACGCTCTATCCATTGAGCCAAACCAGCTTTGGCTCAATCAACTGCTTTTGACTTAAGCTAACAGAGTTGAGCAAGGGAGCAACACCGAATGGTTCTGAACTAATTCAGATTCCTTTGGGAGTCTAAAAGTATGTCATATTCTCCTGAAAAAATGCATATGTATACATTAAAATTTTTATATGTAATTCCAGGGGGTTCAGGATTCCCTGAAACCTATCTTCGACCTTTTTGTGTGGAAGAGGAAAATTATGAGAGACAATTTTCCCCACGTCCACCTCAATCAATATATACACACAGATGAAGAGGATCCTTTAAAATTTGCACATAGTTTATGAAGGATTTCTAAGCTCAACTGTCACTGCTTCAGAAAGGTGCTATCTCCTAGTGGCTAAGAGTACAGGTTCTGGAACCAGTCTGCCTGGATCCAAATACCAGTTAATTACTCTATGACCCGTGTAACCTTGGGCAACCTCTCTGTTTCCTCAAATGAATTACTGTAAGAATTACATGAGTTAATACATGTAAAGTGCTTAGAACAGATAGTGGTATTTAGTACGTGTTAACTATTGTTACTAAGTATTATTTAATCTCACAGACAGGGTCACTGTTGAATACCTGGCCAAGTGAGGTTCTCTGAACTGCCTTTTGCCTCGATCGAGGGTGCCTTTTTCTAACTTATAAAATGACACCCTGTGAGGTAATACCCTCCCTGCAAACATGCATGGCTTTATGGACTATGCCAAGATAAACTTTCTTTTCCATCCCGACGTTAGGGTAAGCCTGTTTGCCCTATTTGTAAGATAGTTGCTTAAAATTTTGTGAGAAAAAACAAAGATCCAGATCCTTCTGTGGGACTCCTCTTTTCACCCACTTTTTCGCTAAGCAGAGTACCTGCTGCTGCTCTTACTGTCCACAATGTGAGACTTTGGTTGTGTCTATTAATCTTTTTCTAGTCTGTTGCTATTTCTACTCTATTCTCTTTTTTTATTTTTAAATATATTTTTATTGATTTTTTATAGAGAGGAAGGGAGAGGGATAGAAAGTCAGAAAGATCCATGAGAGAGAAACATCGATCAGCTGCCTCCTACACACTCCCTACTGGGGATGTGCCCGCAGCCAAGGTACATGCCCTTGACCGGAATCAAACCCGGGACCTTTCAGTCCACAGGCTGATTGATGCTCTATGCACTGAGCCAAACTGGTTTCGGCTATTCTCTCTTTTTTTAATGATAAAAGATTGAATAGAAATTATGTATACTATTAGGATTTATGATTCAGTGGAAGAAAAACAAACTATGATTGCATCCCCTCTTTCTCCCATTGAAGGTAATGTCCTTGTGCTTACATTTTTCTTTTTAGCTTTATTGCATATTTATACCTAAACTATATTGAAACTTTATGTAAATGGAAAATATGTGTGTGTGTATTCTGTTACTTGCTTTTTACTTTTCAGCTCAATATTTTCTTGAGTTTTCATCTGTATATAGTATTTTATTGTATGGCAATACTTAAATTTATTCATTCGACTGTTCATGGACATTTGGGCTGTTATTTTGCTACTATACACAATACTACCATGAATAAATATTTTTACTAATATTTTAAATGCACATGTGCAAATTTCTCTAGGTTGTAAAAGCTAAGAGTGGAATTACTGAATTAGAGGGAATGCAAATCTTCGTCTTTACTAAATAATGCCAACTTAATTCCGAAAGTAGTTACATTAATTTATACTCCTTTTATCAGGGTATAAAATTCAAGTTACTATTTATTCATTCAAGAAATGTTTAGTGGGCATGTACAGCAATAAACAAGAAAAAGTCCTAGTCTGTATTTTAGTAGGGGCTAATAACTGAAATATTTTATATATCAAAATGGTACATGTTTATGGGAAGAATTAATAAAGCAAGGCGAGGGAATCTTATCTCACTGCTCTTAGAGTCATGGGGGTTAGAGACTAAGGGGATGAACTGCAGTCAGGAAGCTCTGGGCTTCCTGTGGTGATGACACAAAAAGATACAGGTCTGGTGAAATTTCTTGGTCCTGATGCTTTCAGGCAGATGATGGTATTGAAGCTGAGTTTGAGGTTGGGGGTAGAGTTTGAGACTCGTGCTGGGAACATTTTTGGAGGCCCTGCTCACTCTTCCAGCAGTGATAAGGCTGAGGAATGAGCGAGGAGGCTGGTGTTAGGTGATCTTATTCTGAGCACTTTGTGCTTTGGGGCCCACTTTGACTCTTGCCCACGTTGGTGTAAGGGACCAGGAGAGGCGGCCTTGTCTGAACATATGGGACTCTAGTGTCCTCTTGGTTCAGGAATACTTGGAACTCTAGTGCTTGCTTGACTGTTGCCGTTGGAGAGATGAAGGTTGGGGTAAGGATGGGTTTACTCTGAGCTTTTGGAAGTTAGGGCTTCCTCTCGACCCAGCCAATGGAGATGTCCTTGGGGAGGGATGGTTTTGTCTAGAGTCTGCAGAGTTCCCATTGTCAAACTTGTTAATTGTTGCCAGTCTGGTGGATGCGATAGAGTATCTTGTAGTGTTAATTGCACTTTCCCTTTTCACTCTACAAATCCAAAATTCTACATTTTTTCTATGTCAGACTCGGTCATATAACTTTACTGCTAACTCCTAAGTTAAACTCCATGATCATATGGGTTCATCATCAAGTACATGTTCCATGTACTAGACACCCAAGCTTTCCCAGTACCACAACTGAAACTTTGACTTTGGTGGCTCTTGTCAGTAGACCCACAGGGAAATCCATTCTGCCCTATTGTCACCACAACAGTTGAGTTAGAAATCCTACCACCTTTTCACTCTGTTCTCAACTGTACATAATTACCTAACCTCAAAAAACACATCAATATATCTACACTGGTGCTTTCTGCACCTCTTCTGGGGCTTCTATAAAAATATTGGCCCCATGTGGCATTAAAATTGCCATTTTGGAATCTGAGAATCCCTGTGTCCCTTAGTGCCCTCACAGCATCCAGCCTCATAATTCACAGATAACACCAGAGAAAGTCGGGTATACACTGTCCTCTGATGGCGTGTGGCACTCCCTACGTGGTTCTCTGGTTGTCCAATACATCCTACTGCCCCCCCTCCTTTACTTGTTATATTCAGGCCATGAAGCATTACAGAGATCATGGTAGTGTCTGCAAATGCCAACTGAATTACTACTTGTTTTCTAAGAATAGCCCAGGACCCATTGCTCAGGACTAGGTCTTACTTGCCTGCTTAAATGTACACGGTGCACAAACTTATAAAAATAGATGTGGGCATTGCTTCTCTTGGTTTCTTTCCCAGCCTTCAAAAGGATTCCACCCAACTTCCTATTGTTCGCTATTAAGAATATTATTGAATAATTTTGTAAGCTTTTTTTGAATGGATTGAAGTCTCTATAGAAAGACTGTCGTCGTTAATGTTCTCCCACACATTATGGGAATACCATATATGGCATGGCATCCATTTCACAAAAGAGAGATACAAGAAATCTCAAAGTTCTACCAGGTTAAATATGATTATGCAGACCTTATTCCCAAAATGTAAAAGGAGTAAAAAAAGGAAGCATAGTCTTAAAAAAAATGAAGCTAGTACAAATCTGAAATGAACCAAAACCCTTCCTAGTGCCAAAATAAGCATAGGAATAACTCCCAACAGACAAGTTAGTTTGAGCCTAGATGAAATTGTCATAGGGAAACCTGAGACAATTCTCATCCACCTTGATTGACTCAAATGATTTCCCAGTGCATGTTCCTAGAAATATTGTGAGCAAATGAAAACCCACTATGAGTCGTCTGAAGTGTTATCATTTACAGGTATGTGAAGCATTCCCAGACCCTCCAACCAACTCAGCACCGGCTGCTTCTCTGACGGGTCCTGATTAAGGTCTTCCCAAGAAAGACGTCATTCGATCCACGCTCAAGAGGACTCTCCCAGGTTTTCCTGACCCCCGCCCCCCCACGTCGCTGTAAAGTGCCAAGACCTTAAGACTTGGGTACGTGTATCACAACGGCAAGAGTGCCAGCGCCCACAAAGACCCATTGGATCTGTCAGCTCCTCTCTTTGACCAAGCAGACACATAGCTAACCAGCAAAGCAGAGTAAGCCAAGGGCCTCTGCCTGAGATCATCAGCTGATTAGCACACAAGAAAAAATAACTAATTTAAAGACCACAGTTCTAGCTTTTCTTGAGAAACTGGAATTTGAAGGAGCTATTCTGAGATCTGTGCTCCTAGCAAGTGACGATAACACTATAGACTGGATTTTTCACTGAGTTGAGACACTGAGTTGTAATTGAGTGAAAAATAGGCAACGAAATCTTGAAGAATTGCACGTAAGTGCAAGCCAGATTTAACTCTCTCTCTCTAAATAATATTGGCTGGACTGAGAAATTGTTAAACCAAACCTGTGATAGGACTGGTCATTTGGGTACATCTCTTTGTCATTGTTGTCTCTTACTGTTACATTGCTTTCCGTGTTATCGCTGGAGGCCCAGATGTTCTCAGATAATTCACATTGTCCTGACTGTGGCCAACAGTGGTTTCCTAGTTTAGAACTAGGCCACTGGTTGTACCAAACTGAACTTATTGAAAATGAATGTTACCAAGTATTCTTAGACCGTATTAACAGAGCTGATTATTGTCCTGAGTGTTATCCTGATAATCCTGCTAATAGAAGCCTTGTCCTTCCTTGGTCTTTTCCACTGGAATGGGCTCCCCAAAATCTTACCAGGTGGACCTTTGAAAAAGCTTGCCACCCGTTTCTTCTGGGTCCTCCGCTGGTTAGAAAAAGAATACATGACTCTAGACTAGCTGGTTTTAACCCCGCATTACAATTAATCTTGGCCAGAACAGATACGACCTTGAACAAAAAACTTGGCCAAAGCAAGTAACTTCCTAAAGAGTCATAATCATGGAGACTCTAGAGGGTTTTGTGCTAGTAACCCAAGGAAGATGGAAAAATGACGCCTTCTAAAATCTGATTCAGACTGTCACTACTTCGGGGAACTGCTTAAATTGTTGGGTCTGCTCCCACGGTTTACACCTGTTCTGTTTGGCATGAGTTTAGTCAGTATTCCAGCCAGGCTGTCATCTGGAACCAGAGTGTTTCATGGTCCCTATGTTGTGGAATTAGCTTCCCCCTCCTAAAAAGCTCCACAGCCTAATTACTGAGCTAGGACAAGGTAGTCCTGGAGGAGCCCTATACTGTGCATACCATGATGATATTTCTAGTGATAACTTCTGCGGGAAAGCATCTTCATTGTAGCCGGCTTCTAGATCAGCGGTCACCTCACTGGTGGTCCGTGAGGGCCGAAAGGTTGGCAACCGTGGTTCTAGATTATTTCAGTAAAAGAACTAGACATTTTAACAAGAAATTGCATTGTTCTAAATTCCACCTCTTCTGATTTTATATATAATTTATTCATATATAAGCATTTATTCATAATTGGCTCTGTTTGGCCTTAGTGTGGCTTTGATATTATAGATAACTGCTCACCGCCAGAGAAACCACATTCTATTGGGTAACACCTTCATCGGTTATACAAAAACATGCGGAAATGCCACTGTCCATATTTACGTGGCTCTACATAAACAAAGACTGTCTTGTCTTTGTGGTGACTGAACTTAGAATGTCCTACCAGGAAATGGGAAAGTGCCTGTGTATGAGATAGGCTGCAGAAGGAGGTATCCAGCTTGACTCCATAATAGTGTGAGAAGTCTAAGGGAAGCATCTTAAAACCAAAACAGTCTTGCTGGTGTTAGGCACATTCTGGCCTCCACTTGTTCATGAGAAATTTAGAAAAAGCTCTGTTGGAACATCTCAGAGGCCATGGGATAAGTTTAAAATCCCACTTAAGATGCTAAATAATCCAGAGCTTGTGTAGCAACTCAACAATGTTCTCAGGGTCCCGGGTCCTTTCTGTTTTCCCCTCTGGGATCCTTACCGCATTAGCTTTTGTCTTCTTAGTGTCCTCAGTGATTACAGTGTGGCTTGTTGCTGCCCTAGGCCTTTCAGTTCCATTTGGAAACGGAGCGAAAGCTTTCTCCTTTGCAGACTCTGTCTTACTTGGAAAGGAAATCTTTCCCAAGAGGCCCTCACCAATTTCTCCTTACATCTCATTAGAAGGTACTGGTTCAAACGGGAGCCTGGGAAGCCAGGCAGAGGAGAATGGGGCTGGCAGTGCCCAGGCAGGGCACCTTGTTTCCCCTAATAAGGTAAGGGCTCTTTTAGGAAGGATGAGCGGGGAATGAATGGCTGTTTTTATGCAAGAACTCATGCCTGCCACATGTTGTGAAACCTGAGTTGTTTGTTAGTCTGTATAAAGAATGTACCCCAGAGACTTACCCTGTATCTGCCTTGTGTCTATCTCGGTGGAAGTTCTCTCCTGTTATATTGCTGAATAAACTGTGTGGACTGCTAAACTGAATGAAGATTAGTAGTTTATCATTATGCCTTGATTAAGAACTCCTTCACTATCCGAAAGCTCAATCCAGAAAGTGAACATTTACTTTGAGGTATTGCTTTTGAGGATGGTGTTATGATCAATATCATTGCTCCCTACATTTTTTCAGATACAGACTAAGAAACCCCCTAATGATCAGCAAAATAGAGATGAGGTCTTTTGTTTTAACCAATCTCTCCTTTTAGTAGTAAAGATAAATTAGATTTATACCATTGATTTTCAAATCAGTACCTGCATGAACTTGTCAAAAATTGCAAATTTCTTGATCTTACAGAAATCTTGACTCCTTAGGTTGCCCACAGGGCCCAGGAATCTGCATTTTATAAATTGTGGGGCCTTGTATAGGTGCTTTGTGGGCCATACCTGGAGACATACAATAGCAACACATCCAGAGTGTTCAGTTATCTGGCCTAAAAAGATGGGAATAGAGTGCTAACAGTGCTACAAGGTAGTGATAGGTCATTGTACTTTGCTGGGAACAGAGAGATCTCCCGTCAGACTGAAGGTCACCTGATATTTTAGGTTACAACTCAGTCACATGTTTCTCATAAACTAAAATGGTTGCACCATTGTAGTCCCCTTCACAAACAGTTCTGTATGGTGTCATTATAAGCCATGTGAGTATATGGGCAAAAGAAAGGAATAAAAAATATTAATTTTAATTTTACCTTAAGTAGGATACTTTGCCTTCAGACATGATTATTACAACTCAACAATGAGCAGTCTAAAAGAATAACATCACTTAGAAATAACATCGTGTGGGAGAGTTCATAACATTGAGTAAGGGAGAAAATTTAGAAAGATTTGTAGCTCTTTAGCTTAGGTCATTTCAGTATGACTACGCCTGGTTTAAAATACTGTAGATCATTCTAGAGTACTCCACTTCAGAGTTATGAATAATGCATTTTAAAGCAAACGTATGTTCCTAAAGTTAATTTTCACAACAAATGATCTGGAGAGTTATCCACTGTTTTGGATTATGTGAGCCATATCCATCTCCACTTCCATACTGTGGACAGGTTGATAATACTATGAACATATAATGGTGGCCATTTTAAAAATGACTTTTATACCTACTTGTTATTTTATGGCAAACCTGGGAGTGGAAGGTTAATGGAAACATGCCTGGGTAGACGGGAAGAAAATATCAAAAGAAAGCTGTCCTGGGTTGTGGATGACTGTTAAGATTTATCTCTAAGTCATAGGAGAAGGAACCCCAGGCAAGTCCAGGCAAAAAAAAAAAAAAAAAAAAAACCCACAAAAAACTCTGTGGCATTCAAAGAGTGTGTGGCTGTCAGCATGTTATAGATATCTGTAAGAGTGAGGTGAGTCATACCCCTTCCAGCTCTTCAGGCCCCTCCAGCAGCCCCAGGTTGCCATGGGATCTTGAGAACACAACTTGATAACAGCTAGTTGTAGAGGAAAAATGATGGCCTTGCAGCTGATCTGGGCTTGTCTTCGGATTCTGCCTATTGAATGACCTTGGGCGATTTAACCTCAGTATCCACTTCGTCTGGAAAAGAGAAGGAATAATCATGGTCCATACATCCTAAGATGGTTGTGAAGATTACATAAGTTAGTACATAAAGTGCTTTGAAGGCCGCCTGGCCCAAAGAACTTGCTCAATAAATGTTAGCTATTATTGTCGTCGTGTATTGTTATTTGTCTCCACAGCAGGATTGTAAGTTGTTTGAGGACATGTTATCTGCTACTTTTCATCTCTAGAGCATAAAGGGCATCCTTCATTAAAAGGAGCATTTAAAAATAGAATAATAGATATACACTTATTGGGCCCCATCATACCTTTGTCACGATGGCATTTATATCTACGCTACTATCCTGGGTTGAAGGATTCTCTTATGTCCTTCTCAGCTGCTAAACTTCTCATTTCCCTCTCCTTTCTGAAAGAAACATTTAGCTCTTGGTGTTGCAGACACCTGTGCTTCCTGATGCTTGCCTCTTCCGACTTCTACACGTCTCGTCCAAGTCTCCAAGCCCTCCCCACCCCCTGCCTGGTCCCCAGGGCCAAACTAGAGGTTTAAGAGTGGAGTGGAGGTTGGGTGAGGTCCTACTGTTTCCCAGCAGCTTTTCCTTGTTCTGCCTCCTCCCAACTGGTTGTGACAAAATGTATGGGAGACTGTGGATGAAGGGTGACTCTGGACTGTTACTTCATTGTGTGTGGGCTCAGGGTTACTATCACAGGCCTTTTCTTTCTATTCTTTTCCCCACAGAAGCTAATAGGTTTTATTTTATTACTCATTAAAAAATTATTACATCCAACATATAGAAAAGCGCAGAAAATAACATTCAGCTGTGTACCCAGATCCCACGAACATTTGGCCACATTTATCTCTGTTCTTTCTTTCAAAAGATACTTGACAGATACACTTGCCCCTTGTTCTCAGCCTATTCCTGTTCTTCCCTCTGCAGAAGCAAGCACTAAATGGGAGTTGATGTCTGTCCTTTCTATTCATGCATTTAATTTTTAATTTTATATCTACTTAAACAATGTGCAGAGCAATACAAAGAATTGGATACTTTCAAATTGTTACTAGTTCTGAATTTATACATAAATCTGTACTACGCATCAGCTTGTAGAGTTACCCTTACGACATTTAACATGGTGTGTTGGAGTCTGCGGAACTTGCTTGTGTTACTGAAGTCACTCTGTGAGCCAGACAGCGAACAGCTCCCAGGCGGTCGCGGCATTGCCACTGGGGCCAGGAGACCAGCACCAAGTGTAGCCCCATCTGCCGAGGAAGCAGCGAAGCAAATTTGTGAACCTCTTTAGAGAAGTCCCGGGATATCGACATTAAGGAAAGGCATTCCTCAGTCTGCCATCTGGTGCGTTCTCCATAAATGGAGAATAGAGCCTTAGGGTCATGGGGAGTGGAGATTAACTGCCAGCCATGAGCCTAATTGTTACTTAACGTGGAAAAATAAATCACCTCTTCCACAGCTGGGGCATGAAAACCAACATTTCATGGTTGAACTCCAAAGGATCTCACCGAATGAAAATGTTTGTATGCCATGTAGGTACATGAGTTCTTCCTCAGTTTGTTTTTGGGAAAGACCCCTTTCAAGGTATCTTTTTTGGACTTTTCCTACAGCTGCAGAACGTGTCCAACACCCCCGTTTCCGTCAGAACGAGGCTCCGCCTCACTTCCATTCCGCAGTTCAGGGTTCCTAATGTGCGCATGTCCTAGTATGTAGACTGGACACATTCAGAAGATTGACCTGCTTCTGGACTGGTGGCCTCCGGGCCTCCCGGTGCCCCAGCCTGTGACTTCTTGTGAAGCTGTGTCCGGAAGCTCCCTGTGTGTGCCACTCTAACTTGCAGCCTGAGGGAATGCCACTCCAGCTGTGAACGTGCCGTGGGGATGTGTTAGGAAGGGTCCGGATGCAGTGGGCTTCAGGAATGGCATGTGCCTTAAGAAAGGTGTATAGTGAGCATTTGTGAGATTATAGAAATAACTGTGACGGTTCCTTTGCAGGTTGTTTATTGGCTGCAACTTGGTAATACATTTTAAAATATATATATATATCTATCTGACTGATTTTTTACAGAGAGGAAGGGAGAGGGATAGAAAGCCAGAAACATCGATGAGAGAGAGACATCAATCAGCTGCCTCCTGCACACCCCCTACTGGGGATGTGCCCGCAACCAAGGTACATGCCATTGACTGGAATCGAACCCGGGACCCTTCAGTCCGCAGGCTGACACTTCATCCATTGAGCCAAACCAGTTTCGGCACTAGTAATACATTTTGTTTCCAAGTAGTAACATTTTGAAAGCATTGTGTTGTAACTTTTATTGAAGATCTATGTGCAACAAAATGCAGATTTTAAATTTGATGACAATTGATTGTAACCACCACCTCAATAAAGACACGAAGTACTTCCTGGACCCCAAAATGTCTTCTCATGCCCTTTTCCAGTGAGTACTTCTTCACCCAGGAGCCACGGACCTGCTTTTTACCCCCACAGTTCATACATCGGCACCAGCAGAAAGGAGTCCTGTCCCCCACTCCGCCCTTCCCTTCCAGTTTACAAGTAGCACCATCTTCGCTTAAATTTCAATTAAAATATGGATGAAAATTCTACACCAGGTACTGTGCTAGGCATTCGGGAGTAAAATTAAATATTACAAAATTGTGCTGTGAGAAAGATACAAAGAAGGTTAGTTAACTAGCCTCTCAAAACACTTTACAAGGCTCTTTCATATACATTTTTTTTATCGAGTTAAAGTTGGTATATAACATAAGGTCCAGGTTACATTATAATTTGACATCTCTACGTCATACTGCAAAATGATCACCACCAGAAGTCTCCTTACCATCCTTCACCATACGGTTAACCCCATTCCCTCTGGTAATTACCAATCTTCCCTGTATCTATGAGTTTTGTTCTTTTATTTGTTGTTTTTGTGTGTGTGTATTTAGAGTCCACATATGAGTGAAATCATACGGTATTTGTCTTTGACTTACTACACTTAGTTCTATCCATGTTGTCACAAATGGCAAGATTTCATCCTCTTTTATGGCTGGGTAGTATTCCATAGTGTGTATGTACCACATTTTTATCCATTCATCTGCTGATGGACATTCTCTCCTCCAAACTTCAAGGCAGCTGTCTGAGTTTGCAGGTAGCCTCCGTGAGTTGTTACTTGTGAAGGATAGTATCTGACAGGCAAACTCTGAGAAATGTATATGGGACAGAAATTGAAAACAAAGGAAATCTGCAATGAGTAATTCAACAGTGACTTTTTATTTCAATTTCATAGATATTCTCTTTAAGATTCTGGCCACTTGATCTTAACTTCTTCATATCCTTTCAGCCACACTGAAATGTACTAGGAGATTATTCAAAGTTAATAATCAGAAGCTTTTTTCTATTTGTAGTCTAGAATATGGAATGTGATCCTTGAGAAAGGCAGAAAACATTTTTATCTTAAAAGTCCCAGAGAGGAAATATTACTAAAACTGAACATATTAAGTAAAGTTGAAGTAGGCATTTCTTCCGGGTATTACTAAAGAGTCATTAAAAAAAAATTTTTTTTTCAGTTTTATTTTAGTGACTGTACATATGCCTTGTTTGCTGGGTCCAAGGGAAGCATGAGTGTATGGGAACTTGGGACAAGAAGAAAACAAGACTTCTTCACAAGGAAAACCAGACACTAACAAAAAGAACCCCAAGGTCTGAAGAGAGAGAACACAGCCATGGCGGACAGAAGACTGGGGGACCCGCCGGAGGGTAAGGCGGCGTGTGCAGCGCTGGGGTCGGTGCTGCGGAAACCAGGGCTGGGCTGAGGGAAAATCGAACCCAGGACTGATTCTCTCATCATCTGCTGAAGTTCGGAAGCAAAAAGAAGTTAACATCATCGATTAATTTGCTCTAGTTATTCTTATCCTTTCATATTTGCTAAATGTTACCAAAATATCAGACCTTAATTGTAAGATGAATGTTTTAGAGACTCCGGTCGTTGGAACCTGCAGTATTGGAAAAATGCAGTGGCTCTTAAAAAAAGTTTGTAGACAAATAGTTATTTAAAAAATCAAGATGTTTTTAAAAGTTAAGAAAATGGTGATGTGCTTTATATTTAGAGGGGATCTTTTTATTATAGGGAAAGATGAAATTTAAATTCATCCTACTTATGTATAGATAAAGGATATACAAAATAGGCAAACGATGAAGTGGATTTAGCGGAAGAGAAGATGGGCATATTTATTTAAATCTTTTACAGAAGATGTTTTTTAAAAACATAAAAGTAGGACGGTATTATGAACCCTTATGTACTGAACATGGAACTTCAACTGTTACCTACATAATGCTGAGCTGTGTCCTGCCTTGGAATATTTAAATGTGAAACGAAGGCATTACATCGTTTTATTTGTTAAAAGGTTTTTTTCTCTTAAAAATAGATTTTTAAAAACAAAACATAACCAAAATAACATTATCACACCTGAAAAATAGTTTTTCCTTAATATCATCATATATCCCGTGAGTATTCACATTTACCCAGTTCTCTCGGTAACAGTAGTTTTTTCTCTCTTTACAGTGGGGTCATACACTGCCTTTGAACGATACACCTTTTGTTTAATTGTTTAAAGTTCTATTGTAGAAAATTTCAGACAAAAGTAGAGGACGGATGACATGAGCCCCTTGTAGCCACCGCACTGCTCCGCCTGCTGTCAGCGTGCGGTTTCATCTGTGCTCCCCCTTCTCCTTTCCCGTCATTAACTGAAGCAAACTCTAGACATAATTCTAGCTATAAACCCTTGAATACTTATCTCTAAGATAAGGACTCTTTTCAAAATGTTATTGCAATACCTTAACTCTTGTAAAAGATGAACAAAAATTTCTTAGTATCATCAGATATTTGGCATTCAGACTTTCTAATTATCTCATAAATATTTCTCTAAACTGATTTCTTTGACGCTGGATTAAATCAGTATTGTTCACACACTGCATTTGGTTAATCTGTCTCTGAAGTCTCTTAATCAATGGTTACTCCTTTTTTCTTCTTGCCATTTATTTTTAAAAATATATATATATTTCTTTATTGATTTCAGGAAGAAAGGGAGAAGGAGAGAGAGATGGAAACATCAATGATGAGAGAGAATCATTGATTGGCTGCCTCCTGCTCGCCCCCCACTGGGGATTGAGGCCGAAACCTAAGCATGTGCCCTTAGTCGAAATTGAACCCGGGACCCTTCAGTCCACAGACCAACACTCTACCCACCAAGCCAAACTGGGTAGGGCTATTTTGCTGGTACTAAAGAAGCAGAGTCTTTTGTCCCATGAAATGTTCTCCATTCTGGGTTTTACTGATTATATTTCTGAGGCATAATTTTTTATATTTTTATTGATTTCAGAGAGGAAGGAAGAGGGAAAGAGAGATAGAAACATCATTGATGAGAGAATCATTGATCACCTGCCTCCCACATGCCCTGCACTGGGGATCGAGCCTACAACCTGGGCATATATGCCCTTGACCGGAATCGAACCTGGGACCGACACTCTCATCTACTGAGCTAAAGGGGCTAGGGCAGTGGTTGGCAAACTCATTAGTATCATTAAATATCTGGCATTCAGACTTTTTAGTTATCTCATAAATATTTCTTTAACTGATTTCTTTGATACTGGATAAAATCAGTAGTCTAGAATATGGAATTTGTCAACGGAGCCAAATATCAACAATTCAACGTTTGAAATTTCTTTTGAGAGCCAAATTTTTTTAACTTAAACTTCTCCTAACACCACTTCTTCAAAATAGACTTGCCCAGGCCGTGGTATTTTGTGGAAGAGCCACATTCAAGGGGCTAAGGAGCTGCATGTGGCTCACAAGGTGCGGTTTGCCGACCACGGGGCTAGGGCATCCGAGGCGTAATTTAATACATCCCTCTGTCCCTGCATTTCTTGGAACCTGGTAGTTAGCTTTAGAAACATGATCAGATTCAGATTCAGTTGTTTTGCAGGAAGACTTCCTAGGTGGTACCGTGTACTTCCTATTGCATTGACTGGGAAGGTTAATGATGTCTGGTCTCTCTTTGTGCGATGTTAAGATTGAGCAGCTGGTTCAGCAGTTCTCAGCCTGGTCATCCATTATAAAGGTCCTCATCAGCTTTTTGCATAATGGTTTTAGATACTGCAGTTGACAATTGCCTAGATCAGTGGTCAGCAAACTGTGGCTCGCGAGCCAAATGCGGCTCTTTGGCCCCTTGAGTGTGGCTCTTCCACAAAATACCACGGTCTGGGAAAGTCAATTTTGAATAAATGGCTTTAGAAGAAGTTTAAGTTTTAAAAATTTGACTCTCAAAAGAAATTTCAATCATTGTACTGTTGATATTTGGCTCTGGCCTAGATCCATTTCATTAGGGAAGAGGATGCATTTAATACAACCAAAAGTTGGTTCTATCCTTCAGAATAGTTTTACATTAGTATTATTTGTTAACACAATAGTACATTTGTTTGTTTTGTCTTATTCTCTGTTAGTGTATGTCAAGAGAAATAATGTTTATGCCTTGTAAAAAATAAAATCTATATAAATATTACTTATTATTAATCAGGGACCTTGTTAGAATACAAAAAAGGGAAATTTTTTTCAATAAAAATGATAAATTTTTATCTCCACAGACTCTCAAAAGGATTTGGAAAATGACCCATCAATAAACTCACAGGCCCAGGAGACCACAGCCACAGCCAGCGCCACCACAGAAGCTCAGGTCCTGAGCGCTGCCTCTGGTCTCAGCAAGGACCACCAACAAGTAGAAACAATAGGTTCAGGAAGTGCAGAAACAAGCGATCAGTCAGAAAGTCCCGATGAAGCAAGTTATGGGAACTGTCCAAAGGATGAAACAGAACTCGCGACCAGCCAGAGTTTTCAGGATGGCAAACTAGGGCATCAACTCTCCTCAAAAAGTCTGGGTGAGGAATCATTGCGCCCTGAAAGTCTGGGTGAGGAATCATTGCGTCCTGAAAGTCTGGGCGAGGAATCCTCGCATCCAGAACCCAGCTGTTGTCCAAGTGAAGAGGTAGGAAGAGCAGATGCACCCTTAGGGAGCAGCTCCGTAGACCTCCCTGAGGAAGCAAGCGACAGACCTGACCCTTCACAGAAGCCACCTGCCGTAGACCCTCAGGGTGTCCGGAGTCCTGATCATTCCAGTGCCGGGCCGGAGAGCCAGGGTGCGCGAAGGAGGCGACAGGTAGAACCAGGTGAGAGAGCCCATGACTTCTGTCCTGTCCTATATTGCTTGTCCCTGAGCACACAGCACATCAGGGTCCTTTCCAGAAAACAGCTCTCTCCTTGGACCTTGTCTGAGGTCACATACAGAGCTGACTGAGTTGAGATTAGAATGAGGTTTCTTATCTCCTAGACTAGCTCATTCCATTACTGGTACATTAAATAAATTGCATTTTTAAACAATGTTTTCCCTTATTTACTGTTTGTATTAATACAGTATGATGAAAAAAAAGGGGGCATGACCTTTTAAGAATTCACCTCTGGCTTTTCTTTATTTCTCATGAGCATGTTTTCTCTTACAGTTTTTAAATCTTTTATTTTGGGGAAAACTAAATGCTACAAAAATCAAGAGATGGGGAAAAAAGCCAACGTCAGTGATACAAGTACCCTTAAAATGCAGTCATTTCAGTTTTAGGACTTTGAGCAAAGTTAGTGTCTCTATATCTGATTCCTCCCATTTGTATACTAAGGAGAACAAGTATCCTGTCCTCTCTCAAGATGTGCTAAGTCCTTTCTAGAACCCCAGGGCCGTGGGTTCTGGCTGTGGCCCTCCCACTGGGTGACCTTGGGCAAGGCTCTTAACTTCCTGGTACTTCCGTTTCCTGTTTGTAGGATGAGGAAGTTGGACGTTGGACGAGAAGATCTCCAGCTGGCCTCTTCCAGCTCTCACCTTTGTGACTGTGTGTGTGGATTTGTATTTTATACGCACTCTGAAGAGCTCGGGCCAAATGGCTGTTTGTCAGTGAAAGGGAATATAAAAGGCAGGACATTCTGTTCGTCAGAGACTTGACTAAACACTAGAAATTCATGTTTCCCTCTCAACCAATTACTAATCTCAAATACTATATGTTTCATTCATTCATTAATCACTAGAAGAGTCTGTAACTTCAGTGAAGGCAAGGACTGCATCTCTCTCATTAACTGTGTTTTTGTGGCACCTTAAGAGAATCAACTTAAGAATATTTGTTAACTGAAGAAATGAATGAGAATTGTATGGACCATTATCTGCCATCAGAATCTCACCAGTATGTGGAAATATTCTTTTAAAATGTAGTTTACTTGTGAGAAGTAACTTAATATAATGGAATGAGCTAATCCAGGAGATGAGAAACCTTGTTCTAAGCTTAGTCTCATTATATGACTTTGAGCAAAGCCCTTAACATCTTTGGATCATTTGCCATAATAGGTAAGGGTCGGCTGGAGTAGGTGATCATTAAAGATCCTTTGGTCCTTAAATTCTGTGATAGGATATTTTCATCATCTATTTTGTGTGTGTGTGTGTGTGTGTGTGTGTGTGTGTGTGTGTGTGTGTGTGTGAGAGAGAGGTATGACTACATGAACTGTCTTTTGTAGGTGAAGGTGATTCTACTATTTTATGTTAATACACTGTGACACTTGAGTTGCTTTTCCAGTAAGGGTGTGGGCAATACTCAGCTGTCACTGTGGGAGGAAGTGCCTGGCGAGAGTCCAGCACACATCCACTCTCTAGTGTGACTGAGCTTAGAGTGCTGCAAAACACTGCCCTCTGTTTACCCACATTTCAAGATTGGCGTCTCCCCCCACAACTACATTTTTATATGGCCGACAAA
Organism: Antrozous pallidus; assembly: GCA_027563665.1. Lineage (NCBI taxonomy): Eukaryota > Metazoa > Chordata > Mammalia > Chiroptera > Vespertilionidae > Antrozous > Antrozous pallidus. The sequence continues at coordinate 23,230,612 of CM050527.1, read as the reverse complement.
TATTCTTAACCTTGTGTCACCTGCTTTTCAAACATACCTCCTTCGCTAAGAGTTTCGGGCTTGCTTTGTAAGCAACTACAGTAACGACTCCCGACTCTAACCCTAGTGCCTCTGTTGTTTGTCTGCTTGGGGCCCGAGGAACCACGTGAGACTCGGCTGCTGGAATTCCAACATCTCTTTCCTGAGATGCTGAGCCTTGTGTACAGCTGGCATTACTTAAATCACTTCTTAATTTTGAATGTTTTTGGTTGAATCACACAGATAGGTTGGCTGTTGTGTTGTTGACATAAGGGCCATTGAGGAATTGTGAATGTAGCAACAGTATCCTTCAATGAATTTCATGACGCTACATTTTATTCTGCTAAGTAGAATAAAAGTAATAGTGAACCTTAAGGAAAAGACAGGAAAAAAAGCCTTATATAATGGAAAATTTTTCAAAGTATAGAAATCCGCTCAGTCAAATAATTCTTTGGTTTGGTTAGAGGTATGAAGGTGTACACTCTCATTACTGCCTAGAAATAATGTCCTTTTCCCCCCCAGAGGCTGAAAGTCATCAACAGGAAGTACAGACATTAGAAGAAAGTAAAGAGGATGCACAGGACGCCATAAGAAAGAGCAATAAAAAGGACTTTTGGAGCTATGGTGAGAACAAAGCTGGAACAGTGTCGATTCACAGTCAGAAATCCTCAGAATACCTAGAAAATGTGCAGATGTAAACAGTCTGATCATACGTTTAAAAGTGTTTGATAGTAGGTAACGGGAAAATAGAGCAGTGGCATTTTAGGATTTCTCCTTTAGGGGTGCTTGCTGGCTGCTAGTTTGCCACCCTTAACAAAATGGGAATTCCCACAAGAGGAAAGACATTTCATAAACAAGAAACTTCACCTGCCTTTTCAATTAGAGAATATTAATCTCCCAAGTGGCATTTTTACATTTTGACCCATAAAAATAAAAGGCATGTTACAGGTGTTAGGTATTTTGAGAAGGTAGAATATCCTGGAAGTTCATTTCTACATCATATCTTTATATTATACTAGGGGTCCAGTGCATGAAATTCGTGCACTTGGGGTGGGTGATCCCTCAGCCCAACCTGTCCCCTCACACATACTGGGAGCCCTCAGGGGATGTCTTACTAACCACTCACCCCAGCCTCCCCTGCAGTGGGACTGATGGCTGGCTCCGTCCCAGCCACGTACCTTCCCCTAAACCCCCTCCCCCCGGCCCAGGCCTTCACCCCAGCCAGCTCAAGCATGGATAGCATGGGCCTCGGCCCTGTCCCCCCTCACCCCCCAGGGCTTTGCCCTGGCCAGCACATGCTGGCCATCTTGACCCCACGCCCCCCCAGCCCCAGCCCGCCTAGGCCCTGGGCTGCCTTGGCCCCGCCCCCACCCCTGATTGGCGGGTGGGCGTGGCTGGTGGGTGTGGCAAAGGTGTGGTCAATTTGCATATTACTCTTATTATATAGGATTGTAGCAACATATTATAGCAACAAATACAGAAACTTAGATTTTACCTTCTAACAAAGATATTGCATCTTCAAATAATTAGGTCTAAGAAATCAGAAAAAAAAGTGTATCTGGGAGATTTAAGAGTAGAAAGTTTAAAGGATTTTGGCAAAAGAAACATCACAACCCGTAAAAATTGAACAGTATCTCTATCTTATTTCAGTTTACCAGGGTTTTGTTTCTGACACCTTCTCACATCTTGTTTATCTTTTCACTCTGACAGGCCCCATCTTTCTTGTCTCCCTGGTGGCTCTTGTTCTGCTAAGCTCTGCCCAAAGCTACTATTCCTCCCCAGCCCAGCAGGCGCCCAGGAACCAGGCGCTGGAAGCCTTCCTGGCCCAGTTCAGCCAGCTGAAGGACACGTTCCCGGGCCAGAGCGCCTTCCTGTGGCAGAGGGGACGCAAGTTCCTGCAGAAGCACCTCAATGCTTCCCACCCCACCGAGCCGGCCACCGTCATCTTCACGGCAGCCCGCGAGGGCAGAGAGACCCTGCGGTGCCTGAGCCACCGCGTGGCGGACGCCTACACCTCTTCCCAGAAAGTCTCTGCCATCCAGATCGACGGGGCGGGGAGGGCCTCGGAGGACAGCGACACGGTCAAGCTCCTGGTGGACATGGAACTGAGCTCCGGATTCGAGGACGGCAGGAAGGCGGCCGTGGTGCACCGCTTCGAGTCCCTCCCCGCGGGCTCCACCCTGATCTTCTACAAGTACTGCGACCACGAGAACGCCGCCTTCAAGGACGTGGCCCTGGTCCTGACGGTGCTCCTGGAGGAGGACAGCCTAGCCGCGAGCGTGGGCCCCCGGGAGACCGAGGAGAAAGTGAGGGATTTGCTCTGGGCCCGGTTCACCAACGCCAACACGCCCAGCTCCTTCAACCACATGGACTCGGACAAGCTGAGCGGGCTGTGGAGCCGCATCTCCCACCTGGTGCTGCCCGTGCAGCCCGTGCGCGCCATCGAGGAGCGGGGCTGCCGGCTCTGAGCCCCGGGCGCCGCCGGGGGGCCGGGCTGCGGGCTCTGAGCCCCGGGCGCCATCGAGGAGCGGGGCTGCCGGCTCTGAGCCCCGGGCGCCGCTGGGGGGGCCGGGCTATTAAAGGCAGTCTAAAGGCTTCCCCGTCTGTGGAAGGAATGTGAGGAAACCGCCCCACAAGTACAAGGGAGCTTATTTTAGAAAAAAATCTTTTATTTTTTACTTTTGGTAACATTTTTCTAATCTAAGCTTGACAAAGCTAAAAGCTGCCCTTTTTTTTCTTTGCTTTTCAAGCAAATCAGGTTTGAAATAGGTAACAGGTATGGTATGTATAATGGGATTTTTTTAAAATCTAAAAATATAGCAGAATTATTGCACAGGAAAATAATTTTCTCAGAGTAACTACAGAGTATTTTTTGTTTTCTTGAGACCCAAAAAACGCTTTAGGATTGTGTTTGGACTAAAGCAATTATAGTTATGAAGCAAGGATAATTTAAACAAATTTATATCATGTTAAAGATTTTAAAAACTTTAGTAGCTTTATTGTGAATTATATTTTATAGTAATTTGCACTGCTGAATAGTATGAGAAAAGGAAATGTATATTCAAATATCTAACTATTATATGTAAGGCACTGTGGTTTTTTTTCTTTTTGTGAGCTGAAGTAAAAGCAGTTATACTCAAGAAATGTTCTTAAAAATTGAAAACAGTGGGGAATTGTTTATAATCATTGGGAATGAAGAAATTCTAATTGGCTGTATCTTTACTTCAGCTTTTAAAAATGAGAGCAATGATTGTATGCTGTGTCTACTGCACCCCCTCCCTCCCGCCCCAGTATTACAGCAGTTCTGTTTTGACTTTTTCATTAGGATTCTTCATAAGATTTAATTGGAACAGAGAGTTCCACTGATAATGGAGTTTGAAAACCACAATTAAGTATAGATTCCTTAAAGGAATCATTTTAGAAGATAGTAAATGCATAGAAAAAAAATGAATGTATTAAAATTCCTGAGTACAAAGAGGACAAAATATAGGGTTTTTTTGTAGAGACATGCTTTTTATGAAAGATAAAGACCTATCAATGAACACCAGACTGTTTAAAGGAACATTGACTAAGCATATTTCTGATGCTTTTGTTAATTTCTGGTAATCATTTCTGTCTCCCCTGAATGGAATTTTACAATTGTCTACAGTATGTGTGTCCTTTAAGAAGAAAATATTTTAAATGAACAGTAGATTTTATATAGGTACATCAGCATAATTTGACCATACTGCTTGTTAAGCAGTGATAGAACGTTCTATAATGCACCTCATTTCTTTATCTGCCAGTTAGAAGTGCCATTAAGTTAACAGAGAAATGCAAGAGGCGTGTATGTAGCGAGGGGAAGAAAACATGGTGGATAGTTTCTAGGAGGTTCTAATGATAATATTAATTCCCAGCCATGTTCTGTGATTGTAGAAAGGCTGAGACAGTATTTATGGAGACGAGAGTTTTTTGTTTTGCGTTTCAGCTCTGAGAGCAGAACTCTAGTAAATGACTTTGACCTAAGGAATGGTGTCCCCTGACCCAGCAGTCCTATCCCAGGTTCCTGGGCATTTCAACCACGGGAATGTTTCATCCGGGTTTGGCCTCCCTGTTGCTATGAGAGCAGAGAAGTCATGGGATTAAAGTATGGAAGGAGTCTGGAAACAGTAGGAAGATACAGGTATGTTTCTTAATACCTAAAAGTCAACCATAAAGACATGGGGGAGAATCTAGTTGAAAACAGCTGTCTCAGGAAACAGCTAAATCTATTCTAGCCAAGGTCTACCTGTGCCCAGTTGAGGGAGACGCAGCCCTAAAGGAACTGTTTTCATTTGGGACTTTCTGAGGGAATCTTGCAACGGAGTTGAGGCAAGCCCTGCCTGAATAAAATGTTAAAGCAAAGTGAATCCAGTATGAATGCAGTATACACTCAGAGGAAAGTGAAGAGAGGTCTATATGCCACATTCACATTTTTTTCTGTATTTTGGAGCTCCGATCCTACTCATGAACCAATGGTGCCTTGTAGAACTGCGACGCTGGCCAGCTGCCCTGGCTCCCTCCAGCCTGTCCGAGCCAGTGTGAGTGCATGTCACACATCAGTGACTCACACCACAGCTGAAACAACATTCTTTTTCTCTGCACTCAGCTGAATACGGTTTTCCATCATTTCCTTTGGATATAATGTAGCGAAGGAAATTTCAAAGTCACAACTTCTTTTTGCTGTTTAGGCTTTGTTAAAAAACACACACACACTCTTTTTTCCATATATAAGTGCAATCAACTGAAACTATTGTCAGTTTTCTGTCTATTACTTCAGAAATCATTTTAAAAAGCAGTATATTAACTCTGGGTCTTTGAAAAAAATGATTATTTTTAAAGTATAAAACTTTATATTTGTAAATGAACAAATAAAATTTATTATCTAATAGATGCTTAGGTTAATTTCTACTTGATTGTTTATATTTTTCAAGTTTCCAAATTTTCTTTTATGTATCTAGTAGTTCATCTTTCATTACTATAATAGATACTTTGCTTATTTGACATAGAACAGTGGTCGGCAAACTCATTAGTCAACAGAGCCAAATTTTTTAAACTTCTAACGCCACTTCTTCAAAATAGACTCACCCAGGCTGTGGTATTTTGTGGAAGAGCTACACTCAAGGGGCTAAAGAGCCGCATGTGGCTCGCAAGCTGCAGTTTGCCAACCATGGACTTAGAACAATGACTTGTGGGCACATGACACCATACATAATACCCAAACATCACCATTTAATTATCATCATAGAACAAATCTCATTACATTATATTTGAACAGAAATCACTTTTTGATTGATACCAGAATTCTAGAAACAACTGGACTTGAGTTTTTTCTCCTGTGGGATAGTTTGTAAGGGTTGGCAGAGAAGTTCCTGGTGGGGGGGGAGGGGTGATGGGAAGATCACTAAAGGTAGTAATGACGTTGTTTCTGATTTTTTAAATCAATAAAATAATTTAACTGTTTCATTTGAAAGCCTCCAGGCTTATGGGGGTAAGGCTCAGGTGCCTGTGGCCCACCATCCCAGCCCCCAGCTTAGGGCCCCACTGAACAGTGCTAGCTGCTGAGGTGGCTTTGACCTTTTCAGTTTTTAACTGTTTGATTTATATTTTTATCTGTTAAAGACAGGCAGTATAATGAGCACGGACATTAAGAAATAACCAGCAAATACAGTTTGTGAAAGTGAGAATTCAGCAACATGAATTTCACCAGGACCGAATTGGCTTATCTCTGACCAAAATTTTTATGCAGCATATACAGGTGTTGAGCACTTCAAGAACTGATGTTAACATGGAGATGTAATAATTATTCCTTATTAGGGTTATCATTTGATGGGAATAAAGCTTATATCCATGCAGTTTATTTCAAATGGCAATTAGAAAACTATCACTTGAAAATAAAAATTATAAACCAGTACATCTTTGTAAAGTGCTCAATATATCCTTTTATAAAAGCAGTTTTTAATCTGTTTTTCAAGTTGAATATGTAGTTAAACATCAATATTCATTTTCATATTTGGTTTACCAATCTGAGTATTTATTTAGAAGTTTGTTGAAAAGTCATAATGGTGTTTTTTTTCCCCCCAAATTAAAGTATCTTGAACACTGCTGAAATGTGTTTCTATATTTGTATTTTGAATATTATTGATTACAGATACCTTAATCATAATCCCATGGAAATACAGAAAGATTATTTTAAATTTTTTCTAAAGGTGTTCATGAAATTACCAAATATTGAGCCTAAGAGTCACATACTTGCGGATAATATATTTGCAAAAGGGGTGTTATCGATTCCAGGCAGAGCTAAACTAAGGCATCGTGTAAAACTGTCTCCAGACGACTTATTCCTGTCAACAGTGCAGGTGTCAGGTTGTGGTCTACATTTGCCTCAGGGACACTGAGAATGGGCTCCTGAAACTCCTTTCTGATGAGCTGCCCGGTCACAACGAGGGCGGGGCTTCTCTCCCTGTTTTCCAAAATACTAAACTAAGGAAGAGCCCGAGCACATAACCGGCACCCTCTAACCTGCAAGCCGTCTGTGAGGGTAAGCGGCTCAGTCTCCAGGGACTGCCCTTCCGGGACCGCCCGCACATCTATCTGTTCCAGCGTCCGTCAACCCAGAGACCGGCCCCTGTCCTGGGAAATGGCCGCCCACTTCCCTCGTTGGGGCTCATCAGCTAAATGTGCCCTTGGCCAAGAGCACTTACCTGAAGGAAACAACGCTCTGGACTTGGGAAGCAGCAGGCTGAGTCCGTCAAGGCAGGGCCGGGTGGCCAGACCTTAGGCCCAGCGATCTCCATCTTCCCCGCCCCGAGGCCTCACGGGGCTGCAGCCTCCTCAGCGCGAAGCTTAGCAGCTGCTCCTCGTTGATCACATGACGCGGGATGCAGACCTATTCGCCATCCCTGTCATCAAATAAAGAGCACGCTGCCTTCCAAACACAACTAACTGCACTTTGCTTTTTTTCTGTTTAACAAGAAAGAATGGGCTTTGCCATGTTTGCGTCACGGGTGTGGGTGTTCCCCTTCATTCCTCGCCGTGACTGTTTGTGCATTTGTTTCTTACGGATGCTGAAGGATGTGCCTTGTTCAAGTCAGTCATCCGGTTTTACCAAAAAATAAAGTTCCTTCCTTTTTCTCAGTTGACTGATTCTTGCTATCTCCAAAAAGAGCAAGTTTATAGGGATGGGCACGTGGTCATCCAGGGAAGGAAAGAAGGTTGCCCTCATTTGGCAAATCCCAAGCCCGAAGAGCCGCTGTGAGGAGTGGTGAGCTCGCGGCCAAGGGCAGGATGCAGGGCAGCTGCGCCCGGAACCTGCGGCTCTCGCTGGGCTCTCCGGTGCCGGGCCTGCTCACCGAGGCTGTTCGCTTTGGAGCGGCGAGCTGGAGCTGGGAATGGCTCAACCTGGGCGGGCGATAGGAAATGTGCTGGGCTGTGTGTGGGGATGGGCGAATCCAGGCAGTGCTAACGGGGAATCTGCAGAAGCACTGTTACACTCATTTCAGGCCGAAACCGGTTTGGCTCAGTGGACAGAGCGTCAGACTGCAAGGCCCCAGGTTCGATTCCAGTCAAGGGCCATGTATGTTGGTTGTGGGCACATCTCCAGTGGGGGCAACTGATCGGTGTTTCTAACTCTGTCCCTCTCCTTTCCTCTGTAAAAAAAAATTAAAAAAAAAATCAATAAAATATTTTTTAAAAATGCCCATGTCAGCCCCTCACCCCATTCTCCCGGCTTTTCTACCCCCACTATTCTATCCTCAACCAAAAACAACCACCTGCTGACATAGTCACAGAATAGCTTTCTACCAAATGTGAACTTGACTTTGAAAACCTGGTTTACTGTTTTAGAACACTAGGCCTTCATGTTTGGAGGAAGAATTCAGCGGATGTTGCCAGGAGGGCCAGGCCTCTGCTTTTAGGGTGCTTAGTTAGACCCAAACACAGTCCTCTCAGGAGAGTGGTCCTTTGTTGGGAATAAGGACGCAATTCCCCCGGGGTAGGAAACCTCTGGCCCACGGGAAACCCAGCCCGGGAGGATACGGGGCATCAGGATGGGGTGGGCAGCGGGACAGCACGTACCTGAGGCCAGCACAGCTCCGAGTTCCCCCAGGGGTCAGGTGCCTGTGGGCAGAGCCGGTTGCCTCATCCTTTTCTGGGGAGACCTGGAGGAAAGGCGATCTCGGGTGCCCGGTGTGAGCCAGCCACTAAGCCTCTAGGCACCAGCTCCTGTGAAGACCCAAACTTTCCTGCCCACTGGGGGAAAGGGCTGCGGCCCCCCCTCCCCAACTCCTAGCTGTGGTTCGGGCTCCTTGCTGGTGGTGTGTGTGTGTATGTAGAACAGGGGTAAGGGGTGGGGTGGTTGATGACAGGAAACACAGGAAGGGTGGGAGCCAAATGCTACCCTTAGGGCCTGGGCAACCCCCTCCCCCCAGGGACCAGCCACCCTTGGGAGAGGACCCCTTGGGGAAGTAGCTCACCTGTGATGCTGGGGGTCTTCTGGAGAGAGGGTGCTGGACTGCGCACCCAGCTGCAGCCAGGGCTCTGGGTGGCTTGAGGTGGGGAGAACATCTAGCTCTCTCTCTCACACACAGTCCCGGCCACACATGCAGACCCCCGCCCCCCACCCCCTCCCTGAATCTCCCTCTCTCACACAAAGCTGTTTTCTGGTGCTCTGGCCCTCACCCCCACTGCTTCTCCTCTGCCGGGGGTCAGAGCTGAGGGCCTGTCTGGTCCTCAAAGTCTCTTCTCATCCTGAGGAGCCCCATCCTTGGCAGGCAGGGCCGCATCTACCTCAGGGAGTAGCAGCTAGCTGCACTGCAGGTCCCCTTTCCCCAGCAACACATCTCCCTGGACATGAGCTGGGACTGAGGCAATGGGGGGGGGGGGGCGGGATAGCAGGACACATGGTGGGGGTGGGGGGAAGAGGGATGGGGAGAAGGATGGAGCCAAACTTGTTAGCGTGGAAGCAGGAGGGGAAAGGAAGCTGGTAGGTGACTTTACATCCGTGCCCAGCTCCCCCGGTGAAGAACGGAGGACCCTGTGGGATTTCTGTTTCAAACTCCTCATTTATTGACATTCACTTGGCTGTGACTCCAAGTCATCAAAGACGCAGGGGAAGAAGCCTGCCGCAGGAGCAGTGGTGGAGAGAGGGTGGCAGGAGGACGGTGTTCCCAGCCTCTCCTCTTCCTGTTTGGGGTGCAGTTCGGAAAGTGTCCAGAGTGTCCCGTCACCAAAAAGTGCAGTGCAGCTGAGCAGGGGGAGCCTCCTCTTGCACCGGTGAGGCCCTGGCGGCCACAGGAGGCAGGCGGGCAGTCGGGGCTGCGTGTGGGAGGGCCGGCGCCCGCCCCTCTCCCATGCCTCCCGACACATTGTCGATGGTGGGACGGCAGGGTTTAGGCTGGGAAAGCTAAGGAGACAGGACTGCACACCAGGGTTCTCACTTGGGGACCCTAACAGATCAGGGGTAAGAGGCAGGTGACCATTGACCAGGTTGTCTTGATTTCTAAGAAGGCAAGAGGGAAGATGACACTGTTTTGGGGGGAAAAGAGGGACAGCCCTTGCTCAGGGTGACTGGCTGTGGAATCCAGGGCAGCAAGGCCCTGGGCTGGTGGCCAGGATGCGGGCCAGGACTGCCAGGCCCAGCTAGCGTGTCAGGGGGGTGTGCATGGCCCGGCCAGGGCTGGCGGGGCGGGGGGTGTGAAAGCTGCTGTCCTAAGTGGTCCCTCTGGACCCAGAGACAGGTCTCATTACACCCACCGGGGCTGCCTGCTGGTCTCAGGGAAACGGTGCCGTGAGGCCACTCCGGGCAGGGTCAGACGTATGCTTTTCACATAGAATTGCACTTGCTTTGCCTGCTAACCCCGTGTCTGACTGTGGTCTGCCACCCCCTTAGCACGCGTTCCTGCACCCAGCATCAGGCAGCTGGCAAGTGTGTCTGGCTCCTGCCAGGACCGGGGCGAGAGAGCGTGGCTGGATGGCAGACCTTTGCGGGCAGTCCTCAAAGGCCGGTGGAGTCCATCTGGGCAAGTCTCAGGCCCCGGAGGAAACGGGGTCTCAGAGAGGACCAGTGGCTGGTGCTGGAGCTAATGAGTGACCAAAGGTCCTCTGGTTCCCAGCCCAGCGAGTCTTACGGTGAGAGGCAGGGCGCCCCGAGCCTGACCGGTGATGCAAGGTGTGGTGCCTTCCCTCCCCTCCCCTGGATGCACCCCGCCCTTTCTCAAACACGAAATCCATATTCCAGCAGAGGGCCAGCTCCTGTCCTGCCCGCCCTCTGCAGCACTCAGTGATTCGGGGGCGGGGGGGGGGGGCTGGTTATGCCCTTCAGAGGGTGCAGCCTCCCCTTAGGCAGAGGCCCCTGGAGCACTCATCGGATGCACCCCCTCCCACGGTGTCCGGCCGAGGCTGAGTGAGGGGGGGGGAGGGGAGCTGGACTTGGGTGAGAGTGGGGCAGCCCTGAGAAGGCTCTCCCCGAGACTGGGCATCAGGCCGCGGAGGGAGGGCAGCAAGCGGAATCCGGTCCGAGTCAGACCCTCTGGTCCTCAGGCGCTGCCCCTGGTGGAACCAGAGGTCCGGTCCGGCTCCACAGCGTCCGGCTAAGGACAGAGCAGAGGGGCTCGCAGGGCAGCAGCAGCCCAGGGGAGGAGCCTGGGTCTCTCCCTGGGGCAGCTGCCTCACTGCAGTGGGGACCGGTCACCTTGAGCACCCTCTGCTCCTGCTGTCTGCGGTCAGACTTTCCTTCTAGCGGCTACATCCGAGACCCTCCCACTCTGCGGCTCCGGTGCTGGTGACAGGTGTGTGGCACACACCAGAGAGTGCACACGCCCCCGCGGGACTGAACCCGCACACACCTCTGGGTGTGGGGGACCCCGGCCCCAGAGGCCGTCAGCAGGACGTCACTGGCCAAGCTACTGGAACTCTAGTAACAACTCTGGAAAAGGTTCTTTCTCAGCGGCAGCTGGTTCCCCAGCAAAGGAAGGATGTGGGGGAGGCAAGGCTGGAGGGTCGCCTTTGGGTGCGTTCCTCACCACCACCACCAACCGAGGCCTTTAAAGCCAACTCAACGTGTCCCGCAGGGAAGGTGCTGTGGTCAGGAATCAGCTTCTGTGTCTGGGCAAGTACGAGCCCTGCAGGCTCTATGAGCCAAAAGGACAGAACCAGATTGTGAACTGGCGTTTGGATTTGTTTTAGCAAGTCCTGAAGCGGTCCCTGTAACACCAGCCTCTTCCTTCTCAAATTCTGTGGTCCCCTGCCCTGTGTCCCTCTTCTTCTCTCACCCCCCCCCCCCAAGGATGCTGGAGGCCTCCAGACCTTTGCACAGCTTTCCTTCCTCTCACAGGACTGGCAAAGCCGGGGCAGGGTGGGGAATGAGAGGGCCTGGGGGTGCTGGAGTTGGCCCAACAGAGAAACCGGCACAGCTGCCGTCAAAGCACCCAGTGGCTTCAGTCCTGGGGACCGTCCACTGCGGGGCAAGAAAAGCCAAGGGAACGGAGACAGTCCTGGGGGGTGTTGGGAGGCAGCCGCGGGCCCAGGACCCCTGACGGAGTAGCGTGTTGGTGTGTGTGGGGGTTCGGGGTGAGAGGGGTTACACTTCTGTACTAATAGCCCTTGGATTAGTGAAGGCCTCACGCCCAGAGCCTGGCCACGTCACCGGGTAACTCTGGGGTGCTGCCAACTGGAGGGACGGGAGTCCCCCCTCCTTGTAATACGTGGGAGCGAAGAACCTCTCGCTGCCGCCCCCATTGGGCACCATGTCGGCTGTCCGTATGTAAAAGGGGGAGCTGTACGGGGAGCAGGTGGCACAGTGGCTGGCGGCCACCCCACCGGGCTGGCCGCAGGGCTCACTGGTGATGGGCGCCACGCTGCCTCTGCCGTCCAGGGCTTGGGCGCTGCAGGCATTGCAGGGGGGGCCTCTGGGAGGTGTGGGCAGGTCGTGCTCCTCCTCCTCTGCATCCTCCTCTCCTCTCTTCTTGCAGCAGTAATACTGAGGGAGAGGCGAGGCCCTCTGAGTGGCACAGGCCACCTCGCCCCGCTCCACTGCTGATGATCTCAGTCCAAGACCACCTTCCACAGGAAGACACCCCCAGCTTTTCCTTCCCCCCCTCCCTAGTGCATTAACTCCAGGCCGTGGCTGGGGAGGCAGAGGGAGGGACATGCAATCATACTGAGGACAGGGCTGGGGCAGCTGGCAGAGTACCCCCAGATGGCCCCCTTCCCACTACCTCCCTCTCCCCACCCCCATGTCTCAGTCCCGGGGAGACATAGCACAGTGAGCTCTCTGGGTGCCCCCTTCTGACCACCCTCTGACTCCCAGCCCCTTGACTTGTACTTCCCACAGCTCTGGGCCTTGTCACCCTGAAACGGGCTCCCGGGTCGGCCCCATAACGGGACGTGGCTTGCTGGTGGCTTCCGGCCGTGGCCCGGCACTGACCTGGAGCCTGCAGTAGCACAGCACCGCGATGATGGAGAGGAGGATGACCGCAGCTAGGATTCCGCCAGTGATCACAACCGTTCCCGCTGTCATCCGCCCGACGCCCCATCCAACTCTGTGGGGAGATGTGGGGGGCAGGTGAGGGCAGCTGCCCGAGCAGGGAGCCTCCTGAACTTCCTGCACAGCTGGAGCCAGGAAGGTCCCTCCTCAGAGCCCCCCCTCAACCCCTGCCCAGGGACACCTGAGGCTTCCTGAAGACGGCGACAGCCTGGCACAGGGGCTTACAGCTGAGGGAGGAGAGACGAGGCCTCATTCTGCTTCCTGTTTCCTCCCAGTTTCAATCTCCTTTAATTCTCTTTTCCTTCTCCTGCCTCCTGTCCTCACATCCTCTTAAACTTAAACGGCACCCCTCCCCCACCCCGTGGTCCAAGACACGAAGGAAAATAGCTTCTCTTCACAGTGCCCTGAGCACTCCCCTGGTCATCTCAGTTAATCCCCCACGTAATCTTTGGGCTAGTTCTTTTCTGTTTTGTTACTCCTCACCCGACGGTATTTTTCCATTGACTTTCAGGGAGAGGAAGAGAGGGGAGGACAGAGAGGAACTTCGATGTGAGAGAACCACGTGGCCTGTCTGCCTCCTGCGCGCCCGACCTGGGCCCAGCCCAGGGGGAAGCAGCAACTAAGGTACAAGCCCTAGATCAGAATGGAACGCTTCGGTCCACAGGCCAGCGCTCTCTCCACTCGGCCACACCGGCTGGGCTGGGCTGGGTCGTAATTATCTGTTTCACAGGTGACGAGCCTGGCTTTGATTTAGCTGAGATCCCACCCAGCCTGGTTCCCCCCAACGGCTGTCCTCTCAGTCACCGCCCTCCGGAGTCCACACACCAGTGGTCTCCGAGCCAGGGAGAGGACAGGGTCTCAATCTCAAAAAGTCTCCCCAATTCTGCCCTGGCTCAAACCCACACTCCTTTTGGGGGGAATTTCTCCTCTCTTTCCAACTCTACGGAAAACAAGGGCCAGGTGAGCATAGAGGAAGCAGATAGGTGGCCTCCTGGCCCGGGAAGGTGGTGGCAAGGCTGGGGAGACGGTCCTGGCCAACGTGGGTTCAGGGGACAGAGGCCAGCTCGATGGAGGCCGTCTGGCCTCAGGCCGACTCCCCTTGCAGGACACCGAATGGGATTTCCAAGTCCCGGGTTCAGGGGGACCAAGGATGGTTGTGCCAACAGAGCAGGAGGGTGGGAGGAGCCGCGGCGTCTTGAGGACGGAAGAATGACGGTGAGCACTTACGTTCAGTAAGGGAACGGTGACCTGCAAGGCAATAAAAGGGACAGAGATGTTGGAAGAAGAGTGTTACCCTTGGAGAAGGCCCCACAGGTGAGACTGGTCCCTGAGCTCCACCTCGCCTCCTCCTGCTTCCCTCACTGTGTGCTCCATCGACAAGAAGCCGACAGGTCCCAAGGCTGGGTCTCCAGCTCTGTCTCCTACTGCGAGTGGACACACATCTGCCTTGGATGTCCCGCCGGCAGCTCGAACTCAGGCTAAGTCATCACCTGCATGGGTCCCCCGTCTGACCTCTGTCTGTTAGGGGTTCCCCAGAGCTCCTATGAAGGCCCTTGCAGGTTGGTTGTTGCTCAAAGGGCAAGTGGGGGCGGGGCCACACATTGGCTTCTGCTCAAGAAGCCACGCACCACGGTGCTGTGTTCATGCGGAGGAAGGAGCACCTTTTCCTCACCCAAAGACACCATCTGCTCCTCACCACGTGCTCCTGGAGCAGGGCATGTACCCCGGCCCTACTCCTAGTCCACCCAGCCTGCTCACAGTGAGGGCCGCGACCACGGCATGGGCAGCACCTGGGAGCCAGTCAGAAAGGCAGCATCTCAGGCCCCACCCCGGGCCTCATGAGGCAGCATCTGCATTGTAACACAGTCCCAGGTGGTTAATTTGCAGAGTAGAGTTTGACAAGGCCTCAGCATGTTCCCCTAGTTGCCCAGACGTTCAAACCCTCAAATTTGCCGAGACCGGTTTGGCTCAGTGGATAGAGCACTGGACTGCAGACTGAAGGGTCCCGGGTTCGATTCCGATCAAGGGCATGTACGTTGGCTGCGGGCACATCCCCAGTAGGGGGCGTGCAAAAGGCAGCTGATCGATGTCTCTCTCATCGATGTTTCTGACTTTCTATCCCTCTCCCTTCTGCTCTGTAAAAAATCAATAAAATAGCCGAGACCAGTTTGGCTCAGTGGATAGAGCGTCGGCCTGCGGACTGAAGGGGCCCCGGTTCGATTCCGGCAAGGGCATGTACCTTGGCTGTGGGCACATCCCCAGTAGGGGGTGTGCAGGAGGCAGCTGATCGATGTTTCTCTCTCATCGATGTTTCTGACTTTCTATCCCTCTCCCTTCCTCTCTGTAAGAAATCAATAAAATATATTTAAAAAAATCAATAAAGTATATTTAAAAAAAAAATCCTCAAATTCTCCTAAGGCTCCACTAGTCTTCTGTTGTTCATTAGTGAAGACACTTTGCATGTCATGCCTGCCCTGGTGCAAGGGCTTCCTGATCGATTTCACTAGTTTGTCTCTGAGCAGCCACCCACACTTCAGCCTTTCATCATGCCCCGATGCCCCTCTTCCTCCAGAGCCTTCCCAGCATCACACTGCCTGCAGGGTATGTTTACCTGGGCAGCCACTGTTAGACCAACCTTCAAAAGCTTTGTCCTGCCCCACATCCCTGCGTGCTCACCACCAACTCATGTCCCCTCTCCTCCCGCCGCAGGGCTCCTCCTACACGAATCCTCTGCCCGTCAGGCAGGCCTCATTCTTAAGAAGCTTAAAGCCTGGGGATGAAATGACACTTAAAGGAGCTTCCAATATGGTGTTTATGGCCGAGTGATGAAAAGACACTGGACAGGCCTTATGATCTGGTGTAAGACACACCAGAAGAGACACACAGACCAAGGGCTGGGGGAACACAGAGAAGGGGCCACCAAGTACTCGGGGAAAGGTTACAAGGAAGGTGTAAGCATGAGCGGAATCCTAAAAGCTGAGTAGGAGCTTGTTCAGTGAACATGGTGGAGAGGGCGGGAGGTGCTCCAGGACCTGTAAGGAACCTGGAAAGGTCTGGATGGGGCGGTGTGTGTGTGTGTGTGTGTGTCGGGGGGAGAAGGCACAAAGCTGGACAGGCTGTAAGCCAGACGAGGGATATAACTCTCAGAGATGACCGGGTTCCCAAAGGGCTTTTGGGAAAGGAGTGCATGACCTCACGTTCTCCATCTATGTAGTCCTCCCCATATTTGGAGGCTCCAGGAAGCCTCCCTGACTGCCCCACGCGACGCTCTCTCTCTCTGTGCTCCTCACGATGCCTTTCCCTGGGCCACTTTTCGAATCCTGACTCGGTAGGAGGCTTGTCAACATCCATGTGCGAACATCTTGACTCCTCTACTAAATCGTGAGTCCTTTGGGATTAGGAGTTGTGCTTTATATTGCTTTGTATCTCCCTGCAGCATTACACACAGCAACTTATCTGTTATAGTATTTCTGGCAGTTATGACTCTGATCCACCACCTGGGGGCAGCGAGTTGCATGTCTCAGCTCACATCCTATATGCAGATGTGGTTCAAGACAAGTATGACTTTGTCCAGGTGACATGGTGGGCCATGCTTCAAGGGTTCACTGGACATCTGATGTCGGATGAAGCTCGGCCTAGGGAGGATTTATGTACCTTCACATTTATGTGCCACTGAGGGCTGCGTGAGAGACACAGGCCCATGGAGTGAACTGACGTTGGGGGAGGCAGCAGTGACCCACGCTGCTGAAAGTTCCGGCCTGGTCCCCAGGGGTGTGCCCAGCCTGTGGGGAGATAGGGGATTGTGGTGCCTTAGGAGAGCAGTGCCCCCCCTCCTGCCCTCCATGCCTGGCCTTCCTTCTCTCAGTTCCCTGAAGGCTGGCCCAGAAACAGTGGGGCTGGAAGGGAGAAAAAGGCACTGAAAGCAGCCATGGGTGTGAAAGCCCATTCAAGACCCAATTTTACAAACACTTACAGGCCGCCCCAGCGTGGAAACTGACTACCTTTCTCTCTTGTAAAAGAGAAATTAACCAAAACCTCGGTTTACAGATATGATTCTCAGCAAAGAGTAAGATTCATGTCTGCGAGGGCCCCGAGGAAACGAAAAGATTCTTTGTTGTGGGGGAAAAAAAGACCTAGACATTCGGGGCTGCTTAAGTCTGGCCTTACAATCACAAACCAAGAAGGCTTGTGGTGAGTTAGCGAGGTCCTAGTTGGTTTTCCTGAGGGCCCAGAGCTAACGGTACAATTTAGCATTTAAATTCCCACATCCAGTGGCTCTCTATTACTTTAGATGGACTAATTTTCTCTTTGCAACTATCCTATATAATAAAAGAGAAACATGCAAATTTGGCTATGCTACCAGCCAATCAGGAGCTGGGCCAGGGGTGGAGATGAAACAGCAGTGGTGGTGAGTGCCCAGCCCCCGGGCGCGCTGTGAGGGGAAGCTGTGGCAGCAGTGGTGGTGGCAGCGGCAGGGAGCGCCTGGCCCCCAGGTGCTGTGAGCGGAAGTGGTGGTGAGCACCAGCCCCCGGGGCCGGGTAGTTACAGGCAGGGGGGGGGGGGGCTGAGCTGAGCAGGGCAATGGCTGGGTCCCCAAGGCTTAAAACCCCGACAGAGGCTTTTGGCCTTGGGCAGGCTGGGGGTGAGCCGTCAGTTGGACATCCCCTGAGGGCTCCCAGTATGTGAGAGGGGGCAGGTTGGATTGAGGGACCACCCACCCCTAGGGCATGAATTTCTTGCACCTGGCCCCTAGTATGCAAAGGAAAACAATAACTCAGTACATCTAAATAGCACTCTACAGTTTACAACATGCTTTCATTTGTATCCCCTCCTCTGATGGGCAGGCTCTAAGGCCCTAATGAGCCCCATGTCCTGTGTACTCCCCTCCCCTTCAGGCTAGATGTGACCTGTGACCTCTTCCACCCAACATAATACAGTAAGGTGATGGAATGTCACTTCTGTGGATAGATTATATAAGATTCTAACTTCCCCTTCTTGCTGGCCAACTTTTTCCCGTGCTGGTTTAGACACAGTAAGTTGCCATGCTGAGGAGGCCCACGTGACAAAGAACTGAAATTCTTCTGTCCTTCAGTCCACTGGACAGAGGGGATGGAGGCCCTCAAGCTAATGGCCCAAAAGGAGCTAAATAATCACATAAGTCAGAGTGGGAGTGGATCCTTCCCCCGTCGAGCTTTTAAACGAAAATGTACCCCCAGTGGACACCTTGAATGCAGCCTCATGTCAGACCCTGGAGCAGTGGGCCAGCGAGCCACGCCTGGAGTCCTGACCCACAGGACTGTAAGGTCATCAATGTGTGTTATTGTAAGCGGCTCAGCTTGTGGTAGTCTGTTATGGAGCAAAAGAGACCTAACACCTCTTTGGATTGTACAACAAATCCACACAGAGGGGAACCCAGGCCATCAAATGACTTGCCCGGTCATATGACCAGAGTCTCAGTTAGGACCGGGTCCTTGCTGTGGAGTTTCCAGCCTCCTCCTGAGGACAGGAGAAAGAGGTCCCCGTGTTTCCTCCCCGGGCCTCACAGATCTGGACGGAATGGATTCAGTGGGGGCCACCTCAGGGGCTGAGGGGAGCCAAAAAGGACAAACCTGTTGTCAACTAAATACTCCGAGGCTGCCCTCTGTGACCAGGACTCGCTGGCGCTCCCTCCCCACTAACGCTCCTCGCCTTGTTTTTTGGGGGAGAGGGTTGGCCTGAGTCTCACACTTACCTGAAACACCTGGGCAGCGACGACTCAAACAGGCTGAGCCTGAGCAGACAGTGGTTGGGGCTGCATCATGGCCAAGGGCATCAGTCCCTGCCAGAGAAGAGAGGGGGTGGTGGTCAGTGAGAACTGGACAGGTTCACTCTGGCACCAGGTTGTGACCCCAAGTCTCTGGAGTGGATGTCCCCAAAAGGGCTTCCTTCTTGACCTCCGCAGCTGCCTTGGTTTCTGAGGTCCCCTGCCTAAGGACCCAAGGTCACATTCTATCTCAGTGCCACTGTCCAGAACCCTCTTGCTGAGAGCAGCTGCAGGGCGCCCGCAGGAGTCTCTGCCTGTTCTTAGAAGTCAGGCTCACTGATGGAGAGTTCTGTCTCATGCTTCCCTGGAGAATGCTGACCTGTCCGCTGGTGAGGTATCCCTGTTTCGGATGATCCCGCATCCCTCTTTCCCATTCTCTCCTCCATTCTCCTCTGGGCCTGTCCACATCCCCATGTGCCGCACACTCCTTTCCCTTTCTGTGGTATCCCGACACCCCTCAAGCCAGCGTAGCCACTGGCCAGTTGGATGAACAAGTCTGGCAAGATGACAAGATCATTATGGGGGTAACAAGATCATCATTCTGACCTGCTCACGGGGGACGGAGGGATGGAGGAGGCAGGGTCCAACTGAAACATTTAGAAACCCAGTGCAGACTAATTAGTGGGGGTCCCTTCAGACCAAACATTTAAAAATATCCTCTCAACATTATTCAGAGGAGTATGAGCCTTACACTAAGAATGGGGTGTGGGAAAGAAGGACACTCTCTGGTGTTGATGCCCCATCCTGCTCACCGACAGGGCTGGTCCCACTGGGTGTGTGTTTGATAAGGACCCCAACCATTACCAGGATTGGCAGAGCCGCCTCCTTTGGGGACAGAGCAGGTCGGGAGCAGGGCTCCAGGAGAAGACGGATGTTCACCTACAGAGCTGCCCATCCTGCCTTCACCTCCTTTCTGGATCCAGGCTTTGATCCTGTCGCCAGCCCCTGCGGTGGGTGCACCGGCACTCAGGTTCTCTTTTCCCAAGATGTTCTCACGCTCATTAAAATGAACGTCATTTGGAGCTGGATGCCAGAGCAGGACTCTTCCTCCCCACGTTTTGATTGAGTTGTGAGTTTGGGATGGGTCCTCTTCCCGGGTTATGTGCAGGAGTCTGGACTTGGGGAGGTCAGAACATCTGTTTCAGGATCCATGAACCCTTCCCTCCACTTTATAAAATTCAAATGGGTCAAAAACTTGGTGAGGAAGATTTCCTTGGCAAGAACTGTAGCTGAGCCACGAATCCCTCAATCCAGGCCCCAAGGGAGGAGGGCTGTGGAGATGGCCTGGGTGGCCGTGTTGAGTCCTGTCCAACAGTGCCACCTGGAGGCCTGAAAGACCCCAGCTGATGAGGCTGGAGGTGACCTCCGGAGGCCTAGGTGCTGGGCAGGTTGCAGGGGACACCTGAGGTAAGGGAACTACAGAAGAGGAGGGCCCAGCAGGGAACCTCAAAAGAGCCCACAAGAACATTCACAAAAGCAAGAGCCCACAAGAACATTCACATTCACAAGAAGCACTTCCCGGTCTCTAAGAATTTCCATTTCAATTCTGGCATTTCGTCACATGGCAGCTTGGGGGTGGGGTGTAAGAGTCAGGGAGCACAGATAGCAGATGGACATGGACTGCCACCCCACTGCTTCCAGACTTAAACAGATCCAAACTGGAGGAAAGAAGTAGCCTAACGCTGTCAAATTAGGAGTGGATTTAAAAAATATATATATATTTTAAATTTATTTCAGAGAGGGAGAGGAAGAGAGAGACAGAAACATCAATGATGAGAATTATTGATTGGCAGCCTCTTGCATGCCCCCTAATGGGAATCAAGCCACAACCCAGGCATGTGCCCTTGACCATAATTGAACCTGGGACTCTTCAGTCTGCAGGCTGACACTCTATGCACTAAGCCAAACCAGCTAGAGCAGATTAGGAGTGCTTTGATTACTGCTCATTTTGATTTAATTTCTGAGTTGAGATGGCATCTGTAACATGTAGTGCCAATATATATGCTTAAGTGACCAAACAACCAACCAAATGACCAGTCGCTATGACACACATTGACCACCAGTGGACAGATGCTCAATGCATAGGATCGGGCTCCCTCCTGTCTGGATTGGGCCTGCAGGGATAGGGCCAAACGGGCTCTCCAACCTCCCCGAGGGTCCCTGTGAGGGATGGAGACAATAGAGAGGTCAGGGCGGGACCTTAAAGGCCACTCTTCTAGTGGAGGCGGGGGCACGTGGAAAGCCCTGAAAGAATGTGTTGCGAAGTAGGTTTCCCACTCTCTGCAGGCCAGGGTCTATGCTTTCTCTGAAGGGTCCCTGCCCTCAGTGACTTCATTGCGCTGAGGCAGGGTCACTACCTCACTGTCTGGGTGAACACGGGGAGGAAACGCCAGCCGCAGCTGGCACCAGCACATGTAATTAACGATGGCTGTCCCTTGCTCCCTGCCCGGCCCCTTTAGGAGCAGAGGTTAATTGAGTGGGGAATAAGCTCTGGCTGATCTCAATTTCTTCTGGTGCAATTAAGCCTTCTCCAATCATTTATTAGCTCATGAAATTGACCCAGCAGGTTAGCAGCCCTGGGAACGAAAACGATTTTTTCCCCCCTTGTTACCTGTCTTCCTGGATAGCAAGCCTGGCAGAGGGAATGGGAGGAAGGGGCTTCTTTTACTTTTGACTGGACCTATGGCCATTACGAAGCCCGGACCCCCAGGATGAAGGTATGAGGAGTCAGTGGTCAGATTGGTTCCTTTGCCCCAGATGAGCAGCAACAGCATTGAAGAGGCCTGCACTGTTTGAGAAGGGGCCTAAGAAATATGAGGAACCTTTGCAAATCATCAAGGGGGAAAAAGAGCCTCAGTATAATAATGGGCCACGGGCAGGAGGATTATAAAAGAGGAAACCCAGAAAGTAACAAGAAGACAAAGTGATGTCCAAACTCAAGAGTAATCTGAAGAACACAAATTGAAACCAGAAAAAGCTATCACTCTATAGGTAGGACTGGCAAAAATGAAGAAGCTGGATAATGCCAAGTGTCTACACAGATGTGGGAATTTAGAGGCACTGCCAGTTAGGCTACAGCTAGGGCAGCTGTTGAGGGAAAGACGGTACTACTTGGTCACATGAATTTCACACACACCCCATAAAGGGGCAATTCTACTTGTGTGTCCACAAAATTTCTCAACACATTCATAAGGGAATAAAAAAATGGAAGAGGAGATATTACAAGTGATACCACAGAAATACAAAGGATCACAAGAGTATACTATAAATAATTATATCCCAACAAATTGGTCAATCTAGAAGAAATGGAGAAATTTCTAGAAACACACAACGTACCAAGAATCATGATGAAACACAAAATATGAATAGATCAGTTACTAGTAAGGAGACAGAATATGTAATTAAAAACCTCCAACAGCCCTGCCTAACTACCTTAGGGTGAAGGCTGCCCTCCGGGGGGCTCTGTAGAGTGAATATTTAGACCTCACTCTTACCACCCCCAACTCTTTGTGTAAAGCCCCTCTGTGAAGTGTTTCCCAATTTCACCCTGGGCCTGTAATAGGTGCTGTGTATCTTCTATTATCATTGCTCTCAGGCACGCAGTTATTGGATTATAGACCCAAAAGAATGTTGGTTAGGAGCTGGGTCTTATTCATTTCTGTATCGTACGTGTCAGGTCAGGACCAACACATGCTAGGGGCTCTGCGAACACGGATGAATGAATGAATATAGGCATGCATGCAGGTACCTGAGCTGTCATTTATGTTCACTTTATTTATTTTTTTAAAGAATTTTTGTGAGTTTATTTGAGCCAAACTGTCAACATATGTTGGGAAGCAGAACCTCAATGAATTGAGATAATGCTCTATGTTCACTTTAGATCAAGCAAGTCTCAAGAACAGATGTGTTTAGGGTGAACAGTCCCTGCTCAAAGGCCTAATAGTGCTGCTACATAGCTTACTGTATTTACCACAAATTAAGAGGAGCCTGGGCTAAAGAGATTGCTAAGGAGTTGGAAGACTCTGCTTTGGGTTTGATGCCACTTATTTCATAACCATTAAATGTTTCTGAAATAATCTCATTTCCAACATTTTTAAAAAATATATTTTATTGATTTTTTACAGAGAGAAAGGGAGAGTGACAGAAAGTCAGAAACATCGATGAGAGAGAAACATCGATCAGCTTCCTCTTGCACATCTCCTACTGGGGATGTGCCCGCAACCACGGTACATGCCTTTGACCGGAATCGAACCCTGGACCTTTGAGTCCGCAGGCCAACGCTCTATCCACTGAGCCAAACCGGTTTCGGCTCATTTCCAACGTTATTAATTACTAGAGGCCCAGCACACAAAATCGCGTGAGACCCGGACCTGCTGTGAGGTCGTGGGGGTGGGGCCACAGACCCACCACAAACACCACAGGGGCAGGACCCCAAACGCTGCTGTGTTGCAAGACCCATCAATGCACCTCCTGGTGACTAGTCATTACGGCGTTACGGCCACAGGCCTTTTATAATATAGCTACTGTTTCTAAGTCAAAGGATGTCAAGATTTGCCTAATGGACATTATCTAATTCACCCTCCCATATTCCTGATGGTTAGGGAGGTCCCCCTCCCTTTTCCTGGCAGCAGGCCCCATGTGGCCAGTGTGTAGGCAGAGCTGGTGGCAGCGTGCCAGTGTGGGGCACAGGTGCCCTGCTCTCCCAGCCTGCCCATCCTCTGCCGGGCCCTGGAGAGAGGGGCCCTGGACAGGGACCCTTCACTAACCTGTGCCTGGTACTAGATCCACCTGGGGGGCCCTGATGCTGTCTCTGTCATCCTCCTAAGGGTGAGGATCACAGAAGAGCCTCGCTGAGGGAGGGGAGAAGGAGCATCCACTGCAGGTTAAGCTCCTGAGGGTTCTGGGAGCTTTCATGATGTGTGAGGAGGTGCTTAGTGGTGGTTTAGATTAGAAAAACATGGCAGCTTTTATGAATCCGCCAAATTGGAAATCAGTTTGCCTCAAGGAAGTGAGGAAATGGCCAGAAGCATACACTAGTGAAGTATAACTAGGTTAAACCTTCGAGAACAGTGATTTTCAACCAGTGTGTTGCAAAAATTTTTTGTTTAATGGACTTGGCCTGGAATAGCCCAGCCAAGGTCTAAGACCCCAATCTAGTCCCAAAGGGCTGACACTAGTTCTGAAGAGCCATGCCTGGCCCCTAAGACCCTAATCTAGTCCCCAATAGTCAAAGCCAGTGTCTGCTGCCAGAATTTTAAAAACATGGAATACTTGTCTATTAATTAGAGGCAATGACTTCTTTTTCTGTAGATTGTTAATATAAAAAAAATCACACCAGCCAACACAACCATAACTGTCCAGTGTGAATGATTCAAAATTATACCTTTAAAAAAATATGTATACATACAGCCCAGCGGGGGAAAAGCCTGGAATAATCTGTAATAATAAAAGTAATATGCTAATTAGACCAGATATCCTTCCAGATGACCTTCCAGACAAAGCAGTGGCTGGGAGGAAAGCCCAGGTCCCAGGTGCTGGAGGGAAGGAAGGCCTTCTCTTGCACAAATTTCGTGCACTGGGCCTCTAGCTGATTATAAATCTCAGAATAGGGACACAACTCCTCTCCAATGCATCCTTCTCTGTGCCAGTGGGCTTTGTCTCCCACCAGTAGCACCAGTGGCATTCCTGCGAATGAGCAGCCACCCCAAGCTGACCCATCAGCCTTCCTGTTGGGCATCTCTCACCTTCACTGTTCAGTTTTATAATAGCATCGGAGCGAAATTCCACACACAATACCCAGCTTTATCTGGCTCTGAACTGGTATGGAAGTCAATGACCATATGGTAGAAATTCTTGCAGACTAAGCGAGTACAGTGGTCGGCAAACTGCAGCTCGTGAGCTACATGAGGCTCGAGAGCCGCGGTTTGCCGCTCTGTTGACTAATGAGTTTGCTGACCACTGGGATAGGGGCTTAATCACAAGGAACAACAACAGCCTGTAATTATTAGAATCGAGAGTCTAGGTCAGTGGTCGGCAAACTCATTAGTCCACAGAGCGGCAAACCGCGGCTCGAAAGCTGCATGTGGCTTGTGAGCCGCAGTTTGCTGACCACTGGGCTAGTATAATTTAAAACGCTAACAGGTGTTTTGTAAGGGGTAGGACTATACGCCATTATTTGTCCATTTTGCTTTTCAGTGTTCCCCAGGTTTTTACCTTTAGCTCATACACCTTTCACACACTGCGAACAACTGCTGTGAAGAAAACCAGAGCCGAACCAGGAGTCCGGGCGGTGCCGGGGGCTGGGCGTTGCCAGGCGCACCCGATGGCACTGCAGAGTGAGCCTTTTTGGCCCCCAGCGGGCTTTCTCTCATTTTGCCCAAGGAAATCCTCAGCTGGAAGAGGTGGCTGTGGAGGAGGGAACGTGCTGCAGCCGTGCCTATATTTACAGCCTGCGCAGTGACCTTTCTGGCCCACAGCAATTTATGGCTTCTTAATTGGTTTTCTTGAAACAGGCAGTGGTAACTTATGTCCCAGGCAAGGGAAGAAGGAGCAAATCCCTGGGTGAGGGTTGAGAGTGGGTGGGAGGGGTAGGGAGAGGACGGGGGACAGGGAGGTAGCAGGAGAGGCGGGACCCGGTCTCCTCACAGCCTCCTGGACACGCTGAATTACCGCGCCTTTCATCGATCCGGTGAATCACAGCAAGGAGGTGTCGGAGAGGCTGGGCTCCAAATGAATGATTCTAGATGTGCTATATTTATTTGTCCTCCTGCAGCGAGCTCCGAGGCCAACTTCTAAGTTTGGACAGCTTCCCCCCCCCCATTTGGGACCGCCTGCCTGGCAGCCAGGCAATGGAAGAGTCCAGCTTGCTGGGCAGCATTGAAGGGACAGGGATGGGGAGGATTCAAGTCACTTGTTAAGTCGCTGAGAGAAAAGCAGCACAGAAAGAGGCCTGGAAGGAACGCCCTACACCCTAGCATCCAGCTGTGTGCCCTGGGCTGTGTCTCCGTCCTGGGCCATCTCCTACACAAAAGAAATGAGACACGGTGCCTTTCTTCTTTTTCTGGCATTTAACAGGAATGCAGCAGAAGAGTATTTTTCTTTCCCATTTTGTGTTTCATATGTGCGGGTGTTTTTGCCCTTCACAAGAGAAGCCGCTCTAGGGACCACATTTTCTCTGGACTTGGGGGTGTAGATGCAGTCGTCCCCTGAACAACACAGTCTGAACTGTGCGGGGCCATTTATTCGCACATTGTTTTCAGCAAATATATACAGTACTGTAAGCGCATTTTCTTTGCCTTATGATTTTCTTAATATAATTTTCTTTTCTATTGCTTACTTTATTCTAAGAATACAGTATATAATGCATACAATATGCAAAATATGTGTTAATCCACTGTTCTTATTATTGACAAGGCTTCTGGTGAACAGTAAGTTATTAGGAGTTAAGCTTTTGGGCGAGTGGAAAGTTACACGTGGATTTTTTACTGTGTGGGGATGAGTGTGGCACCTCTAACCCCCATGTTGTTCAAGCATCAACTGCATTTCGGACAATACTGGACACAGAGTGTGAAGGGAAGTGCAGGAGGTTACACCAGAGGAGTATCTTTATTGTGCCAGGCACTGCGTTAGCTGAAAATTATTCATCCTCACAGCAGAGTCTATAACACAGACTTGTCTTTCTTTTCAGACCAGGCGAGAGTTTCGGGGATTGAAGTGATCTGCCCAGGTCACTAGGAAGCAGCAGAGCTGGGATGGGGACGTAAGCAGCACAGCTTTGAGTCCCCCACAATTACCCCTCCACCCCTGCTCTTAAAGAGGAGGCCTGAACCTGGGGGTGGGGGGGAGGTGGTAGTGAGAAGGGAGGGCATGTGGACAAGTGTAGCTGTGGCCAGGTCATTCTTAGAGAGGACAGGAGGTTCTGGAAGACTGAAGGTTCTGGGGGTGCAGGACAAGCTTATCTTCAAATATAACCAACTGCGCCCAGCCCCGAACAGCCCGGCCTCCCGGAAATCCTCCAGCCCGGTCACTGCCGACCAGAGCCACCTCCAGCTCGTGTGCAGATGGCAGGCCTCTCAGTGGGCCCGGAGCGGGCGGGAGGCTCACGTACACATGTCTCCTTAGGGACTTCTATTCCCAATGTGTCCCCAAGGGTGAAGATGGCCAGGGTTGAGCAAACGCCGGAGCCAGGAGGCATACATGGGCAATGTCCCGTAGAGCCTTAGGAAGCACGGTTAGGTTTGCTATGTACTCAATTGTACAAAATCTGGGAAGTGTAGAGAAGTGGCTGTCCCACATAGCGACTAAGGTTTTGCATAGACTTAGGATCAGTATCAAAGTGACCATGGGCCACTTTTTAACCCTTTCTGTGTCCTGTTTTCCTCATATGTAAAATAAAATGATCTTCTCCTAGTTCTGTTGTTTCAATGGAATGTGGGGGCCGGGGGGTACAAAACAGACCATGGGAGGCCTGGATTGCAACCCTGACACTGTCTCTAAAGAGGTGGGTGGTCTCAGAGAAGCTTCTAAACTTATTTGCAAAAGGAAGGTGTGGACTTAGGACCTTTAAGGATCAGGTTGGCCCTCATGCTCTTCATTCTCAACCAGGAGGGCTGCCTGGGGGAGTGAGCCTAAAACTGTGGGTTCTAGAAAGGGGAGGAGAGGGCAGTCGCTGTAGAATGCGTGGGAAAGCAGATGGACACAGGAAACTGTCCAGAACCCTGGCAATGGTGCTTAAGAACCAGGTCTCCATGAGCAAAGGCCCCTCCCCACTTATGAGAACATGAGGAGGCTCTGCCCACACCTACCTGCACGGCTCCTGAGACAAATGAAAGACGTTCAATGGCAGCCCCTGCCCACATCGCCGGGCCTCACTGTGCTCCTGCTGTCAGACGCCTACCCCGGCACCCCTCCCACTAGCGCCCTTCTCATCCCCCTCTGCATTTGCTAACTCAATGAGTCACAGGTCTGTTAAATTAAGCCCTGGCAGAATCCCCTAACAGCCCTAATTGGAAAAACAGCCGCAACCTCTGCCTATCACAGCTGATTACCTCTGCGAGCAGAGGGGCCTGGTCCGTGTCCAGGCTGCACGCCCCCCCCCCCCCCCCCCCCCCCCCCCCCCCCCCCCCCCCCCCCCGGGCCCGTGAGATCACGCCGCCGGTTCCCTGGGGCTCTGTCTCTGACGGCATAAACCGATTTGTGCTCAGCACAGGGGACTGGAAACAGCGCGCTCTCAAAGCAGGAAGTCTTTTATTTCTCTAACCTGCGTCCACCACCCCGGTGGGATCTCGAACTAGAGGGGAGGATTTACTCCAATAAAGGGTACACTTGCCTCCAGGAGCTGTCCTGAGGGACCACAGTCCAACCGTGTCCAGGTGCCTGCACATTTGAGTTCCTTTCTCTCTGGGCATCTATTACACGCCCCAGCCACAGGTGGCTGAAGGGGCGGTGGGGGCGGGGGGGGGGGGGGGGGGAGAGGGGGCGGGGAAAGACACACAGAAGTTTAATCGCTCTTCCTCATTAAAACACCATTACAAAACTTTTTGAGATAAAATTCAAATTTTAACCATTTAAACGTGTATATATTTTAGTTTACTCACAATGTTGTCAACCATCCCTAGCTACTTCCAAAATATTTTCTTCATGCCAAAATAAAACCCTGTATCCATTAAGCATCACTCCTCATTCTCCCCTCTTCCTCGGGCCCTGGAAAACCACTATCTCCTTTCTGCCTCTATTAAGTTACAGGGTTTAATAGTCATCCTGCGTACCTGCTTCCCCTCTTCCCATCTCTACATTTTTTCACACCTGGGAACCAAGAGGCGTTTGCATGAAGCACACTGGGTGCTTTCCCTTCCAAGATCTCAGAGCACTTAGAGAGGGCAGGTTCCTCGGTTCCTGCCACACATTGTGATTGACAGCTGCCTTCTGTCCCCACATCACCAAGATGCTGAGAAGCACGCTCCTGGTCCTTTGGTTTACGTCTGGAACATCGCTCCAGGCTAGCTGACTTAAGTAGATAGTGTCAGATGGCTCATCCGAGTTAAGAACTTGAGTTACTTTGGCATGAAAAGTAAGGCATTTTAAGCAAACGCGAGAAACCACAAAGAAAGTCAATGCAGGCTGTTTGGGGCCAGGTACTGCAATAGGAGGAATCAGGAAATGTTTGGCGAGCACCAGAACGGGAGGGCTGGTTACAATGCATTGCCGGCCCGGGCCCGGCCCCAGAGCTTCCGATTCAGCAGGTCTGGAGAGGGCTGGAGAACACGCATGTCTAACAGGCTCCCAGGTGATGCGCGTGCTCCTGGCCCAGCACCGCACTCAAAGGACCCCCACCCCGGGCGGACTGATGGCCACAGCACAGAGAACAGTCACCATCTCACGCATTTGGCTTTGTTTATGGCTCACTGCTTCAAGCTCACTGATTACAGTCACGGGTAAATTACATTGCCTGTGTTTTCATAAGTATGTTTCACATTCAAAATTTTCCATTGCGCTCTAGAGAGACAAGCTCAGCAGCTCCTTAATGTGCTTGCAAAGGGCATAATCAAATAGTAAATAATTCTCTTTCTGAATAGAACCGTGACTGTAAATTTACATATTATAGTCTCCAATTACTTATAGTCCCCTTGGAGATCTTGACCCATAACATAAAAAATATGCTTGCGTAATCCTGAGCCCTTTTGGCCCATCACCTATAGGGCTCTCTTTTGAAAAAGTGTGTCTAGCCTTGTCTCATACTATCCACATGAACCTGCTCGGTTCCAGCCCCCCAGGGATGGAGCCAATGTCAGACTTTGGGTTATGGCCAGACATCCTTCAGGGCATGCATGCTTTGTAAAAAAAAAAAAAATCTTTCTGTCTTTATGGAGGCTTTGGAACATCCACTTGAAAACAACTTAAATCTACCAGTTTATCTACAGTGGGACAGAAAAAAACAATGGGGGGAAATAAGCAGGAAATGAGAATGCATATTAGTATTCAGTTTTTAGTCTCAAATGCCAAAATGCAAAACCAAGTTCCCTGGAACATTCCAGTCTATTCATTTAGCTGAAACATCATCTTATAACTGCCTGGGCTCCTTCTCTGAGACCCACTAACCAACTCCCACTGGGGCTTTTGAGGCCGTGGGAGGAAGCAGTCCTGTGCCAGCTGAGAGCCACCTGACTCTCATTAAACTGCTGGGCGATCAGGACACGGATGGGCCCTGGGCACCTGGGCTCTCTGGGGGCTGCTTTATTATGAAGAAAAGGAAGGATCCCCACCGCTCCCTCCAACTCTTCCCCACCCCCTCCCCTCAGCCTAGGCCAGTGGTGGGCAAACTCATTAGTCAACAGAGCCAAGTATCAACAGTACAACGATTGAAATTTCTTTTCAGAGCCAAATTTTTTTTAAACTTAAACTTCTTCTAACACCACTTCTTCAAAATAGACTCACCCAAGCTGAGGTATTTTGTGGAAGAGCCACACTCAAGGGACCAAAGAGCCGCATGTGGCTTGCGAGCCGCAGTTTGCTGACCATGGGCCTAGGCTAACTCCCTCTTCAAATCCAACTCTTCTTCTACTTCTGCCACCAATACCTTGGTTCAGAGCCCTGTGACCCATCTCCGACTATGGACAGTACAAAGTATTTCAAATGCTTATTTTGATGTAAGTTTTATTGACTAATTTCCTAATAACATAAATAGTAGTATTTTTTTAAAGTCTAAGGAAAATAAAAACCACCCAGATTCATAACCTAGGATAATCACTACCAATATTTTCTACCATGTTTTAATATGTTGAAATATGTAGGTTTTATCTCTGCAATAAAGATAAAACCTAAACACTCCTTGCCTTCCTGGGTCAGTCTTATTTCGGCCCAGAATCTCTTTCTCCAGCCCCTTAATTCTGGCTTAGAGCCCGAGACACAGAGCCATCAAGTGTGTCTGTGTGTTTGGCTGGCTGGCCTGTCAGGCCCTGCAGTGTTTGAAAGAACAGTATTACTAGGCAGGGTGGGTGGTACCAGACCCACTATAAGCCCTTTGGTACCTACTACCACACACACATACATACACACACACACACACACAAACATACACACATACACACATATACACACACAAACACACACACACACACACACACACACACACACACACACAGCTTTAGAGATGTATGCCAACTGAACGACCCCTCGGCCTGTGTGTAGACCTGCCTACAAGCCTTGGCTTGAGAGACTTCCCCTGCCTGGAATGCTATTATCCTTCCAGCTGGATAGAAAACCTGGATCAAATCCTCGTTTTAGGTTCCATGGTACGAAAAAATGTCTTGCTCCCCTTTGCTCCTGGGGCATGTGACAATCGCTCCACTTCTCTGTAACTAACCACTGTCCTTAGTGCACATGCTGTCTTGCTCTCTAGAATTCCCAGTAGCCTGAAATCATCCTGACGCTGCCTTTTATTTCTATAAAGTGCTATTCACAAGTAGATGCCCAGAGTCAGTTAAACTGAAATTGACAATGGATGGATAGGGCCTTGGGCCCATCCACCTTCACCTGATCTGTCCTGGGGGGCATCTTCTTGAAGCCAAGGTCAGCGGGACTTGAGGAGGCAGCTCTGGCCTCCCGCCATCTTTCCTGGGTCAACAGGATTCCGAGCTCAGAGTTTATGGTGGGAGGACAAGTATAGTTACAACTGCCAAGATGAGAAAATGTTTCTTTATATCTTACTTCAACCCACACAGGATTTTAGGTGCTTTCAGAAATACATTAACATTCAGTAGAATAAAAATTCAATAGATGGAGATGGCCAGGAGGGCAGCATAGCAATGTGTGGCCAGCTGATATCCAAGCTGATATACAGAATGGCTGGACCTGGGCTGCAGATCTAACACTGAGATTCTTAGCAACCAAAGCAAAAAGGGAAATATGGTCATTTAGAGCAAACCACAGTTCAGGAGGAGCTCAGTTTGCTTTCCACTAAGCCTGCGAGGAACGTCTCCTGAGGGTCCTCTCAGAGGGGAGTGAGATCTGTAGAGGAGGGTTGGTTACCTCATTATCAGCAGTGTCAAAAGGCAGCTCCCGGCTGTATCTCCCCGGGTCTGGCACCTACCAACCAAGCACAGCTCTCTGAAAGGAAGCGTGCGGAGCTGGCAGTGTTCGCACCACAGCTCTCGATGGCGGAGCTTCATCTGGAGCTCAGGGCATCCGGAGCGGTTCTGATGGTGGCTGCCCAGAGCCCAGGAGGTCTAGGGAGCCCCCTCAAGTCTTCGGGGTGGGAGAGGGGCGGTGGCAGAGTGGCTGGGGGTGCAGAGAGGCTGATTTCACACACCTTCCGGCCTCCTCATCCATCTCCCCCAGAGCATCTCCGCTCTTCAATTTTACATAATAGAGTTTGGGGTCAGCTGTTTGACAAGAGAGTTTTGCATCAAAAAAACTGAAGCTCAGAAACCTGTCATGAGTAATATTTCTCTTCGCTGACCTTTTGACAAGAATTTGCCAGCAGAATTCAAATTCATGTTTAAATTTTAGGGCAAAAAACTTAGAAGGTTTCTATTACTAATGATATACCCAAAAGAACTGAAAACAGGTATTCACACCAATACATGTGCACACATGTTCATGGAAATTCTATTCACAACAGTGAAAAGGTGGAAACAGCCCAAATACTCACCAACGGGTGAATGGATAAAAAACTGTGGCATATACATACAATGGAATATTATTCAACCATAAAGATGAATGTCATTCTGATGCTACAACATAGATGAACCTCAGAAACATTATGTTAGCCCTGGCTGGCATGCTAAGTGGTTAGAGCATTGGCCCATGCACCGAAGGGTCTCAGGTCAAGGGCATGTATATAGCTGGGTTGCAGTGTGCAGGAAGCAACTAATTGATGTCTCTTTCATATTAAAAGGACAAAGCGGGACTGACTATCCTACACCTTGTAGAGCTAGGTCCTCAACCTGACCTCCCTATCGAACCGCAGAAATGCCAGAAATGTCCTGACTTCCCCAGCCACCAGCTGAGCGGACCAACAAAACTCTAAGAACACAGCTAAGGTCCAGATTAGGCTATACCACAGAACACTCCCTATGTGTCAGTCTTGACCAATAAGGAAGTGGTGGGGGGTGGCACAAGCCTTGGAATGTGTTGGTCACTTCCTGACCATTGTGCCATAAAACCCTGGAATAAAACCCTGACCAAAGTGACCACTCTCTGTAACTTATGTCACTCACCTAAGCCCACCCAGATGACTAGCCCTATATAATCTTTGTTCTCTTGGGGCTGGCTCTCTCTTGCTTCCTGCCGCGGCGACGGTGGGGCCAGGAGAGCCAAGCCCAGGCTTGAATAAAGGTTCTTTTGCTCTTGCATCGGTATTGGCTCCCTGGTGGTCTCTGGGGATCTTGAAATCTGGGCATAACAATATCAATCTCTCTCTCTCTCCTCCCATCACTCTCTAAAAAAAAAATCAATGGAAAAGGTATCCTAGGGTGAGGATTAGCAACAACAAATAACATTATGTTAAGTGAAAGAAGCCAGGCACAAAAGTTCATATATTGCATGATTCCATTTATATAAAATTTCCAGAATGGGAAAATTCTTAGGTACAGAATGCAAACTGGGGAGAAACTACTTAATGGGTATGGGGTTTTGTTTTGGAGTGATGAAAATGCAGAACTGGATGCAGGTGGTGATTGCACAGCACTGTGAATGTACTAAATGCCACTGAATTATGCACTTTGAAATGGTTATTTTATGTTATGTGAATTTCACTTCAATAAATTAAACAGAAAAAGTTGGAGGGCAAACCATCCATGTTGCCAATGAAAGGCCATGTCACAGTTTGACAATCAACCGAGCAGAGGGTAGGGCGGACATCCTCGTGGAAATGAAAGGGTTCCATCTGGACTGACACACACACTCCCCTTGCAGAGCAAGCTGAGGGAATAAACGGCCTCATAAGTGGATGTTAGGGTGGCAAATTTGCAGGTTGCTTTTCTTTCATGTGATTCCCGAGTAGGATTCACACTGCTCTTCTCTCTTCATCACCTGGCTCACAATAAGTCTCTTAAAATGCTAACTGGCTGACTAGACCACAAATCAGTGTCGGCCCCAGCCATTCTGACTCCATGACGCACCTACTTCACTTACCCTCAAATGTAACTATTTCCCTATTGTCCCTCACCCCCATCAATTTATTTGGCCTCATCTGCTTTCAAATAGATAACCAATAATTAATGAGAATAAATCTTTCTTGCCAAGGACTCCCTAGAATGTGTAGAAGTAGGCTTAACCTCAATGAAAATACAAGGTCAGACTCATCTTTCTCCTGTTCTTTTCTGCTCAGTTAAAGTCCAGGCTCATCTGCTTTCTGCAGGTCCTCAAACTAATCCCAGGGTGTCATGCTCACTCATAAGACAACATACTCTTTCATATTTCCATCCATCCAGCCATCCATCCATCCAGTTGATATTTATTGATTATTGTCTATCACCTGCCAGGCACTAGGCGAGCCCAACACTGGGGCTGCAACTGTGGACAAGACAGGCAGGGCCCGAAGAGGGAAGTGCCAACCCAGCACGCTGACAAGGGTGCTGGGCTGTGACAGGAAGTGCAGGGGGCTGTGGGAGGGGTTTCCAGTGGGGCAGACAGGTCTGGGGGCTCCGAACTTGAGGATTCACTAAACTGAGATCAAGAATCGGATTAGTAGGAGCCAACATGGAGAAGGGCCCTCCAGGGTCTGGGAGTGGAACAGGCTGTCCTGGCATCCTGGCCTTGACCTCCACCCGGGCTGACAGCAGCTTAGGACAGGGAACTCCTCAGGGGGCTGCGGGGATCAGTGCTGCTCGTACCCGCTCGGCCACAGCTAAGTGCTCTTCCACTGGCCCTTTACCTACGACTCCCCCCCCCCTCACGCCCCTTTCTTTATCATCGGTATCGTTCTCAGCTTTTAGTTGTTTGTGGACCCTTTTGAAAATCTGACATGGACATTCTCCTGAAAAATAAACCCATTCTCACAGAATTCTGCCCACAAATTCAGGGGAATTCATGAAGCCCTCCAGAGCCCATCCCTGGACCCAGCTCCTCCCCGCTCACTCTCAAACCTCCTCCCAACCCCACAGAGTTCATGAACTCAGGGTTGAGAGGTCCTGACCTGCAGCCCAGGAGGCTTCTCCCACTTCACTGGCCTGGCTGATGGCCCTTGTCCCTCAATGTGCTTGTCCCTCAGGGCCTGGGGGAGCTCTACCAGGGGGATTTCCATGTTCTCTTTCCAGGCCCTTTAATGCTGGCTCTGCCTGACCCCCTTCCTCCTCCTCATGTTCTCAGGCCTGTGCCCCTTTTCTTTCTCCCGGTGCTTGTCCCTCTCTCTCTTCAGGATCTTTCGACCACCGAGGGCCCTTTTCCCATGGCTGAGGCTCCACTCCAGGCCCTCGGCCCCTCCCTCCTCACCAGCTCACAGCAGATCTGCCCTTGGCTGGGAGAAGCCTCGGGAAATGGGAGGATTCCGGTGGAGCAGAAGCTCTTGACAAGCAGTGTACTTCCTTCCCATGGGGCACACTCAAGTTCAGCGAAGCTGCCCAAGGCCGAGACAGCAGCTGGTGCTGGAAAATGCCTCGAGGAAAGAGCACCAGAACTTGGAGGAAGAGAGGACAGGCCGGGTTCTTTCAAAGTTATTTTAAAATATGCTTCAGTATGTCCTGCTCTCACTGTATCTTGTTTAAGCCACTTTTTTTTTTTTGGCTGTTATATCCATCTGAACTTAATCCTAACTCAATCGTCAGCAAACTCATTAGCCACAGTTTGCCGACCACTGTCCTAAATAATCACAAAGTGTTTAAATTTCTTTGATTGTTTGTTTATTGGCCATTTTATTTTATTTTTAGAATCTTCATTGTTGAGAGTAATACAGATGTCCCTCTTTCTTTTACCCCCTTTGCCCTCCTTCACCTGGTTCCCTCCCCTAACTTTTTAAGCAGAGGAAAAACTTGCTTAATGCTGGTATAGGGCAGTGATTCTCCAACTTTTTTTTTTAATATATATTTTATTGATTTTTTACAGAGCAGAAGAGAGAGGGATAGAAAGTCAGAAACATCGATGGAAGAGAAACATCGATCAGCTGCCTCTTGCACGCCCCCTACTGGGGATGTGCCCGCAGCCAAGGTACATGCCCTTGCCGGAATCGAACCCGGGACCCTTCAGTCTGCAGTCCGACGCTCTATCCACTGAGCCAAACCGGTCTCGGCTCTCCAACTTTAATATTCGTCAGAATCACCCAACACAGACTCTGGGTCCCTCTCAGAGCTTCTGAGCCGGTAGGTGTGGAGTGGGGGCTCAGAGCATGCACTTCCCAGCTGATGCTGAGGCTGCAGGTCCGGGGCCTCACCTGGAGAATCAGGTCAGTAGATGGATAGACTTGGCAGCAGAATGAACAGTGGGCTTGAGGCAGAAAGACTGAAAACATGATCTGGGGGAGGAGGGGGTGGTCAACGGCTTCTGCCAGCAGCAGTGAGACCTAAACCAAGGGCAGGGAGGAGGAACTCAAAGGGATGGGTGTGAGAACCTCAGGGACAGCAGAAGTGAGAGGGCCCATGGGCTGACCGGATGTGAGCAGAGGAAGGTGCTGAAGGCGGCTGTGGCATTTGAGCCTGGGGCACCAGCGGAGGACAGTACCACTAACAGGAGAGGGGTTTGAGTGTAGCCTCATTCAGCAATGTTAGAAATAGGGCAGCAGAGGCGTTTGGCCTGGAGACCGTGACCTGGGTCCTGTCCACTGACGGGGTCTTCGGGAGCGGTTGGGTAAGTGGTGTAGGAAGAGGACAGATTCTCAAAAACACAACCTGAGGTTGGGAAGATGGGCTGTGCCAGCAGACAAGTCAGAAAGAGTGACAAGGACAAAAGCCAAGGAGGGCTGGCTCGGTCAGTGCCTGGGAGCTCCAGGGTGTCCAACAGAAGAGGAGGTCACCGGTGTCCAGGGCCGCAGAGAGGCCACAGAGGCTGCCCAGGATCTGAGACCGGATGGGCCTGGGCAGTTTTGATGATGACTGTGAGGGCACAGGGTGAGGAGCGAATGACACAGAGGCAGCGAGACTTCCCTGGCGAGGAAAGGAAACAGAGGTATACTTATCGGGGTTATGGTGAGAGGGGGGATTTATAGGGTGACTATCCAAGCAGGAGTGTAGACAGAAGGAAAGAACACAGGCAAGAAGGAGACAAAGATACTAGAAAAAGGGAGAATGGTGGCACAAGGTCCTAAATGAGGGAAGGAAAGGGTGGGGTGGGAGCACAGGCTAGAGAGACAAGATGACAGAGGGAAAGTTCAGAAACACTGCAAAGGAGAGAAGAGAAGTGAAAGTAGCTCTCATCGGAGCGCCTCGGGAAGGCTCAGGGATCAGA
Organism: Antrozous pallidus; assembly: GCA_027563665.1. Lineage (NCBI taxonomy): Eukaryota > Metazoa > Chordata > Mammalia > Chiroptera > Vespertilionidae > Antrozous > Antrozous pallidus. Next base: position 23,193,914 of record CM050527.1, on the reverse strand, counting down.
GTGGATGCTGATGGATTTGGAGCATCTAAGGGGCAGAAGAGGACCCCAGTGTTGGGTGAGGCTCTGTGGGTGCAGAAATGGCAGAGCTTACAAACACACGAGATGCACCTGGGCAGGCCCCTCAACCAGGGCTAGGGAGGTGAGCCCACTGGGCAGACCACCGGGAGGCCCAGCTCCTCCAATCAAAGCGGAGCGTCCAGAGGGCGCTGAGCAGGTCCCACACGGGTGGGGCAGTGGAGTGGGGGCGGGAGGGTAAGAAGACAGATCAGGAAGGGTAAGTGACAGATAGAGCAGAGGGTGAGGTCACATGGGGAGCAAGCAGGCCCTGACAGCAGAGGGCGCCACGAGGGCTTCAACTGCCACTGGAGAGCCGTCAAGGATAATAGGACCAGGAATATTTGTGGGATGACTGAGAGAGCACAGGACACCTAGCTCTTCTTGTTACAATATACACCGCTATACTTACCCTTTCTTTCAAATCAAACATATTTTCCAGAACACCTACAATAAGTGGGCCTAAGTGCTACGATGGGGGAATTGCATGATGAGCTCAGAGAAGCCACACCAAATGACCCGGTCAAGGAACGCTTCTAGGAGGCAGTGAGGTCTGGCTGAGACCTGCGGGGTGACTAAGTCATCCAGGCGGGGTGAAGAGTGTCCTAAGCAGAGGGAACAGTATGTGCAAAGGCCTGGAAATGAGGGAGCACGCCGTATTTTGAGAAACAATTCCAGGGTGGGTGCCTGGGGCACAGGGAAGAGAGGTGGGGGTGAAAAATGAGTCTGGAGAGGCAAGTAGAGTCAGGAGCCAAGGACTTACCTACAAGGCACAGCCGGAGCTTAGAGTTCATCCCAAGGGTCTTAATAAGGAAATCTTGTCACAGACCTCATGAATGAACCTCAAGGACAATACTTATGCTAAGCGAAAGGAACCAGTCACAACAGGATGAACGCTGCATGATTCCACTCACATGAAGTGTCTAAAGTCAACAGCAGAGAAACGTAAAGTGGAAAGGTGGCCGCCAGAGGCTGGGGGAAGAGTTTCACTGTTGCGAGATGACAAAGTCTAATATTTTTTGCACAACAATGTGAATATACTGAAAGCTACTGGACTGTACACTTCACATGGTTAAGATGGTAATTTTTATGTTGTTTCTCATCACAATGAAAAGCAAACAGGAGACAACCTCTGAGGGCCATTCTGGCTGTAGGAGTTGGAGGGACGTAAAATCCTGGGACGCTGCTACTTTGATTTGTGGTGCAAGGAGTATCAGAACACCATCACTTTCCTTCAGGGCAATGTGGTGGTAGGGAAGCTGTACGTGGAACCTTCTTAACTTGGGCTGAATCCTTAAGAAGCAAGAGGCTGCATCCCAGCTGGCTGCAGGCAGGGGGCGCCAGGGGGGCTGGACAGGCTCTGTAACGTAGGAGTTGGGGGCTGGGTCTGAGGTTCGCCAAATCAGAGAAATAAAAGCAAGTAGAAGCCTTTATCACCACCGGGCTGTCCTTGGGGAACATTCCGGGAAGAAAGGAGAAGGCCCAGCTGGCCGGGAGCAGCCATGCGGAGGGATCAGAAGTGACAGATACAAATGTGTAGTACACTGGGCAGACATGTGGGAGATGAGGGTGCAGCTGCTGACAGCAGGAAGTGAAGGGGCATACACTGGGAAGATTGGGTCCCCGAATCTCTTCCCGGGGCTGCACTGGCTGCAGTGCTCTTAGCACCCATTATCATGAGCCTGGCCTCAGGGAGCCCAGGTGGCCGTGGGCAGAACTGGTGGTCCGGCTCCACCTCTCGGACCTCCTGGGCGGGTTCCTCTGGAGTCTGTACAGGCCGGAGAGCTGAGACCCCTTCACTGCTCTGGCCGACAGTCTGAGTTTGGTGCCCGGGAGAGGGATGGCAAGAGGTCTAGAGTTCCAGGCTTCTACAAAGGGTACAAAGATGCCTCAAAACTGAGGGCTGCACTCTTCATGCTTATTTTGATACTCAGATGGTCAGTTTGGGAGAGTTGGATCCATCCACCCAAAGTGGAGGCATAGGATGCAGACCCATCTGAAGTGGCCAAGGCCAAGGCCAAGGCCAGCTGCCTGCAGGGAGTACGGAGTAGGGAGGCTGAAGGCCCAGCAGTTCTGAACCTTTCCAGTCACCCCCTGGGTCTGTCACACTCACCATGTGTGACTCCTCTGCCTACCATTCAAGGGAGCAAAAGAATGGACACAGTGAATGCGAAGGATATGACTGAAGCACTAGTCTTGAACTGGCTCTGATTCTGAAAATAAGTTGTAGCTTTCCTCACCACAGATCTCGACAACCGCCTAGAGTCTTGGTGCCCTGCGGGCGTCTCCGGGCCCCGAGCTGCTCTTTGCTAATGCTCTACCAACTCCCACCCCTGCTCCCAGACCTGAGGCTCTAATTCAAGGAACTGCAGTTGGACATGAACTTTACAGCTTTTTCATTCACATAGGCCTGCTGTGGCCTTGGACTCAGAGTGCTGTCCCTGGACCAGCAGCATGGACATCACTGAGAGCTTGTTAGAAATGCAGAATCTTGGACCCCACCCAATCAGAACCCAGATCTAACTAGATCTCCTGGTGAATGTGTGCACATGCAAGTCCAAGCGGGGGGTACTCAGACACCACGGCCGGCCTGTCCTGCCAGCAGGGAAAGTGGCAGCCACTGTGAGGCGGGTGAAACAAACCTGCACCAGCTGCAGCCGTTACCCCTGTGGGAGGAGGCAGAGGGGGCAGGAGGTGGACACGGAAGGCAGGGTCACTGTACTGTGTGACGTGCACTTAAATCTGGAGGCACTGAGAGACATCCAATCAATTCTGAGATCCTGTGATCTTTCTCATTCATTAACACTCATATGCTGACAAAATAACAGTTGTACCTAACTTTTACTGAGCTCTTATTAGGAGACAGGCACTGTTTTAAATAAAAGTGCTTTACATGTGTTTATGTATATGATTTTACATAGCAACCCCTTGAGGTGTAGATTAACATTATCCCCATTTCACAAATGAGGCAACTGAGGCACAGAAGTCAAGTGACTTGTCCCAGGGTCTGGCATGGATGCGTGCCAGAGCCAGGCTCTGCCTCATCGCCAGGTGCCCAGAGCCCAACCTTTTAATTACCCATGTGAGACCACCTCCAGAAGGGAAGCACTCTTCCCCACAGGAGTTTCTTTGGAAGCTATGACATACCTTTAGGGTGACCAACCATCTTGGATGGCCCAGAACTCAGAGATGTCCCTGAATATGAGACTTCAAGTGCTGAAAGTGAGAGAATCTTGGCCAAGTTTATTGCTCTAGTGATGCCTGACACCTTGCCTCTCACAGAAGAGTAACAGAAGGGGAGGAAATTAAATAAAAGAGGAAATCCGTGGGATTCTAGAATTTGAGCTGTTGGAGCTGTTGGTTGCCCAGACTGAATCATGTCTGGGCAACCTGCTTCTATTTGAGGAAGCCAAAGCCTATCCACAGGACTTTAACCAATGCTCGTTCTCCATCTGTGGCTCCATTTCCCCACCCCTCAAATACCCATACTGTCATTTGCCTCGCCCTCTTCTCCTGCTTCTGCCCGATGCAGAGCTGGAAAAAGGAATCTGTGAGCTCTTTCCAAGCACAGTAAGCAAGGCGAATAAGGAGATAATCAGAACCAAAGCGTCCCTCACTTTCTACTTGCCGACCCAATATCCACTCTCCAGCATTCCCAAAGCTGCCCGCACACGGTACATGGAAACCAGTTCCTCAGTTAAGCCAGGGGTGGGGAACCTTTTTTCTGCCAACGGCCATTAGTCACAGGGCATACAAAATTATCAACTTAAAACTTAGCCTGCTACGTTTGGTCGGACATTTAACTAATTCACCCCTGATGCGTTGGCAGGGCCAGAGCAAATGATTTCTTGGGCCTGGACCTTCCCCGCCCGGCCCTGACATAAGCCAGAGACAGAGGCTGTCAGTTTGATACAACCTTGTAAAAAAACGAAAACCAAGAGGCCCAGGAAACACGCTGTTTGGGCCTCCTTGCTGCTCTGTGTCCCTAGACCAGTGGTGGGCAAACTCATTAGTCATCAGAGAGCAAACTGCCCTAGACCATGAGGACAGAGCCATGCAGGCAAAGAGCTAGGACACCTGGTAACCAATTTGCAAATGAAAACAATGACTTCCATCTTCGTGCCTGGGAACCAGTCTCTTCTCCCCAAGACTGAGGACTGACTGGCCCTCATACCCAGCGAGAGCCAGTTTTCCCCCAGCACTTGAAAAATGGCTCTCCTAGTGCCCCTCTCATTACAGTCAAATACTTGTAAATCTTGGGCAGGGAACAGGAAGAACTACAGAGTCCTGGTCACATCCATTGGTAGCGATTATGAGATAGGTTACTAACATGATTACTAGTATCTCTCTGAGAGCACTTTAAAAAAAATCATTCTTTCTTTTGTTCACTCATTCACTCATCCACTTCACAGTAACATTTGGCGTCTTCTCCATGCTATGTAACTTCTAAGCCCAAATCAAGAGGACATTTTCCAAGCTTTAAAACTCCCTGCCTGTAAGCAGTGTCCTTAACTAGGGAGATGGGGGAGGGGTTGTTCAGTGAAGAAACAGCTAAGTTAAAACCTAAGTTCTGTTACTAACTAGTTGTCATTCTCTCTGAGCCTCAGTCTCAACAACCCTAAAATGGGAATAATTCCTCTTAGAACTGTTGTGAAGTTTAAATGGAGAATAGTGTATAAAGAACAATACTCCATGCTTGGCACACACACAAAAAAGACCTTCAATAAATGCTAGCTTAAAGACACTGACCCTAGAATCCAGTTTGTCCCTCAACTCTCAATTCACCTCACACCTCCCCAACCCCAGTCAATATTCTTTCAAGCTCATCCTGCCTCCTGGGTCAGTGTCCTCTGCGGAGCTGGTCCTGGCTTTATTCTGGCTGCCAGGCGGTGCCAGGGGGAGAATGTTGGCTGTATCTATGTGAGCTGCGAAGGTCCTGGAGCTTGTGGGAGGAGGGATACACCAAGTCCCGCTAATAAATAAACGCGCAGACATCAAGGCTACCAGCTGTCGTGGTAACGAGACTTTAATGCTCTCCTGGCTCCTGTCATTTTCGGGACTGAGGGCACTTAATGAATTAGTCTCGCTTGCAGTCCTGGACAAAAACACTGCGGTGTCTACAGGGAGCCGTCAGGGGAAGCAGCCGGAGGCCAGTCACTCTGGGGAGCTCAACCACAGAGATCCCTGCAGCAGCATTGTTTGTAAAAGGAGTAACTGTGTATTAGAAAAATGTAAAAGCACGGACATTAAAAAGAGAAAAATTAACTGGAACTCTTCCACTTGCGGAGAAGCAATGTTAACATTTGGTCACAGTCTCACAAACATACTTACTGTGTTCATGCTGGTTTCTAATTTAACAACAGCCCATAAATATATTTTCATGCAGAATATGTTTCTACGTCACTTTAAGTGGCTGATGGTATATTAGAGAAGACCCTTATTTTTAAACGTTTCAGTGGATAGTAGTTATTTTCACTGTGAGAACAATCTTGTAACTTCTCTTTCTGGGATTTCCTTTTAGGATTCCGGGAGCAGCGTGAGGGAGGGCACACAGATGGAAGAGAGGGCTGGGTTTGCAGAAGTAACCGTTGCTGGTGTGCAGGGAGTGGGATGGGATGAGGATCCTCAGAGTCACAGTGGAGAACCCCGTGGCACACAGAGGGACACTGAGCAGTCTTATGAGGTTCTAGACTTTGGAAGAGCCCTGAGTAGCAAGAGGATAGGTGTACTGGAGGAGACTAGAGTGGCAGCTTGGAGACCCCACACTCTCACCTGCTCCTGTTTCCACCACATAGTCACTGCCCCTTGAGACCCAAAGGTTGCCTCTGCTGTCAGGATCTGGCCTTTGCCAACCTTCCAGCCTCCTGCCACCTGTCCCTGTCCCTGTCCCCGTCCCAGGTTTTATGCTTCTGCCCTGGGGAAACATTGGGGAAGATTAACTGGACTGAGGAAACTCTGAAATCCAAATAAGCACTCTCGCCCAGGTCATATCAGCATGTTCTCGCTCAATCTACTTTTCCACATTTGACCTTTCAATTAATGAGGCAGCAGGAATCCAGTAACATATCAACACCTTTTCGCCCCTGTCGCCCGGCCCGAGACTCTCCCACTGCAAGCACTGACCCTCTCATCAGTTTCCCCTCCCCCTTGCTCTTTTCTGCAGTCTGGAGGCCGGAGAGGATGCTGGCTTTTGACAGCCATGTCCCCATGAGATAGTCTCACCACCTGTAGGACTTTCTCTTATTGGTTCCCTGTTACTGCCCCAAATGTAACAAGCTCAGAAATGTCCCTCCCATTCTCCCAAGTTTCCCCCCAAATAACTCCCATTTCTATCAACACAATCGTCACTGTTCAGTTGTCTGGGCTTAAAAACTTGAAGCTTTTAGTCACAATATTTCTATTCTCCTTAGCGACTGTCCCAAACCTTCACCCTTTTTCTCATGACCTCATTGGAACTCCATCTTCTTCATTCTTCACACACAACGTTGTCTACATCATGGAGGGTACTAATGCCATCAAGGGTGAACTACTTGATCTCCTGTCCTCATCCCGCGCCTAACCCAAAATCTTTCCTAGGATGACCCCAAACTGTGACACAGTCATTACAACAAGATCTGATCAGATTAATATCTGAGGGCAGAAACCATCCCTATTCAACTCTGCATCGCAGCCTGGGTTCAGGCCTGGCTCAAAGTTGGCTTCAACGGATTCTGTGAAAGGAATAAAGGAACGAATCCCAAAGATGCCTTGTCCTCTGTAATATGAATGAGGTCAGGGGAGATTGGGCTCTTGAATTAATTGAACCTCTTCTCTCTTCACCCTGGCCCTGTGCCCTGCCCGTATGATTAAATTCCTTAATAGAATCTGCCCTGGCTAAGCAGTACATACAAATCCCTCAGCATTAAGTAGTGGAAAAGCTCCCAAGTGCGTAGAGAAGAAAGAGATTGGCGCTTCAGCACTGGGATGTGAGACAAGTGTTGATGGAGGAATGTCCATCTACTCCTTCGGCACTAACAGGCTGGGGGTATTGATGACTATTTCACACCAAAACCACTTCTGTGTCCGGCACTGCACCAACAGGGAGGATGAACATCAAAACGGCAGCTCACGTGTGCTGATCACTTGCTGTGGGCCAGGCACAACTCTGGAGCAGACAACCTCATCACTACTCCCATCTTACAGGCAAGAGAATGGGCTCAGTGTCACATAGCTATTAAGTGCTCCAATATTACCATCTTTCTTTAGTTTCTTCACCCTTTCTCTTCACTGTCCTCATCACTAAATAAACTGACCCTTCCATCCTGTTTCCCAGCTAGCCACCCTTCCTTCGTGGCAACACCCTTGTCTTCCCTCCTCTACAGACAAACATACTGATATCTGCCCTGATCCTCTCCTCCTCCTCTTCTTGGCCCAAAGAATGGTCCCTCCTGGTCTCAAAGCCAGTCCCTCCACCTGCATATTTGATGCTGTCCACACATCTTCTTAGGAATCTCATTATGAATTATCTTTCCTTAACCTATAACTTTTCCATTCAAGTGCGTCCTTTCTGTTGGCATTTAAATGTGCTCAAGTGTCTCTTATGAAACCACATACATTGTATCCCCCGGGGCATTCAATACCATTTGCCACTCAATGAATATTTGCTGACATCTTGTGAATGCATTCCTCACTTTTCAGCCCAACTCTGTCTAGGTTCTGGCCTCATCACTCCTCTGGAGTTGCCCTTGCTAAAGTCATCAACAGCCTTCCAACTGCCAACACTGTGCTCCCGTGGAGGCCTGGGGCTCTACCAGCTGGACCGAGGGTTTCCTGCACCAAAATAGAATCTTGGCAGTCCTTCCCCAATTCACAGAAAAATGAGCTGACAGAATATTCTCAATTAAAAGTTTTTCTTCTATAAAGTTTTCTTTCTTAAAACATAGTGCCTGCTATTCTATGTCTGTGGTAGAATTTAGCATAAGATGCTCTCTGACTTAAAAATTATCACATATTCAGCCATTTTAATATGTAAATATTTCACAGTGTTATCCGGAGCACATCACAGTTTCCGTGGAGTTCAGGACATGAACTAGTGTTCGATACTCACTGCCCAAATCCAAAGAAGTAATGTTTTGCTCTCTGGTTTGTCCTCCTGGAGGTATCATGCTATTTACTTATTTTAGCAACCAGCATTTATTGAACTTACATTTTCCCATTGCCCTTTGTCCCTTTTTTCACTAAGTCACTTATCTTCTCTTGTGTGATCTCTCCTGGGGACAGGCATACCTTGTTGTATGGGGCTTCACAGATACTGCGCTTTCTACACACTGAAGGGTTGTGGCAGCTCCGTGCAGAGTGAGTCTATTGGGACCAATTTTGTAACAGTACTTGCTCACTCCATGTCACTGTGTCAAATGTTGGCAATTCTCATAATATTTCAAACTTTTTCACTATTATTATGCTTGTGATGGTGATCTGTGATCAGTGATTTTTGATCTTTGATGCTGCTAGGGTTAAACCCTCCACCAGCAAAAGGATTACAATTCACTGAAGGTTCAGATAAAGATTAGCATTTTTTTTTTTTTAGCAAGAAAGCATTTTTTACTTAAAGTATGTAAATTTTTTAGACATAATGGTATTGTTCATTTAATAGACTACAGTATAGTGTAAACATAACTTTTATATGCACTAGGAAACCAAAAAATTTCTGTGACTTGCTTTATTGCAATATTCACTTTGTTGCAGTGGTCTAGAACTGAACCTGCCATATGTCCGAGTTCCTGGAGGAATTTCCTTTGATCTTCCTGTGGTATTTCCTTTTGTCTCTCCCCAGCCAGCCAAGCACGTGGCCCAGACACACGCGTTATGGCTGTTGAATGCAGGAATAGCTGAATGAGTGACTAAGTGTGAATAAGACGGTCAGGAGGAAGGCGAACCCTCCTCCCAGTGCTCCTCCTCGGTTCTGCTGCCTCCTCACTGAAAAACTAATGTCACAGCAGTCTGATGCACAGAAATGTTGACTTTACACCTGTGAAACACCATCCGTTATTTCTTAAAGCAAAATGAATCTGATATAAACTTATTATAGTTTTACAGATCTTGGGCTTGTGGCCTTCACTTTTAATATCTAATCTATGATCAAGCCCTGTTGATTTTACCACCCCCCAAAATCATAGTGATTGGTTATTTTTATGGGGATATAAACAGTTTCATTCTGTACCTAAAAAATACTATGTAGTGCGTCTAAGACAGGAGTTGGGTAAATGACAGCATTACAAATATTGATTTACCTCTAAATACTCCATATTCTATTGTAATCCTATGCTTTCGGCTAAACTGTTCTCTTAGCTACTTCTACTGAGCTTATCAAAGTCATGCTTAACATTCAAAGTCCAATGAAACACTCACCTCCTCCAAAAGGACCTTCATAATCTACCAGAGTTACGTGGGCCAGCCTTTGATTCACGTTAGCCCCTCTGCACACGACGGCACTTTGCTTGTCTCTCTCCTCAGGGTGATCCTTAGTCTGCAGAGCCCGCCTGGTGATGTGAATGTCCCTCTCCCAACTCCGCCTTGTGGGCAACTCCAGCCCAGGGGCCATGCCACCCACATCTCTCTGTCTTCCCAGGCCCTTGAACAATAGGTATTTTCTAAACTGAAGTGGTTAAACTGGTCATCCAGTACAGTATGCTTTCTAAACAGCACCTGTTTGTGTGTGATGTAAGGTGACTTACAATAAATAGTTGGGGCACCCTCCTGGCCGCCGTGGCCACGCCTGGTCCAGCCTCGTGCTCTCAGCCCCGTGGGCAAGAGCAGCGCCCAGAAGCAGCAGCTGCCCAGCGCGCTCCAGAATTTACCTGGGGGGACATTCAAGCTGTTTCTTTCTGAGGTGGAATGTGAGTCAGAGGTGAGCCCAGGCTGTGAGCTGTGTGGAGGAGAAAGGTTTGCCATGAGCGGGCTCTGAGGTCTCAGGCTGTTTGTTCCAAACAGACTCCCAGCACAGACCTGCGGTTCAGTGACCCTCCCGTTCACCTTCCTCCTTGGGTGCAGACACAGGGCCTCATAAGCCCATCCTCACTGCCCTTCCCAGCACTGCATCTGGACCCAAGCAGAGACAATCGCTGCTTCTCCTCCCTCCGTCCCTGGGGAACATCACACACAGTTCACGCAGCCCAGCCTACTGCACACGCCGAGGTAGAAGCAGGACAGATGGAAATCCAAACCAAGAACGCCGTTTTGTCCCTGAACTGTGCCTCGTCCAAACCCATCCAGACTGCAAAGATTCTCGATCATCTATCACGGCATGAAATGCTCAGCCACATGCCGTGATACCCAAACTGAGCGTGAGCACCTGTGTGCAGGGTACTGTGCAGAGGACAGAAAGGGCACTGATGGGGGAGCAGAAAGTTGCTGTTTGCTTGGTGGCCAAGAGCCTGGGCTCTCACACATCCCCAGTTAAGAGATTAAATGACATAATGTAGGCAGAGTGCTTAGCAGAGTAACTGAAATGAAGCCTAACCCCCCAACAGAGCAAGAGAGCCCCGTCTGGTGTGGCTGGAAGCAAGCCTTTCTTCCACTGCTCCTGCTGCTCCACAGCCTGTCCTACCTGAAAGGGGGGGGGGGGGGCGCGCGGGGGAGGCGGTGCCTGACAACTGCCTCCCTCCCTTCGTGCATCCATTGGCCTCAAGGCTGGGTGATCAAGAAGGGGATTCTTGGGGGAGAGGGGACACAACTGAGCGGGGCATCTGTGCTGATAAAAAGCACCCAAAAGGGCATCCGGGGACACACTGGCTGCTAGTGTGACAAACCAAATAACCTTCCCTCCTCCTCTGGGGCCATAGAGCCCCAGACCCCAGAATAACTTCCAACCCTTTTCTTTCAAGCGGATTTCTCTTCCTCTCCAAATACAACACCATAATTAAACGGACATACCTTCTGCCCCTCAGACACCCATCCACAGTGCTCCTCCCGTGCCCTTATTAATGCCATCCGATTGCTGATGCTGATTCTGTATAGGGGAACATTAGGGCAATATAAAGAGGCGTAGTTTATAGTTCTCCATTTTGCTTTCAAAGTCAGAGGATAAGATCTTGCCTATCCAGCTCAGAGAGGTCTAAACACACACACACACACACACACACACACACACACACACACACACAAGATTCCAGTTTTCCAAGCACAACCTGCATAGCGAAAGGAATTTTGGATGGCCAGCTAAAGATACAAGGGGCTCACAGCCTGTGGGCTTTTATTACAACATGAAGGCGTGCATGGGGGGTGTAGTCCCCCACCATTCATCTGGAAAAGAGCTTGGAAGAATGTCAGGCACAGAACAAGGAGAATAATTTTTAAAATAGTTAATACAATCACAAAGGTTCAGAATTGAAAAGATACAAAGGGTTTACAGGTCCACTCTCCCTCGAGGCAACAGATGTCATTAGGTTTTGTAAATGTAATTGTGCACTGACAAGCAAATATCCTGGAACTCTCCCTCTTCCTCCTCTTTTATAGCACGAACAATAGCATATTTTAAACACTCTATGCATGTTTTCCACTTAGCCATGTATGTTGCAAATTGTTCCATGTCAGTTTTAGAGTAAGCTTCTCCTATCTTTTTTTTTTTTAATGAATGAAGAGGACGGTATTTGACGATCTGAAAGTACCACAAAGTATGTAACTGCCCCTCTGTGATGAGTATACAGGTTATTCTTTCACAGCTCAAATAATGCTACAATATACATGTTTCTTTGTGCCCAGAGGCAAGTATAATAGCAAGATAAATATCAAAATGAACAAACAAACAAAAAAACCAGAACCACTGTGTCAATGGCATGGGCTTTTCAAATTTTGAGAGATGCTTCTAAAATGCCTTCCAAAGAAGCTGTACCGGTTTATTCTCCTCCCATCAACATATGAAAGTGCCTGTTTATAAGAACCTCACCATCAGTTTATCAGTCCTTATGAAGTTTGCTAACTGAATGGTAAATAAGCATGTCATTGTAGTTTGCATTTTACATGTTAAAGAGTTAAGCCTTGTGCATTAATTAAATCGCTGAGTCCAACTCGGAGTGAAGAGCATGCATCTACTAGGCCAGCACTATCCAGGAAGCCTGACGGGTCGGTCACGAACATCTCTTGTACACAACGGCTCTGGCTTTTCAGTCACCGCGTATGTGTCAGTTCGTGGCAGGAGAGTGGCCCTGTGGAAGGAGCAGGGACTTTGGAACCAGAGAGACCTGCGTTTCAAGCACAGCTCTGCCACTTACCAGCTTACAGATCTTAGCCAATTATTTAACCTCTTCCAAACCCAGTCTCCCCACATGAAATGGGGGATGATAACACTGGTTTCACAAAGCCTGTGAATGGCACACAGACGGTCCTTAATAAATGGCAGCAACTTCCCATCAGGCCAGATCCTAGGCCTCAGGGCACTTTTCACAACGGACAGAACCTGGAACCTCCCAGCTAGGGCCAACCAGCTCTTTTGTTCAAGAGCCACAGGAGGACCCCCAGCTCCTCCTCTGACCCCCCCCCCCCAGCTCCTTCCACAGTGAGCAGGAGGTACCACGAAAACCCCTCACTGTGCCTGGGGCCGGGGGGCTGTTTCTGGGCCAGGCTTCCCAGTTACCAGATGATGTTTGCATTCAGACAGAGGCACTCTCTGGACCAAGCAGAGCTGTTTCCAATTACAGGCGGGCAAGCTAGAGACAAAACAGAGATCCTTGGACAAAACCTGAGGGATCTGCCCTCATCGGCATCGGAGCCTTTCCCAAGCAGTTTTTTGATGGGGTCACAAAATGCAGAAATGCCAGCGAGGCTCCAAACAAGGTTCTATGTACAAATGGGACCCCCGCTCCTACCCCCACCCCAACCCCCACCCGACCCCAAAGAACTTCGGAGGCTTCTCCCCCTCCCACACGGTCCTGTCTGGTTGCATCTCCAGGCTGTAGAAACTATAGCCATACCCCTGATGTGTGAGGGGAAACGGTGCTATTGACTCAGCTAATGCCACGGCTAGACCTTGGGGAGCACATTTTAGTTGCTGTCTGGGTGCCAACATGACCCCCTCTCTCTATATCGGGGTTTAGGTCCCCTCAGGCTTGGAGCTGCGCCCTCTTGAGAGAGAATGAGAAGTTGTAAGTGCTTTCGGAGCGTATTCCTTTGCTCTAGAGGGAAAGGGGCAGGGTCTGAACGTCCTCAGGAGCTCTGCATAGCACACAAAGGAGACCTCCTCTCCCCCGAAGTCTCCGAACCCCCCGATTCTGGAGCAGAATGGATCCACGGGATCTAAAGTCCCTGCACCACTGTGTGTCTATTACTCGACATACAATGTGGGTCTGGCCCGGACACAGGAGGATGTGGCAGGGCACTGGGGTCCGACTGCAGAGACCTCCACTCCTGCCAGTCACACTGCCGCCTCTTCAGAGCCCCTGGGCAGCCCGGGAGGCTCCCCTCCTCCCAAACCCTGAGCCGGGCTGGGGTTAGGGTTAGGGCTCCTGGCTGGATACATGCCCCCCCCCCCCCCCCCCCCAAAGTTGCTGAAAAGAGCAAACTTCCAGATCTTCACGAGCCCACTCAGAGAAAAGGAATGCCCGAGTGCGGCTGAAAAACGTGGGTGGTGCACGGAGCCCATAGCGCGACGGAGAAGACGGATCTCCACCCCCCCCACCCCCCCCCCCCCACCCCGCCTCCTCAGCTGCTGGGGAGACCCAGGACGCCACCCTTGCCGCAGCCCCGCACTTGGCGCTCGGCTCGCCCCAGCTCGGCCAGAGACTGGAATGAGGGGCAGAACTAGGCTTTCTTTCCGACCCGAGGCTCTCCGCTCGCCCTCCTGTCTCTCTTCTTGGGCCAGATCCTCCTCCGGGGCCACTGGGCGAGGGGAGGGCGGGCGGCTTCGCTGGAGTTGAAGTCCGGAGCCCAGGAGGCCACACCGGCCCCAGGGGATGGGGGTGCGGGCCACCGGCTCTGGGGCCGCAGGAAGACTGGCCTGGTGGCCCCGGTGAGGGTCTGGTCTCCCCACCCTGTCCGGACCCCGATGCACAGGCGGAGATGTGGAGCACGCCGCTAACGCACTGCCCCCTCTTTTCACACACCTCCCGGAAAATCTCCCGCAAACCCGGCCCGGGAGCCAGGCGGGCCGGAGGTGCCTGCGCTCTCGGACCCACCTGGCCGCGCAGACTGGCCGCCCCCCCCCCCCCCCCCACACACACACAGACGGTCCCCTCGCCTCTCACTCACGCGCGCCCGGGGCTCGGGCCACTGCATGGTCCTCGGCGGCGGCGGATGGAGGAGCCGCAGCCCCGTCCCGCGGGGTCCGGCTGCAGGAGGGGGGTGCCGGGGGAGATGGGGAGATGGAGGAGATGGGCGAGGCGGGGCGGGGCGAGCGCGGCGCTGCGCTCTGGGGCAGGGACTCCGCCAGTCCTGCCGGGAGGCGGGGACGCTGGACAGGCAGCCTGGCTCCCGGGCTGGAGCCGCCCACCTCCCCCCACACCCTGCCCTTCACTGTGCAGAGAGCGAGAGCGACTGCAGCCCCAGCCCCAGCCCAGCCTGAAGCGCCAAGGTCAGGATGGAGATGGACAGAGGGAGCAGCCCCGGGCGCGCTCACCCGGGTGCAGAGGCGCACTATCGAGGGACATCCGCGCGCATGGAGCCCGGTGTCCTGCGTGGCCTCCACTCGCCCCGACCCCGTCTCCTCCGTCCTTTTCCCTACAGGGAGGAACCCAGGTGCCCAGGCGCGCCCCAGCCCGTGACCATTACCCAGGCTGAGCCGGCTCCGCGCCGGAGGCCACTCCCGCGGGGTCTGCGCTCGCTCGTCCTTTGGGGGCACCGGGGACTGGGGTGGTGCTCCGAGTACCGGCCCTGCGCAGAGCCCAGGACCTCGTGGCCCCCCCGCCCCCAGGTGGCCAGGGCTGGGGGCAGGTACTGAGCCACCTGATCGGCGCTGGCCCCACCCCTGGGAGAACCCCCGCCGCAGAGCCTGTTCACACAGGAGCGCAGGGGAGGGGATGAAACGGCGCGGGCAGGGGCCTTCCAGAGAGCCTTCCTCTGAGAAACGGAAACTCTGAACGGGAACTCGCAGTGCCGACAGGTGCACGGAAAACCCTGAGGGAACAGGGCTCAGGACCACGGTGGGTCGCTGCCCACAGGGCTTTGCCTAGTGAAAGGCTCACACGTTTTCCCTTTTCTGGCCCACACGGATTCCTGGAAGCCCAATGCCACGTGACATCCCTGCCACTGAGGGGTGCCCCGACCTCCCCGGCTGAGCAGTGTGTAACTACAGTTGTGATGGGGAGATCTGACAGGAAAGAGGCAAAGTCGGCCGCCACTCCACCCACGGTTAATGTCTGAAAGTCCACCAGGTGCTTCTGTGCTGTACCCCTAACCACAATTTCTGATCTCCCTCTGCTCTGAGAACACGGCCAAAGGAGACGCAAGGGAACTGACACTTGTTAGCACGTCCAAAGCATCTCAACATGGAGCTCTTCCCTGCCCTAGCCTGCTCTTCTCCTCCCAGCGCTGCTCTCCCATCCTGGCTGGGCTGAAGACCGGGAGGCGGGAGACAGGGCCATGCAGGTTAATGCTCAAACAGGGAGTACTCTCCTCAAATCAAATGTGCTCCTTCTCATACCCTGGTAGTCTGGATGACTCAAGTCAATGGAGAACAATGCACCAATAAAAAATAAAACATGTAATAAAATAAAAAGCTTGGTCCCTCAGCCCAGGCGCAACTTGTGAAAGAGAGGGAGTAAGACATTTAGCACTTGGAGCAACCCGAATTATTCCTAAATCACTGTTCTAAAAAAAACAGCAGACATCCAAAGGCAAGCTACCCACCTGATCCTTCCAGCGGGTTTACCGGTGGCTTCAACACTCCACTTACTTCCTCTCTCTCATCACAGGTTTTTAATTTCGACCTCAGATTTTCACGTGCTGCCTTTTCTCACACAAACTTCACACCTGCATTCCTCCATCTCATTTCTTCTCAAAGGCAACACTGAAATATGAGGAGATGTGTTACTTGGTTATAAACAGTTAGACAGAAAGTGAAGACAAATGCATGCACAGCCTCATGAGTCATCATAAACCAAAGCTGTGCAATCAGCACCCAGGTCATTGCCATCACCCCAGAACACCCCCTGCCCACCGATTTCCATTCATAGCCCTTCCTTTCTCTCCCCCCTAAAGCAATAGCAATCCTTTCTTTATAGTATTTACTTCCTTTATATCTTTAAAGTTTTATAAAATTGTTAAGCATCCCTAAACATGACCATTTAGTTTTACTTTCTGTGTATCATAAATGTATGTGCCTGCTTCTTTTTTTTCACTTGGTTATGCCTATGAGGTCATTCATTTTTGTTGCAAGAAGTTGTAGTTGGAGCCACTACAAATAATGCTGCTAATAAAGTCCTTGTAGATATCTCCAGGTGTGCAAGTGCAAACTTTTTAGGGTGTCTGCTTGGACTAGAATTGCTGGGCTATAGGATATGCTTATATAACTTCCTTAAAGAATACCATATTATTTTCCAAAGTGGTCATTCAAATTGACACTCCCACCACAGATGGATGGTAGTTCCAGTTGCTCCACATCCTTGCCAAAACATCATATTGTTAGACTTCTTAATTTCTATCAATCTTGTGGATGCATAATTGCATCAATATTGTGATTTTCATTTTATACCCTTAATTTCTAATAAGGCTGTGTGCTCTTACATGTGTTGATAGCCTATTTGAATTTTGTCTTGTGAAGCGCTTGTTCAAATCTTTACCTATTTCTACAGTGAGTCATCTGACTTTTTCTTGATTCATAAAAGCTTGTTGTTTATTCTGGCTATATATATGCCTTTGTCAGTTATAGGCTGCAAATATCCTCTTCTACTTGTTAATCTTGATTATTTGATCAAGAATAATTTTAAAAATCAGAATGTTTATTTTGAGATAATTGTAGATTCACATGCAATTGTAAAAAATAAGACAGACAGATCCCAGGTACCCTTTACCCAGTTTGTCTCATTGTTAATGTCTTGCAAAACTTCAGTGCAATATCAAAAAGGATATTGACATTGACATTGGCATTGAGACACTCAAGATACAGAACAAAAGCAGAAGAATCCCTAATATTTCCCTTTTATAGTCACTTCTACTTCCCTTTGACACCCCCCTAGTCCCTAACCTCTAGAGACCACTTATCTGTTTACCATTTATAAAACTGTGGAAGTTCAAGAATGTTATATGAAGGAAATCATACAGTATGTAATCTTTTAAAAAATTTCCAGTCTAATTTTTGGGAGATTCATCTAGGTTTATTTATTGGGTGGTGTGGATGTATCATGGTTTGATTAACCATTCACTCACTCATATAAAAGACATTTGGCTATTGTTCCTTCCCCCACTCCCAGTTTTGAGCTATTATTAATAAACCTGCTATAAACATTCATGTACAAGTTTTTTGTGAACATGAGATTCATATCTTTGGGATGAATGCCAAGGAGTAAAATTGCTGGATCATATGGTAGTTGCATGCTTACATTTTTAAGAGACTGCCAACTTGTTTTCCAAGATAGCTGTACCATTTTGCATTCCACTAACAATGTAGAAGTGACCCAGTTTCTCCACATCCTCACAAGCATTTGGTGTTGTCACTAGTTTTTAAGTTTTAGCCATCTGACAGGTGTGTAGTGGTATCTTGTAGCTTTAATTTTCATTTCCCGATGGCTAATGATGTTGGACATCTTTCCACTTATTTATATGGCATCTATATTCCCATCTACATATTCTCTTTGGCTATCTATTTTTTGGCCATTTCTAATTGGATTTTTGGTTTTGTTTTGTTTTACAAAAACATTGTTGAATTTTGACAGTTCTTTACTTTAGATCCTAGTCCTTAGGCAGATAGATAGTTTGAAAATATTTTCTCCCAGTCTATAGCTTGTCTTTTAATCCCTTCTACATGGATTTTACAGAGGAAGTTTTAAATTTTAATGAAGTCCAAATTTTTCACTTTTTCAGACAATGGGTCATGCTGTTGGTGTAAATCCAAGAACACTTAGCCTGGCACTAGATACCACAGATTTCGATGTCGGTATCAAGTTGACAAATTTTCCTTCTATTCCTATTTTTGTGAAAGTTTTGTTATAAATGGGTATTGAATTTTGTTGAGTGCTTTTACATCGGGTTGTATAATCATGTGATTTTGTTCCTTTTTTAGCCTGTTAACATGGTAGAGTACATTGACTGAAAACAACCAGCCTTGCATTCCTGGAATAAAGCCCACATGGTTTAGTATACAAAGTTTTTTATATCGCTTGAAACAGTATTTGCTATTGTGTTTTAAAGCATTTTGCATCTATATTCATGAGAGACACTGGTCAATGGTTTTATTTTTGGTTTTGGTATCAGGGTGACACTAATGTCATAAAATGAATTGGGAAGTGTTCCCTCCTCTTCTATTAATGGAAGAGTTTGTGAGGGACTGGTGTTAATTCACCTTTAAACATTATAATTCATTAGCTATCTGGGACTGGAGTTTTCTTTGTGAGTAGTTTTTAAATTATCAATCAATATCTACTTGCTATAGGTGTATTCAGCTTTTCCTGTTTCTTCTTAAGTCAGTGTCAGTAGTTTGCATCTTTGTAGGAATTTGTCCATTTTATTTAGGTTTTCTAATTTGTTGGTGTACAATTGTTTATAGCATTCTATGATCATCCATTTTATTTCTGTACAGTTGGTAGATTACCTCCCTTTCATTCTTAAGCTCAGTAATTTGAGTATTTTTTTGTCAGTCTAGATAAAAGTTTGTCAATATTATAGATTTTTTCCAATAACTAGTTTTGGTTTCATTGATTTTATATTTATTTTCTATTATACTTATTTCTACCTTAATCTTTAAAAAAATATATTTTATTGATTTTTTTTTTACAGGGAGAAAGGGAGAAGGAGAGTTAGAAACATTGATTAGCTGCCTCCTGCACAACCCCTACTGGGGATATGCCCACAACCAAGTTACATGCCCTTGACTGGAATCGAACCCAGGACCCTTCAGTCCATAGGCTGAGGCTCTATCCACTGAGCCAAACCAGTCACAGCCACCTTAATCTTATTATTTCCTTTCTTCTTTCTTGCTTTGGGCTTATTTTTTTTCTAGTTTTCTATGGTGGAAGTTTAGATAATGAATTTGAGAGCTTTCTTATTTTTTAATATTGCTGTTTACAGGTATAATTTTTTTCTTAGCACTGCTTTTGCTGTGTAAGTTTTGGTGTGTTGTTTTTATTTTCATTCATCTCAAATTTTCTCATTTCCCATGTGATTTCTTCCTTGACCTATTGGTTATTTGGGAGTGTATTAATTTATTCATATTTCTGAAATTCTCAAATGTATTTCTGTTAGTATTATCTAATTTTATTCTATTCTGGTAAGAGAACATGCTTCCTATGATATTAGACCTTTAGAATTTATTGAGGCTTATTTTATGGCCTAACATATGGTCTATCCTAGAGAATGTTTCATATGCTGTTGTTGGGTAGAGTGTACTGTAGATGTATATCTAGTTGTTTTATAGTGTTGTTCAATTCTTTTATATCATTATTGATCTTCTGCTAGCTTTCTAAGATTGGAAGTGGGATTTTGGAAGTTTCCAACTTTTGTTTGTTAAACTGTCTCTTTCTCCCTTCAATTTTATCACTTTTTGTTTTATTTTTGAGCTATAATGCCATTTTTCAGATCTGAATATACAAGGACAACTTTTAAAGTCTCACCATTAAGTATAGCATTTGCAGGTCTTTGTAGCCGCTCTTTATACAGAAGGAAACTTCTCTCATCCAGTCGCCATGGAAGTTTGCAGTCTGACTTTGTATTTCTCCCTGAAGAGGTGGGGTCTCTTTCTTCACCTCCTAGACTCTGGCTGTCCTTGGGACTCACTAACAGAATACGGTGGAATATGGTGCAAGTAACACTGTATGAGTTCCAAAGCCCAAGGCTTAGAAAAGAAGCTTTGTAACATCTTCCCTTGTTATGTTAGAGCCCCGAGACCACCTTGGTATAAAGAAACCCAGGATGAAAGACCATGTAGAGAAAGAGCATCCACCACTTTTGCCATATACTGTCCATTAGGAGTAAGTCACTAAATCCAGCCCACACCCAAGTGTAAGTACTGTTTCCCTTCCCATTGGCCTTACCCTACAGCAGTGGTTCTCAACCTTTCTAATGCCACGGCCCTTTAATACAGTTCCTCGTGTGGTGTCCCCAATCATAAAATTATTTTTGTTACTACTTCATAACTGTAATTTTGCTACTGTTATGAATCGTAATGTAAATATCTGTGTTTTCCGATTGTCTTAGGGGACCCTGCTAGTGGTTCTCAACCTGTGGGTCTCTCTTTCCCCTTCTTTTATCTCTAAAAATCAAGAAAAAATGTTCTCAGGTGAAGATTAAACAAAAAGCAAAGTGACATTTAGACACATCACTTAACTAAGTGAGATGATACTCAGGTGTCAATCTAGTATCATTGGCCAGTGGAAATATTTCCTCCTCCCTTACCTGATGAGGCTGGTCTTCATTTTACAAAGCAGTTTTGGGAAAAATATTTTTTAAATCTAAAACCAGGTTCTTCTGTTGCAAGCTTCCAGAGATATAAAAAAGGAGAGTTAATTTAATTTCTTCCACATGGCCAACTCTACCATCTGACATTCACGCCTTATATTAAATCAGCGTTAGGATTTAAGTTTGCTTTTAAAAGAGGTCATGTGCTGCTTAATCAGTAATTAAGACCACAGATTTCTCTAGAGAGGGACCAGATTATGAAGCCTAGATAAATGAGTTTTCTCTTATACAAGCCTATAATTCCTTATCCACAATTTGAAATTTTTAAAAAATGTCCAAAAGTTTGTTTCTTTCTATGGCATTGGTTTCTACTGTATATCAAATGACAAGAAAGGGAATGTTACCAGGGGCTTCTTCTTCCCCTCACTGCTCACTGCTCACTGCTCACTGCTCACTGCTCACTGCTCACTGCTGGTCCTCTGAGGCCAGAGTCCAAGTGCTGCTTGGACCCAGCAGAGCCACACCAGAGACCAGATGTGAGGCTGTCTGGCTGTAACATCTGTCACTGATTGCCAGGGCTGTTTGGAATGACTTTGCCTACTTTGATGGGAGTGGAGGCTCTCCTCTTTGGTTTCCCCCAAAGAGGAAACCCATTCCTTTTCAAAGCTGTACAAGGTTACAGAGGCTTAGCCTTGATTTTGCACTACTGTTTCAAAACCGCTTTATGGATGCCAGCACATGGCCTTCTGATGGTTTCCCTGATGCAGTCGGTGCTTGCAAGTGGAAGGATAGATGCCCCTGTGCAATCTGAAAGGTAAGTAGGCTGGAAGGTCGGTGGGTAAGGGCTCTTTGAAATACCCAACCTATCTTTCCTCCTATCTCAAACACCATCCTCATTCCTGCTAGGGCTGATGGGAGGCCAGGCCCCAGAGGTAGGAGGCTGATGCTCAAATCTCCTAATGAAGCTTGACAGCAGCAGGATTAAAAGCATAAATGCAACACCCAGAAAGCAACACAGAAAAGCAAATGCACCCTTTCTATGCCCATTCTCCTGCTATTGGTGCTTTCTTTTAGAGAGAGAGAGCTGAACCATAAGATGAATCTTTTCATAGAAACAGAAGTTTAAAAAAATAATAGTGATGAAAGAGCTTTGGATAGTGAGTGGGAAAGGAGGGCAGAAGGAAAGTTTTCTGTGAGGTTGCCAAGGGCCAGGAGCTGGGATGGTCTGCAGAACAAATTCCTTTTGGGAAGCAGAGATCAGTGTGCAAAGGACAAAATGACAGCTGCGGAAATACTACCATGCTGGTGAGATTCATTTGTCAAACCAGGCCAACTCTGAAGGCAACTACTGACTTCACTCAGGACACTGTGAGGACTATTAGAGGCAAGTACAAGCTTTCTCAGACTGGCCCAGCCTCATGCCTTTTCCTCCCCCGACATCTCAGCACAGGGCCTCCGGCTCCACATTTCCACTCTGGCATGAAATTGTTGCCTTGCCCTGTTACTGCACTGTTTCATCTGGTTATCCCTTGCCTCCCCCAGGGAAATTCTAAGACCCTTGAGGGTAAAGCAATGCATTAAAACTAACTCAAAAATATTTACAGAATGTCTGTCTATATTCTATATTCAACTGAAAGGAATTCAAAGAAGTTTAAAGGTGCTTGCAGTCACAGTTGGAAGAATAAGATGCACACAATACAACCACATGTCAGTGCAAGGCAATGGGTGGTTGAAGCCACAGATGCATGGGATGATATAATGAACATACACTGTATTGCTTTGGGAAAAGGAGGCTGTGCTAGAGAGACAACAAGGGAGGGCTTTTAAGAAGCAACAACTCTAAGGGAAGAAGCTTCAGGGTGCTGCCTTTCAGCTGGCAGGAGAAGAACAGAGGGTCTATGCCGACTGTCAGCCATGAAGATGAGAATGTTCTCTTCCCAGAACAGCAGCCAATGCAAACAGATGCATTTACTGAGAACGCTGGAAGTACGTCAGTGATTCTTCAACAGGACTTGGTGCACAGATGCCCAGGTTTGGAAACATGTGGACCTGCTGCCTGGGAAGTGAGTCGTGTCCTGCAGAAGAGCACTGCAGTGACTTAAGGAGGAAGATCGTCAGCCCACTTTCCCTTCTGCAAGTTGCTTTGTCTTTTTATCCCTGTGGATAGTCTGAGGCCATTTAAGTGATGAACACTAGGAAAGGGTGTCTTATTTGGCAGACATTTAGCAAACAAAAGACCAAATAAACGACAAATGTGCCGACACCACCCCTCTGGATTTGTCTGGGAAATATGGAAATGCCAGAAAACCTGTCTAGAGACAACAAATTCTCTGGATGCTCTCACATCTGCCCTATGACCAAGCTGACTGTCTACAGAGCAGCAGAGAAAAAATGAGAAAGATCACTTACTGTCTGAGATTTGCACTTCGCAGCACCTCCCAATGCATGATTTCAAGCTGAAATGAGCTGTCATCTAAGTGCATCCCATCAGCACCAAATGCACTCTGACAGGCCACTTAACACGCAAAGCCCTTCCATTACAGTTTCTCAAAGAGCAGCTTTGGGCCAGCAGTGGCCAGAGATACACCATGATTCACAACGCCAGGTACATGTGAGTCACTGTACATTCCCAGGACTCAACTAAGACAATCATAGATGGAAAACATTTTAAGGAAAAAATGAACTTGGATTAGACATAGAAAGAACTAGGGGGGATAGGAAATACAATACTAAGAACTATATGCCACTCTGTGCCAGGCACTGGGCTCAGCCCTTTATATGCACTCCTTCATTTGGCCTGCACAACAGTCCTCCTACTGCCCCATCTCTCTGCCCACGCACAGCAGATCTTAGAGTGAGTATCTAACATGGTCTCCACTGTAACAGACTAACACTGTCTCACTTTTTATTCATTCTTTTGCCCATTATAATCCAGTTCCTTTCCCTACCGTCCACTGTCAAGGTCACCAACCATCTTCAGGTTGGGAAACCTTACACATACCACTGCATCTCACTCCCTACTTAACCGTTTGGTAACATTTACCAGGGCTGACCATGATCTCCTTGAGAATTTCAAAGGCTGGTCCTTCTCAGGCTACTTTATTTTTCTCTCGGGATTTATCAATAACTAAAGCTCTTTCGTGTCTCTCCAGACTACAATGTCAGCTCACTGAGGACAGGGCTCTGTTTGTTCGCTGCTCTGTCCACCAGATCTAGACTAGTACTTGGCATCACTGCCCCTGGGACAAACACTGGAGGATTAAGGGAAATGGATGGGAGGGATATTTTTTTCTGTAGATACTTTTGAGTCTTCTAAGTTTTACACAATATGTATGTGAGTAGCTATAAAAAAATAACAATTGCACAAAATTTCCCAAACATTGGATTTTATACTATGGGTAGTTAAGGAATCTTGAGAAGTCCTTCATTCCTCTCCCCTAACTTCTACGGGGCCATACCAACTGCCCTACATATTGTTTTAGAGGAAGGGGAAAGAACACAGACGGGAAACGATTTTTGTTATGATATCTTGATAGTTCATTTTGATTTTCTTGTCATTTCACTCAAATCCTGCTATATTAGCAGTTATTTTTGTTAGATATTACTGGTAGCCATTCATGAATCTGAGAAAACATTATACTTGGGAAAGACTAACATTCTTCACCAACCCCATAATCCCGGGAACGTTGGCAGTGGGATTCCTTGGATGTTGACTGTCCTCGGAAACTGGGAGCCAATTCAGGTTTTATTAAATTTGGCCCAGGTCTCTGGCCACAGATGCAAACTTCTCAGCTATAATTAAGCAGACGATAACTTTGCAGGGAAGAAAGGTGATTCGTGAGCCCAAGATAGATTCAAGATGGTGTATGCCCCTCTCTCTGCCAAAATGTCAGACATGGGCTCTGTGGGTCTGGACCACATCGTGAGAGTCCCCACCAAGGTGTGGGGGTCATAATCATAAAAACAGATGAAGGCACTCTGCAGGGTTCTTGCCATGAGTCATTCTTCTTTCTTCGGGACCCAATTTGTTTGGAACAATCCTCGAGAGTTTGTGTTCTAATACTTGCCAAGAATGAGGTTGTGAGCCACAGGCTTACCTATACAATGCCATTCAGTGATGGAGATTTCTGGTTTTCACTAGAATTCACATTTACTCTTAAATAAATTAATCCTTATGCCAATTCTTTTTATTCCAAAGGCATTGCAAGTATTACTACAGAAGCTACTATTCCAAATCTCACTAGGGAAAATTGCTCATTCCTAAAGATCTAGGGGTTCAGACATAAATTGCCCTAGAGGAAAACAAAGGTCACTTGAGTACCTCTAACATGCCTGCATTGAAATTTGGAAAAGAAGGATCAGTGACTGATATATTCTGTAAATACTCTTCATGAAACATGAGGGGTAGGACACAAATCATTGCTAAATCCAAGATCATAAAGATTTATGCCTATATTTTCCTTTAAGAGTTTTACAGTTGCAATTCTTAAATTAGGTCTTTGATTCATTTTCTGTTCATTTGTATATGATGCAAGGTAGGGTCCAACTTAATTCTTTTTCATTTGTCCCAGCACCATTTGTTGAAAAGACAATCTTTTTCCCAAGGGTTGTAATCCTTGGCACCCCTGCCAAAAGTCAATTGACCACAGATATACGGCTTTACTACCTATCAATTCTGCCCATTGATTTACATGTCTATACTTATGTAAGTACCCACAGTTTTGATTACTGTAGTTTTATAGTAAGTTTTGAAATCTGAAAGTATAAATCCTTTAACTTGGTTCTCTTCCCCGCACCCCCCACTCAAGGTTGTTTTGGTTCTTCTGAGTCCCCTGAATTAATATATTTAAATTTTAGGACCAGCTTATCAATTTCTACAGAAAACCAGGTGGGATTTTGATAAGGGTTGTATTGATCAGTTTAGAAATATTGACTTCTTAGCTATATTTAAGTTTTCCAATATGTAAACATGGACTGTCTTTTCATTTATTTAGGTTTTCTTTCTTTCAGTAACATTTTGTAGTTTTAGTGTATAGGTCTTGGACTTCTGTTGAATTTATTCCTACGTGTTTTATTCTTTTTAATGCTATTGTAAATTGAATTATTTTCTTAATTTCATTTTCAGATTGTTCACTGCTAGTGTAAAGGAAAACAATTGATTTTTGTATATGGATCTTATATCTGAAACCTTGAATTTGTTTCTTAGCTCTAATAGGTTTTGTGTGTGTTTATTAGGGTTTTCATTTATATGAGATCATGTTATATACAAATTCTTCCTCTTTTCTAATCTGAATGCCTTTTATTTGTTTTAGTTATCTGATTGTCCAAACTTGAACCTCCAGTATAATGTTGAATAGAAGTCACACAACTACACATATTGTCTTGTTCCTGATCTTTTGGGGGAAGCTTTTGGTTTTTCACCATTATGTACAATGTTACCAGTGGGTTTTCTTCAAGGCCCTTAATCAGTTCCCTTCTATTCCTAATTTGTTGAGTGTTTTAATAATAAAAGGGTGTTGGGTTATGGCAAATGCTTTCCTGTATCTATCGAGATAATCATATGGTTTCTGTATGTATTTTTAGTTAATGTTTCAGTGGTTGCTATAGGGATTACAATTAACATCCTAAATCAGCGGTCGCCAACCTTTCAGACCTCACAGACCGCTAATGGTCCACGGACCACTGGTTGGTGACCGCTGTCCTAAATTATAGCAAATACTTCAGATTAATACCAACTTTCAATTCAATTTCAATAGTGTGATGGTTAATTTTATGTAAAAACTTGACTGGGTCATGTTTTTTGGTATTTGGTCAAACATTATTCTGGGTGGGTATCTCTTTAAGGTTTTTTTTTTATTTTATGAGATTAACAGTCATGGATTGAATAAAGCAGACTACCCTCCCAGGTGTAGGTAGACCTCATGTGATCAGTAGAAAGCCTGAACTGAACAAAAGGAGTGATTATTTCTTGAGTAATAGGGAATTCTCCTGCTTGCCAGTCTTTAAGCTGGAATACTGGCTTTTTCTTACCTTCAGGCTGGAGCTGAAACACTGGCTCTTCCTAGGTTGTGAGCCTGCTGGCCTTCGGACATGAGCTATCCCATTGGCTCTCCTGGGTCTTCAGCTTGTTGACTAACCCTGCAGATCTTGGGATCTGTCAGACTCCATGATCACATAAACCAACTCAGAATGAATGAATGAATGAATGAATGAATATCCTACTGGTTCTGTTTCTCCTATATGGTACCATTTCCCTCCTTCTTCATGTTACTGTTTTCATACAAATTACATTTTTATACATTACATATCCATCAACACAAATTTATAATTACCTTATACATTTGTATTTTAAATAAGGAGAAAAACAGTTAAAACAAAATATATATATTTTACAATCTTATGTATTATCTATGTAGTTACCATTACTGGTGCTCTATTTCTTTGTGTGGATTTGAGTTACTGTCTAATGTCATTTCAGCACGAAAGGGCTCATTACATTATTTCTTACAGAGCAAGTCTGCTAATAACCAATTCAGTTTTTAATTTATTTTGGAATGCTATAATTTCTCACTCATTTTCAAAAGATATTTTTCTGGATATAGAATTTTTATTGACAGTCTTTTTCTTTCAGCATTTGAGTAGCTCATCTCATTGCCTTTTGGTCCCAATAGTGTCTAATGAGTAACAAGCTGTTTGAGGATTCTTTGTATGTGATGAATTACTTCTCTCTTGTTGCTTTTAATATTATTTATCTTTGGATAGCTTGATTTTGATGTGTCTAGGTGTGGATGTGTTTGAGCTTATTTGATTGGAGTCCATTTGGTTTTTATTTTGTATCAAATTTGGGACGTTTTGGGCCATTATTTCTACAAATATTTCTCTTATAGTCCTCAAGTTAAAAATGTGTCCTTTGACACATTGGTCTTAGTAGTGTTTTTGTGAATTTGACTCCAAAGGCAAGTTAAACAAAAGTAAATAAACAAATGGGACTACATCAAAAAGTTTTATACAGCAAAGGAAACCATCAACAAAACAAAAAGGCAATCAACTGAATGGGAAAATATGTTTGCATAAGATATTTCCAATAAGAGGTCTAGTAACCAAAATATATAAAGAACTTATACAACTCAACAACAGAAAACAAACAGCACAATTAAAAAATTGTCAGAGGATCAGAACAGAAATTTTTCCATTGAAGGCATATAGAGGGCAAACAGGCACATGAAAAGATGTTCAATATTACTAATTATTAGGGAAATGAAATAAATACCACAATAAGTTATCACCTCACACCTGTTAGAATGGCTAATATACAAAAATAAAAAATAACAAGTGCTAGAGCAGATGTGGAGAAAAGGGAACCATCATACACTGTTGGTGGGATTGTAAAGTGGAACAATCACTATGAAAAACAGTATGGAGATTCCTCCAAAGATTTAGAGCTACTATATTATCCAGTAATTCCTCTCTGGGTATTAATTCAGAGAGTGTGATGACACTAAATTGGAAAGCTCTGTGTGCCCCTATATTCTTTGCAGCATTATTTATTATAGTCAAAATACAGAAACAACCTAAGTGTTTATCGACAGATCAATGAATAGAGAAGATGAGGTAATAATACAAGGGAATGCTACTCAGCCATAAAAAAGATGGAACATTGTTATTTGTGGCAACATGGATAGATCTTAAGGGTGTTATATTAAGTAGAATAAGTCAAATGGGAAAGGACAAAAACCATAAGGTTCCACTCATGGAATACTATAAAATAAAAAAGTAACAAATGTACAAACAAAAAACTTAAACTATGGATACAGGGCAGGGGAACCTTGTCATGGCGTACAGTGAACAAAAGTCAGAGGGAAAGAGCTGAAAATAAACATCAGAGAATGCTGAGGATGAATACGGCTCCCTCCCAGTTTTGCTGGGACAATCCTGCTTTATAAGATCTTCCAGGGATAGGATTTCCCTGCAGAACGCAGGTTGTCACCAAAGGTGTCCTGAGACATCTGGTCATTTTCCAAAGAAAAAAAGAACAAATTCTGGCTCCTGGCATTACTGGCAGCTAGTTTATCCCCAGAGCTGCTTTTATCCCCTCGATGCCTGGTCAGCTGCAACAGGCCTTGTCTTCTCTAAGTAAAGGATGAGCATTTTTTTTTTTTTACCATGGAAACAGGAAGCTACACAGCCTGCGTCAAATAGGCCCAAAGTAAATGTTCATTGAATTAGAAGATGACAGCCCTCTCATTTAGCCACTAGCACATGTCAAGGTGCATCCAGAGTGATGGGGGTGGTGGTGGGGGGCTAGGGAGGAAGACGAGAAAGGCATCTGCCGCCAAAGATACTTCTCTCTCCCTCTCTGTTTCTGCATTTTAGCCATGTTTCGACGACAAACCTGTAAACTGCCCTAGATTTTTTTTTTTTTTTACTTAGCAATTGCCTATGAAGGTGGTAATGTCGCAAATCAATAATTCAGGAACATAGTAGTGTGGAAATAAGGTGAGTTGAAAATTTATACAAGGCTCTTGAGTAAACATTATCATCTCAGGAGTAACATATTTGGTTTTATTCCCCCTCCTAAGACATTGTGGAGGGAAATGACTTTCAGCAGCAAATCTGCTCCTCTGTGCCCGTGTGTACACGCACACATTCTTCCTCTCCCGTTCCATCTTCCTGTTGGCGTCATTCGAGACTGACGCCAACAGGCTTCCTGCGCCTGCTTTAATCTATCTCTGCTGAGCATCTGCACTGGGGTCACAGGGAGGTTAGAGCAGATGTTCTTCTCTCTGCCCCTGCTTAATATTCACTTTGTTTTTCTCTTGGGGTTTACCAGAGCGGGGAGATACAAGATACAAAGGGGAGTTGGAAGCTGGGAGACGACAAGATACAAAGGAAACTGGGAGCTGTAGTGCTTTCTTTGGAAACGGGCAAATGTGACTAGAGGGGTCCAGTTAAATTCCCTTTCACTGTACCAGGCAGGCAGGAACCTCACCCTCACTGTAAGGTCTTTCTAGGTAGAAATGATCTTGTTTATTCTCATACTAGAGGCATGGTGCACGGAATTCATGCATGTGTGTGTGGGGGGGTGTCCCTCAGCCAAGCCTACACCCTCTCTATTCTGGGACCCCTTGAGGGAAGTCGGACATGCCTCTCACAATCCAGGACTGCTGGCTCCAAACTGCTTTTCTGCCTGCCTTCCTGATTGCCCCTAACCACTTCTGCCTGCCAGCCTGATCACCCTCTAACCACTCCCCGGCTAGCCTGATTGATGCCTAATTGCTCCCTTGCCAGCCTGTTTGCCCCTAACTGCCCTCCCCTGCAGGCCTGGTCCCCTCCCAACTGCTCTCCCCTGCAGGCCTGGGTCCCCACCAAATGCCCTTCCCTGCAGGCCCAGTTGCCCCCAACTTCCCTCCTCTGCTGACCTGATCACCCCTAACTTCCCTCCTCTGCAGACTTGGTCCCTCCCAACTGTCTTCCCTTGCTGGCCATCCTGTGGTGGCCATCTTGTGTCCACATGGGGGCAGGATCTTTGACCACATGGGGGCAGCCATCTTGTGTGTTAGAGTGATGGTCAATCTACATATTACTTTTTTATTAGGTATGATCCTTGGAGTTTTGCATAGAGCCTGGCATACAGAAAGTAAGTTTTATGTTAGGAGGTAATGCTGAGAGTCTGGGGACATGGTAATTGCCTGGGCAGAGAGGTATTGTCCATCCCGTGCCTCGACCCAGAATGTTTCAGCAGAAGGACAGTAACAACTGGAAGGTAAGTGCACTCCCCACTATGGCCAATATCTCCTCTCCAGATTAGACTCTCTAAGGTCCTTCAAATATTTGTCATAAGGCAAGCTGAAATCGAGGGGGATATAATGCAGTGGGAAGGAGCATAGGCTTTTGAAATCACTCATTCATTTAACAACTAGTTGTGTACCTACGTGTTACTGTTTTAGTTTGTTAGGATGCAATCATGAACAAAATGGACACAACACATGCCTTGTGAAAATTATAATGTGGTTGTTGGAGACACAGTAAACAGTTACACTGTATCTTAAAAGTAGCTGCTATGGGAAAAAGTAGAGGAGAGTAAGAGGGATCAGGATGAGTGGTGATTTCCAAAACGACAGCTCTGGGAAGATGCAGATACTGGAGGGAGAACAGCCAAGGCAAAGCCCAGAGGTGGGAGCTGCCTGCTTGGATTCCAGGAAAGCAAGGTTGGTGTGGGCAGTGAAGAGAGTAAGGAAAAGATCGGGGGAGGTGAGGTCAGATAGATAATGGGGGGGCACATATCATGTAGGGCCTGTAGGTAGGGCTGGCAGATTTAGCAAATATGAATTCCCAGTTAAATGTGAATTTCAGATAATGAATACTTTAAAAGTATAACTATGCCCCGAATATTGCATGAGAGATACTAAAAAAACTATTTGCTGTTTATTTGAAATCCAAATTTAACTGGCCATCTTGCATTTTATCTGGCAACACCACGTGAAGACCATTGAGGAGCTCTGAGTAAAACGGGAGTCCTTGGAGGGTCTGAGCAGAGGAGGGATTCCTGGGGTGCCTTGTGGAAAAGAGGGAAAGAGCAATGTAAGAGGCACGGGCAGCAGATGCTGGTGTTGATTCAGGTCAGATGGCAGGAGTACAGGTGGAGAGAAGGGGCCAGATTCCAGATACATTTTTTAAAAATACATTTTTATTGATTTCAGAGGGGAAGGAAGAGGGATAGAGAGAAAAAAACATCAATGATAAGAGAGAATCATTGATTGGCTGCCTCCTGAACACCCCCTTCTGGGGATCAAGCCTACAACCCAGGCATGTGCCCTTGCCTGGAATGGAACCTGGGACCCTTCAGTCCGCAGACCGATGCTCTATCCACTGAGCCAAACCGATTAGGGCTCCAGATACATTTTGAAGGTACAGCCAACAGGATATCCTCTCTAGGTGTGGAGTAGGAGAGAAAGGAAAGTCAGTGACAACTCTGAGGATTCTGGCTGTGTAGTTAAGATGGAGGAAGTTGCAATCAACTGGATTAGTGAAGATTGTAGGTGGTGTGACCTGATGCAGATGGAATGAAAATATTCAGCTCCGTGTTGAAACTGCTAAGTTTGACATAGGAATGAAGAGGTCAACTAAGCATTTTACTATGGAGTTCAGGAGAGAGGTCCCTGCTGGTGGTACAAATGGAATCTTCAGCAGATAGCAAATAAAGCCACGAGATTGGAGAAACTCGATAAATGAGACCTGCTGCCCTCCTGCACTAAGATGAGGAGCCGGAAAAGGAGATGCAAAGGACTGACCAACAAGTAGGAGGGAACCCGGAGAATGTGATGTCCCTGAAGGGGAGATATGTCAGGCTACTGATAGGTCAGGTGAGATGAGGACTGAGGCCTTACTCTTGGATTCAGCAATAGAAGGTCACTGGAGACCTTGATAGGAGTACTTTTCATAGAGTGGAGTTGCTGAAACTGGAATGTGTTACAGAGGAAAAAGAAAAAGCATAATAGGAGACAATTTAGGCAACTCCTTAAAAGAATCAGACATATTTAGTTCCTGCCACTTACCAGATGTGACTTTGGGTAAATTACTTAATTTTCTCAGCCTTAAGTTTCCCCTCTTATAAAAAAAGGAATAGCAATTGGGACACTGTGAGAATTAAATAAAATATGTAAAGGGTATGGCATATATTGTTAACAATATTATGACACAATATGAATTTGTCCTAGTGTGGGCAAGATACCTGCTACTTTATCTGTAAAATGGGAATAACAATAATACCCACCCCATGGTGTTGAAAGATTGAGATAATCTACATAGAGCACTTGGAACAAGCCACTTACAGCACATTATCTGAACTCAATAAAGCTGCTAATATCCAACCACTTCTCTCATAAATGCTAGTCTACCTCTTTTGTAAATGCACTGCTACCCAGAGGTGAGCAGGATCCTGAACTTATAATTTCCCATCTTAGATACTATCCTTGTGTTAGTGGATCTAAACTCATTCACTTTTGATGGCAGTGTCTCTGCTGCTTTGTGATACGTAAACCTGCACAAAAGTGACGGTTATCACAACTGACTCAAGATCTTTTTGTGTGAGAGAACCAATATGGCGGCATAGGTAAAACACCTATCTTGTCGTCATGCTCAGCAATTTTAATACTACAACTTAACGAAAGAACACACACCTTCCAGAATCACCAGAAAGCTGGCCGAGTGAAAATTCCACAAATAAAAGTGAAGATAAGACACTGTGACTCGGAGGAGAGGCAGCAGACAGCTTTGAGATTCGCGCGGAGAGAGGTTTGGAGCGTGCGCGAGCAGAGAGGGGGGGCAGCTGAAAATCGGCCAGTTTTCTCGAACGGGGAGAAAAAGACGTCCCACTGGACTGATTCTCCAGCTTTGGGCAAAGTCCAGGGAACCCACTATCATACCATCCTGGACAGTGGGAGGGTATGCTGAAGCTCGGGTGCTGCAGGGGTCTCCCGGCTTGTGGAGAAGGCAGCTTGCGCGAACAGCTCAGCTGCGTGACCGCGCAGAGAGCGCTCTGCAACTTGGTCTCTCATTCGGAACACCGTCAGACTGCTTTGTTTTACGACCCTGGGTGAGACATTGGGTGTGCAGAGTCATTTGGGGAGAGTCTGAATTCCCTGGCAGCCGGTGGAGCTCCACAGCGGCTCTCTCTCAGAGGTGCTGGCGGCCATTGACCCCGGCACAGAGTCCCTGGGGCCGCATAGGGCAGAGCTAACGCTATCTGCTTGGCCCGGAGACTCCGCCCATCCAACCTGAGCACAGCTGAGCTTCACAGACAATTGGCCTGGAGGTCAACCCCTCCAAGGGCTAACAACAATTAACCTGAGCTTAACTTCAGCAAGACTGTGTAACCCATATCCACCTCAGGTAACTGGGGAGGCTGAGGCACTGTCCCTAGTAGGAAGTCTACCACACAAAGCTAATCGACCAACTCAGGGAAGCAGCCACCATGCAGAGACGTGGAAAGAAATCAGATGTGAAAGAAATGGAGGAAAAAAAATGACTGGACATGGAATTCAAAACCACGGTTATAGGGTTTCTCAAGAGGCTCCAACAAAAGGTCAAGGCCTATAAGGAAATTAGTGAGACCGAAAAGGAAATGATCAAGACCAACGTGGAAATGAATGAGTCCTACAAGGAAATGAAGGAGACCCTCAAGGATATAAAGGAGACTCTCAAGGATATGAAAAAGGACCAACCAGAAATTAAGCATACACTGACTGAAATAAAAAATATTATACAAAGACCTAAAAGTGCTCTGGAGCACCCCAAGAACCAAGTTCAAGATGTGAAATACAAAGAGGGAAAATCCACTCAGCTGAAAAAGCAAGAAACCAAAAGAATCCAAAAAATTGAAGATAGTGTAAGGGGCCTCTGGGACAACCTCAAGCATACCAACATCCGAATTATAGGAGTGCCAGAAAAGGAGAGAGAGCAAGACAATGAAAACCTATTTGAAGAAATAGTGACCGAAAACTTCCCACACCTGGTGAAAGAAATTGACTTAGGAGTCCAAGAAGCACACCGAACCCCAATATATAGGAACCCTAAGAGGACC
Source organism: Antrozous pallidus (assembly GCA_027563665.1). Classification (NCBI taxonomy): domain Eukaryota; kingdom Metazoa; phylum Chordata; class Mammalia; order Chiroptera; family Vespertilionidae; genus Antrozous; species Antrozous pallidus. The sequence continues at coordinate 23,159,761 of CM050527.1, read as the reverse complement.
ACACCAAGGCACTTCATAATTAAAAAGCCAAGAGCAAAAGACAAAGAGAGAATATTAAAAGCAGCAAGAGAGAAACAGTTGGTTACCTACAAGGGAGCACCCATACGATTGTCAGCAGATTTCTCAACAGAAACGATGCAGGCCAGACGGGAGTGGCAAGAAATTTTCAAAGTGATGAACAGCAAGACTCTACAACCAAGATTACTCTATCCAGCAAAGCTATCATTCAGAATTGAAGGCCAGATAAAGTGCTTCGCAGATAAGAAAAAGCTAAAGGAGTTCATCACCACCAAACCAATATTATATGAAATGCTGAAAGATATTCTTTAAGAAGAGGAAGAAGAAAAAGATAAAAGTGTAAATTAGGAACAACAAATACACATCTATCAACAAATGAATCTAAAAATCAGGTGAATTAATAAGCTGATGAACAGGATATACTGGTGAATGTAACAGAATCACGGACATAGGGAATGGACTGACAACTTTTGGGGAGAAAGGGGGTGTGGGAAGTGCAGCAAAAGGCTGGACAAAAATCATGCAACAATGGGAGAGGACAGTGGAGGGGGGTGAGGGCGGAGGGTGGGATGGGTAGCAGGTGGAGGAGAACTATAGGGGGGAAAAAAAGGGAACAATGTAATTAATAAACTGAACAATAAAGATAAAAAAAGATCTTTTTGTGAGCTAAGCCCACTCTCTGAACCACAGAAGTTGCTTGTATTCACGTGAAAGCGAGTCACAAAGGTTATTAGTTGTTTTCTATCTTCCCAGAGAACCCAGAAAGCATATCAGGTTTATTGACTTCAGGGTGCAGAGTTATTGCAGGCATTCTTAATCATTTTTGAGAATCTGAGGAGGCTAAGAACTTTCCTCTAGGAAATATACAATCATCCATAATTTAACAGCCAGAGGAAAAAAAATCCTTCTAAAGACTCAAAATGTGTTTAAATTGTAAAAATTTTGCATTTCTCCACAACAGAAACTTATAAAGGCGGTAAAAAACATATCTACTTGGAAAGTCCAAAAGAAAGATGGAAAGGCGACTCTTCCCCCTTTGAACCTCTTCAGTGGAGCTAGAGAGAATTAGACGCTGTAGCTTCTGAGTAAGAGGAGGGGCTGATGGGTGTTTCCCCACCACCTTATGTAATAATGACAGACAGATAGACAGTGTTAAAGTCAAAGTTTTGTAAACACAGAAAGCTCTGTGGCAGCTTCCAGCAGGGTTAAATTAGGAGAAACTTTAAATTACTCTAAGACCCTTACTTCCCAAAGCATTCACTAATGTCACACTTGTTTTTTCAAGTAAAGAGAGGTTAGATGAAGTGAGTTCCAAGTTCCATTTTCAACTCTGAAATGACAGGCCACGGAACCAAATATTTCAAGGAAAGGAATTTTATTTTAACACAGGGCTTGGCACCAGAATTCCTGTCCTAGAGCGCCACCTAGCAGTGAGGAGAGAGCAAAATCGAATCTCCAAAGAAAAGCTGTTTCATTTGACTTTTAGAACAAAACAAATTTTTAAAAATAAAAGATGACAAATTAAAAGATGCCAATTTGGTAAATCAAACTTTTCAAAAGGAGGGCGAGAGGCTGATTGTTGAGAACCTGCAAATGTCAAACTACTTTTTTTTCTTTAATACTTCCTTTCACAAACCAAAATAAAAAAGTAATCAAATATGGTTTGTGCAGAAGAATAACCCAGACAAAATATTTCCAGCCTTCCTACTCAGTTCTTATCTGGAGGGCACGCTCTTTAATTCTAAACACAAAGTTTAAATGGGGTGTTGTTTTTTTTCGTGATTATTCTTCCCAACACAGTCTTCTGTTTTACATCCAGAACATAGCAACGTAAAAAAGAGATCAAGGTTTTAATGGACCTTATTTATATCTTATTCTTTGTCCTGTTCACTTACTCACTCACTCAATAAGACTAACTGAAATTCTACTACGTGCCAGAGAAGTCTTGAAGGTGGCTTGGCCTACATTAATGGCAGCAGTTCTGCAGGAAAACAGGGGGGCTGATGAGGTCCTCAGGAGGTAGAATCTGGTTTGAATGTGGCAATGAAGGGCAGGGAGCAAGTGGTCAAGGGTGATTCTACTCCTGCGTTTATATCTGAGGCAACCAGGGGATGTTGGCAGGGAATACAGGGGTAGAGGTGGGACAGAGGAGGAAGAAAATTTTCATCACTTTTTTCTGTTCAAAAAAATGTAAAGAGGGTTTCAGGAGTCAGACTCCTAAAATTAGGGAACAATGTGTATGAATGTGTGCTTTCTGGGGAGACAGTCCTCAGTGTTTGATATTTATTTAAAATAAAGTTAATGACCCCACAAAAGGTTAGGGATCACTCCCCCATAGCATATCGAACTTGGAAATTCTTAAATGTTAAATTCGTGACAAACAGAGGGCTCTACCAAGTTGCTCAAGCACATGGTCTTTAAAGGACTCTGTCTCAGGAGTATCCCATGTTTATGGTCTGGTCCAAGGACAAAGGAGGAACAGGGAGCATGAATTTCCTTCAGCTTGGCTGAGAGACTCGACAACAATTCCATAGAACTCCAGGTTTGACACCACAAATTCACTTCCACAATACGCTGAATGACTGTGAATCTGAAAAGAGCCTAAGTAAAGCCAGTACTGATAATTACATGGTGCTTTCTACAACTGATTTGGCTATTATTGTTAAACTCGCCATTTTTCTCTTAAATCAAGTTTCTGAGGCAAATTCCCCAAGTCTCATGAATCCTGGTAAAGTCAACAACTGGATCAATTCCAAGGAGAAACTAGATAAGGAGTTATGTTTTTGAATCTAAAAAGTTTAGCAAATATAAAACAGCATCAATTGAAGAAAAGATTGTTGAAAAACCCATTCTGTCTACTTGATCATAACAGATGTCCCACTGCCTAAAATGTGAGATGTTACAACTAAATGCTCCACCCCTCTACTCCCAATGTGTTTAACTGCCCTACTCCAAATCAGTACAGGAACACTGTTACTTTTAAAAGTCATAAAAGGATAAACCTTCAATGCTAGCCCATATCATGTATCTTTGCTTAAGTTTCATCCTGCTAAGCAAAGGGGAAACATATCTGTTAAGGTATGGTGAGGAGGAAATATGGAACATATGCTTTGCCTAATAGTATCCTAAATGATACACACAGAGTTTTATTCTACTGACAGGTATTTTCATATGTGTGGTATAAAAGGAGGCTTTCCATATTCAACACTGCAGTAAGAGGATGCTTTGTCAAGAATTTTTCTAGTAGGTTATGAACTTAGCTGTTTTTGGTTTCTACATAAGAGTCCAGTGGGAGGACAGATGAAAGAAAAGTTTACAGGAAACGTCACCTGAGGAGTGTGAGGACCACCAGTAAATAATCTGTTTAGGCAAAAGAATTATTGCAGCAAAGGCTCTGAATGTGGCTTCAGGAAATCAAGGCAATGCAGCCACAAGATGTGACGAGGCCTGGTATTCAGTAATTTAAGAATTTAAGAAACTGGAAGATGGCTTATAAGGGTTTGATATGTTTCTATAAACATGAGAAAACAAGTTTTAGAAATGTGACTGTCAGATATTTAAGAAGTGGTTCCAGTGCGAATTAATTTCCAACTTCATGGAATAAAGTTATTTATCTACAATATAGCAAACTAGTGGCCTGGTGCACGAAATTCGTGCACGTGGGAGATGGGGCTGGGGCTGGGGGTTGTCTCTCAGTCCGGCCTGCGTCCTCTCCAATCTGAGATCCCTGTGGGATTGGACCTAAACTGGCACTTGGACAACCCCCTTGCAATCCACTCCTAACCGCTCACCTGCCTGACTGCTTGATCACCCCTAACCACTCTGCAACTGGTCCCCTCTGCCGGCCTGCTCAGCCCCAACTGCCCCCCACCATCAGCCTGACCACCTTCAACTGCCCACCCCTCCTGGCCTGATCACCCCCAACTGCCTTCCTCTCCTGGCCCGATCACCCCTAACGACCTCTGCCTTGGCCCCGCCACCATGGTGCTCTGGGACTCCTGTGCACACACGTCCTTCACGATCTGGGACCCTTGGTGCCCGCAGCGAAGTGTGGCAGTAGCCAGTCTTACCCCTCCCCCCCGCCCCGTGGCCCTGCCCTTCGCACACACAGTAGTGATCTGGGACTTCCGCGCTCGAGCCCTTCGTGGTCTCAGATCCCAGGTGCCCACGGCAAAGCACAGCAGTGGCCGGCCTTCCCGCCGTGCCTCCACGCAGCCTGGGGAACTGGCACTGTGGGCTTGCCAGGACCACCAGCGCAGCATCCGCTCCCCAGGCCCATGGTACTGGTTCCCCAGGCCATGCGGAGGCGGTGGGAGAGGCAGGATCGCGCACTGCACGGGCCCGCCCCCTGCTCCTGATTGGTTTGTAGCATAGCCAATCAGGAGCCAAGGTACAGTCACATTTGCATGTTACTCTTTTATTAGATAGGATGTTTACAAAGGCCAAAGTAAGAATAAAGAGGTAGTGCCAAAAATGAAGACAAATATTTTAGTCAAGAAGAATATCAAATCTGTTTTCACAATTACACAAGGAAATTTTGTATTTTACTCAAGTTCTTTCAGTCACATATTTAAGTGAAGTTTTCATTTCTGCAGAATCATCACAACTAAAAGCCAATTAAAAAACCCTTGCTTAGACACTTTTGACGAAACCAATTCCAACTTCATAAATATTTAAATAAAGCAAGCAAAATGCTGTTACAAACACCAAAGATTAGGTTAATAATAATTCCTTAGTCCCAACAGCTGTTTGTTCTGTAACAAAAGTTTAAAGAGCAGAGCTTCATGAATTTTGTTTTCTCACCCATTTATCTAAATTGCATCAAGAATATTAAACACATTGTTGTATGGTCATTTTTCCATAAATTAAAACATATTTTTAAAGACTGAGTTGCCTCCAGTCACATTGCTTAAATTCTCATATCTGCTAACTCCTAGCTCAGTGCTTTCTCCACAGAAAAATATTTAAAAAATTTTTTTAACAATAATATAAAACAAAATTTAAAGTAAAACAGAAAGCTGTCTAAATGATTCTTCTCTATCAGGGTATTTGCAATTGGATAGGATTCTGAAAGAGCCTTCACACAGGGATTCCCTAATCCCTATCTGACTGGCAAAGTGTAAGATTAGTCACTGCCAGGTTACTCAGCATTGGCAGAGTTCCTGCTGGTAGCTGAATGCTTTTCAGAGGAAAATAATTATTACCCAAAATGTAAATATTGCTTCTACCAAATTTACCTGACCACAAACCCAACGACTGCTCATTGGGACAAGTGAAGTGTGTTACTCAAACTTGGTTTCTTCTTTAAAGAAAGAATTCTAATATAAATTTTCTTCTTCAGAAACAAATTGTGAATAATTACAGAAAAAACTTATAGAAAAACTTACAGAAAAAAACAAAGCTTTTCCAGGCCATATGACAACATCACATATGCTATTTTACTGCCATACTGACCATTTATTGACCCTCCATGTAACTCTTCAAATGTCTTCTCCAATAAAAAAAATGTCTTGATATAAAATCACAAAAATCCAAAGGAGTAACTGTTCTTTCTGGTGGGTCAATGATGTTTCCAGGTTACTATTTTTGGGGTTAATTGTTATATCATTATTCTTTGAGATAATTGGAATTAAAGGTGAATCTGGATTTTTAAATTTTATTGTAGTACATATTTTTTCTAAGGTCTTTGAAACAAAAACTATCAGTAGTTAGCTATTCTGGGTTTAACTTTGTTGTATGAGTACTTACTTCTAAGAAAGAAGTTTCAGCCAATAAGATTATAAATTTAAGTGCATTTCCATATCTACTGTAATCTCACTTCCTTCCTCAGTGGACATTGTGCTGATTAAGTAGCCGAGATGGAAAGAGAAGAGATTTCTTATTGTAGAAAGAGAGAAGGAACTAGAGCGCAGCTCTGCCGTTTAATGCTGAAACAGGAGGCTGCAGGAGGGGCTAAGAAAGTGCGAGCCTAGTTACACGCAGCACACCAGTAATTCACACCTTATTCTCTGATTTTGTGTCTAAGAAATGCTTCTGTATAGGATTTTTAGATTTTGGGGATAAGTCTGGTATTTTACCACACAAAAAATTAGTATCATTCAGATTCTTTAATTCACTTTTGTATGAGCTTAATAGGTCATATAATATTTCACACACTTGAACTTCAGAGAACATAATGTTATATAAATGCTTAAATACCATGGTTGAATTACTGTGACATTAAGGCTCCTGGGAACTGTGATGACTACAGAGATGGCTCAGCTCAGTTTCAACAGTTAGCCTCTAATTTAGTTATTTGTCTCCAAAGAATTGCCTATACTGAGAGACAGCTTTTTTTCTCTAAATATATTTTATTGATTTTTTTACAGAGAGAAAGGGAGAGGGAGAGAGAGTTAGAAACATTGATGAGAGAGAAACATCAATCAGCTGCCTCCTGCACACCCCCTATTGGAGATGTGCCCAAACCAAGGTACATGCCCTTGGCTGGAATCGAATCTGGGACCTTCAGGCCACAGGCAGACGTGATGCTTTGGTTAGGGCAACAGCTTAATTTTTTTAAATGTAAAAGTATTTCTATGACCAAAGCTTTAGATGTGGATTTCTTACTGATCCTAGTATTTCAAAGAAATACAGATGGTAAGAAGTCAAGCCCTGAATTCTTTCTCTGATAGAGAAGATCGCAAATGAATAGAAAAAGCAGCTTCCAGATTCAGACATCCTTTTTCTGGAAATAGAGATGTGAGATAACTTTTATCTTACTAAATATGGATCACAAAACATTAGTTTTTTAGTTTTCATTTATCAGTCATGATATGTACAAGAAAAAACATTTATATGTAGCAACATAAAGAAACAACAAATATAAAAACTCCATTAAACTACATTAAAAAAGGTGAACAAAACTATAAATAAAAAAACAACATCAATAAAAAATTAACAATAAAAACCAATACTTAAACAACAAAATGGACTATTAGCACAATAAAGATAACACACAGTCACACAGAGAGACAAAGGCCTCAACTACCAAAATACTATTTTGTCTCAACGTGTCCTTCTATTTTTGGCCTGGGAAATCACCAAGCCTGAAGCAGTGGGTTTATTCTCTCCCCTTCTCCCTCCCTCCCTCCCTTTAGCCTGCGCTCCCTCAGGCTTCCATCCTTTTCACACTGGGGTACCAGTGTAGGAAGCTCCTGGACGTGGCTAACCGGGCAGCAGCTCCTAAGGCAGCAGTGGCTGTGCTTCGAGGAATGTAGAATTTCTGAGAAATCTGGTGCTCAGGAGACAAAATCAAAGAGAGCTGGTCCATGGCTCCATAGCTTTTATCTTTGAACACTGTGATAGCATGGCTACTAGAAAAATCTTCATTCTTTAGGCTCTCTGGAGAGCTTTCCACTGAAAAAGAAAGAAAGCACAAGTCTTTTCAAGGGATTCTCACACAGCCTTCTCTTGCCTATTCTAGATCTCTACTGTGTGTTACAAACATCTTCTGTTACGTGGTGATAAGAACCAATGGCAAATCAGGGAGGATGAGACTTAGAGACTAATCAACAAGTGGAAAGGAACTGAGGATGAGGAATCATGCTTTGAGAAAAATAAACTCCTGTCTGGATGAGGGCAAAAAGAGAGAGAAAAAATGCACCCCGAACAAGGAAAGTAAATTTTCTTTCTAGGGCATCTCATCTTATATCCAAAGATTGGATATAATTCCAATTCTAATTCTAGGGAAGAGTCCTGAAATGCTCCTATTTCCTTCCCTGGCCATTGTCTATTGCCAAAGTGGTCCCAATTCCAAGTCTGTGGCAGTGTAAAAATAAAACTGACCAAGACTGTGGTTGCTATGAAGTTCTAAACACCAGTTATCAGCTATAACATGAATTCTTTAGGATTTAGTTTCAACTAAGAAAGAACCTTTTTGGTGAAGGGATTAAGCAGTAGAAATTGGTAGTTGTAGACCAGTCTCTATGGACTGCAGCATGGAGAATATAGTCCATGATGGTGAGATAATGAGGTGTGGGGCCAGGCAGGTGCTTAGGGCAGCAGGGGACCACTCTGTAGAGTGCATGGTGTTCTGGCCACTTTGTACATCTGAAACTGGTGCGAAATGGTACTGAATGTAAACTGTGGTTGAAAAATAATCTCTATATATTTACATATATAAAAGCCTAAGCAACTGGCCTACTGGCTGATCATCCGGGAGCTATGATGTGCACTGACCAGACAAGGGGTAGACACTCATCACAGGAGCTGCTGAGCGACAACTTTGCAGAATGCCCTCTCGCACTCCGGGACCCCTCAGGGGATGTCAGACGGCTGGTTTCGGTTTGTGCACCAGGCCTCCAACATTCCCCAAGGGGTCCTGGAGTGCAAGAGGGTGCAGGCCAGGACCTCACAGATGCACGAATCCGTGCACATGAAGGAAGAAGAAAGGAAGGAAGGAGGGAGGGAGGGAGGGCCTTTTAAATGAAATAAGTTGCCGGGAACTCATATTTCTCAGAGTTCCAAATACCCAAAAAAGGGAATGCTAGGCAGATCCACATGTGTACATTTCTACCGAGAGCAGCTGCTCTGTGAGGTGTTTATTACTTGCCTATCATGAGAGAAGTAGCTTTTTCCAGCATTCTGCTCCCTTTAAGAAAGTCCTGCTTTAGAAAAAAAATCTACGGGAGCTAGACAATGCTCTATTGTGTAGTCCACCATATAAACAGTTCACACACTGCAATCAGTGTGCTTACTACATTTTGAAAGCACTGCTCTATACCTTAAAAACAAAGATTTAAAAAAAGTTCAGAGAAGCCCTGTTTACTCAGTGGATAGAGCATCAGCCTATGGACTGAAGGGTCCCAGGTTTGATTCTGGCCAAGGGCACATGCCCAGGTTGTGGGCTCGATCCCTAGTGGGGACATGCAGAAGGCAGCCAATCAATGATTCTCTCTCATCATTGATGTTTCTATCTCTCTATCCCTCTCCCTTCCTCACTGAAATCAATAAATCTATATTTTTTAAAATAATAATTTTTAAAAATCAGAGAAAATAACAGGTATAATCCAACATTTTATTCACTTCTGCATCTTTAGTACTAGCTACAGTAGTAGCATGTGGTATATGTTCCATACATTTCTGATTCATTAATTATATTCAAAATTTGACAGGTTATTCTAAAAAGTAAAACTGCAATCATTAAAACTATAATTGATGCCCACAAGAGAGAAAAAGAGGTGGTGTGTTCTAATGCAATAATGTGGTTTGACAGGAAGTCTTCGGTGAGCTCAGGTTTCTAAAAGTATAAAAATATCAAAGCAGGGTCATGTGATCAAAAATTTAAAAGAGCAGCAAAACTTCTGTTTCCAGACATGATGTTAATTTAACAAGGATTGAAAAACAAACTTCATGCTTCAAGCAACGGGAGCCCTGGACAAAATACAGGAAAAAACAGCTTTCAGACCTGAACAACAAATGTGCAGGACAGAGATCTCGAGGAGGAAGTAAAAAACCAAAGTGAGCCCAACAAGTGCCTTAGCTCGCTGGAGATGGTGTCCAAGCTGCAGCACAGGAGGAAGAACCCAAACCGAGCCTGGAGGTCTCACTGGGCTCAGAAGACCAAGTCTGGATTTCGGGAGGAAAGTATGAGAGAAGGAGAGAGAAGCAGCTAACAGTCTGCGAGAGGTCCCTTTGAGTCTTGGGTCAAGCAGTGATCTGGCCACAATGTAAAATTAATAGTTTCTCCCATCCAATAAAAAATTACCAGTTATGCAAAGAAGCAGAAAAAAAATGACCTGTAATCAGGAGAAAAATCAACCAATACAGGCTGATTCAAAAAATGATAGAGATGACAGATGCATAAATTATATATATGCTAGAATATATATAAGAATCGTAAGACAAGGATCTGACAATAGCTGTTATATGGAAATGCGAAATTTTCAGGAAGGCAGAGGAAAAATATAACTATGATGAGGAGAGGAATGAAAAATATAAAAAATCAGACCTCTAGGGATAAAAAAACATAGTTTCTCAGATGAAAATATGTTGAATGGGAAATTAGCATATAACACATGGAACCAGAAAAAGTTAGTACTCTTGAAAACAGTAATACAAACTATCCAAAATGAAACACAGAAAGGGAAGACTGGGAAAAAAGGAAGTGTATTGGTGAGCTGTGGAATAACAAACATCAAGTGGTCTGTCACATGAGTAATGTGAAAACAGAGTAAAAGAAGGGGGAAGGGAGACTGAACACACATTTAAAGAATTAATGATTTGAATTCTTCCAAATTTAATGGAAACTATAAACTTACAGACCAAGAAACTCAATGAACTCCAGGCAGAAAAAATAGGAAGAGAACCACACCAAGGGACCTCATAATCAGACTGCTGCAAACCAGTAATAAGAGAGAAAATCTCAAAACATCCAGAGAAAATACCACATTACAGCAGTGCCCCCCCCCCTTATCTATGAGGATATGTCTCAAGAACCCCAGTGGATGCCTGAAACCACTAATAGTACTGAACACTATATATACTATTTTTCCATACACACACACACACACACACACACACACACATATATACACATATACATATATATATAAAGTTTGATTTATAAATTAGGCACATTAAGAGATCAACAAGAAAAAATAAAATAGAATAATATTAACATACTGTAATAAAAGTTATGAAAATGTGGTATGTGTGTGTGTACTACTCTATCTCATAACTGATCTGATAACCCAGATGGGTGATTAAAAGGTGGTTAATGCATATAGTGTGACTATGCTGGAAAAAAAGATGATTCATATCTTGGGCATGAAGAACCAGGATGGCATAGGATTTCATCATGCTACTCAGAACAACATGCAATTTAAAACTTACGAATGATCCCTGGATAACTGAAATCACAGAAAGCAAAACCATGAATAAGGGAAAACCACTATACAGAGGAACAAAAATAAGAATGACAACAGACTTCTTGTTAGAAACAGAGTGACATCTTTTAATGAACTGAAAATTTGTCCACCTATAACTTTATATCCAGAAAAATAATTTTAAAGAAAGGAAAAATAAAGACCTTTTGTAATCTATGAAAGCTGAGAGAATACACCAGTAGCAGACCTGTATTACAAGAAAATTTAAAGTTCTTCAAGCAAATAATAATAATAATAATACCAGATGGAAAGCTGGATTTACAATAGGCATTGGCAAACCATGGCCTGTGGGCCAACACCAGCCTATCACTTGTTTTTAAAATAAATTCCTATTGGAACACAGCTATGCTCATTCATTTGCGTATTATCTCTGGCTTCTCTGGGGCTATATTACAGAGGTATTTGCAACAGAATCCATATGGTCTAAGTAAATATGGTCTATTAACTTTCTGGCTCTTTACAGAATAGGGTTGCTGTAAAAACTGGATTTCCTAATTTATACAATAAAATTGAGAACACTGGAAATAACAGACAAATGAAAAAACAAAAGAGAATTTTCTCATTTTTAATTTATTTAAAAAATTGACTATAGCAAAAATAGTAAGAACGGGGTTTGATATTTACAATATATGATGAAGTAAAATACATAACAATAGCTCAAAGGCTGGGATGAGAACAATGTAAGTATGCTATTATAATGTTTTCATACTGTACAAATGATAATAAACACTGATGCTGATATCACACACTTGCAAAAAATTGAACTGGATCACAGACCTCAATGTAAGATCTAAAATTATAGAATTTTCCTAAGAAAATATAAGAGAAAATCTTACTTGGGTTAGAAAAGATTTATACATAGAACAAAAAACAAACAAAAAAACCAACTCAATACTTTAAAGAAAAATAAATCAACAAATCTGAATTTATCAAAATGAGAGCTTTTGTTCTTCCAAAGAAATTAAAAGGCAAGCCATGAACTGGGAGAAAATATTTCCCATATTATATTTGACAAACGATTTATGTCTATAATAAAGAATATTTTACAAATCAATAAAAAGGAGATAGTCCAATAAAAATTAGCCAAGCCCTGGCTGGGGCTGCTCAGTGGTTGGAGTGTCAGACAGCACACCAAAGGGTTTTGGGTTGGATTCCCCGTCAAAGGCACATCCCTGGGTTGCAGGTTTGCTCCCTGCCCTGATCAGGGCGCATGTAGGAGGCAACCAGTTGATGTGTCTCTCTCACATCCATGTTTCTCTCTCTTTCTCTTTCCCCTTCCTCCAATCTCCCTTCTTTTCCTTCCCTCTCTCCCTCCTCTCTCTGAAAAGCAATGAAAAAATATCCTCGTGTGAGGATTAACAACAACAAAAAATTAGCCAATACTTGAACAGGTAATCTACTCAAAGAGATATACAGATGGCACATAAGCACATAAGAAATGGTCAAAGTCATTGGCAAATAGCAAATGCAAATTAAAACCACTATAAGACACTAATACACACATGCTAAAATGGCAAAATTTAAAAAGATTGATGACATCATGTGTTGCCAAGGATGTGGAGCAATCACAACTTTCATACGTTGCTGGTGTAAATACAAAAGGTAGAGCCACTTTAGAAAACACTTTGGCAGTTTTTAAAAAGAATGTAGTGACCATATGGCCCGCGATCCCACTCTGAAATATGTATGGAAAAGAAATAAAAAACATCATATCTACAGAAAGAGCTGCATGTGAATTCCACAGCTGCTTTAGTCATAATGGCACAAGCCCTGGCCGTCATCTGGGGAAACAGAGAAGCAAGCCTGCAGTATATCCAACACACCTGGTAAATATTCAGCGATAAATAGGAATACACTTTTGTCACTAGTAGCAACTTGAATGAATCTCTGAAACATTTGCTAAATCAAAGAAGTCACTTTCTTTTTCACACATAAAAACTATAAACTTGATGAAACTCTAGAAAAGGGAAAGTAATATGCCAGAAGCCAGCAAGTTGGGGGGGGGAGGGGGAGAGGAGGGATTGACTGCACAGGAACACAAAAAAATTTTTGGATTGATGAAAACATCCCATATTACAACTGTGGTGGTGGTTATGAGACTGTATACATTTGTCCCAATTCACAGAGTTGTAAAAACTGACAAAGTTTACTGCACGTAAACCTGACACCTCTCAAACTGCAGGAGAAAAGAAGAGCGGCCAAGTGACAGGGAACAGCTGAGTCCAGGACTCGAAACAAACGCTAAAGTCAGCATTTTCCATTCATGTTCCGGAAAGGTAGGTTTTTTAGCAGCATGGTGAGTCACATTTGTCAGTTCTATGTACACCTACCTGAACCAGAGTGTTTTTCTGGAGAGTCCACCACGCTCGGGGGTGAGTCGAGTGCTGCTGCAGAGAGTGGAGTCTGCGGTGGCTGCGTCTGGATGCCGTGCAGTTCGCCCGGGCCCCCTTCTGCCGACTGCTGAGACTGGATAAGGGAGATGTAGAACTCTTCCAACTGGGGCAATGGGGAAGAATAGGAAGAACCTTCGGAGTTTGGTTGCTGCAGAATGGGAAAAAGGAGGCAAAACCATGGAAAGTAACTTAATATAATGGAAGGATTAAGCCTGTTTTGTTTCCTTACTTAAAAATAAAAAATATTTTTATATCATAAATGTTAAAAATCATTTTTAAGTACCTATATACTTTCTGGACAAACCAAGTCCACTAACTTAGTGACCATCAAAACACTCATTGAACGCATATTTTGAGCAAACATGGCACCTACCAACCACTGCCACACACGGCTAAGGAAGAGTAGCAGGAAATGAAATGAGTAGGTTATTTGCAAATATTCTTCATTTCAACATCAGAATGACCACTTTTTGGTTAGGTGTTATGTTTTTGTATTTCAGAGAGCTAGAGTAAGTTATCCAATGTCAATCGATAAATGATAAGACAGAGATCTGAACTGGATCAGTCCAGTGTGTGTTCTCTGTGTTCAACTACACCATTTTCCAGGAAGATGTGATCCTGGTCCCTGAGGAGCTCACGGTCCTTAATTAGGGAAACGGTTTGTGCTGCAGCTGGCCATGAAGGCGCATTAACTGCAACACAAAGGAGTTAAACGGAAGGCTCCTCAGAAAAAGTAACACAACGGAGTATTAAGAAACTATGGCTTCCAGAACCATCAGATAGGATATATGCATCCCTATGTTCATAACAGCCCAAGTGCCCATCGGCAGATGAGTGGATTAAAAAGCTGTGGTACATCTACACAATGGAATACTGTGCTACCATAAAAAAGAAGGAACTTTTTCCATTTGTAACAGCATAGATGGAACTGGAGAGCATTACGCTAAGCAAAATAAGCCAGTTGAAGAAAGATGAATATCACATGATCTCACTCATATGTGTGATATAATGATCAACATAATTTGATGAACAAGAATAGATCGATCTAGAGACAAATGGTGGGGAAGAGGGTTTAGAGAGCAACTAAAGGACTTGTATGCATGCATATTAGCATAACCAATGGACACAGACACTGGGGCAGTGGGGGCTTGTCCTTGAGGGTGGGAGGGGCAAGAGGATCAATGGGGGAAAAAGAGACATATGTAAAACTTTGGGGAAAAAAAGAGAAAGAAACCATGGCTTAAGACAAAAAGATGAATATCCCAAAGAGAGACTGAATTTGGGCTAAGTGAATGGAGTACCAAATTTTAACACACAAAACCACAAATTGTCCTGCTGTTTTCAGGAAGCTCATAACATAGTTGAGAAACAAAAAACAAATGTATTTTGTTCCAGGGTTAGTGCACCTGCCAAACAACATGAAAGAAAACAGGCCTAAATAACAGGACAGATACAGAGCTTAAAATTTACAGCTAAGTTATAAAAAAAATACCTGTATATCTCTCCCTAACATAGATGCTTAATCAATCTTTTAATTTTAGGCTCAGAATTTTCTTCTTAAAAAGATATATTTTATTGATTTTCTACAGAGAGGAAGAGAGAGGGATAGAACGTTAGAAACATCAATGAGAGAGAAATATTCATCAGCCGCCTCCTGCACACCCTGCACTGGGGTGCCTGCAACCAAGGTACATGCCCCTGACTAGAATTGAACCTGGGACCCCTCAGTCTGAGGGTAATGCTCTGTCCACTGAGCCAAACCGGTTTTCGGCAGGATTTTTAAAAAAACATATTTTATTGATTTTTTACAGAGCGGAAGGGAGAGGGATAGAAAATCAGAAACATTGATGAGAGAGAAACATTGATCAGCTGCCTCTTGCACGCCCTCTACTGGGTACATGTCCTTGACCAGAATTGAACCCGGGACCTTTCAGTCCACAGTCCGATGCTCTATCTACTGAGCCAAACCGGTTTGGGCAGGATTTTCTTTTTAAGTATTAAGTTCACTGACGTTTTAAAATCAGCATACATTGTATGTATATGTATTCTACAAAATACTAAGAGAGGGCTCATTTAACCAGAATTTTACTTTCTAAAAATGAAACCACTTTCCTCATGCAAACCTATGAAAATAACATTCATTAGACATTTACCTTTTGAGTGCTGGTTGTCCCAGTATTTTTTTCCTGAGCATCCGGTTCTTCTTGTTTTTGAGCTTCTACTTGTGTTCCATTCACAAGGCCTAAAGGCTGACATGAATCATCCCATGTATCTTGTGTAGAAAAACACCAATCCTACAGAGAAAAAATTCCAACAATAAACTGAGAAATAGTGACACATGGCCCAAAAGAGGATAACTTGGGCAAGGTAAAGATAAGGAGTCAATATATATTAAACAAGAAAAGGTACTTATTAATTTTCTGTGACTTTTCCTCCTTTCATTATTGATTGATCCATACCCTGTATCCTAAATTCTTTTGAATACACATATCTCATAAAAACAGATATTAGTTATTTGCAGTATTTTCCTCAATACTCTTTTTATGGCTAAATGATTTTTATTATCATATAGTATTTAAATGGCATAAATTAGAAGGAGCACCTTAACTGCAGATATTTCTTCTTTTTCATAACCAGTGGGAAATAAATTTAAATATATAGTTAGGACCAATATTAGCAAATATTCTCTCACTGTTGACAACCAGAAGTTGTATTACAAGACTAATGCAGCAAAAACAAATTCCGGAAAACAGTTTACTTATAGATCATAATGCCCTGACCAGATGCCAATGATGAAACAAAAATCATGATTGAAAGGGTAGAAAGGCACAGTAAGTCTTCGTTTATTTGTCCCTGCTTCATTTTATCCCCCTTCCTACCATGACTAACTTTAAAAGAAACAGTGCATTTTGGGGAATTATCTTCTGATAAATCATTTTGAATTTTAAAATGTGTGGCTTCAATTCAATGTAAACAGTTGAGTTTACATTTGCTTTTTTTTCAGTAGTGATTCACTTTTTTTCCTCAAGGATCTAACCTTCTCTGGCATTTCTTTACATGACAGGTATGGCTTCTTTCCACCACGGCTGGAGGTAAGTAAGTGGGAGGCATCACCCTCTTTTCCCATTTTAGCTTGCAAAGGTAACCAGTTTTCATCCCAAATATCATCACCTATGGTCACTGACTCCAAGCATGGCATTCCAGTGGGGATCTCATCCTAGAATGTATCATAAGACAGAAAAGCTTTAATTTATAGTTCATATATATGAGCACATTTTAAAATTTAGGTTTACAATTTTTTTCTGATTCCAGCTAAAGATAGCAGTTTGAATACATAATTTATTACTCTCTCCCTCCTGAAATATCACCATAATAAAATGAAGAAGTGTAAGGTATAAACTCATGGACAAAGGGAACAAAAGAGCAGAAAATACCATTTATATTCTGGATACAGGAAAACAGACAAGTGATAGCTGATCAGCAGTCCTGAGAGAATGGAACCCTAAGCTTACAGTGGAAAAACTAAGAAGGAACCCAAATTTATACCACTGATACCACAAAAGTGCAGGAAGTGGCACACAATGTTTTTTTAAGGAAGTGGGTAAAGTGGAAATGAAACAAAAGCACTGGTTGAAAGTCTGAGTAAGATGCAGTAGATTCAAATAAAATTGAAACAGATGCACAGATACAGAGATCTGGCAGGTGGTTGCCGATAGACTGGAGGGTGAAAAAGGTGAAGGGATTAAGATTACACATTGGTAGTTACAAAACAGTCAAGGGGATATAAAACAAAACATAGGGAATATTGTCAATAGTATTGCGATAACTGTGTATGGTGCCAAGTGAGTACTGGAAATATCAGGGGTACCACTTTGAAAAGGATACGACTGTCTAACTCTAACCATTATGCTGTACACCTGAAATAAATAAAACAATACTGAAACTGTGATTGAAATATAAAAAACGCCAAAGGAAAATAAAAACCAGTAGAGTTAGAGCACCTGATTCAAGGACCCCCATCTCAAGGAACCAGGAAGCTATGTCTTCCTCCCTCTGGAAGGCCAGAGGGTCTTCTTAAGAATAAAATTGAGGATGGAGCACAAAACTATACATGTGTCTCAATTAATATTTGACAAAGGAGGCATGAACATACAATGGAGTCAAGACAGTCTCTTCAATAAATGGTGTTGGGAAAATTGGACAGATACATGCAAAACAATGAAACTAGACCACCAACTTACACATACACAAAAATAAACTCAAAATGGATCAAGGACTTAAACATAAGACGGGAAATCATAAAAATATTAGAGGAACCCACAAGCAGAAAAATCTCTGACATATGCCGAAGCAATTTCTTTATTGATACTGCTCCTAGGGCAATGGAAACTAAAGAGAAAATAAACAAACGGGACTACATCAAAATAGTAAAGCTTTTGCACAGCAAAGGAGACCATCAATAAAATAACAAGAAAGCCCACGGCATAGAACATATTTGCCAATGATATCAACAATAAGGGTTTAATCTCCAACATTTACAGGGAACTCATCCAGTTTAACAAAAAGAAGATAAACAACCCAATAAAAAAAGTAGGCAAATGATCTAAATAGACACTTTTCGAAAGAAGACAGAAGGAAGGCCAAGAGACATGAAAACCTACTCAAAGTCACTAATCATCCAAGAGATGCAAATCAAACACAACGTGGTACCATCTCACACCTGTCAGAATGGCTAGTATCAATAAATCAACAAATGACAAGTGCTGAAGAGAATGCGGAGAAAAAAGAACCCTCGTGCACTGCTGGTGGGATTGTAGACTGGTGCAGCCACTGTGGAGAACAGTATGGAGTTTCCTCAAAAACTAAAAATGGAACTCCCATTTGACCCAGTGATCCCACTTCTAGGAATGTATCCCAAGAAACTAGAAACACAAATCAGAAAGGATATAGGCACCCCTATGTTCATAGCAGCACAATTCACCATAGCTAAGATTTGGAAACAGCCTAAGTGCCCATCAGCAGATGAGTGGATTAAAAAACTGTGGTACATCTACACAATGGAATACTACATTGCGGTGAAAAAGGAGTTCTTACCATTTGCAACAACCTGGATGGAGTTGGAGAGCATTATGCTAAGTGAAATAAGCTAGGCAGAGAAAGATAAATATCACATGATCTCATTCATTTGTGAAATATAATGAACAACATAAACTGATGAACAAAAATAGATCCAGAGACAGAGAAACATCAATCAGAACGTCAAACATCAGGGAAGGTAGGGGATTAAGGGGGATAAATCAACCAAAGGACTTATATGCATGCATATAAGCCTAATCAGTGGACCCAGACAACAGGGGTGTGGGGCATGAATGGGAGGTGGGGGTTAATGGGGGACTAAGGACACATATGTAATACCTTAATCAATAAAGAAAAAAAAGAAACATGTGTTACAACTGACAGGACAGTGCATCAAAAGAAAGTAAATTTTATTATATGCTGGGTTAAAAAGAAACATTAACACAAGAAAATATAAGTTATGCAGGGAAGGAAAGTTGCCATAACAAATTGGCTGTGAATAGCATTTAGAGTCATAACACTGTAAATGTTGAATGGTGAACTAATAGAAAGTTTGGTATAACTATATTAGTGCAATGGTGGGGGGGGGTGTAAAAAAGATATGGTTGTGTGTGGTCCATACATACACAGTTAACTGAAAAATCAATAAATAACAAAAGCATGTTATGTAATGAAAGAAATAGAGGTAAATTCCAAAAGCAGCTAAAAGAGATGAAAATGGCTGCTCTGTGAAACAGGAAATGTAGGGGAAGGAGTTATGGGGGACTCTCATCTAGGTGTTCATAAACATTTGACTAAAATAAAAATATGTCCCCCAAAAAAGTTGTCAGCATTTTTTCCTGATGGGCTTTCCTAATACTGTTTCTCAATACAAGTTTTTAATCACTGCATAATTCTTGAAGACTGCTCAAAGCTATGGGTAGTAACTGACACAGCAAAGCCAGATAAGGCCCTTTCTTTTTTGTGATAAAGACCATGTTGCTTCTACTTTGGTCTTGGCAACTGTTGAAGGGAGAACTTATAATTCATCTGTGGCAGATGCTCTGACTGCACTGAGAGCAACAGTAAGGTTTAAAGAGCTATTTCATTCCAGCCCCCTTCACTTATGGATTATTTGTATTGCATTAATTATATTTTAAAAATCTTTCCTTCTACCTCATTTTCTTCCTTCAGATCCTTTAGCTTAGGGATAGAACACTTTGAATCTTCTTCATAGCTCTTATCTTGAGTTTTCAAACAGTTGAATTCAGAATCCTTTAATGGCTTCTTCGACTCATATTCAAAGTCAATGACAGCCTTTTCATCATTAATATCTTGCTAGTAGATATGAAAGATAAATGATTATTGTTATTTTTGTTAATCCATACCTGAAGATATTTTTCCTATTGCTTTTTGGAGAGTAGAAGGGAGAGGGAGAGGGGGAGAGAAACATCGATGTGAGAGAGACCCATTGACAGGTTGCCTCCTGTGGGTACTCTGACAGGGGGCAGAGAGCAATGCTCTAACCACAGAGCACACCAGCCAGGGCTATTTTATTTCATTTTTATACTAATGCTGTTTCCAAAAGCTACATGCCTATATTCTGGAAGGGGAGGATTATTTTGCTGTGGTTCACACAAAGGCTACATTGTTTTCTAACTTTATTCATGACCCTCAGACTTCCCATCCTGTTAAACTAGTTCAGGCCAATAAACATTTATTTAGCACATATTATGAAATGTGTACAAGGTAGTTCTGTGAATTTAAAGATGAGTGTGACAGGTTCCAACTCTAAAAGAACTCAAATACATCAGGAAAACACATGACTGGATAATCACAGTACAATCAATAGTGCAGATCCCTCTCATGCTATCACTGGGGAAGGAGGATGTTCTGAGAAGATGCAATAAAGAATTTAACACAAACTGTTGGAATGCTTAAAAGAAGAGTGGGAATTACAGGGAACTCGGTGTATGTGTGTGTAACATAAAGGAGTATTATTATATTAAAATATAGGCTGGATGGATTAGGGGAATTTTAAGACTTCTCTCTTTTGCAGAAAAGATGGCCTTATTTAATTTTTAGGGCTGAACTATGATTATTTAAAGACATAAACAGAATGATGATAGTATATTCTACAAACATTAAAGGTTGAATTCATTATTTTAAAATAAGGAAATATAATTGTTCTAATCAAATAGTAATGACTAAGAAAACTTCAGGCTTCAGAAAGCCAAACTAACCCAATTAATTTTAATGTAAACTAGAAAGAAAAAAATCTTCATATTGCATTAAACATGCAGCAATAGCTCTAGCTGGTTTGGCTCAGTGTAGAGTGTCAACCTGCAGACTGAAGGGTCCCGGGTTCAATTCCAGTCAAGGGCACTTGCCTGGCTTGCAGGCTCGATCTCAGTAGGTGTTTGCAGGAGGCAGCCAATCAATGATCCTCTCTCATCATTGATGTTTCTCTCTTCCCTCTCCCTTCCTCTCTGAAATCAAGAAAAATATATTTTTTGAAACATGCAGGAATAAACTTTCACACATATTTTTTCAAAGCCAGTTAATCTCCCCAGTAGTCAAATTTGCTTTTTCTTTTTGTAATAACTAGTGTCTACTAAAAAATATCATATCAATAATTTTAAAGTCACATATGTAAAACATACTAATGTTTTCCTATTTTATTAAAAGAAAATAAGTCCTATTGTCCAGAAAAACACTTTTTTGGAGTTCCAATTTGAACATACCCTATATTCTTAGCCCAGTACTTGCTGTCAGGAGGAATATAAGACTCAAAGGACATGTTTATTTGTCCACTGGTTGAAAATCACTTAAGTTCTTACTGTGTGCTTCATTTATATGTAAAGAGGAGATATGAAAGTACCAATCTGGTAAAGTGATTGTAAAAATAAATTAACTAGTATTTGACAGTACTTACAACAGTGCCTGCCACACAGTATGAGTTCAGTAAATGTTGTTGTACATTATAACTGCTACTGCAATAATAATAATGTTTGTATTGCTGTGGGTGGGAGCTGCAAAAAGGTTTACTGAGAAATGAAGACATAAGAAGACCTGAAGAAGCTGAGGAGTGTCAGCATTTGATTTGATGTAAGTAAAGTCACAATCGCACCAAGGCAACTATGAAATTGAGGTCAGAATTCGTGCAAGAGGAAGCATTACTGAAGCAAAAAGGTGAAACCAGAAATTTATGAGAGGTATAGGTAAAAGTCTCTCACTAGACATTTCTTAGGTTTAGAAAGCCTCAGTTTCCTTACCTATAAAATACAGTTATTATAGTAACTATGTCACGGGGACCTTATGAAGATTAATATATCCTACTTTAAGTTCTATTTATAGTGTTTGGCATATAATAAGCACTAATTAAATGTTAACAATAAAAATAATCATAATCATATTTGCAAAAACCTATTACCGGGGCATATAAATCACTCTCTTTTGACTGTGGACTTATCTCTCGGTCTTCATTAAAATAGTGATTCTGGGAAGGACAACCAAGAACTGTCAGGACATCCTCTGGCCGTTCACTGGATTTAGTATATAAAACTAAAGGATTGAGTTCGCTGAAACCCTAGGATAAAACAAAGAATAAAGTGTTAAATTACTCAGAGAAAAGTGAAAAAATTAGTACTTCATAATTTTCAATTGTTGTGGAAATGTATTATCTTCTAAAATTAGTAGTTAAAAATAACCAAAGTTTTTCCTACTCAGAAAAATTCTCAACATCAATATTAATAGTAATGCAAACATTGCAATCAATAATTGGAAAATAAGAGAATACTGTTCTCTAAGTACGCCTGAGAGAATTAAATACTTCAGGGTAAATTCTCAATCAATTATTTAAAATACAAGTATTCATAGTCTAAAGGACAGGAAGCTAATTGCAGTTTTTTGTGGTCATCTGAAAATGAAGAGAGTGCTCTGCATTGAGAAGGCAGGAATCTCACAAGTACCTAAGACTAGAGAATAAATAAAATAACCTTCTGTATTAAATTCTCTTATAAACACTCTTATACCTGTTGAGATTAAATAAAACAAATTACGAAATACTGCTTCACCTTAGAAGGAACATTTTCTCGGCATACAATAGCATGGCCTTCTGCTCTCAAGACATGATGGAAATAGATGTCTTCATTTGAGGATGTGTCACACAGAAAAATGTTAAGGATTCCATCTATGTATTCATCTACTACCCCAACTAACGGCTTCAAACCACACAACTTCTGGAACTGCAAAATGGCTTTGGATGTCCAATATTCCTGAAATAGAATTAAGATATAAAATTCACATAGTAAACTCAAACATGAATTATATATAGTAAGCAAATGCAAAAGTGAATTCCCTGCTACACTGCAAGTTCATTTATTAGGTCTAAGTAGTTTTCTGATGGAGTACTTGGGGTTTTCTAGGTAGTATCATGTCATCTGAGAATGAGGACAGCTTTACTTCTTCTTTACCAATTTGTATGCCTTCACTTCTTCTTGTCTGATCGCTATGGCTCACATTTTCAGTACTATATCGAACAGGAGTGGTGAAAGTTGGCATCCCTGTCTTGTTCCTGTTCTTAGGGGAAAGGAGTTTAGTTTTTGCTGAGTATGATGTTGGCTGTAGGGTTGTCATATAAGGCTTTTATTATGTTGAGGTATGATTCCTCTATTCCCACTTTGCTGAGTTTTTATCAAGGAAGGGTGTTAGTTTTGTCAAATGTTTTTTCTGTATAGATTTTCTGATATGATTATGTTATTCTTGTCTCTCAGTTTGTTTATGTGATGTATCACATTTAGTGATTTGTGAATATTGTACCATCCTTGTATACAGACTAAATCCCACTTGGTCATGGTGTATGATCTTTCTAATGTAATGCTGAATCCAATTTTCTCATTTTGTTGAGAATTTTAGCATCTA
Source organism: Antrozous pallidus (assembly GCA_027563665.1). Classification (NCBI taxonomy): domain Eukaryota; kingdom Metazoa; phylum Chordata; class Mammalia; order Chiroptera; family Vespertilionidae; genus Antrozous; species Antrozous pallidus. The sequence continues at coordinate 23,136,447 of CM050527.1, read as the reverse complement.
TGTTCATCAAGGATATTGGCCTGTAGTTTTCTTTTTTTGTGGTGTCTATCTGGTTTTGGAATTAGGGTAATGCTGGCTTCATAGAAAGAGCTTAGAAGTATGCTTTCCTCTTTAATTTTTTGTAGTAGTCTGAGGAGGACAGGTTTTAGTTCTTTTTTGAATGCTTGTTAGAACTCCCCTGTAAAGTAGTCCGGACAGGGCTTTTGCTTGCTGCAAGATTTTTGTTTGCTGTTTCAATTTCTTCATAGTTATCGGTCTATTCAAATTTTTTTATTCTTCCTGATTGAGTTTTGGAGCTTGTATTTTTCTAAGAATATGTCTATTTCATCTAGGTTGTCCATTTTGTTGGAATAGAATTAACACCCAGAAATCTATGGCCTTTTTATATACCAATAATGAACTCACAGAAAGAGAAACAGACAAACAAAAAAACTATCCTATTTACCATTGCAACAACAACAACAAAAAGATATCTAGGAATAAACTTAACTAAGGATATAAAAGACCTGTACTCAGAAAACTTCAGGACATTGAAAAAAGAGACAGAGGAAGACATAAACAAATGGAAGAACATATCATGTTCATGAATTGGTAGAATCAACACCATTAAAATGTCCATACTATCCAAAGCAATCTACACATTCAATACAATCCCCATTAAAATACCAACTGCATATTTCAAATATCTAGAACAAACTCTCCAAAAATTCATCTGGAATAAAGAAGACCCCAAATAGCCACAGCAATCCTGAGATAGAAGAACAAAGTTGGAGGGACCACATTACCAGATATCAAAATATATTACCAAATCACAGTTCTCAAAACTGCCTGGTACTGGCACAAGAACAAACATAGATTAATGGAATGGAAAAGAGAACCCAGAAATTGACCCAAGCCATTATGCTCAATTAATATTTGACAAAGGAGGCAAGTGCATACAATGGAGTCAAAACAGTCTCCTTAATAAACGGTGCTGGGAAATTTGGATACATGTAAAAAAATGAAACTAGATCATCAAGTTATACCATACACAAAAACAAACTCAAATGGCTAACAGACTTGAATGTAATATGGGAAACCATAAAAATCCTACAAGACTCCATAGGCAGCAAAATAGCAGACATATGTTGTAGCAATATTTTTACAGACACAGCTCCTAGGGCAATGGAGACTAAGAAGAAAATAAACAAATGGGGCTACATCAAAATAATAAAGCTTCTGCACAGCAAAAGAACCATCAACAAAACAAGAAAGCCCACTGCATGGGAGAACATATTTGCCAATGATATTTCAGATAAGGGTTTAATCTTGAAAATTTATAGGGAACTCATGCAACTTAACAAAAGGAAGATAAACAATCCAATTAAAAAATGGTCAAAGGATCTAAATAGACACTTTTCAAAAGAGGACATACAGAAGGCCCAGAGACACATGAAAACATGCTCAAAGTCACTAATCATCTAAAAGATGCAAATCAAAATAACAATGACATACCATCTCACACCTGTCAGAATGGCTATCATCAACAAATCAACAAACAAGTGCTAGTAAGGATGTGAAGAAAAAGGAACCCTCGTGTACTGCTAGTGGGGAATTTAGATTTGTGCAGCCACTGTGGAAATTAAAAATGGAACTCCCATTTGATCCAGTAATTCCACTTCTAGAACTATATCCCAAGAAACCAGAAACACCAATCAGAAAGTATATGCAACCCTATATTCATAGCAGCACAATTTATAATAGCTACGATTTGGAAACAGCCCAAGTGCCCATCGGCAGTTGACTGGATTAAAAAGCTGTGGTACATCTATACAACAGAATACTATGCTGCTATAAAAAAAGAAGGAACTTTTACCATTTGCAACAACATAGATGGAACTGGAGAGCATTATACTAAGTGAAATAAGCCAGTTGGAGAAAGATGAATATCACATGATCTCACTCATATGTGCGATATAATGATCAACATAATTTGATGAACAAGAATAGATCGATCTAGAGACAAATGGCAAGTGTGGTGGGTAGGGTTACAGATCAACCAAAGGACTCGTATGCATGCATATTAGCATAACCAATGGACACAGACACTGGGCGGTGGGGACTTGCCCAGGGTAGAAATGGCTGGGGGGAGGGTGTCAACTGGGGAAAAAGAAGTCATATGCAAAACTTTAGGCAATAAAAAAAAAAAGAATTTACTGCAAAGGGAAAAATAAGTGAATTCCAATTAACTAGAGATTTTAGGAACAATATATCTGAGGATATTTATGACTTGTAGATGACAAAAGTCAGAATAAAGGAAAAATCATGAAAAATGTGATCATAGGAAAAAAATTAATTTCATGAAAGCTTTCATTTTCAGATACGATTCAGTAAGATTACGGGACCAATCCTCTTATAAAAATAACTAAATATTCTAGATAAAAATACTTTAAAAATGTGTTCAAAATTTGGGGGAAAAAACTGATAAGAAAGTAACAAAATTACCAAGCCAAAATTAAAGGGAAAATGGGAACTATTTTGCCTTAAAGGCATCTACTAATCCAGGCGAATTTGAACTTTAGTTCTGATGTTCTCAAAGGTCAAAGGGAACAGAAATCAAATCCCATGGTATGGAGTGGAGAGGAGAATTCTCCTTCATTCCTCTGAGTTCCTGTAGGAGTACACACTTAGGATAAGGGGGAAAAGAAATACACTAGCCTCCTTCACATGGATTTGCAGCTTTATTTTCACATCAGCTGGGTGGTATACAAATCCTAAAGCTGTTTATTTAAATTAACAAGGTTTTCAGACTGATAGTATTCCTAGGAGCCTGGCAGACAGAATAAATCTCTCTGCAGGTAGGCAATCTCAGCATGTATTACTCAGCCATTCTTATGAATAGCTTTTCAAAGACAATGAGCAGTACATAACCAAAGATTAAAAACATACAAAGAAACAACAAATCACAAGTAAAAACAAGAAGAAACAACACAAGTGAAACAAGTCCTAAAAAACTATATATTTGAGAGTCTAGACGAATTATAAAACAACTAAACTTACTCTGCTTAAAGTAAAAACAAACAAAAAACATTAATTTGAAAGCCTCTGCAGAGATTATCTAGCTATAACAATAAAAGTGTAGTGTGCTAATTAGACCAGACAACCTCTGGATGAAGCTTGGGCTGAGACTGCCTCAGGCCAGGCAAGCTGCTGCAGTTGATGAGGGCCAAGCCCCTTGCACGAATTTCGTGCATCAGTCCTCTAGTCAATCTATAATAATCAATCTAGCAGAATTAAAGAACTAAGAGAGCTTTAAAAATACAATAACATTTAAAACCTCATAGGTTGATTTTAACAGATTAGATAGAATTAAATAAAAAAGTAGAAGATAAATTGGAAAAAAGTACCCAGAATGTAACATGCAAAGCATGTGTAAAATACAAAAGAGAGGCTAAAAAATATAGACAATAAATTGAAAATAATTATGGTCCCAGAAAGAGAGAGGCAGAAACAGACAGAAGGAATATATATCTACATTAATATATGTACATACATTCATATATATGGATTAATACATACATGAATATGGGGAAACCTAATTGAAAAGAAAAAGGCTAGGAATTCTCCAGATTTAATGAAAAGTAATAAGGCACAGATGTAAAAAAATCCAATGAACCACAAAAGTAGGGTAAATAAGAATAAATCTACACATAAATATACTAAAACAGAAGAACACAAGCAACAAATAGAAAATCTTAAAAACAGCTACAAAAAGGACATTGGCTACAAAATAACATCCATTAGACTGATTTCTCAAATATGATAGGGAAACCAGAAACCAGTGCAATGATATCTTCAAGGCTGTAAAGACATTTACTGCCAAACATAAAATTCTATATCTAGGGAATACAGCTTTCAAGAATAAACACAAAATTATATTTTCAAGTAAACATAACTAAGTCTGCTATCATCAAACCCTCACAAAATGAAATCCAAAAGGATACAGTTCAAACAGAAGGAAACTGCTCGCAGATAAAGAAGAGAATAAAGAGCTAAGAAAATGAGAAATACGCAACTAAATCTACATGGATGTTATCATTTTATGTGGTCAGTTTCTTAAGGGGTCAAAAACTACAACATTAACTACACAACAACAACAAAAATAGGCCAGAAAATTAGGTTAAAGAATTTAAAGTGTCCTAATATCCTTGCATTGTTACACACACATATGTTGTATTTCCTAGAATAATCACTAAAATAATATAGTGTTAATTAGGGGAATGAGTTTTAAATATCTTTTCAAAATAGGGGAATAAAAGGTGAGGGGAAAAAAAGACTAGGTAAGCACATGATTTTTCAGGGCCTGGGTTCTCCCCAGTGCTTGCAAAGTTTAGTAGTGACCTAATAATCTGGGCAGACTGTGTACACTGATTATAGAATTCACCCAATCTGTGGCTCCCTCCCTTCATGTATGTTTCCTCCAAACTTCTAGCAATACTGCCAGTCCCAAACAATGTCTTATAACTCTTCAAACCAGCAAGGCTGTAGATTCACCTTCCAAGGGTAGACTGCTTTTCTGCCCCCTTTGGATTTTTGTCTCTGGGAGTTAGTCCCACCATGCTACTCTGTCATCATAAATTATACTAGAGGCTCGGTGCATGAAAATTCATGCACTGGAGGGGGGGTCCCTCAGCCTGGCCTGTCCCCTCTCACAGTCTGGGAGCCCTCAGGGGTGGAAGATGACCCAGCAATCAGGGGAAGGTGATGCCCCATCACAACTCTGCTGCTGCTGCTGCTGCTGCTGCTGGCAGTGTAAGCCTCAGCCAGCCCTGGTTACTTGAGCCTTGGGTAGCCCTGTGCAGATGCCATCTGAGACTTGCCTGTGCCTCGGGCCAGCCCTGGGTAGCTGGGGAACTGAGGAGACTGGGGGCCTCTGGAGGCAGGTGCACGAAGTGGCTGGGCCCGCTTGGGGGCAGGCCTGGCTTTGCCGTGCACCTGCTGCCCTGGCAGGGCTGAGGGGACTGGGTACCGTCATCTTGTAGCTGTGGGCGCTGCCATCTTTGAGGGTGGGGCAGTCAATTAGCATATTCCCTCTTTATTAGATAGAATTAACTTTTCTTCAAAACCATAAAAATATAGAAATAAAGTGAAATACATTCATTTAGTTAAGAACATATACTGAGCACATATCATGTTCCAAGCATTGATTTATGCACTGGTGATCTAGTGAACAAGATAATGTCCCTGACCTCAGGAGCTTACACTTTTGTATGTGAACAAATAATTAAAGTAATACCAGATAGTGTTATGAAGATAAAATAAATAAACTATAAAGGATGGAAGTGGAAAGGTGCATTTTGAATTGGTGGGTCAAGGAAGTCCTTCTTGGGGAAATAACATTTGGGCTTAAAACTGAATGACAAAAAGGAGCCAACCATGAGAATTCTTTGCATAAACTACTCCATTGATCAGAAAGGTCAAATCCCTAAGGCCAGAAGCCCTAAGTTCAAGAAAGAAATAAGAAAACAAAGCAAAGAGAATCAGTAATGGTAGTGATCTGGCAGATATGAGAGTAATGAACATTGGCTACAAGTGGGTCATGAATTTAGTGTTGAGCTTCATGATTTAGGTCGGGCTACAATGCACCCTTAGCAAACAATCCTGAATACTGACTTGCGCAAAAAACATACTGCATACATTAGTTATAATATTAAAAAATCAGAAGCAGATTAAATGTCTAACAATAAAGGGATAAATAGGCCATAATGCACATGTACATAACAAATTACTTTGAGTCTATTAAAAGTGAGAATTATGGGGGAGAACCAAGATGGCGGCATAGGTAAAACTATCTTGCCGTCATACTCAACAATTTTAATACTACAACTTAACGAAAGAACAAACACCTTCCAGAATCACCAGAAAGCTCGCCAAGTGAAAATTCCACAAATAAAAGTGAAGATAAGACACTGTGACTCGGAGGAGCGGTGGCGAACAGCGTTGAAAGATTTGCGCAGAGAGAGGTTTGGAGCGCACGTGAGCCAGCGGAGAGGGCGGGCAGCTGAAAACCGGCCAGTTTTCTCGAACGGGGAGACAAAGACATCCCACTGGACTGATTCTCCAGCTTTGGGCGAAGTCCAGGGAACCAACCCACTATCACACGGGGTGAAAACTGGACAGTGGGAGGGCACGCCGAAGCTTGGGTGCTGCAGGGTCTCCCGGCTTGTGGAGAAGGGAGCTTGCGTGAACAGCTCAGCTGCGTGACCGCGCAGACAGCGCTCTGCGACTCGCTCTCTCATTTGGGAAACCGTCATTCTGCTTTGTTTTACGACCCTGGGTGAGACATTGGGCGTGCAGACTCATTTGGGGAAAGTCTGAATTCCCCTGCAACCAGTGGTGCTCCACAGCGGCTCTCTCTCAGAGGTGCTGGCAGCCATTGCCCCCGGCACAGAGTCCCTGGGGCCGCATAGGGCAGAGCTAACGCTGTCTGCTTGGCCCGGAGACTCCGCCCATCCAACCTGAGCACAGCTGAGCTTCACAGACAATTGGCCTGGAGGTCAACCCCTCCAAGTGCTAACAACAATTAACCTGAGCTTAACTTCAGCAAGACTGTGTAACCCATATCAACCTCAGGTAACTGGGGAGGTTAAGCCACTGTCCCTAGTAGGAAGTCTACCACACAAAGCTAATTGACCAACTCAGGGAAGCAGCCACGATGCAGAGACGTGGAAAGAAATCAGATGTGAAAGAAATGGAGGAAAAAAAACGACTGGACATGGAATTCAAAACCATGGTTATAGGGTTTCTCAAGAGGCTCTAACAAAAGGACGAGGCCTATAAGGAAATAAGTGCGACCGCAAAGGAAATGATCAAGACCAACGTGGAAATGAATGAGTCCTACAAGGAAATGAACGAGACCTGCAAGGAAATGATCAAGACCAACATGGAAATGAAGGAGACCCTCAAGGATATAAAGGAGACTCTCAAGGATATGAAAAAGGACCAACCAGAAATTAAGCATACACTGACTGAAATAAAAAATATTATACAAAGACCTAAAAGTGCTCTGGAGCACCCCAAGAACCAAGTTCAAGATGTGAAATACAAAGAGGGAAAATCCACTCAGCTGAAAAAGCAAGAAACCAAAAGAATCCAAAAAATTGAAGATAGTGTAAGGGGCCTCTGGGACAACCTCAAGCATACCAACATCCGAATTATAGGGGTGCCAGAAAAAGAGAGAGAGCAAGACAATGAAAACCTATTTGAAGAAATAGTGACCGAAAACTTCCCACACCTGGTGAAAGAAATTGACTTAGGAGTCCAAGAAGCACACCGAACCCCAATATATAGGAACCCTAAGAGGACCACACCAAGGCACTTCATAATTAAAATGCCAAGAGCAAAAGACAAAGAGAGAATATTAAAAGCAGCAAGAGAGAAACAGTTGGTTACCTATAAGAGAGCACCCATACGATTGTCAGCTGATTTCTCAACAGAAATGATGCAGGCCATACAGGAGTGGCAAGAAATATTCAAAGTGATGAACAGCAAGACTCTACAATCAAGATTACTCTATCCAGCAAAGCTATCATTCAGAATTGAAGGCCAGATAAAGTGCTTCGCAGATAAGAAAAAGCTAAAGGAGTTCATCACCACCAAACCAATATTATATGAAATGCTGAAAGATATTCTTCAAGAAGAGGAAGAAGAAAAAGATAAAAGTGTAAATTAGGAACAACAAATACACATCTATCAATAAATGAATATAAAAATCAAGTGAATTAATAAGCTGATGAACAGGATAAACTGGTGAATGTAACAGAATCATGGACATAGAGAGGGAATAGACTGACAACTCTTGGGGAGAAATGGGGTGTGGGAAGTGCAGCAAGAGACTGGACAAAAATCATGCAACTATGGGGGAGGACAGTGGAGGGGGGTGAGGGCGGAGTGTGGGATGGGTACCAGGTGGAGGGGAACTATAGGGGGGGAAAAAAGGGAACAGTGTAATTAATAAACTGAACAATAAAGATTAAAGAGTGGGAAAAAAAAGTGAGAATTATGGTAACACTAAAGGCCAGGTGAACAAAATTTGTGCACAGGGTGTAAGGGGTGTCCCTCAGCCCAGCCTGCACCGTCTCCAATTTGGGACCCCTCGAGGGATGTCCACCTGCCTGTTTAGGCCCGATCCCGATAAGGCCTAAACGGGCAGTCAGACATCCTTCTCACAATCCAGGACTGCTGACTCCAAACTGCTCTCTTGCCTGCCTTCCTGATTGCCCCTAACTACTTCTGCCTGCCAGCCTAATCACCCCCTAACTATTACCCTGCCAGCCTAATTGATGCCTAACTGCTCCCCTGCCAACCTGTTTGCCCCCAACTTCCCTCCTCTGCCAGCCTGGTCACTCGTCTTCCCCTGTAGGCTTGATCGCCCCCAACTGCTCTCCCTTGCAGGCCTGGTCCCTCCCAACTGCCCTCCCCTGCTGGCCTTATTACCCACAACTGCCCTTCCTTGCAGGCCTGGAACCTCCCAACAGCCCTCCCCTGCTGGCCATCTTGTGGTGGCCATCTTGTGTCCACATGGGGGCAGGATCTTTGACCACATGGGGGCAGCCCTCTTGTGTGTTGGAGTGATGTTCAATCTGCTTATAACTCTTTTATTAGATAGGATAGAGGTCTGGTGCATGGGAAGGGGCCAGATGGTTTGCCCTGAAGGGTGTCCCAGATCAGGGTGGGGGTTCCCTTGGGGTGTGGGACAGCCTGGGCGAGAGGCCTATGGTGGTTTGCAGGCCGGCCACGTCCCCCAGCGACCCAAGCTGAGACCCTGGGATCTAGGATTGATTTATGTTCTACAATTGAAATTTTGTAGCCTGGAGTGAAGCCAAGCCTTCTGCTCGCTCCGTGGCAACAGTAATTTCTGTTTGGGTTTATTTAAATTCTACAATTTAAACTTTATAGCCTACAGTGGAGGGCTGCAAAAACTTGGCTTCCTCCATCGCCCCAGAAACCCTAGCCTCTACTCTCTCCAGCTCCGTGGCTGTAGCCATTTCTGTTGGGATTGCGTATCTTCTATTATTGAAACTTTGTAGCATTGAGTGGAGGCCTAGGCTGGCAAAGGCAGGCGGAAAGCTTGGCTTCCTCCATTGCCGGGAAACCCAAGCCTCCCTCCTGCTCTCAGTGGCCACAGCCATCTTGGTTAGGGTTTATTTGCTCCTGATTGGCTGGTGGGCGTGGCTGGTAGGTGTGGCTTGTGGGTGTAGCAAAGGAATGATCAATTTGCATATTACTCTTTTATTAGATAGGATAAACATATTGAAAATATGAAAATATGAAATAACAGGATTACTATTTTATGAAACACTCACCCCTAACAACCAATAAGCTAAACTGAAAGAAACCTACATCAAATTTCTAAATTTAATGTGTTTAGTAGTAAAATTATACATAATTTTTTTTCTTTCCTTTTTACTATGTTTTTTGGATTAAAAAAATTTTAAAGGGAAAAATCCAGGTACATATAAGCAACTGATAAACAGACAAATATGGTATAATAATATGTATGATCTGTACAACTAAGAGTTCTGAGGGAAAAACATATATTAGGTACATAAATATAACTATATAAACAAATTTAACTACCTGGGTAAAAATGCCTCCTGCTTCATCCCACTACAATCATTTCCCCCAGAGATGTTACTACAGAATCTTTAAGAAACATAGATGGATGGTGGCAGTTCCCTATGGATACCCTTTAACTGCTCCCCAGCATCTAAAGGACAATATCCAGATTCCTGAACAGGAATATGGATTCCCCTAAGGTTTTTGTCTATTTCTCTGACATCATATGCCACCCCTCAACTCCAGCTCATCCTATGTTACGATGCCAAACAGAACCACTTCAAACTTCTCAAATTTGAGATGTTTTGTGCTATTCTCATTTTGCCTAGAATCTCTTCTATTTTTTGTCCAGTTATAATCTTTTTTTTAACTTTCTTGATTGATTAAGGTATTACATATGTGCCCTCATCCCCCATTACTCTTTCCAACTCCCCCACTCATGCCCTCACCCGCCTGGTGTCTGTGTCCATTGATTGGGCTTATATGCATGCATACAAGTCCTTTGGTTACTCTCTTCCTTTTATCCCCACCCTCCCCTACCTTCCCTCTGAGGTTTGACAGTCAATGCTTCTCTGTCTCTGGATCTGTTTGTGTTCATCAGTTTATGTTGTTCATTATATTCCATAAATGAGTGAGGTCGTGTGATACTTATCTTTCCTTGACTGGGTTATTTCACTTAGCATAATGCTGTCTAGTTCCATCCATGCTCTAGTTTAAAGCAGTCACCGTTTCCTCCTTTTTCTTCTTCTTCCTTTACTTAAAGAATACCTTTCAGCATTTCATATGATACTGGTTTGGTGTTAATGAACGCCTTTAGCTTCTTCTTATCTGTGAAGCTCTTTATCTGACCTTCAATTCTGAATGACAGCTTTTCTGGGTAATCTTGGTTGTAGGTTCTTGGTATTCATCACTTAGAGTATTTCTTGCCATTCCCGTCTGGCCTGCATAGTTTCTATTGAGAAATCAGCTGACAATCGTATGTGTGCTCCCTTGTAGGTAATTAAGTGTTTTTCTCTTGCTGCTTTTAATATTCTCTGTCTTTTGCTCTTGGCATTTTAATTATGATATGTCTTAGTGTGGTCCTCTTTGGATTCCTTTTGTTTGGGGTTCTGTGTGCTTCCTGGACTTGTAAGTCTATTTCTTTCACCAGGTGGGGGAGTTTTCAATCATTATTTCTTCAAATAGGTTTTCAGTATCTTGCTCTCTCTCTCCTTCTAGCACCCCCATAATTCTGATGTTGGTATGCTTGAGGTTGTCCCAGAGGCTCCTTACACTATCTTCAATTTTTCGTATTCTTTTTTCTCTTTCTTTTTCTTTTTTTAAAAATATTTTATTGATTTTTTTACAGAGAGGAAGGGAGAGGGACAGAAAGCCAGAAACATTGATGGGAGAGAAACATCGATCAGCTGCCTCCTGCACACCCTCCAATGGGGATGTGCCCACAACCAAAGTACATGCCCTTGATCGGAATCGAACCCGGGACCCCTCAGTCCGCAGGCCGATGCTCTATCCACTGAGCCAAACCGGTTTTGGCTGGATTCTTTTTTATTTTCTCTTTTCCGGTTGAGTGTTTTTGGCTTCTTGGTATTTCAAATCTTTGACTTGATTCTTGCATTCCTCTAGTCTGCTGCTGGGTCTTTGTATAATATTTTTTATTTCAGTCAGTATAGGTTTAATTTCTAGTTGGTCCCTAAATTTATCAGCCTTTTCTAGGAAACTCTTAAAAATCCTTATAACCATGTTTTTGAACTCTATATCCAGTCGTTTGTTTTCCTCCATTTCATTTGTGATCTGTTTCTTTGTCTCTGCATTTTCACTGCTTCCCTGAGTTGGTAGGGTAGCTTTGTGTGCTAGGTGTCTCAGCCTCCCATTACCTGAGATGGACACTCTTGGTGCACCCCTTTGTGGACTGTGTACAGCCTTGTTGTAGTTAAGTCTTGATTGTTGTTGGTATCAGTGGGCAGAATTGACCTCCAGGCTAATTGGTTGGAGGATCAGCTGTGTCTATGCTGGGAGATAGCCTGATGTGACAAGACTTGCAAAATTGCACAAGCCTCTGTGCTCAGCTTGGATGGGGCAGAGTTTCAGGGTGGAGCCAACAGCCTTGGCTTCCAGTCAGCCCCACCCCACGAGGTTCCTGGGTCTCTGGGTCCGCTGGCAATCACTGCAAGCACCTCTGAGAGAAAGGTGCCCTTGAGTTTCACCTGCTGCCAAACAGTCCAATATCCCCCTCAATGAATCCAGACTCCCAGATTCTCCCATGGTACTGGGGTTCAGTGCAATCAGAACTGGCTTCAGGGCCATCTGGGGCCCTTGTCTCCTTCCCACTAGATCAAGCCAGTGGCACACTTAACAGACCATCCTTTCTGTGTGCACTCACGCGTGTGCCTCCAGACCTCTGCCTTTCACCATTCCCCCGAGTTTCCGCCTTACAGTCCAGATTCCCCTCTCATGGGTCTGGGTCCCAGGGCCTTGCCTGGGACTGGGGTTCCAGTGCAGCCCCAAGATTTTCCCATCCTCTCTGCGTGCACTTGTGCACGCGCTTCCAGACCTCTGCCCTTTGCCTCACCCCTAAGATTCTGCTTTACAGTCCAGATTCCCCCCGTATGAACCTGTGTCCCCAGGGTCTCGCCCGGAACTGGGGTTCAGTGCAGTCTGGAGCTTTTGTCTCCTTCCTGCTAGAGTACGCCAGCCAGGCACTAGCCGCCCCATCCTCTCTGGCCATATCCTCTCCGTGCATGTGCCTCCCTACCTCAGCTTTGCAGCTCCTCTGATTCTCTGTGTGCATTCCTCTTTCCTTCTAGTTGTAAAATTTCCAATCAGCCAGCTTTCATGTGGTTCTGGATAATGTCTGTTTTGTCTTTTAGTTGTGTTTTTGAAATTGTTGTGCGAGACAGCAGTTTCGGTGTTTACTTATGCTGCCATCTTGGTTTCTCCAGCTGTCCAGTTATAGTCTTAATCTTCCTTCATAATTCTACTCACACACCACCTGTATTATGGGGCCCTCCCTAATTACCTTGAACAGAGATGTAGATTCTTCCTCATACACCTCTACTATACACAGCAATCTCTGTGGCAAATATAGCACAGTACAATTATTTTTATCTATATATCCGTCCTCCATATTTTCTACAATTATTTCTTTGAGGGCTTATTTTATGTTTTATTATTGTATCCTGAGAAACTAAATCTGTTTTTGGCATCACATGTTTTCTGATTAAGAAGAAAACAAGCAAACATACCTCTACTGGTCTCACCCAAGCCAAAGAACAAGGGATAGCCTGAGCTGGAAGCTTTGTGTAGCAGCATCTGGAATTGATAATCAAATATATTAATATTTAGTCATGTTTTTATACTGTATGCCATGGAATTTCTAAGCCATTTTTTGATTTTAGCTATTCGCATCATTTCAGAATATTTTATTCATGCATTTTAAATTAATGTCTTATACTTTAAAGCACTCTAAGAAATACTAGTGAAATTATTAAATAATAGTTTTTTAAACCATGCAAATAGGCAGGAAGAGGAAATCTTCATGCTATATAAATGCAACTCTTAGCATAACCCAAAGAAACATTTTCTTAATAAGAGGTTGAAATTCAATCTCATAGTCCAGTCAGATTCACAGTCATCTGAAAAAAAGACACAAGAGATTATAATCCAACTGTGAACCTAAATGACCATTTGCCAAGTCTGCACTAAAGAAGAAAGAGGGATGGTAAGCAGGGAAGAATAAAGAGAGGAAGGCAAAAGAAAACAAAGAGGTCTCCTAACCACACAAAGCTCTGGCAGTGATTCAAAACTTGAGTTGTCCTTCCTAAATTTGTTAACTCACTTGAGGAACCTCAAGGAGGACTTCTGAACAGTTCCGATATTTCCAAAGTCTGGGTAGAACACTTCAACTTCCTGTTTCCCAAGAACTCGATGGATAATGACTCGATACCACCACTTATCCTCAGAAATCTTTACACAACAGAGATGTCCTGGTTGGATAAAATATTCTGGCATGGCATATCGATCAGAAACCAGTTGATTAGAATAACAGCGCCTGTGGAATTCCGTAATATGGAAACATAGGGGAAGAACAATTTTTACTAGTATATCAAGAGCAAGGAAGTCTGAGCAAAAAGCAAAGGAAAAAACCCTCACTTTTTCCCTTGATTTGTTAATGCTTATTAATATCAATTAGTTTAATTTTCCTTTCTTTTCTAAATCCCTCTCTTCAACAAACATTTTTAAACAGAAAGCTCATACACTCATTTTGCCTCACATTTTCTGCTGAAGAATGCAATCTAACTTCATTCCCCACAACTTCCTAAAATGGGACATCGTAAAATATCAATGGTCTGTTAATTCCCAAATCCAATAGCCTTTCTCCTCAGCTTTCAATATACTTGCTCTCTCTGCAGAATGGCCCTGATCCTTTCCCTTTCAAATTCTATCCTACTTAGTTTCCAAGACACTCTTTTCTCCTACTACTTCCTTGTCCATAATTATTCCCTTATTGGCTCTGTAATTGCCTTAAAAGTTTGGGTTCTCTGGGGACTTTTCTTTAAGGAGTGTAACATATTAAAAGCTCAGGCTCTGAAATCAATAACCTGGGTTCACATTCACCATTTACTAGCTGTGTGATGACTTTATCTTTCTGTGCTTCAGCTTACTTGTTGAAGATGGGGATGGTAATAATAAAGCCTTACTTACAATATGTGAATGTTTAGCAAAGTCCAAATATAGTAAACACACAAATATTAACTATTCATTATTATCCTTTCTGTATATTATATCTCATCCATTTTTAAAAATTTTTTGGTTTTTGTTTTTTTCTTTACTGCCTTATTCATTCTTGTACCTTATACTACTACTGATAAATTGATGATTCTCCATCTCTATGTTTGACTCTGCATCCCTTCTGCCCTTTCAAAACTTTATTTCCAAATATATGGAAAAGATGCTAGTTGTTGCCAATTTCTATTCCCCACTCTTTTTTTGTAGTAATAGCATCCCTATTTTAAAAAATTATTATTTATCCTCACTGGATGACATGTTTCATTGATTTTTTTCATTTAAAAAATTTATTATTAATTTTAATTGATTTCAGAGAGGAAGAGAGAGATAGAACATCAATGATGAGAGAATCATTGATCAGCTGCCTCATACATGCCCCACACTGGGACTGGGCATGTGCCCTGACCAGTAACTGAACTGAACCAAGATCTCCTTGTGCACTGGTCAATGCTCAACCACCGAGTCATGGCAGTCGGGCTGTTTCACTGATTTTTAGAGAGAGAGGGAGAGACAGAGAAACACTGATGTGAGAGAGAAACATTGATCAGCTGTTTCCCAGACATGTCTAAGTATGTGTCCTCCAGGAAATTGAACTCATAACCTTTTGGTGTATGGGATGGCATTCCAACCAACCCAATCACCTAGCCAGGCAATAGAATTCCTATTTTTAACTTATTTCCTAGACTCCCTTACATCTAAATGTGGCTACGTGAATAATAAGTTCTGGCCAATGGGATGTGAGATTATAAATTTGTGTATTTTATCACAATTTAAAAAAAAATAAAGTGTGAAAACCCACCTTGTGTCTTTCAAAGAAAAAGGGATGCCTCCAACTCTCTACCTCCCCTACTTCCACTTCCTACTGGCTGGAATGAAGGCCCAGAGGATCTGGTGGTGAGCTAAATCCTGGGACATGTGGGTAGGCCAATATATTATCTTGGGCAGCAAGACAGAAAACACTGTTGTCTCTGCCGAAACTGGTTTGGCTCAATGGATAGAGTGTCGGCCTGCAGACTGAAAGGTCCTGGGTTTGATTCTGGTCAAGGGTATGTGCCTTGGCTGCAGGTACATTCCCAGTAGGGGGTGTGCAAGAGGCAGCTGATCGATATTTCCTTCTCATAGATGTTTCCAACTTTCTATCCCTCTCCCTTCCTTTCTGTAAAAATCAATAAAATATATTTTCTTTAAAAAAGAAAACACTAGGTGTTGTCCCTAACACCTGGAGCTATCCTATTGGTAAGTATTATACACAAACTATTATGGGAAGAAGAAATACACTTTAATTTCATGCTACTATAGCTAACTTGTGTCTTTGTAACACTGGCTAAACCCTAATCCTAATATTACCCACTCAACATTACCAATTCAGTATCTCATGATCACCTTAGATTCACTATCTGTAAATGTCTAACTTCCAAGCCCAGCTGAAACCTACCTAATCTCTAAAATCAGCTTAGTTTTCATATTTTCCTTTTCTCTCATCCTTTTCAACCCCATTCTTGTCATCAAGACTTGACAATTCTATTTTCCTAATTCCTCTCCTTTCCACTCTCTCTCATCAACACTAGCCTATAATGGATCTTCTCCTCTTCACTCCTTCAATCCTCCATACTGCAACTAGAGTTAGCCTTCTGAAATACAAACCTGATGTTCTTTCTTTCTTAAAACCTTTAGAAGTTTCATGCTGTATACAGAAGAAATAAAATTCCCTTCCCATAGTGTCCATATTCTAGCTTTTCCCTAGTTTTCCAGTTTCACATCCAGTCATTGTCCCCCCCAACCTCACCCAGTGGTAACTTTAATTCCCTATTTGTTGTTCCCAGAGCACATGGCTCACTCCTTTGTTAATGTTGGCCTTGGTGCCAGTGATTAGATTGGCACACATTCACTCACACCCCCTCCTTGTCTGGAAAATTGTTACTTATATTTGAGGCCTAGCTCAAGTGTCTCCTTAATGAAGCTCTCCTCCATCTTGCCCAGGCAGAACTCCTGCCTCACAATATCCCCCTTACCCCTCATCTATTTCCTAGCTAATCACTGTGTTCACAAAGGCAAAGACCATGACTGTCTTCTCTTTGTACAGCCAGTGCCTCAACATCCTAACACCAAACAACAGCAGATACAGAATTTTTAAAACATTTAATAAATCTTTATTGTTCAGATTATTACAACTGTTCCTCTTTTTTCTATAGCTCCCCTCCAACAGTTCCCACCCCACCCTCTGCCCTTACCTTCCCCACACTTTCCTCATCCATAGGTGTATAATTTTTTGTCCAGTCTCTTCCCACATCCCTCACACTCCTTTCCCCCTCCCCAGAATTGTCAGTCCACTCCCTTTTATGCCCCTTATTTTATTATATTCTCGTTTATTCTGTTTATCAGATTTTTAATTCACTTGATTTTTAGATTCACTTGTTGATAGACATGTATTTGTTGTTCGTAATTTTATCTTTACCTTTTTTTCTTTTCCTCTTTTTTTTTTAATGTGTCCTTATTCCCCCATAATATCCCCCCCCTCCACTTATGCCTCATCCCTCTTGTCTATAATACTGGTTTGGTGGTGATGAACTCCTTTAACTTTTTCTTATCTGTGAAACTCTTTATCTGACCTTCAATTCTGAATGATAGCATCTCTGGGTAAGCTTGGTTGTAGGTTCTTGCTATTCCTCACTTTGCCACTCCCATCTGGCCTGCATAGTTTCTCTTGAGAAATCAGCTGACAATCCTATGGGTGCTCCCTTATAGGTAATTGTTTTTCTCTTGCTGCTTTTAATATTCTCTCCTTGTGTTTTGCTCTTAGCATTTTAATTATGATGTGTCTTGGTATGGTCCTCTTTGGATTCCTTTTGTTTGGGGTTCTGTGTGCTTCCTGGATTTGTAAGTCTATTTCTTTCACCAGGTGAGGGAAGTTTTCAGCCATTATTTCTTCAAATAGGTTTTCATTATCTTGCTTTCTCTCTTCTTCTGGCACCCCCATAATTCTGATGTTGGTATGCTTGAGGTTATCCCAGAGGTTTCTTACACTATCTTCAAATTTTTGGATTCTTTTTTCTTTTTGCTTTTCCAGTTGTCTTTTGCACTTTGTATTTCAAATATTTGACTTGCTTCTTACATTCCTCTAGTGTGCTGTTGGGTCTCTTACAATATTTTTTATTCAGTCAGTGTATGTTTAATTTCTATTTGGTCCTTTTTCATATCCTTGAGGGTCTCGCTAAATTTGTTGGCCTTTTGTAGGAAATACTTGAAAAACCTTATAACCATGGTTTTGAACTCTATCCAGTTGCTTCCTTTCCTTCATTTTTTTCATTTGTGATCTGTTTCTTTGTCTCCGTATTTTTGCTGCTTCCCTTAGTAGGGTAGCTTTGTGTGCTAGGTGTCCTATATGGTCCAGTGGGCCAGCCTCCCTGGTTACCTGAGGTAGACACTCTGGGTGCACCACTTTGTGGACTGTGTGTACAGCCTTGTTGTGATTAAGTCTTGATTGTTGTTGGTATCCCTAGGATGAATTGACCTCTGGGACAACTGGCTGTGAGAATAAGCTGTGTCTATGCCAAGAGAACTTCTGTGCTGGAGACAGTCTTATAAGAGAAGACTTGCAAAATTGCAAAAGTCTCTGTGCTCAGCTTGGATGGAGCAGAACCTCAGGGCTGAACAGACAGCCTTGGCTTCCCGTCTGCCCTGCCTTATGAGGCCCCTGGGTCTCAGTGTCCCTCAGTAATTGCTGTAAGCACCTCTGAGAGAAAGCCATCCTTGAGTTTCACCCACTGCCAGCAAATCTGGATTCCCAGATTCTCGCCTGGAACTGGAGTTCAGCAGTCAGAACTGGGGTTCAGCACAGTCGGGGGCTTTTGTCTCCTTCCAGCTAGAGAAAGCCAGCAGCACATTCAACAGTCAGTCCTCTCTGCGTGCACTTGCACACGTGCCTCCAGACCTCTGCCTTTCGAAGCTCCCCCGAGTTTCCGCCTGACAGTCCAGATTCCACCCCCCCTCCCCGTATGAGCCTGGGTCTCCAGGGTCTCTCCCGGAACTGGGGTTCAGCGCAGTCAGGAGCTTTTGTCTCCTTCCTGCTAGAGAAAGCCAGCCAGGCACCCAGCTGCCCATCCTCTCCGTGCATGTCTCCATATCTCAGGCTTGTAGCTCCTCTGATTATCCGTGTGCTTTTCTCTTTCCTTCTAGTTGTAGAATTTCCACTCAGCCAGCTTTCCTATGGTTCTGGATGATGTCCATTTTGTCTTTTGGTTGTAGTTTTGAAATTGTTGTGGGAAGCATCAGTGTAGGTGTTTACCTATGCTGCCATCTTGGTTTTCTCTCCAGATACAGTATTAATAATAATAGCAGTCAACATTTGAGCTAGACTCCATTCTAAGTACTTCCAATTCACATCTCTGAGTCAAGTGCTATCATTATCCCTATTTTGGAGATTAGAAGACCAGACCCAGAGAAGTAAAGTAACTTCAAAATACAGAGCCAGTAAGTGTGCTTTAAAATACAGACATATAAAATGAACATATACAAGAATATATTTACCAAGTGATTATTATGTGACATATTATTCCAGGTATTCTTGGTGGGACATGAGTATATAATGTAAAATTAGAAAAAAACCATGAAGTGCTTTTGAAGAGATACAAAATTAAATAACAAAAAAACCCAAATGACACTAATATAAAAATTAGACATTATTATTCATGAATAAATCTAAAGTGATTGAAAATGTACACATTTTACATGGTGTTAATTAATAAAGGACATCATTTTTCAGTATAGAAAAGAGATAACTTAGAGCAGTTCTCCTAGTTCATGAACCCCTGGAATCCTGTTAATATCCTTTGGGAAGTCCAGAGGAGCAACTCTATTTTAATATTTTAGTATTATTATGAAAATAGTTATTTGCCCTTTTTCACTGTGCTAACATTTCAACCAATACAACTCTGTATCTCAAAACAGAAGCAGATATTAAAAAATCCAAGTTTCTCCTATTAAGCTAGATAGTAGAGAGATCTGCAAAAAATGTAAATCATGCCACTCCTCCAATTTACAAAAAATATTTTCATAAAAATGTTATTTATAGTCACACAATTGAATTTACTAAATTTTAAGAAGATATCTTAAAAACTTGTCCTTTTAATTTCTATATGATAAATATCAATAAACAAAAGCTCTCTTAGATCTTTAATTTTTAAGAGTCCTGGAGCCAAAAGATTTGAGAACCGCTGATTTAGAATGAGATACATTGAAAACAAGAGGCTCCTACCGCATTTCAATCATCATGTCTTCAAGTAACTCTGATGAATCCCTGCTATATATTTGGATGTAGAATTGACTAGGAGAGATGATATTTTCCACAAAGACTCCCACGAGAGTACTGGTATCTAATGGCGGCAGTCTGCATAATTTCTTGTCCCAGGCAGCATCTGGTGGGATATCATGATTTGCCATTGCCAGATTGAGCTGTGATTTGTCGATTTCTACTTGCTACAAGTTAAAAAAGAAATCAAAGAAGCCAACATAAATCTCCGGGTGACATTTCAACCTTCAAGACCACATTTCTCCAAGTATATTTCATGAATCATCTTTATCAGAATCACCTAGGAAATTATAAAAAGGAAGATTCTTGGGATTTAGTCTACACTTACTAATTCAGAATACCTGGAAGTGGGGCCCACAAGTATACATTAAAAAAATTCCCTCAGTGATTTTTACCAATGATAAAATATGAAAACCTACTGCCTTATGATATTAGGTAAAGAGTTAAAAGTGTATTGCTCAACTACCCTATACAACACTAGAATATGGTACTTCAAATATTCAGATTGAACTAAGATTCTCATCTTACCCAACCTTACTAACAAAAGTAACCTGAAAGAATAGATTAAATTTCAAACTAGTCTTGTAATAAAAAACAGGGTTTCTCAAACACTCATTCTAAAATATATTATTTTCCTTTAGGCCTTCCTATTGTCCTCTAGAAAACACAGCAGACTCTTCTAAAACAATGTTTCCTTTCCATGAAAGAAGCAGGTACAGAGGGTAGGAGGGAAGAAGTGTAAGTGTTAATTCCTTAATAACAATAGAATAAGTAATAGGAAATGAGAACATAAAAATGGAAAATGTGTGTGCAGATGGAATAAAGGAGAAAAAAGGAAAGCTCCTTAAAACTGAGTATATGTTGGGGTAATTTGCAGCAGCTGTTGAGGTATACAGCTGACACAAAGCTGCTCAAATCTTCCCTTCTAAAGCAGTCCAGGGTGTTCAAGCCTAAATCTGAAAAACTTGGACAGAGAATCAGCAATGTCATCTTAAGAGAACTGTCAAATCTTCAAAGTCATGTGAAAACTTGAAAATGAGCCTTGAGTGAAAGCTAGTAAGTAAAAAAAAAAAAAAAAGGTTGAAAACCAGGATAATTGCTGCATAAAGTGACTTCAGCCCAAAGCTCTAGTTTCTTCCAAGAAATGAAATTCCCAGAAATAAGACTTTCTAAAATAGAATTTTGGTTTAATGAAGCAGCCATCCAATTACCCTCTGCAATGCTGAATCTCCAGGGCACAAGAATAAAAACCTCACTCACCAGCTGTAAAGGCTTCACCACCAGATTAGGCTTCTTGTAAATTCTCTGTTCTGGCTCTTTATGATTTTTAAAAGACCAAATCCACGGGGTATCCTTAATAGTAGCAGTAGACAGTGCATTTCTAGGAGGACTGGAGACACAAGTTTTGGTTTCTATTTTCTTATCTGATTGAACTAAATATGAACTTCTTACTGATGAAACAGCTCCATCTGAAATCACCAATAGAGTAGCCTAAGTATATCTGTTAAAATATTTTTATAACTGCTACTAAGCACATTCTATGTGCCAGGCACTGGGTAGATAGTGCTGAAAAAGAGATATGAACCTGCCTTTGCAGAGCCTTTCAGTATGGAGACATATAAGGGAAGTTCTAGATGGGAACAAATCTTAATTATGTTGGGGGAAGAAGGTAATTCTGTTAAGGCTTCTTAAGCTTTGGTGGAAGGTTTTTTTATCTTTCAACATTTTGATTTCAATTTATTTCTCCTTCAGCTTTAGTAGTGAGCATTCATTGTTGCTTCATGTAGCGTGTCTGTGACTACCTAGCAGTCCATAATACAATGCCTTAATTTTTAGGGGAATTCCCAAATCAATCACATATTTTGTTGAAATGTACATGTGTATGATGATTACAAGAGTTTGGCACATTAAAACAGATCCCAGATACATCTAAAACTATAGTGGCTCCTAAAAAATAAAATAAGTGCACAAATAGATACAATATTTATCACTGTGGTTTTTATAAGGGAATTATAGTCATATAAAAGAATTATATGTAGTTAAAAAGAATGAAATCAACCTGTATATGTTGATATGGGAAAATATCCACAATATATGAAGCATAAAAAATAGGACTAATACAATATTCTATTTAATAAAAGAGTTATAAGCAGATTGACCATCACTCCAACACACAAGATGGCCACCCCCATGTAGTCAAAGATGGCTGCCCCCATGTGGACAGAGATGGCCACAAGATGGCCTGCAGGGGAGGGTAGTTGTGGGAAGTTAGGGGTGACCAGGCTAGCAGAGAAGGGCAGCTGGAGGCGATCAGACCAGCAAGGGAAGATAGTTGGAGGAGGGGTGACCCAGGCTTGCAGGGGAAGACAGTTAGAGGAGGAGTGACCCAGGCCTGCAGGGGAGAGCAGTTGGGAGGGACTAAGGCCTGCAATGGAGGGCAGTTGGGAGCCAGCAGTCCTGGATAGTGAGAGGGATGTCCAATTGCCCATTTAGGACATCCCTCAAGGGGTCCCAGATTGGAGAGGATTCAGGCTGGGCTGAGGGACACCCCGCCCTGTGCACAAATTTTGTGCACTGAGCCTCTGATTTATATATACTAGTATTGTCTTGTGTAAGAAAAGTTTACATACATTATATAACTACTAGAGGCCCTGTGCATGAAATTCATGCAGAAGTAGGCGCCTACTTCCTTCTCCCAGCTGCCAGCACCAGCTTCCCTCAAGTACCTAGGACTCGGGCTTCCCTCAGGCCACCAGCAAGCACCTGAGACCCAAGCTTCCCTTGCAGCCCCGGCTTCATCTGGAAGGTCATCTGGAAGGACTTCCAGTCTAACTAGCACATTATGCTTTTATTATATAATAGTGAGGCCCGGTGCATGAATTCATATATGAGTGGGTTTCGACTGGCCCAACCTGATCAGGGCTGATTGGATCAGGCCGGCTTGGGGGAGGGAACACGGGCAGTTTGCCAGCTGGCCTTGCCCCCTGGTTGAACTCCTGGTCGAGGAGACAATTTGCATATTAGCCTTTTATTATATTTGACATGATGTCATACAGAAGAAGTCCATAAGTAGACCCCCTAAAACTACTAACATTAGTTACCACCTCTGCATTATTTGAAATGTTTAAAGCAAATATTATTTTTGTAATATTTTAAAAATTTAGCTATGCTTATATATATATTAAAAAAAGTCTGGCCCTATCTGGTTTGGCTCAGTGGCTAGAGCTTCAGACCAAAGACTGAAGGTTTCTGGGTTTGATTTCAGTGAAGTACACATACCTTAGTTGCAGGCTTGATCCCTAGCCTGTCAGAGCACATTCAGGAGGTAAGCAATTGATGTTGTCTCTCTCACATTGATGTTTCTCTCTCTGTTTTCCCCCGATCCTTTCCACTCTCTCTCTAAAATTTAATAGAAAAAATATCCTCTGATGATCATTAACAAAAAAACAACAAAAAAGTCTGGAAAGCTACACAAAAATTTTAATAGCATTTTTGTGGGGGTAAAATTATGAGAAATGTCCACTTTCAGCTTTCTACTCATCTGTGCTATTTGAATTTTTTAGAATGAACATGGATTTTAATCAGAAAAATATACAAAGAAACATTACACTTTGGAAAAAACAGCTGTTCATTGTAGCCATTTGCAGAAATTTATCTCTATATATAAAAGGCTAATATGGAGTCTCCTTCCCACTGTCCAACCAGTTGCTATGATGCGCACTGACCACCAGAGGGCAGATGCTCATCACAGGAGCTTCCATGATGCACACTTTACTTTTACAGAGAAACAGCAGCATGGACCTGGCCAACAAAGCAACACTTGGCTTCCCCCAAGTGGGACACGGCCCCACCACCACTCCTGAGCAACAGCCCACCAAATCACAGCCAATGCTGTTGAGATCCAATGGCCACTGTGGGTGACAGGTGATGATGTCACATAGCAACACCTGGCTTCCTCTCCCTAGTGACTAGCCTCCATGTTTCTTCAGCCCAGGAACATGACCTGCTTTATATCCAGGTGGAAACATTTACACTTTAACCAAATGTCTGTAAAGTGTTTTCTCAAGCCTTATCTCATTTGATCCTCACAGAAGTCTTGGAGTAGGTAGGTAGGAGATTCGGTGGAATCCTATTTTCTTTTCATTAGCTGGAAAACAGAGATTTAGAAAGCTTAGAAACTTGACTCAACTGAAAAGTAAGAAATGGTGGAACCTGAAAATGACTTCAGGTTTTCTCACTGTGCAGCATATAGTCAAACACTGCTGCAGTTAAATATTTTACCCTTTGTTTTCCCTGCATGATCTACAACAATAATCTGCTTTGTGTTGATATTTACTGCTGTGTTGCTGACAATTACCGGAAAGAGAATTGGGATGCTTCACTGGCTGGAAAAAAGTCTTCTGCATCAGAAAACAGGTCAAATTAAGCAAGTTTATCCTATATCTATAAAAGTCTAAGTTGACTCACGTATGCACAATACATATAAAGCTCTCGCTGGTGCCAATCGCTTGGGTGTGTTTCCATCTGTCACTGTCAATTGTGAATTTGGTTGACACTTCTATAAAGGGCAAATAGCGATTTTAACACATTGTGGACAGATCAAGAGAATTCTCGTGTTTTATGTTCTAAGGCTTGTGGCCAATCACCAGAATTCTTTAAAAAGATATTAGCTTGTAAGAACATGTAATCAAATAACTTCAAAATGCAATGGTTAAAGTGTGCCTTTAACATTTATGTAAAATGTTTTTTGTACTCGTTCAATAGAAACTTATCTGGCCACTGGGTAAAGCTAGAAATAAATCTACTGGTCCTCAATTAATTTCCTTTCAATGTACAGGAATTCATGCACCGGGCCACTAGTAAAAATATAAGTACAATATGTACTACTAGAGGCCTGGTACACGAAATTCGTGCAAGGGGGGTGGGGGGAGATGTCCCTTTGCCCAGCCTGCACCCTCTCCAATCTGGGACCCCTTGAGGGATGTCCGACTGCCCGTTTAGGCCCAATCCGGCTTAAACAGGCAGTCGGATATCCCTGTCACAATCCAGGACTGCTGGCTCCAAACTGCTCACCTGCCTGCCTCCCTGATTGCCCCTAACTGCTTCTGCCTGCCAGCCTGATCACCCCCTCACCACTACCCTGCCAGCCTAATTGATGTCTAATTGCTCCCCTGCCAACCTGTTTGCCCCCAACTCCCCTCCTCTGCCGGCCTGGTCACCCCCAATTGCCCTCCCTTGCAGGCCTGGTCCCTCCCAACTGCCCTCCCCTGCTGGCCTGATCGCCCACTACTGCCCTCCCTTGCAGATACTGGAACCTCCCAATGGCCCTCCTCTGCTGGCCATCTTGAGTCTACATGGGGGCAGGATCTTTGACCACATGGGAGCAGCCCTCTTGTGTGTTGGACTGATGGTCAATCTGCAAATTACTCTTTTATTAGATAGTATAGAGGCCTGGAGCATGGGTGGGGGCCAGCTGGTTTGCCCTGAAGAATGTCCCAGATCAGGGTGGGGGTTCCCTTGGGGTGAGGGGCGGCCTGGGCGAGGGGCCTGTGGAGGTTTGCAGGCTGGCCACGCCCTCCAGCAACTCAAGCGGCTGCCCTGGTATCTGGGATTAATCTATGTCTACAATTGAAACTTTGTAGCCTGGAGTAGAGCCAAGTCTTCTGCTCCCTCCAGGGCAGCAGCCATTTCTGTTTGAAACATTGTAGCCTAGAGTAGAGGCCTAGGCTGGCAATGGCAAGCGGGAAACCCAAACCTCTGTTCTCTCAAGCTCAGTGGCTGCCGCCATTTCTGTATCTTTTACCACTGAAACTTTGTAACATTGAGTGGAGGCAATGCAGGCAGAAAGCTTGGCTTCCTCTGTTGCTCGGGAAACCCAAGCCTTCCTCCTGTTTTAAGTGGTGGCAGCCATCTTGATTGGGGTTTATTTGCATAATCTTCTCCTGATTGGCTGGTGGGCGTGGCTTGTGGGTGTGTTGAAGGTATGGTCAAATTTGCATATTACCCTTTTATTAGGTAGGACTGGTTGGAAAGACATTATCAATGAGGGAACTGAGGAAAGAATACATGGGACTTGCCTGTATTAATTCTTTTTTTTTTTTTAGTTTTTTTTTAAATTTATAATATAACTTATATTTAATAGTAGTACATATGTTTTCCTTTCCCCCCAAATATCCTCCCCCTGCCTGTATTAATTCTTAATAAGTGTATTTGAATCTACAGTAATGTCAATAAAAATTTCAAAATAAAAATATTAAACCACATTAAAAACAAAAATAAAACAAACAAAAACCAAGTGCCTTAATTGCAATGTGGTGTCCTGAAGTGGATCCAGAAATAGAAAAAGAACAATTTTTTAAAAACTGGTAACATCGGAATAAACTCTGGAGTTAATATAATGTACCAATGCTAATTTATTAGTTTTAATAAATGTATCATGGTAATGTAAGATGTTACTATTAGGAGACACTGGATGAAGGGGAATATGGGAACTCTGCACTATCTTTGCAACTTTTCTATAAACCTAAAATTATCGCAAAATAAAATATTCATTTTTAGAAAAGCACAAGTGCTGGATGCCAAGGCATACCCATTTATTCTGAATTTCCATGTATTTCTTCTTTTAAAAAATAAGTTATTGATTTTAGAGGTAGAAGCAGAGAGAGGGAGAGAGAGATAGAGACATCAACATCTATCACTGCCTCCTGCAGGTCTCCTACTGGGGAATGAGCCTGCAACCCCAAATCGAACAGGTGCCCTCTCGGAGCAGGGGCTGATGCTCAACCACTGAGCCACACCTGCTGTGCTGAAATGCCATGTTTCTAAACAGCTTTTGATACACAGCCAGATTTAAGAACTACCTAGTGCTTACCCATCAGATCACTGTTTTAGAAAACCGTTTTCTTCAGAATCATCCAAAAATCTGGACAATGAAGAAAGTAAATTTTTTAAAAATCAGATGATCTTGAATAGTAACACAGGTTAGCCTATTATAACAAATATCACCAGAAATAAGGTCATTATATACAAAACATTTTCAAGACTAACGTGTGATCTGTTTGGTTATAACAAAGAATTGTATACATACAAATAATGCTTTATTTTTCCTTGTCCTTACAGGGACAACTAAAAATCAGGTTTGCTTTCATATTGTAATTAAACTCACCACGTGGCAGAGGCTTCATCTCAGCATCAAATACGAGTAAGTCTTGCTCTCCTTCCCTGAACTCCACATGGAGAATGTCACTAAGAGCTCCAACGAGTTCTATCACATTTAAGAAGCCCAATTTTTTTGGTGAAAGTTGTTCTTTAAAAATTAACTACCATACACACACAAAATAAACAAACAAAAACAACATGAAACAGCAATGTTAGATAACAGGAATATAGTAGCTACAGACACCTTGGACAGTGCTTTAATTTGGATTTAGCAAAGCTAAATCTGTAAGGAGGGGTGAACTCAGGTTCTACAGTAAAGGCTTGCTTCCATACAAGAATAATACAAACCAAGAGACTTATATAATCCCTCACTATAAAACTTAGGCCAATCATGAATATCTCAAGAAATAAAGAATTGGTTGAGGACACAGGAAGGGTGGTGGTGAATTAAACTTAGTATCTTTACTTCTTTGTACCTTACATATGTATTACAGTTTTTTTCCCTTTTATGTTCATTAGTTACTTTAATGATTTCTCTACCCTCTCTGTAGGTACCTAGTACTATTAAAATGCAATTCAGTGAGCAAAAGTCTAGTTTAAAAAGAATTTTTTAGTATGAATTTTTTAAATAAATGATATTTAAAAGTCTCACGAAGGTATAGAGCAAAAAAAACAGTCTCTATCCCACTCCCATCCACCAGTCACACAGAGATCACCTCCCAGGGGATTTGTCACACAAGCTCACTCTGAGCTGTGAGTCTGGTACAAGAGATTGGATTTACTCATAAATTTTATATTAAATCATATTTTACTACTCTCATACTTTATTCTGTAATTTCACTGATAAGTGACTTTACTCGTTAATTGAAAACAAATCAGAGCTCCTCCCATTGGTCTACTTGCAAAACACTTTGTGGCTCTAGATTCTAGAAGATACATTTCTTTAAAACAAGATGAATTTAAATTTTCTCCATCTCTATCCTGAGGGATGATATGTATTTTCTAAGTTTTCCTCTTTTAACATTTACTGAATAATCACTACATGATAGGCACTGATCTAAGTACTTTGTTTTCAAGTCATTTAAACTTCACAAAACTGTATTAGGTAATGTCATCCTGACTTACACATCATCCATAAAATAGCATAAAGTGATGTATCTTATCCATGATTCTATAGTATCTTGCAATATCTGTTGTTCATATATATAAATATATGTCAGTTTTTATGGTATAGTAGTTAAGATTAAGAGGTAGGATTCTGAAACCAGACTGCCTGGGGTTAAAATCTTAGCTCCTCCATACTCACTATCTATAGACCCTTAGGTAAGTTACTTCTTTGTGCCTCAGTTTGTTGTAAAAATCTAAAGAAAGACATTCAGAACAGAATGTTGCACACAGCTAACATATGTATAGGTTTTAACCATTTTTTAAAATTGTATATATGGCAGTATCTGAACTATCATTCTGCAACTTGATTTTTTTTCACCAAACATGATGGTTCCAAAATATTCCAGGTTTCAGAACAAATCTATTCATTTATTTTATCTACTACATATTATTCCATTGTATAAATGTCAATTGCAATTTACTTATCCATTCTCCTATTGATGGTCATGCAATCTGTTTCCAATTTTTCACTATTCTGCAATGTGGACATGCCTTATGAATGTCTTCACATGCACGTGTGTAAGTTTTCTCTAAAGTACGTGTGTAGAAGTGGAGCTGCTGCATCAGGGAGGTGCATATCTTGAGCTTTTCTTGGTACTGCCAAACGCTCTTCAAAGGGTATTTGTCACACAAGCAGCATAGAGGTATTTTGCTTCTCCACAACCTCTCTGCTACTTGGTATTATCAGATATGAAAAATAACGTTTTTTTCATAATATTGTAATGATAAACAGTAAAAATATCCTTCCTATGCATCATGAGTTATTTATTAAGGATCATATTCTTGACTCTTTTAGTAAAGGACATCAGAAATCAAAACAAGATGTTTAAATTCTAGAGCAGAGACTTGGAGGGTCCAAGAAGTAGCAACAAAATTTCTATCAGGAAAAGATAAGTTATAAAAAAACCATGATTGAAAAAGGAAACACTCACCTCAAACTCTCTAAGCAGTTTAGAAACAAGTAAACCCTCTGGAAATTTGGACACAACCTAATAAATAGAAAATGAAATAGAATATAGATAGATAACACTGGAGTGTTGGGTGATAAAATATAGGACAGTATAAGTTTAAATACTAACAAAGATAAAAGCAGCATGTTATTCAGTGAATGAAATAGTCACAATATTTTTCAGTTTCCAGTTTTAAAAAACATTATAACAACAACAAAAAGCGGTGACTTCCAACATTTCCAGAGTTAAGAAATCATTCTTGCACAACACTGCAATTCCACAACTCTCCACAAATCCCTGCAAATTCTTTAGCTTAGATAGCATTCTTACCATTAGTTCACATTTAAAAAAAAAAAAGTCTAAAAAAAATTTCTATAGCATAAATTCAAGCATTTTAAATGGTAGAAAAGAAACACAATGGTCATTATAAAAAAAAACAAACATTGAAAAATACAGTACAGAGAAAATATCCAGTTAGTCATTGTTGTCTATGTGTACATAAAATATTTAACATAAAATAGGTAATTATTTCTATAATCAGTTTTTAAATATCAAACCAAACACATCTTCCATGTCAGTAAATATGCATAACATGTTTCTGGCTTGAGTTTTCAAAATATTCCATATACTTAAATTTGCTTGCTCAGTCCCCTAGAGCTATTCCCTATTTTTCATAACCACAAACACTGAAATGATTATCTTCATAGTTGCACCTTTTACTTGTGCAGTTATTTTTTAGGATAAATTCTTAGAAGTGGATTCAGTCTATACCAACAAAATATAAAAAGCTTTGCACTGGCCATGACCAGGTAGTTCAGTTGGTTAGTGTTGTCTTGATACTCCAAGGTTTCATGTTTGATCCCCGGTCAGGGCATATACAAGAATCAATCTATATGAATGCATAAATAAGTGGAAGAGCAAATCACTGTTTCCCTCTCTGTATATCTCTTTCATCTCCCTCTTTAAAAATCAATAAAAAATTTTAAAGCTTTGCATTTTCCTAGATTTTTCAAGATACTATATATTTTATTTTAATTCAAGTTTCATAAAAATGCAAAGTATAATTGATTATAAAATCCTATGATCCAGAGATAGTTGTTGATGCACTTCAGAAACCAACTTATACACAAAAATATTCAAATTATTTATGGTTTACATTAAAGGATAACACTAAACATGTCACTCTATAAAATCTTTTTTTAGAGTCCAACAGTATGTCAAGGAGATACTTCATGAAAATTAACTGTGATACACATAAACTTTCTTTTTTAATTTTCTTATTTTAATCTTAATTGTTCAGTTTATTGATTACATTGTTCCCCTTTTTTCCCGCTATAGCTCCCCTCCACCTGGTACCCATCCCACCCTCTGCCCTTACCTCCCGCCCACTGTCCTCTTCCATAAGTGTATGATTTTTGTCCAGTCTCTTCTCTTGCTGCACCTCCCACACCCCTTTTCTCCCCAAGAGTTGTCAATCCATTCCCTCTCTATGCCCATGATTCTGCTATATTCACCAGTTTATCCTGTTCATCAGATTTTTAAAAAATATATTTTATTGATTTTTTACAGAGCAGAAGGGAGAGGGTTAGAAGGTCAGAAACACCGATGAGAGAGAAACATTGATCAGCCGCCTCTTGCACGCCCCCTACTGGGGATGTGCCCGCAGCCAAGGTACATGCCCTCAACCGGAATCGAACCCGGGCCCTTCCAGTTCGCAGTCCGACGCTCTATCTACTGAGCCAAACCGGTCTTAGCCATCAGATTTTTAATTCACTTGATTTTTAGATTCATTTCTTGATGTGTATTTGTTGTTCATAATTTTTATTTTTACCTTTTTCTTCTTTCTCTTCTTAAAGAATACCTTTCAGCATTTCATATAATATTGGTTTGGTGGTGATGAACTCCTCTAGCTTTTTCTTATCTGTGAAGCACTTTATCTGACCTTCAATTCTGAATGATAGCTTTGCTGGGTAGAGTAATCTTGGTTGTAGATTCTTGCTATTCATCACTTTGTATATTTCTTGCCACTCCCATCTGGCCTGCATAGTTGCTGTTGAGAAATCAGCTGACAATCGTATGGGTACTCCCTTATAGGTAACTAACTGTTTTTCTCTTGCTGCTTTTAATATTCTCTTTGTCTTTTGCTCTTGGCATTTTAATTATGATGTGTCTTGGTGTGGTCCTCTTTGGATTTCTATAGTTTGGGATTCTGTGTGCTTCTTAGACTTTTAAGTCAATTTCTTTCACCAGGTGGGGGAAGTTTTCAGTCACTATTTCTTCAAATAGGTTTTCATTATCTTGCTCTCTCTCTTTTTCTGGCACCCCTATAATTCTGATGTTGGTAATCTTCAGGTTGTCCCAGAGGCTCCTTATACTATCTTCAATTTTTTGGATTCTCTTTGCTTCTTGCTTTTCTGGCTGAGTGTTTTTTCCTTCTTTGTATTTCAGATCTTTGACTTGATTCTTGTGGTCCTCTAGACTGCTCTTAGGTCTTTGTATAATATTTTTTATTTCAGTCAGTATAAGCCTAATTTCTAGTTGGTCTTTTTTTCATATCCTCGAGGGTCTCGATCATATCCTCGAGGGTCTCATTCATATCAAGGGTCTTGTTCATATCCTCAAAGGTCTCATTAAGTTCATCGGCCGTTTCTAGGAGCCTCTTGAAAAACCTTATAACCGTGGTTTTGAACTCTATGTCCAGTCGTTTTTTTCCCTCCATTTCTTTCACATGTGATTTCTTTCCATGTCTCTGTATTTTGGCTGCTTCCCTGAGTTGGTTGATTAGCTTTGTGTGGTAGATGTCCTCTAAGGGGCAGTGGCTCAGCCTCTCCAGTTACCTGAGGTGGATACACTTGGTGCAGCACTAGGAGAGTTTGACCTCCAGGCCAATTGGCTGTGAGGATCAGCTGTGCTCAGGTTGGATAGGCGGAGTCTCCAGGCTGAGCAGGCAGCCTTGATTTCCCATCAGCTCCGCCCTATGGGGCACCTGGGTCTCTGTGCCTGGTGGTAATGGCTGCATGCACCTCTGAGAGAAAGCTGCCACCGAGCTCTACCCGCTGCCGGACAATTCAGCCTCTTCCCAAATGAGTCTACGCACCCAAAGTCTCACCCAAGGGTGTAAAACAATGCAGTCCAGTGGTTTCCCTTCTTTCTTTTTTTTTCTCCCAAACAGGAGAGCAAGTCACGAGTCCTCTCTGCACGCTTGCGCATTTCTGCAGCTCCAAGTTTATGTGCCCTCTCCGCAAGCTCGCAGACCTCTGCAGCACCCAAGTTTCAGAGTTCTTCCTCCTTACTGTCGAGTTTCACCCCATATGAGTGTGGGTGCCCCGGACCTTGCCCGGAACTGGGGAATCAGTGCAGTGGGACGCCTTTGTCTCCCTCCCCGTCTGAGAAAACCATCCATGTATCCAGCCGCCTGTCTTATCCACTTGTGTGCGCACAGCTCCGAACCTCTGACTCCACGCGAATCCTCAACCCTGCCCTCTGCCGCTCCTTTGAGTCACAGTGTCCTATCTTTACTTTTATTTGTGGAATTTCCACTCTGCCAGCTTTCCGGTGATTCTGGATGATGTTTGTTCTGTTGTTAAGTTTTAGTTTTGAAATTGTTGTGTGGGGCAGCAAGATAGGTATTTAGCTATGCCACCGTCTTGGTTCCTCCCACATAAACTTTCTTATGAGCCAAATGATATTCCCTAGTTTGGTGGATAATCTAATTAATCCTTTATCAATAAATGCTTACTATTTCTCTAATATTTTGTTACCATAAAAAAGTCATATTGAACAAATGTCCAAACAATGCCCAAAAGTTTTTGCATTTCTCTAGTAAAACCATGTACCTCAAATGAAAGTAAGGCAAAAGGAGTCACAATGGCACTCTGATTATTCAAATTGCAATTAACAGCTACCACCAAAATTTTAAGTGTACAAAGAGCTTTTACAAATTAACTAAGGAGTAACAGTAAATTAGGCCAAAGACATAAGAAATATAAATGACTACTAAGCATATCAAAACATGCTCAATATAAAATTCAAGAGATAAAAGTTAGGGGAGAACCAAGATGGTGGCATAGGTAAAACACCTATCTTGCCATCATAAGCAGCAATTTTAATACTACAACTTAATGAAAGAACAAACACCTTCCAGAATCACCAGAAAGCTGGCCGAGTGAAAATTCCACAAATAAAAGTGAAGATAGGACACTGTGACTCGGAGGAGCGGTGGCGGACAGCGTTGAAAGATCCGCACAGAGAGAGGTTTGGAGCGCGAGCCGCGGAGAGGGCGGGAGGCTGAAAACCGGCCAGTTTTCTCGAACGGGGAGACAAAGACGTCCCACTGGACTGATTCTCCAGCTCTGGGCGAAGTCCAGGGAACCCACTATCATACGGGGTGAAAACTGGACAGTGGGAGGGCACGCCGAAGCTCGGGTGCTGCAGGGCTCTCCCGGCTTGTGGAGAAGGCAGCTTGCGTGAACAGCTTGACTGTCTGACCGAGTAGAGAGCACTCTGCGACTTGTCTCTCATTTGGAGAACCGTCAGTCTGCTTTGTTTTACAACCCTGGGTGAGACATTGGGTGTGCAGAGTCATTTGGGGAGAGCCTGAATTCCCCGGCAGACGGTGGAGCTTGGCATCGGCTCTCTCTCAGAGGTGCTGGCAGCCATTGCCCCTGGCACAGAGTCCCCGGGGCCGCATAGGGCAGAGCTAACGCTGTCTGCTTGGCCCGGAGACTCCGCCCATCCAACCTGAGCACAGCTGAGCTTCACAGACAACTGGCCTGGAGGTCAACCCCTCCAAGTGCTAACTACAATTAACCTGAGCTTAACTTCAGCAAGACTGTGCAACCCATATCAACCTCAGGTAACTGGGGAGGCTGAGCCACTGTCCCTAGTAGGAAGTCTACCACACAAAGCTAATCGACCAACTCAGGGAAGCAGCCACGATGCAGAGACGTGGAAAGAAATCAGATGTGAAAGAAATGGAGGAAAAAAAACGACTGGACATGGAATTCAAAACCACGGTTATAGGGTTTTTCAAGAGGCTCCAACAAAAGGTCAAGGCCTATAAGGAAATAAGCAAGACTGCAAAGGAAATGAATGAGTCCTACAAGGAAATGAACGAGACCCTCAAGGATATGGACGAGACCTGCAAGGAAATTATCAAGACAAACGTGGAAATGAATGAGTCCTACAAGGAAATGAAGGAGACCCTCAAGGATATAAAGGAGACTCTCAAGGATATGAAAAAGGACCAACCAGAAATTAAGCATACACTGACTGAAATAAAAAATATTATACAAAGACCTAAAAGTGCTCTGGAGCACCCCAAGAACCAAGTTAAAGATGTGAAATACAAAGAGGTAAAATCCACTCAGCTGAAAAAGCAAGAATCCAAAAGAACCCAAAAAATTGAAGATAGTTTAAAGGGCCTCTGGGACAACCTCAAACATACCAACATCCGAATTGTAGGGGTGCCAGAAAAAGAGAGAGAGCAAGACAATGAGAACCTATTTGAAGAAATAGTGACCGAAAACTTCCCACACCTGGTGAAAGAAATTGACTTAGGAGTCCAAGAAGCGCACCGAACCCCAATATATAGGAACCCTAAGAGGACCACACCAAGGCACTTCATAATTAAAATGCCAAGAGCAAAAGACAAAGAGTGAATATTAAAAGCAGCAAGAGAAAAACAGATGGTTACCTATAAGGGAGCACCCATGCGATTGTCAGCGGATTTCTCAACAGAAACGATGCAGGCCAGATGGGAGTGGCAAGAAATATTCAAAGTGATGAACAGCAAGAATCGACAACCAAGATTGCTCTATCCAGCAAAGCTGTCATTCAGAATTGAAGGTCAGATGAAGTGCTTCGCAGATAAGAAAAAGCTAATGAAGTTCATCACCACCAAACCAATATTATATGAAATGCTGAAAGATATTCTTCAAGAAGAGGAAGAAGAAAAAGATAAAAGTGTAAATTAAGAACAACAAATACACATCTATCAACAAATGAATCTAAAAATCAAGTGAATTAATAAGCTGATGAACAGGATAAACTGGTGAATGTAAGAGAATCACGGACAGGGAATGGACTGACAACTCTTGGGGAGAAAGGGGGTGTTGGAAGTGCAGCAAGAGACTGGACAAAAATCATGCAACTATGGGAGAGGACAGTGGAGGGGGGTGAGGGCGGAGGGTGGGATGGGTACCAGGTGGAGGGGAACTATAGGGTGAAAAAAAAGGGAACAATGTAATTAATAAACTGAACAATAAAGATAAAAAATAATAAATAAATAAATAAATGAATGAATAAATAAATGAATAAATAAGAGAGATAAAAGTTAAAACTACATAATTAGACAGTAACATTTCACTGTCAATAGGAGTGAAATTTTGTTCAAATCTTTTAGAGGGAAAGTAGTAATATTTATCAAAACTTAATCAATACCTCTGTCAATTCCACTTCTACATAAATGTTCAGGCATTAATTACAGCATTTTTTAATAGCCAAGGCTAGACATAACCCAAATGTTAATCAATAACAAATCTCATAAGTGAAATATTGTATGTCAACACGATGAAATACCATACACAATTTAGAATAGTATTTGACATACATATATAGAAAACTGGTATTGAAAAGAACTTGGCAATGATTCATTAGGGTAAAGGGAAGAAAACTGGGATGAAAGCACATTTATAAAGGAACTTAACATTTTCAAAAGAATTTAAAAAAATGTTTAAGACTGTGTAATTTATTTACTGTTTTTCTTTTCTGATCTCAAACGAATAGCCACTCCATTTGTAATATATTTGAGAAGATTGGGCATAAATGTAAATATTAAACTAATAAATACTCTTAAGCAAATTAACTTGGCCACAAATAATATCTAAATGTATAATCAAGTATTCTTGTCCATTTTCCAGAAACAGAAAATACTTACAAATTTTATTTTATGTTTTAGTTCTGGATTAATAGTCCCACCAGGTCCAATCTGTGCAATAACTGATTTGAAGGTGTTCTCCAACTATGAAAAAGAAATAAAAGTTCAAGTTATAGTCCAAAAGAAGTCAAAGATAAATCTGAATAATATGCAATATTTATCAAAGGAAATGTATTTCAAGCAAATGGATAAAAAAAACTGTTCTCAAGCGGCACTGTAACATTTCATACATACAAAATACATTTATAGTAGATGAAATAGTTATTAAAATTAAATACTCAGACTTATCAGAGAATTAACATTCTCTATAACAATTTGATTTGTCTTCAATTACTCAATCCTACATTCTTACCCAGAAAAAAAATTGTTACTCATTTTCTCATTTTTTATAAAAGTATTCAATGTTGATTAAACACATACTTAGTATGTGCCCAATTCAGGGATGCGATGGGATGGTGAAAGGTCCCTGGGAGGCAGGATTCAATGTGAACCAGAGAATGACTAGCCATAAAGGGCAGAAGGAAAAGCTCTTCTGTTGTAATAGAAATGAAGGAGGAAAGAACCAATTGGGATGCAGAAAGATCTGTGAATGTGGCACAGAAAAATAGAGTTACTATCTAGTGTTTTCTGAGTTTAGAAGCAAGCCTCACTCCTAAGGATAGAGGGAAAAGGGAGAAAGTTTACAAAGTTGAGCAAGTGGAAAAATAAAGTTAAGGAAACAATGGATGATTATCTGAACTCAACAGGTAGTAAAGACAGGAGCGACCCAAATTAAGACAGCCGGGATCTAAAAAGAAGAAAAAGGCAGCAGGGATCTGAGGATTTTATCGGAGAAAAGCCAATGGCAAAGGGAGACCCCAATTAAGTAAAAAGATGAAGAGACTATTGCAGAAAAGTGAGAGAGGGCAATGAAGGTAGAAGGAACTTCACAAAGAAAAAAGAATAGTTTCCCTGAAGGCATTAGAAAAGTAGAAGAGGAAACTAAAAAAGGTAGACTCAAATCATATTACAGAATATGCCAAACTAATGAATTTTTCTTAGTTCCATAAACAAAAACTGATAGAGAGATTTTTAGCAAGGGAGCGACATTATCAGAATTTTAATCTGGCAGAAAATCAGATTTGGAGGGATGAGCAATCAGGAGACTAGGGTGCTAAGAGAGTAAGAATAGAAACAGGAAACAATAAAGGTGGAACCCACAGAAATTAGGAAAGAATACAATGGATAAGGAATTGCTGATTCCACAGAGATGAATAAGAGACCCAGGAAAAAGACTCAGCGACCTCAAATTTTATGCAGAAGGCTAAAGGACCTTGAGCATAAAGGTAGATTTTTGCTGTTTTTTACTCAATTTCAAGAATTTGGGAAACTGGGAAGTAAATGGCAGGATACTGAATACAAATGAGATTTGTTTCTATGAAGAACAGCTTGTAACAGGGACAGCAAACTATGACCTATGGGTCAAAACTGGCCCACCATCTGTCTTTGCATAGTCCATGAACTAAGAATGGTTTTGATATTTTTAAATGGTTGGGGAGAAATAAAAAAATTTTGTGACACATGAAATTGATACAAAATTCAAATTCCAGTATCCATCAATAAAGTTTTATTGGAACACAGACTCACTCACTATTGTCCAAAGTTACTGTAGCACAATACAAGGGCAGAGTTGGATAATTACAACAGAGATAATCTGGCCCTCAAAGCCTCAACTATGTACTATGTGACCTTTTAGAGAAAATATTTTCCAAGCCAAGTTTCAAGATGTCAAAATGATGAGCTCTTACTAGGAAAAGAAGGCTTTTCAAGAAGATGAATATGGTTTTTTCCTCAAATTAAGAGACTTAAAATGAATGGAGTGAGGGAGATTTTTTAAAGTCCAGGTAATCTTTTTTTTTTAAAATATATTTTATTGATTTTTTACAGAGCAGAAGGGAGAGGGATAGAAAGTCAGAAACATCGATGAGAGAGAGACATCGGTCAGCTGCCTCTTGCATGCCCCCTACTGGGGATGTGCCTGCAGCCAAGGTACATGCCCTTGCTGGAATCGAACCCGGGACCCCTCAGTCCGCAGTCCGACGCTCTATCCACTGAGCCAAACCGGTCTCGGCATAAAGTCCAGGTAATCTTGAGGATATCTATAATTAGAGGGTAGAAGTTATAATGTGGGAGAAAGTAAGAACAGCAGGTGATCAGTGATTGACATAAGGAAGTAATTAAGAGGCCCTGATTTCACAATGCCCAGCCATATACAGAATACAAAGAATGGGCAATAAATCAAGTGAACAAAAGATTATGACACAGGGGCATAAATAAAAATGTACATTGACCTTCCCTCCCCCAAAAGCCATGAGCTCTTCAGATAGAAACCTAAAGGACCAGAGAAAAGGCAAAAAAGAACTTTGAATCAAATATATATATATTCCTTATAAAAATGGATAAACAATAAATAGGCAATTGATAAAAATTAGCACTAGATAATAAAAACATAAAGTTTAACCTCTAATAATCAGATAGTAATAGTTATTTACCAAATTGGAAAATTATTTTTACAAAAGAAATATGCACTTTCACTCTTTAATATTTTTCTGAAATTTTCAATCAGTAAATAAATTTAGAAAATGAGAACTTTACATACTGAAAAATATTAAGGAAAATTATTTATAGATCAAAGGAACCAAGATGGTGGCATAGGTCAACACCTATACTGCTGCCTCACACAATTTCAAAACTACAACTAAAAGACAAAACGGACATCATCCAGAACCACTGGAAAGCTGGCTGAGTGGAAATTCTACAACTAGAAGGAAAGAGAGAAGGACACTGAGGCTCAGAGGAGCTGCGGAGGGCAGAGGTGCAGAGATGCAGAGATGCGGAGACGCGCACATGCAGAAAGGCTGAATACGTGACTGGTTTTCTTGAATGGGGAGGGAGACAAAGGCTCCCCACCACGTTGATCTCCAGTTCCAGGTGAGACTCGGAGAACCCAGACTCATATGGAGTGAAACTGGACTGTCAGGAGGAAGCACACTGAGACTCGGGAGCTGCAGAGGTAAATGAGCTCGTGGAGAGGGTGCGCAGCTGAGCGCATAGCTGGCTCTCTCATTCGGGAGAAAAACAAAACCTCCTGACTGCACTGTACTCCAGTTCCAGGTGAGACTTTGGGTATCCAGACTCATTCGGGGAGAAACTGAACTGTCTGGCAGTGTGCAAAACTCGAGGGCAGCTTTCTCTCAGAGGTGCATGCAGCCATTGCTGCAGGACACTGAGGCTTAGGACAGGGCTGATGGGAAACCAAGTCTGACTGCTCAACCCGGAGACTCTGCCCCTTCCAAGCTGAGCACAGAAGCTCTCCCAGCGTAGACACTGCTGATCCTCACAGCCAGTTGGCTTGAAGGTCAACCCCTCCCAGTGATACCAACAGCAATCTAGGCTTAACTACAACAAGACTGTGCATCCCATAAAGGGGTGCACCAAGAGTGTCCACCTCAGGTAACTGGGGAGGCTGAACCACTGTCCCCTAGAGGACACCTACCATACAAAGCTACTCAAAAGGGAAGCAGCGAAGATGCGGAGACAAGGAAAAAGATCACAAATGAAAGAAATGGAGAAAAACAAATGACTGGATATAGAGTTCAAAACCACAGTTACAGGTTTTTCAAGAATTTCCCAGAAAAGGCCAATAAATTTAGTGAGACCCTCAAAGATATGAAAAAGGACCAACTAGAAATTAAGCATATACTGACTGAAATAAAAAATATACAGAGGCCTAACAGCAGACTAGAAGACTGTAAGAATCAAGTCAAAGATTTGAATTACAAAGAAGCAAAAAACACTCAGCCGGAAAAGAAAAAAGAATCCAAAAATTTGAAGATAGTATAAGAGCTTCTGGGACAACCTCAAGCATACCAACATCAGAATTATAGGGGTGCCAGAAGAAGAGAGATGAAGATACTGAAAATGTATTTGAAGAAATAGTGACCGAAAACTTCCCCCACCTGGTGAAAGAAATAGACTTAGGAGTCCAAGAAGCACACCGAACCCCAATATAGAGGAACCCTAAGAGGACCACACCAAGACACATCATAATTAAAATGCCAAGAGCAAAAGACAAAGAGAGAATATTAAAAGCAGCAAGAGAAAAACAGTTACCTACAACGGAGCACCCATACGATTGTCAGCTGATTTCTCAACAGAAACTATGCAGGCCAGATGGGAATGGCAAGAAATAGTCAAAGTGATGAATAGCGAGAACCTACAACCAAGATTACTCTATCTAGCAAAGCTATCATTTAGAATTGAAGGTCAGATAAAGAGGGTCACAGATAAGAAAAAGCTAAAGGAGTTTATCACTACCAAACCAGTATTATATGATATGCTGAAAGGTATTCTTTAAGAAAAGGAATCAGAAGAAAAATGTAAAGGTAAAAATTATGAACAACAAATACATGTCTATCAACAAGTGAATCTAAAAATCAAGTGAATTAAAAATCTGATGAACAGAATAAACTGATGAATATAATAGAATCAGGGCCATAAAAAGGGAGTGGACTGACAATTCTTGGGAGGAAAAAGATGTGGGAGGTGCAGGAAGAGACTGGACAAAAATCATACACCTTTGGATGAGGACAAGGGGGGGAGGAGGTAAGAGCAGAGGGTGGGGTGGGAACTGAGTAGAGGGGAGCTATGGGGGGGGAAGAGAAACAATTGTAATAATCTGAATAA
This sequence comes from Antrozous pallidus, assembly GCA_027563665.1. Classification (NCBI taxonomy): domain Eukaryota; kingdom Metazoa; phylum Chordata; class Mammalia; order Chiroptera; family Vespertilionidae; genus Antrozous; species Antrozous pallidus. The sequence goes on along the minus strand of CM050527.1, from coordinate 23,095,820 downwards.
TAAAGATTTATTAAATTTTAAAAATTATTTATAAACATTATTATGGTGTATCTGGAAAACCTATGAGAAAAATGATTAAACAGGTTCAAAGTTCAGTAATATTATTTTCAAAATAATATTTCAAAAAACTAATTTCTTTCCTCATAAGCCCTAAGTAGTTAGAACCCCATTCTCAATAGCAGCAAGTGTCACACTATACAATACCTAGGAATACACTTACAAGACATGCACCAAACTCTATTAAGAAAATTATACATCTGCACTGAAGGGCATAATACTGAATGAATAGAAAGCTGCATATGTTACTGAATGAATCTATTAAATGTAATGTGTAAAGTTTTCAAATTTTTTAAAATTTAATTCTAAGAGAAATCTCATTGAAATCTTAGAATTACAAAAATAATTATAAACATCCAGGAAAAAATACATTAGAATAGATAAAAAGTCTGAAAAGGGACTAATTAGTGGAATCTTGCCTTAACAAAATTAAGGTGAATTTAAAAGCACCAAAATAGAACTGGCACAGAAACACTGCCCCCCCACCCCACAAATTATAATCCAGCTAGATTAAAACTTGATCCAGACCCGGTACCTTATACAACAAAAAACTTAAAATCAATAATAGAGCTAAGAACTAAAATCATAAAACATCTAAAAGAAAACACAGGAGAACATTTTGCAACTTTGCATTAAGCAAAAATCTTTTATGTAGGCAAGAATCAAAAGAAAAATGTAAATTCAATTTCATCAAAAATACAGACTTTCCCACAAAAGTCTGATTAAAGAAATAAAGAGACAAGTATAGACCAGAGAAAATATTTCTCTGATAAAGGACTTATGTCTAGATTATATAAATAATTCTTCCAACTCAATACAAAGACTACTCAATTTTTAAGAATATGAAGGAGATATACTAACAGAAAATACTCATATGAAAACATGCCCAACATTATTCATCATTAGAGAAATTTCAATTAAAACAAATGAGATCCCATTATACACCCAATGGTATGGCTAATAGTTTAAAAACTGACAATATCAAATGTTAACAAAGTGGCAATGTAGCTCATGAGAAAATAAAATTGTACAATTTAGAAAACAATTTGACAATTTCTTATCAAGTTCTTAAACACACACTTAGTGTATGACCCAACCATCCTACTCCCAGGTATTTACCCAAGAGAAATGAAGTCTATAGTCACACAAAGTGTATGTAAATGTTTATAGCAGATTTATTCATAATACCCCAAACAGGAAATAACATCTAATTGAAGTATATCAATACAGTGGAATGATATTCAACAAAGAAAAAGGAACAACTGGCTGATATATGCTGGATAATTTTAAAAAGCATCATGCTAAGTTAAAGAAGATAAACACAAAGCTAGATGTTATTTAATACCATTTATATGAAACTCTGGGAAGTCAAAATTACAGTTATAGAAAGCAGTGACTGTCTATAGCTGCAGGCAGAGAAAGACTACAAAGTAGCATGCAGGAACTTTGGGGGAATGATGGAAATGTTCTGTTTCTTGATTTGTATGGTTCTTACATGACTAGATACAGTTTTCAAAACTCAAACTGTCCATTTAAAATGTGTAAATTTTATTATATATGTTACTAAAGCCAGTATTTTAAATGATAGAAATAAGGTACTTTTATGTCTCAAATTTAATTTCCATGTGCTTATTCTGAGCTCAACTTGTTATCTTGCTAACTTAACCAGGCCTTTGTTGGTTTTATTTTAGTAGTTTTTATTCAAAGTCCTTCAGCATTATAGTCACACAAAGATACCAGGATTGTAATGCTCAGGGGCCAGAATTCAGGTAAAGATATTCCTGAGGTAAGTCATAAATATGCTTCTATAACTTTGGTGAGAAGCTGGAACTAGAATCTGGGAATCATCTGCAGAAAATAGTAGAAATCCTGGAGTTGACAAAATTGTACTCTTTTTCTCACCGCAACTTCTCATTTCTTACTAATCAGAAAACCATAGAAAATGCTTAAGTTACATCTGAAATTAGTGAATGACTTGAATTTTAAAAGACCAGCTTTTCCATCAGATATAAGTAATGACCACTGAATTTAAACACATTTTCAATATATTTATGTCTCCAAACTTCAATATCTCACCTGGTTTAATTTTTCAGTGTGATTCAGCCTTGAAGTCTCCACTACATTTGACTTAGAAGTCTTTTCCATGTTTAATATTTGCTTCAATGGCTCCATGTTTGAAGTGGGTCGTGAAAAGCGTGTCTTTGCTACTGGGAAGCTTGGAGAGTATGATCCTTCTTGTTTCATTCTAAAAGGCTGGGTAAAAATTTTACCTTTTATGAATAAAAGGAGAGAAAAATTGTCACTAGAAATTTCTAGCTTATTTTCTGGTGGTTATATATGAGGCTACCATGAGCTAAATTGCCCTCAACTTAGAACTAAAAATTAATGCAAGTAAGCTTACATTTTAAACATTAAGTCAATAAAATGTACATGTAATGGAAGTGATTAGTCATCAATAGAAGAAAACCAAGAGATCTTAAGTGTATTACTAAGAAAGGGGGACATCTAAAACTCGACTTAAAGTCATCCTATCCTATCTAATAAAAGGGTAATATGCAAATTAACCATCACTCCATCACAAAGATGGTGGCGCCCAGTCCTCTCAGCCCCGCCAGAGTCCCCCAGTCCCAGGGTGGCAGCCACTGAGAGTGAGCAGCATGAGCAGCCTGGCAGAACGCTTGCTTTGTCACTGTGGTGATGAGACAAGTGTTCCGTGCCTGGCTGCAGATAGGCCTCTGGACCACGGAGCAGCCAGGCCCGCAGAGAGCTACTGGCACATGGATTCGTGCGCAGGGCTACTAGTCTGAATATAATGACAGAGATGCAGGATTCAATAGGTAAAAACTAAAAAAGCTGTATCTTGTAGAGGAGACCAAAAAGTCTTCAAGCAAGAGTGTGCTTAGGACTATCCTTCCCAAACTTGATAACCACCTAGCAAGCAGTATGTGGAAGGGGAAGGAGAATGGGAGGAATGAAAAGATATATAGAATAAAAGATATTATTCTAGACTGGAGAGTTTTTTCTTCAACATTTGTAGAAAGGAGAATAGTACTGGAGAGGTTTATTCTGTTGTACAACATGAAAGATGTATCACTGGGCCTCACCTCTTTCTTTATCCTAAGTTTAAGCTCACAAAAAAACACAATTATTTCCAAGATAGCCTGATGATAGAAAGAAGGGCCATGGTTTGGGCACATGGAACCTCTTAAAAGTTTAATCGCATGAGTTAGTCTCCCTAAGCTTGAGCACCTCAAGAATCCTATCTAATAAAAACCTAATATGCTAAGTGTCTGGTCAACTGGTCTACCATTCAACCAATCAAAGCATACTATGTTAATGATATGCTAAGATCACTCAACCACTCACTATGATGTGCACTGACCACCAAGGGGCAGACGCTCCGACCAGTAGGTTAGCTTGTTGCTTGAGTCCGGCCAATCAGGACTGAGTGAGACAGGCCGGACATGCCCTGGAGGCCTTCCACTGTCCCTCCCAGACTGGTCAACTTCCTGTGTCTCACCTTGGCCCCAACTGTGCACCAGTGGGGTCCCTTGGCCTGGCCTGACACCTCTTGAATCTAGAACCCCTCAGCAAATGTCAGAGAGCTGGTTTCAGCCCAATCCTGCAGGCCAGGCCAAGAGACCCCAAATTCATGCATAGGGCCTCTAGTACTAATATAACTGAGGATTAGACTCTAAACACGTAGTGGCCCCAAGGCCTTTCCTGACCAGAATATGTAAACCCTACAGCAAATCTTTGCCCAACTATATTATCCACTGTTTAAATATTTATAAACTCCTGACATTCTCATGTTCATCTATATTAATCTAAATGTAGATTTTAGAGCAAAAGAAAAAACCACTGAAATAGGCATAGAACCCCCCCCCCCAAAGGCTCAATATATAGATTCTTAACTGTTAAGGGTCTAGACCAGTGGTCGGCAAACTAAGTAGTCAACAGAGCCAAATATCAATAGTACAACTATTGAAATTTCTTTTGAGAGCCATATTTTTAAAACTTCTTCCTTTAATACCACTTCTTCAAAATAGACTCGCCCAGGCTGTGGTATTTTGTGGAAGAGCCACACTCAAGGGGCCAAAGAGCCACATGTGGCTCGTGAGCTGTGGTTTGCCAACCACGGGTCTAGAGAAACAATATACAAATGATTATACTGGTTTCTGAGCCTTTGAGAATGACAGCGATTTGGGAAGGAAAAACAATGAAGGAGCAGTAATAAGAACTGGGTGTCTCATCTAGCTCTAGCACTTTTCCAACCATGTAACTTTGGAAAAGTGACTTGGTTCCTGAGCTTTGGTATCCTGATCTGTAAGGATACTACTTGTCTATGGTATGGCAATGACAACCCAAAGTAAAATGCTATATAAATAAGGTGGTTATCATTACACTACATAAATTAATGCAGTGCCTGCTATGCCATCAAAGATCAATGACAGCAGCAGAAAGTGGTTTGGCTCAGTGGATAGATTTTTGGCCTGTGGCCTGAAGGGTCCCAGGTTTGATTCCAGTCAAGGACATGTACCTTGGTTGCGGGTACATCCCAGTAGGGGATGTGCAAGAGGCAGCTGATCGATGTTTCTCTCTCATCGATGTTTCTAGCTCTCTATTCCTCTCTCTTAAAAAAAATCAATAAAATATATTTTTTAAAAGATCAATGACACATAGATCAGTATGATTTTTAAAACTTCATTTTTCATGTTTCATCTTCTTTACGTGAACACATAGACCTAATGTTCATTTACAGTGCTCTAGAGAGAGCTGATTTTGTGTTTTTATAACAGACTAGAGGCCCGATGCATGAAATTTGTGCAAGAGTAGGTCTTCCTTTCCCCAGCTGCTGTCACTAGCTGCCCTTTGGCACTTGGAACCCCGGCTTGTCTCCGGCCAGCCAGCAGGCACCCAGGACCCAGACCTTCTTCCAGTCCTAGCTTCGTCCGGAATGATGTCCAGAAAGGACGTCCGATCTAATTAGCAATTACCCTTTTATTATTATAGATATTACTTATTATGAGCTTACTAAATGCCAGGCACTTTACAGACTTCATCTCATTTCATCCTCAGCACAAGTCCAAGGTGCAAGTATTATTACTTCTATTCTAGAGATGAGGAAACTAATGCTTAGATGTTTTAAGTAACATGCCTGACACCATCACCCAGCTAGTGAATAGTAAAGTCAACATTTAACTTCAACAAATTGGTGGAGCTTAGCCATTGCATGCCTCTTTGTGTGTCACGAGTGCTCCGAAACTTGTTCATTCACAATAGTTACCAATGCTAATATGCTTACCTGGTGGCCACCCTCTCTGCTTTTCTTCTGATATGCTCTTCTTTAACATCAACAAAGAACCTGCTCTGGTCTGCTCTACAGAAATAACATCCGAAGCCGCATTCAGCACTTCAAACATGGACAGGAACCCATACTGCATGTACTGGAATGATCGTCCAAATCGCCTGGCAAATGCCTTTTCAAAATCAGACAGAAGAACAGGAGATAACGCCAGGAGGTCCTTCAATTCGCTCTTCACAACCGCTGGGAGAATAGGGGGCACCCTTCCTCGGTAAGGTACTCGCCGGTGAAAGCTCGGCCCAGAGCAGACACTGGCCCTTCCCTTCTGCATGGAGTTTCGAACCTTATGACCGCTCCTCTGTTTTGCAACTAAATTTGCTATTCCTTTGGTGGATTCATCTGGAATGGCTGAAGACATGAACAAAGAAATCTTATGTAGGTGAAAACTTACTCTCTTCTTTATTCTTTCTATCTGTGGTTGTACAGACATTTTGTAACTCTCCATGTAGCTGTGTATCTGAATAGTATAAATATGAACCCCTGGTTCTATTATTATTATTACTAATTATTTTGCATTTCGGACCACAGCTTATTAGTTCCTCTACCAGAGGATGAAGAGAAAAAGATAAAACCCAATATGTCATTATTACTGCTAACTGACTTCTTGAAAGGTTTGAAAATCTTGAGATGAACAACAAACTTCCCTTTGATTTTGTGTGTGTGTGCTATGTGGAATTAAAAATATTATTTTATAATTTAAAAAAAAGTCCCATTGCTATGTTTCTCCCAACTAAAGGTGCCATCATCTGAAATAATATCCAAAATGCAGTTTTTGTCAAGGTACATTTTTGGGGGGGGGGGGTCTTAATGTTGCTAAAGCTCTAACTTAGCCCACAACCTCAAAGGTAGATATGTCTATGAGCCTCTCTGCCCCCCAAAATTAAAATACTCTACCTAAGATGCAAGAAAACTGCTAAAACCTTACTAAGTGATGATGACGACGAAGTTTACCTTTCAGTATGACAGTGCCATCCCCCCAGGGGCAGACACTGACAACATCAGGCATGTCCAACACCAGCTCCATAGTGGACCGGTACCCAAGGATTCGGAGCGGCAGGTGGTTCCCGACCATCAGAAGGTACTCCTTCTCCAGCTGCTGCGGGGTCAGCCCATCCTTGGTGGAAATGAGCAGTGACCTTATTTCTTTCCTCAGGCACTCCAGGATGCGCTCCTGTTCCGACATCGCACCCTGCGGGATGTGAGCCCGAAACACCGCTCTTCAGCTCAAAACCACCAACAGTGACACATAAACAAAGGAGACGCGAGTTTCAAAAGTGTCGAAGGCAGAAGCGACATCCTGAGAGTCCTCTGAAACTTGCCCCCTCCTCACCCGCACCTCAAACTCTCCATCTCAATAAATCCCAAACCTACACTCGCTTCCAGAAATCCCTGCCCGCGCTCGCCCCGCCCCACTCCCCCCCCCCCCCCCCCCCCCCCGGGAGAGAGGCACCTTCCCGGCCTCCAACGTCTCCCTGCCCCCGGCGGTGCGGTGTGCGGGGCGGGCCTTCCAACCGCCGCGGGATGCCCACCACCAGGGCGCCGAGGCCCAGGGAGGGGCGGGAGGACCACCCCTCAGCGGCCTGGCCTCGAGGGCCCGCCACTCACCCGTCTGGCCCCGGCGCTGCCGCCGTTGTGGGCGCGGAGGGTCAGAGGCGCTGGGCCCGACCACCACGGAAGAGGACGCCGGAGGCGGCTCGTGCGCCTGCGCGCCTGCGCCCGGGGCACGCCGCTGCTGGGCACGCGCTGACGCTCCGGCGCCACGTGCCAGCCCGAGGCGCGCGCCCCTGGACGGTTGTGCCGGCCTGACCGCTCCAGGGTCTAGGCTGGGACGGTTGGCCGGGCTGACCGCTCCGGGGTCCACGCTGGGACGGTTGGGCGGGCTGACCGCTCCGGGGTCCAGGCTGGGGCCTGGCCCAGTGGCGGGGCCACTTGGACCGACTCCCAGCAACATTGTGGCTGCCCCCTGGGATGGCCGGGCCTGCCTTCTGGGATGGCCACCGGGATGGCCGGGGCCTGCCTGCTGGGATGTGGTTGCTAGATGCAAGGTGGAGATGAGAACCTCTCCAACCACCGCGGCCCTGCCCTGTGGCCGGGCAGCCGGGAGGAGAAGGTCTAGAGGCTCTAAACCTGGGTGGGCCTCAGGGTCACCAGTGCAGTTATTTAAGAGGGGCGGGGAGTGCGGGGTGTGCGGGGAAGATGTCCGGGTCTGATGTGCCGATTCCGATGCGGTGGGTGTAGGTCTGCTAGGGACAGTCGCAGGCAATTCTGACGCCTGGGAGAGAATCACTGCGGAGCTAGAGGAATGCCTGAGGTGAGGAGGGCTTCCTGAATGAGGGAACATTCCAGGTGCCCCTGGACATAAAGGAGCTGGGAAGCTAAAGGTGAGGATGTGCTTGGGAAACTAGCCTAGAGATGTATTTATTGGGTAGGTAGAAGGAAGGAGCCAAGTTTACTGGTATAAGGTCCTTGAAAATCAGAAGAGTAGAATAGAGAGGCATAACGTATTACCTTAAAATGTACAATCTAAAACAGACCAAGACCGAGGAACATTGATCAGACCATCAAACCTCAGAGGGAAGGTAGGGGAGGGTGGGGGTAAAGGGGAGATAGCAACCAAAGGACTTGAATGCATGCATATAAGCCTAACCAATGGACACAGGCAACAGGGGGTGAGGGCATGAGTAGGGGGATGGGGAGTAATGGGGGAATAAGGATACATATGTAACACCTTAATAATTTTTTTTTAAAGTACAATCTAAAGGAGCAAGACAAACCAAAAGATAACCAAGGAATGTGAATCAAGAAGGAAATCTGAGCACACACATGTACCTTCTAAAATTCCAGAGCATAAGAAACCCCAGAGAACAAAATGTTCCATGAATGAGCCAGGAATACTGAAAAATCCCTTAAAGACAGAAAATAGGAAGGATGAAATGAGCTGGTATATAGAAGAATGGATAGAGCTAAATAGCAAATAAAATGATGAGATGGGAAAAATGGATCCAGACATTCCAACGTCTGAATGATAGGTGTTACAGAAACAACAAAGAATGATGGTGAGGGTTGGGGGTTTCAAAAGAAGAAAATGTCCCCGATTTGAAGAAAAAAGAAATTTCAAAAGGACCCACTAAGTCCTTGGAATGCTAGTAACTAATGAAATACGTTACCTATTAAGCAATGGAAATTAGATTGCCATTGGGTTTCTCAATGATGCAATGTTTCAAAGCTGAAACTGAAATCTTATACCCAGCCAATTCCATATTGAAGTGGGAGAAAAGACATTTTCTCATATGCAAGGATTCAGAAAGTTTATCATCTCACTGGAGAGTGACTACTGCAAAATGAGCTGGGAAAAACGTTATCCAAATTCTCATCCCCAATCATCTGAGATAATAGGTAACACATATGAGACATTTACTACATGCTCTTTACATAAATTATCTAATTTCCCAATTACACTGGGGGAAGACACAATTATGATCCCCATTTGAAAGTGAAGAGACTGATGTTCAGACATAAGGATATAACAAAAAGTGATAGACAATAAAAACTTATGCTTGAAAAAAGATTTTCAAAAAAGATTCTGGAGCTAAATCCCAGACCAATAACTGCAAACCAAGTGTCCGGGTAGTTTGGATTGAAGAAGACTCAGTCTGGAAGAGGCCCCACAGTTGGAGTCCTCACTTGGGTTCACAGTAAGGCACTATCATTCACTCCATGACGGCAGTCTTTTGTGGTGACTAACCCAGGAAATGAATGGGAATGAGGTGGGAACGATCACACCTGGCGTCTTCCACACCACTGATGGTGACACCTGCAATTCTTCGGGTATGTGGCAACGCTTTCGATGCATTATTTTGGCACTTAAGTTGGCATTTTCTACCAGCACAGCCCTTACTCAATGAGTAAACTCAGCAATGAAGAAATTGTGAGTCGCTAAGATGACCTATTTCAGCTATTCACTTGTCAAATAGGGTACCTAAACATAAGATGCATTCAGTACCACCAGCCCCACCCAAAAGTGAACTTGGGCCAGAATTCAGTTATGTCACCCCTATATAAGTGCAGAATGTTGATGGCAAACTGACATTTTGGTACCAGAAATTAATGATAGTCTCTGAGCGGTTTGGGTACTTAATTTTCTCCAGAGCAGTTATCCATAAGGGATCACAGGGCCTTTGGGGAAAGGCTGGGACAAAGGTTTGTAGAACTGAGGTAGTGTTTCAGCAACATCCTTCTTTAAGGGATCTGGGATCTTAGCTCTGTGAATGAGGTGATAAGTCATGTTGCTCACTCATATGATGCCTCTGATCCCAGACCTAGAATTGTGTTTCCTTGTTTTGCTTTTTGTAGTTACACAGAATTAAGTTCATTCCTTGGGTCCTACAATGAATTAACCACAACCAGAGAGCTCTGTCAGTCAAGACCAATGTGTTTTCCACCCAGCTGCCTATTGTGATGACTAGAGCCCATTTTCTTCTGGTAATTAACTGTCTCCACCAGGTTTCCTCCCATTCCTGCTTGCATTGGGGAGTATATTTCAGCTGCAGCTGCTCTTACCAACGTCCCTGCCTTAGAAAACAGCCAGTCAGGAGAGAGTGTGTATTTACTTAAGCTTCTGAACCTTTAATATATGCCTCATGGCAAGTATGAGAGACTCTTTTGAAAAACCTACTGAGGAATGAGTGAGGATTGAAAAACCTCCCCACAAAAAACACATTGTTGCATCCACCTGCTCTGAAACCACATGTTGAAAAACCAATGTCATAGAGGTTAAACAAAAGTGTTATTCCTATTCTCCATTTAAAGCATCCCCTTCTCTCTCCCTTACTCTAGCTGATTTTTCTTAAGAGCACTTGGTCTTAATATTATGCATTATATACAATTTAATGTCAATTACACCTCAATCAAGTGGATAAATAAGTAAAAAGTTTTAATTTTGTGAACATGTTTCTCATCAACAGTAACAAATATTTGAAGACCTTATTAAAAATCCTTTATTAGACATTTCATGTAGCCATTTCAAACATGAAATTATTTTTGTGGAAGCTCAAGCTTTTTTTCCTCGTTTAAAGTATAATTTTTACTTATGTAACAATGTCAGGTGAACAACATAAGGGTTTGATATTTGCCTATGTTGCAAAATGATCACCACAGTAAATCTAGTTAATGTCCACCCCCATACATAGTTACAAAACCGTTTTTTCTTGTAACGAGGACTTTTAAGATCTCAGCAATTTTCAAATATGCAGCCCAGATGCTTGAGATCAGTACTTAGGGAAACTGGCTCTGACAGAGCCGCCTGCAGTTTTAACCAACTGCTCTGCCGATAAAGGAAGAAATTTCCATCTTTTACAAATCCCCACCCTGCCTTCCATGACCTCATGTAGTCTCCAAATTCTATTGGTTCTCCATCTCAGAGCTATTTCCTGAATCCAAGCCATCTCCACTGCAAAGCCTGGGACCCAGCTCTCATCCGTATCAGTTTCCTGGGCCACGGCTGTGCACTCCTGGTTGGTCTCTCTGCCATCTGCAAACCGAGAAAGTCAAAGTCAAGTAGGAAAAAAAAAGTCAAATTTAAGTCTCCTGAGTTGCGTACAGTTCTAAAATAAGATTTGCAGTTTTATCTAGTGACAATGAATTCCAGTCTTTTCATTAAGTAATTCATATAAATCAATATTCACTCCTTTATCCAAATGGATATAACATTTCAAAACAATAAGTGAAATAAGTATAATTTTTAAAGCCTTGGAATCTTCAATGACCTTTTGTCTCGGAAGCAAACCCAAAAGTCAACAAATTTAATTGTTCCTCCCCTTCTTCTAATAACCCCATTCGCACATATGTCAGTCTCTTAACAAATCTAAACAAGAAGGGAAGTATTAGAGTTTAAAATGTCTACATATATTTTCAACAAAGGGATGACCAACATTAATTAAAAAGGAATCTGAAAGAAAACAGCAACATCATAAGAGTAGATGAGGCCAGCCAGCTAGTGACTCCTGTTGCTGCCTCAGCACTCCCCACCTCCCACACCTTTCAGAGCTGCTGTGCTGACCTTTTTACTGTGGAATGCGATGCACTTTCTCAGCATCATCATTTATAATCCCAACAGGCCTGTGTTATAAGCAGGTGCTTGTATCGATTGCTGTTAAAATAAGGATATAATGAAATGATTACTTACATTGTCAGTGGTCCTACAGCATTCGAGAATGAAAACAAGCACCCAAATGCAGTGCAAGAAATCCCTCTATCTGATTGGGAGACAGGGTACAGTTTTGAGAGCATCATTTATCCAGATATCTTGCCAATTCTTGGAGTAAAAATTGAGGTCAAATTTTGGTTCAAGAGTTTATAAGTCTCAATTGAATTAATTTGTAACAAAGGCTGAGAAAAAAATATCAGTAAGTGCTACCAACCGTTTCATACTTTTTCAAACAGGGAAATCTTTCCAGGATGATAAACTAGCTCTGTATAATGGCAGCTATGAATTTGAGCAAGATTCTAAGTAATCATGACACTTGTCCCTCTGTGGGCCAAATGCAGCGGCAGAGTTTTTCTCGTTGGCTGCTGTCTGCGTGAACGCCCATTGAGGCCGGCACATGAGAGGAAACATTTGCCCTCCCTTAGGGAACCCAGGCCAGGCAATAAGAAGGTTTAGAGAGTAAAAACCACAAGTGTTCAACTTGCTTTATTACTAATCTTTTAATTACTTTATTCCCAGAAGCCTAAACTTGGAATATATGGAAGAAAGTAGTGGCGTGGTTTTTCCACAGCCTTTGGTGTTACTTCAGGTTCTCCTCCAGTAAGATTTTTGAGAGGATAAAAGCTACTGCTGTGCAAACTCAAATATTGAAAAAGAAAATAAGTGAACGTTGTCTCTACCATCATGCGATTTGAGCTACTTGAGTTGAATCATAAATCTGGAGTTTGCAGGGTTACCTGGACCAACGTGGAATTCAGTGTGAAACAGATTATGAGAGTAAGAGAGAAGCTTATTCACTGTTGCACGTTCCTGGGCGGAGAGTGGCTGCTCCGCGGTGGGGTCTGCTGCCCAGGGTTGGGGTCTGCTGCCCGATGGAGCTCCGCCAGGGAACCTTGGAAAAGCAAAGCTCCTGCCTTCAGCCGCGAAGCAGAGCAGGCCTGGTCAGGGACTGAGTGTCCCTCCCCCAAAGACAGAAGTGCAGTCAGATCTCTTCCCTCCTGAGGCGCTTCAGGAGCATGACACCATCAACAGGTCCTAGTAACAGTAACAAATCAATAAAAATGAAACGTGTGTGTGAGAGAGAAGACAGAGATCCAAAAGACTTCCTTTCCCCCTTTTAAAGTCTAAATCCTCCCAGGAGTAGTGCCAGCACCATTACCAGCCAAAGCACTGGCAGAAAGAGCAGGGCCAGGACAGGAGATAAACGAGGGGGAGGAAGGCAAGGGGAGGATCCCAAGGGGCGTAAGTACGGGCTGGGGAGAAGCTTCTAACTTTACCTCCGAGTTTCCCCACTTGGACGGTTTTCCGTTCCCTCGAGCTCGAGGGCAGCGCCGAGGCCCCTGAGCAGAGCGCCCCCGCGGGTCCCGCGCCGGCATTGCAGGCACATCGTCCGCAGGAAACAGCTCTGACACCGGGACCGGCCCGCGGGCCTCTCGGACTCTGCGGAAAGCCACACCCCGTCGGCGGGCGCGTCCCTGGCTCCTCCGAGGGGCCGCCCCGGGTCACCGGGCAGAGCCCCCGCCTGGCGACCCGCCCCGGGCTCACCCCCGCCCCCGCCCCCGTTCAAAACCGTCCCCCGGGGCATCCCGCAAGAGACAGTGCAGGGACCGCGCTCCCGCCGGCCGCTCGGAGGATGGAGAGGAGGGCGCGGAGCTCCTCCAGAGAGGCCCGGGGGAGTGGCGGCGGGGCCCCCCACAAGAGAACCGGAGGGCGAAGGCCGAGAGGGGCGGTGGCGGCCGCGGGCGCCGGGATGCGGGGCGCGAGCGGCGGGACGTCGGGCGGGAGGGGAGCCCCCGGGAGGCCCGCGCGCCCGCGGCCGCCGTGGCCGCCACCGTGGTGGACGTGGACGAGGTGCGGGGCTCCGGCGAGGAGGGCACCGAGGTGATGGCGCCGCTGGAGAGCGAGCGGCCCGAGGAAGGTACAGGGGGCAGGCTGGGGGCCGGGGGTGGGGGGCGGCATTTCCAAGGGGCACCCAGGGGCGTCAGATAAAGGGGAATGGGGCACCCTGCCCAGAGCCACCGAGCCGGAGCCTGATAGACATCTCCCCCCCCCCCCCCCCAAGGGGCAGCTACCAGATGCATCAGAAATGCAAATAACATCAGTTCAGTTCGGCTGGTCTCAGGGGCCGGTGAAGAAGGCGAGGCGGAGGGAGTGTGGTCTAGGTCAGGGCCAATGCGCAGGCAGAGAAGCCGTGCAGCTGGGTTTATGGCCACGGAAGAGTCTGTGGGCGCCTAATGTAAGTGAAGACATGCATGAGCTGGTGACTCTGGGCAACTCTGCAACTTAATTTCCATCCTCTCCCCCCCTCCAATCCTACAGAAAAGCATGTTAAAGTTTCTCTGGGATGATCATGTTTCTAAAAGTAGAGGAAGCAGCGCCAAGCAGAGAAGAGCAGATCGAGTGTAAATCTCAGCATTGCCACGACCAGCTGTGGCCTTGGGCAGAGTGTGGCCGCCCCGGGGGTGGGGGGTTTCTTCTGTGTGAGCTTCATTCAGTCCCTCCAGCGATCAAGTGACTAGATCTGGGCCCTAAGCAGTGGATGAGCCCTGGTCTGGGAGGTTTCTGTGGCTCCCAGGAGGAAGGGGAGCCAGAGGCAGAATCCACTCCTCTGCCTCACTTAGCTCACTCCCCACCCCAGGCCACTAAAGATTTAGGAGAAACAAAAGGGCACTTCCCTTCACCAAAATGCTAGGGATTCTCAGACTATGTCATATCTAAAGGCTCTTCCTACTTTAACACTGAATGGTTCACTAGTCACTTAAATCAAACAAATTGGACATTCAAGGAACTGATTCCAAGAGAATATTTTGTGAGCAAAACTTCCAGTTAGGTTTTGGGTGTAGATATTAGTTTTCTGTTCATATCCTTAATTACTGTGTAAAGGAATGTTGAGGCCTTTCTTCACTTATAAAATGTAATTTTGTCTGTATGTACATTTATTTGTTTTTACCTGGCATGGTTACCCCTGTAAGTGAAATGTTTTTATTTACTAATTAAACGTAGCATCATAAACATAAACAGTGTTATTGCTCTTAAGAATAATAATAAAAAAAAAGCTAGCATGATGTTAATGGAGCAGCATTTCCCAAAGTAGATTACACGAGAAACCAATTCCATAGAACATAATTTCCTTGGAGAAAACATTGCCTAGTCAAATGTTTGGGAAATACACTTCTGCCTTTTCATCAGCGGCCTGCTCTGCCTTCCATAGGCCCACATGTCCTTTACATAGACAATATCCTAGCTCTGCGAACTGACTTTCCTGATACCCAGCTTATTCTAATATTCCTACGGAAGTCTACAACTGTTCTGACCCCAATACCAAGGACTGGACAACACATGCTAGCCAGTGAAGATGGTGAAGTTTCAATATACTTTTTTTTTTTTTAAGGTACCAAGTCTTCTGGGTTAGGGCCCTGTGAGTGGCTTCTTGTCCTCTCATCCCTGCTGGTCATCATCCTGACCTTCCCTCTTTCTGTCTGGTTCTGCATAAAGGTGAGATCCTTTAAGTAATTTCCTGTAGCCTGTCAGGAACCAAAACATGCCTCTTACTTCTGTCTGCTCTCCATGGAATGCCCTCCCCACTCACCTTCTGGAGAGCACCCGCTCCTTTAAGACGTTGCTCACATGTAACTGTGAAGACTTCCTTGACTTCCTCACACTCTTGTGTCATTCTGCTTCCACATCCATTCCAGCTTACCACATGGATAATGTTTGTTGACACCCCATCTCTCCAATTACATGGAGAGCCCTTCAAGACAGGGGCCACACCTAGGTCATCTGCACTCTGTAACACAAATGATGCCATTGTGTTATTAAACCTGGTCATCATTTAACAGGAAAGGAAAAAAGGGAAAACTAGATAGACTGCATATAATAGGCATGCTATTTATACAGCTTTGCCAAAAAGCTGCCTTTAACATTCTCCAAATCTGTTCCCCACTGATTGATGGGGGATGGGACTAGAAAAGGCAGTTTAGAGACATGCCCAGTAAGGTCAGTTATGTGGGAGGATGCCTGCCCTCTGCCAGTCATTCTTGGGAACAAATTAGTGGCCAGGATTGGGGAGAACTTGTGACTAACTGGTATTACTTTTTCTTTAAATGTGTGGCAGAATTTACCAGCGAAGCCATCTAATGATGCATATTTCTTAGGGTGAAAATTTTAAACTACTAATTTAAACTCTTACTCCTTGTTCTTTTCCATTTTTCTTTTTCTTCTTGAGTCAGGTTTGGTAGTTTCTGTATCTATAAGATGTTGTCCATTTCATCTAAGTTATCTAATTTATTGGTGTATAGTTCCTAGTATTTTTCTTAAAATATTTTTTATTTCTTTAAGGACAATAGTGATGTCCCTGTATCATTCCTCTTTGCTTCCTGGTTTTAGCAATTTGTATATAAATATTGGTCAATTTTGTTGATGTTTTTAAAGAACCAACTTTTGGTTCTGCTGATTTTTCTCTATTCGTTTTCTCTTTTCTATTGCATTTATTTCCACTCTAATCTTCATTATCTTCTTCCTTCTTGCTTTAAGTTTAGTTTGCTCTTCTATTTCCAGCGTCCTCAGGTAGAAGATTCAAGTATTATTTTGCAATACTTCTCACAGTTTGAAACAAAATATAAGAAGTAATATTAAAATATACTCCATCTTTCTGTTAAATAACTGTTAATTGATACATATGAAAACTAATCACACAGAAGACACAGAAAAATATAAGATTGAACATGCTGTGGAAAACATTCTCTGATTTCTTTGAGTTAGGGACTGTTCAACATTAGTGGAAGCATTATTATTTTTTTTTAGATAATCATGGCTCTTAATCAAAATTCTGTTCATGGGCTCAAAAATGAACATGGCCAATATAGTGTTTTGTTTTGTTTTTATTGGTTTCTGAAACTCTATACTTACTAAGATTTTAGAAACCTACATAGCAAGTTTTTCTTGGCTCTCAAAACAAAAGATTCCTGATACCTAGAATTACTCTCACGTGAAGGCCTTTTGAAGACTCTCTTTTTCTTTCTTGGAGTGATTCAAAAGTATTACATTTGCTTTTAGGTTGTACAAGAATATGAGAGAGTGATTATATTCCGACTGGGACATCTGCTTCCTGGGAGAGCCAAAGGCCCTGGTAAGGAACAGTTTTTTAACCTCCCGTAGACTTGCCAATTTCTTCAATCCATGCATATTTGTAATATGGACCTTAGATTACATGAAATAACTTGACTCATGATTTCTCCATTTTCCAATCTGGTGCTTGTAACTTGGTTTATTAATAAATTCTTCAGAGAGCATTACTGCCAGCTCACAATAACCAAAAGAGAAGACAGGTGCAGAGAACTAAATGCCAGGGCCAGACTGGCCAGAGTAACAGGTAGGCTTAGAACCCATGTCCAAGCACGAGTTTTAGTAGAATGTGTGTATGGTCAGAGTTCTTTGAGTTCTCAGAGCAAAGATAAGCTAATTCAAAGTCTAAAGGGTCAGACCAAACCATGGGAAACAGGCAAAGTTCAGCATCCAGGTAACACATTGGTTTTTAGTTGCTGGAATTAAAGAAAAACAGATTGAGCACTTCTTAGATTTCATATACTGTATAACTACCAGGGATGCAACATGAATGAGACATGGTTTCTGAATCCTATGACTTTAAAGTCCAGTGGAGCTGATGTTCAGAGGTGCAAGCTGAGAATGGGCACTGACAGAAGCATGGTTAGTCTGCAAGGTCTAGTAGTTGGGATTTGGAGAGCCAAGTGAGCCAGGAAGTCATGAAAAGGAGCCAAGTCCCACAGCGCATATATTGGAAAGGGTCCAAAATTCCAAGCCAGCTCTACAGAAAAAGGCAGAAAATAGAGACCAGACTAGAAGATAAAAATCAGAGTTAGAAGGTTCATAATCAATAGGCCCTATTTTGACAAGGATAATCTCTGTTATGCCTGTTGTCCTGAAGTAGATTGTAACTGTGCTCTTTTCACTCTCAAAAGTGTTTCAGATTGAACAACAAATTATATGGTAATCTTAGCAACAACAAACACTATAGGGGTAGTGGTGGGGTTGCAGATTAAGAAAAGCAAAGAAATGTGCAGCCTGACCGCCCAAAAGTGAACCCCAGTCTCCATGCTATCCATTCACCTGTAACTTTCTCCTCCCCCTCTTCTAGGTCTTTTCTTCTTTTTGCCCTTCCTGGATACCTACCACAAGGTTGACCTTCGTCTCCAAACCTTGGAGATTCCCTTTCATGAGGTAAGCCAAATGATGAATTTTGCTTTCTCTATACTTCACATGGCTGGTCTAGGGCAAAATGACTTCTTAAGATCAAAAGTAGAAAAGGGAAATAGATATATGGACTACATCAAAATGAAAAAAATTCCTGTACATCAAAGGACACAGTCAATAGAATGAACAGGCACTCTATGGGATGGAAGAAAATAACATGTCTGATAAAGGGTTAATATATATATATAGAAATCTTACAACTCAACAAGAAAGCAAACAACAACAAAAAAGACTTGTGATGGTTAATTTTTATGTATCAACTTGACTAAGCTATGGTACCTAGATATTTGGTCAGGAACATCTGGATGTTGCTGTGGAAGTACTTTTAGATAAGATTAATATTAAATGAGTAGACTCTGAGTAAGGAAGATTATGTTCTGTAACGGGGCTGGGCCTCATCCAACCCGTTGGGGGTTTTGAGAGAAAGACTACACTCCCCTGGAGGAGGAGAGAATTCTGCCAACAGACTGCTCTCAGGCTGGAGCGGCAACATCAACTTTTCCTTGAGTTTCCTGTTGACTTCTCCTGAAGATTTTGGACACATCTGCCGGGCTAGCATGAGTTTTTGTCAGCTTCTACAATTGTGTAAGCCAATTCTTTAAATTATCTTACACACACACACACGGATTCTATTTCTCTGGAGAGACCTGTTTAATACAGACTGGAATAGCACATCTCCCAAGAAAATATACAAATTGTCAACAAAAATATGAACAAATGTTCAAAATCACTAATCATTAGAAAATGCAAATCAAAACCACAATGAGATCCCACCTCACATCTTAGGGTGGCTACAAAGCGAAGGGGGGAAAAAGCCAGAAAACAAGTACAGACATTGCAACCCTTGTATAATATTAGTGACTATGTAAAATGGTACTGCTGCTATGAAAAACAGTACAGCAATTCCTCAAACAATTTAAAATAGAATTGTCATTTAGTCAGCAATTCCACTTCTGGGTATATACCCCAAGGAACTGAAAGCAAAAAAAAAATCTTTTAAATATATTTTATTGATTTTTTACAGAGAGGGAGGGAGAGGGATAGAGAATTAGAAACATCAGTGAGAGAGAAAGATCAATCAGCTGCCTCCTGCACACCCCCACTGGGGATGTGCCCCCAACCAAGGTACATGCCCTTGACTGGAATCGAACCTGGGACCCTTCAGTCCCCAGGCCAACTCTCTATCCACTGAGCCAAATAGGTCAGGGCTGAAAGCAAAATTTTGAAGAGGTATTTATATATCTATGTTCATAGCAATATTATTTAAAATGACCAAGAGGTTAAAGAAACCTAAGTGTCCATCAGTGGCTGAATAAGCAAAATGTGGTATATACTCACCATGGAAAATTATTCAACGTTGGAAAGTAAGGAAATTCAGACACTTATTGCATCCTGGATGAATCTGGAGAACATTAAGCTAAGTGAAATAGACCAGTCATGAAAAGACAATACTGTATGGTTCCACTTATATGAGGTCCTAAAGTAGTCAAACTCATGGAGACAGAAAGTAGAGTGGGAGGTTACAGGGGTTGGGGAGAGGAATGGAAAGTTCTTGCTTAATGGGATTCAAGATGAAAAGAGTTCTGGAGATTGGTTGTACAACAATATGAATATATTTAACACTACTGAACTGTACACTTAAAAATGGTTAAGATGGTAAATTTGATGTTATGTGAATTTTACCACAAATAAGAAATTTAAAAAGTAGAGGTAACACCTAGATTTTTTCTATTAGTAATTTAGATTAAGCCTTTCCTAACTGTCCCCCACTTTCAGTTCAAAGATCTTTCTTATGCTTTCTTTTGTTAAATAAAAACAGAAAGTAGCCGAAACCGGTTTGACTCAGTGGATAGAGCGTCAGCCTGCAGACTGAAAGGTCCCAGGTTTGATTCTGGTCAAGAGCATGTACCTTGGTTGCGGGCACATCCCTAGTAGGGGATGTGCAAGAGGCAGCTGATTGATGTTTCTCTCTCATCGATGTTTCTGACTTTCTATCCCTCTCCCTTCCTCTCTGTAAAAAATCAATAAAAAATATTAAAAAAAAACAATAAATAAAATTTACCCCTAATCCTATTACTTATAGACAGATGTAGATATTTTGGAGTGTATCTTTTCAGAATTATGTCTGTGTGTGCTTATATTTACAGATAGGAATATATGTCAAACCATACATTCCATAGTAGCATGACTTTTTAATAAATTTTAATTGATTTCTTTTAGAGAGAGAGGAAGGGAGATGGAGAGAGAGAAAGAGAGAGGAGACATCAATGACAGAAAAACATCAACATCAATCAGCTGCCTCCTGCATGCTCCCTACTAGAGATCGAGCCTACAGCCCGGGCATGTGCCTTGACCAGAATTGAATCCTTAGATTTTTTTTTTCAAATCGTTGCCTCTTGGTTCCTGGGTTGACATTCAACCACTGAGCCACACCATCTGGCCTAGCTTGACTTTTTTTTTAACCAGCAATTTTTTTTAATGTCTTTATTGATTGTGGTATTACGTATGTGTCCTTATTCTCCCATTACCCCCAACCTCCCGGAGGGATTCATGCCCTTACCACCCTGTACCTAACAATTTTTGTGATCATCTTTTCATATATTAGTTATGTTTCTACCCTTTTATTTTACATGGACACAAACCATTCTAGTGTATGGATGTATGTACAATTTATAATTTCCTATTGTTGATATTAGGTTGTTTCCAATTTCTTATTACAGTAAGCAATACTGTGAATAACATCTGTGCAGCTAAATCCTTATATGTCCTTGTGAAGGGTCTGACATGAAAATGCTGAGCACATGCATCGGTGAGGGCATTGGGCATGCATCACCAGCCTGCCCTCTAGTGTACACCCAGCATGCAGAGCATGCGCCTACTTGTTTCCCCGACTGTGCTTCTCTTTAGCACATTTTGGGGGCATCAGTTTGAAAAGACCTGATAAACAACTGATTTTTTCATGTAAGAAAATTCTTCCTGATTTTTTTTTTTACAAAAATATTTACAACCGGATTCCCTTAAATTGTGCTCTGGTGTAATTAATAAAAACTCCTTAATCTTCAGGAACGTGTATTTTGAATAATGGGTAGGCCAACTATTCTTTGTTTTTTGTGGGTTTTTTTCCCCCTAAAATCTTCCTTTGAGAAAATTCCCCTTACACATTGAATTCCAGTTCCTTTAATCCTGAATGGGAAAGGAGTCCAAGAATCAGGCCTGTCAGCCACACTCTCTTTTCTGCGTAGGTTGTGACCAAAGACATGTTTATAATGGAGATAGATGCCATCTGCTACTACCGCATAGAAAATGCCTCTCTTCTCCTAAGCAGTCTTGCTCATGTGTCCAAAACTATTCAGTTCCTCGTGCAAACCACCGTGAAGCGTCTGCTAGCACATCGATCTCTCACTGAAATTCTTCTAGAGAGGAAGAGCATCGCCCAAGACGTGAAGGTAATTCAGTAAATTTAACATTGAATGTGTTGAAATTTATCTTCATCTTTTATTCGTTTTCTTCATTGATCATTTATAGAATATGCCATGTGCCAGGCCTTCACTGTTGAAGGTGCTTTCCCTTTAAGAAACGGAACGCTAAGTAGAGATGATCACATTGATCGTGAACCAATCATAGTCACCAGTGTGGTGCAGGTTAGGCAGTCACTGCCATAGTATTTGCTCTCAACCCTAGGACAGCAGCTTCAGACTCATTGTAAAGTGTCCACATAGCACAAAGTGCGGGGAGTGGGAGCTGGTGGGGTGAGGATGGGGGCTGGATGCCAAGGTGATAAGGAATCTCTACTGGGAGCTGTCTAGTTGGGGGAACAAAGTTAAACAATGATAAGTTCAAATCAGACTTTCAGATAAAAGGATGTCACAGACCCTTACATGCTTCATTTCCCAATCATCAGATTTAACTGATTTGGAATTGGGGGTGGTGGTGAGGGGAGAAGAGCCAGAACTGCCTCTCAAGATTGGGAAAGGTATTAAGAGAAGCAAGAACAAAGCAGGATTCCAGAAAACTGACCAGTCAAGTGGGAGTTACCAGCAGTGACAGCCTGTCATGAGGCCATGGGGCACGGAACTGAATTAGGGGGTGATGAATCATGACCGAAAGGGGGCCCTCCAAAAGGAGGCTCTAAGGACTGAAGGCATTGATAAAAATTGTGCTGATGGGGCCTGAGTAGACACTAATCTGAGAAAATGAAGTACCCAAATGTGTATGAGTTGTCCCACTTGTTACTGATAAAACAGTGATTAGCATCCTCGTTGTAAATAAAGGGAAGAATTCAGTAAAAGAGAAGCTAAAAAGAAGAAAAGTTATAACAAGAGGGACACAGGAGAGTTGTTGCTCTGGAATTTAAAAACCATCCAAGTGTGCCCCCACCCCCCTGGGGCCCTGTTCATCCGCTCTTCCTGTCTTCCCTCCCCATTAAAGGAAAAGTCCAGATTCTTGACATCCAAGCTTGCCTTGTTACACTGAATTATATTTTATGTATTTATACATTTGTTTTCCGGGTTGTGAACTCCATATGGCAGGGGCCATATTTTATTCATCTCTCTGTCTCAGAGCCTGGCACAGGGCGGTCACACAGCAGCCTGATAATGCTCTTTGGTTGAGTGGAAACAGCCCAGCTGTTGCGGCCTCACTTCCTGCCGTACTTCCTGTGTCTGATACTCCAGCCTCCTTAGCATTTGCCGGCTTCCTTGCCTCCTCTTAGGCTGTCTCCTCTGCACTGAATACTTCCCTTTCTCCACAGGCAAATAGGATTTTCTATTTGTTCTTTACATTGCCATCTCCTCTCTGACAGCTTTTCAACATTCCTTCCTCTCTCCAAACTCCCAAATTAGTCCATCTTCTCAGGTTTCTCAATGCACTAAGCTTATTAGTTATCTAACAACTAAGAAATCATCAGAAATGATTAAAAAGGCCGAGACAGGTTTGGCTCAGTGGATAGAGCGTCGGACTGCGGACTGAAGGGTCCGGGGTTCGATTCTGGTCAAGGGCATGTACCTTGGCTGCGGGCACATCCCCAGAAGGGGGCGTGTAAGAGGCAGCTGATCGATGTTTCTCTCTCATCGATTTTTTTGACTTTCTATCCCTCTCCCTTCCGCTCTGTAAAAAATCAATAAAATATATATATTTTTAAAAAGAAATGATTAAAAAGGAAAAGAATATGAGGCCACATGTGGAGCTCCATGACTTGTCCATTTTTCTCCAGAATTTACAGTTCATTTTCTCCTGCCTCCTGGGACTGGACGTGGGGGAAACGGATGCTACCAACAGGAAGGCCATGCAAGCACCTGTCATTGAAAACACCTATTATTTGAGCGACTATAGACTCTGGGTTTCTAATAAATGCATTTTAAAACATTCAACAAATAAGCCATCTGTAGCATTTCCCACTGCTTTTCTGACAAATTGCCACAAGCTTGGTGGCTTAAAACAACATCTATTTGATCTTTAACAGTTTTGAAGGCCAGAAGTCCAGAGTCAGTTTCGCTGGGCCAAAATCAAGGTGTCAGCAGGGCTAGTGCCTAATGGAGGCTCTGAAAGGAGAATCTGTTTCTTTGCCTCTTTCAGCTTCTAGCAGCCGCCAGCATTTCTTAGCTCTCCACCCTTCTCCATCTTCAAAGCACATCACTCCCCTGTCTACTTCCGTCATCACATGGCTTTCTCTTCTGTAGTCGTGTCTCCTTCTACTTCCCTCTTGTAAGGACACCTACAAGCACCACCTGGAGGTAATCACTGACATTTCAACTCTTCCTTGCAGGTCGCCTTGGATTCAGTGACCTGTATCTGGGGAATCAAAGTGGAGAGAACAGAAATGTGGGTAGGAAATTAACTGGGAAGAACAATATGATAAATGGAAATATTTTGGTTTTATAAAAAATTTTTATTTGATAAGTTATTTTCATTGCATGAGTATGACTATAGCCATGATAGCATAAATCTGGGGGAGAAAAGAGAAAAAACACCTATACCTATCTATATAATAAAAGCCTAAGCAACCATTATGGTGGAAGGACCAGAATGACGGGTTGCTATGATGCACACTGATGCTCAGAGGGAAGACGCTCAATGCAGGAGCTGCCCCTGGTGGTGAGTGTGCTCCCATGGAAAATGCTGCTCAGCCAGAAGCCGGGCTCATGGCTGGTGAGCCCAGCGGTGGTAGGTGGGAGCCTCTCCTGCTTCCACATGGAGCAGCACTAAGGAGCAGTGAACCAAGCAGTAAGGATCGAGCAGGCAGGCGATAAGGAGCGGGGGGTCATGAATTGAGAGAGGGGGCAGGCCAGGCTGAGTGAACACGCCCCCAGTGCACGAATTTTATGCACCAGGCCTCTAGTTATAAGCACAACACAATCATTGTGACATTTGGGCAAATTACTTTCATTTTCTCTGTATGAATTAAAAAATATTTTGAGATAAAATCAATAACATAAAACTCATCCTTTTAAACCTCTTTAAAGTATAATGCAGTGGTTTTTAGTATATTCACAAAGTGGTGCGACTGTCACTACAAATTAATTCTAGAATATTTTTATCACCCCAAAAAGAAAGCCTGTGCCCTAAGCAGAAACTCCTCATTTTCCCTCCTTCCCAGGCCCTGATAACCACTCTCTCTCTCTGGATTTGCCTGTTCTGGACATTGTATATAAAAGCAATTATTTAATATGTGGCCTCTGTGTCTGATTTTTTTTACTTAGCATAATGTTTTCAAAGTTCACTCATGCTGTAGCATGAATTAGTATGTCTTTCCTTTTTATTGTCGAATATTTTTCCATTGTGTGACTAGACCACATTTTGTTTATCTTCTCATTGACTGATGGACATTTGGGTTGTTTCCACTTTGGGGCTATTATGAATAATGCTACAGTGAACATTCACGTGCAAGTTTATGTGAACATGTTTTCAATTCTCTTGAGTAGATACCTAGGAGTGGGACTACTGGATCATATGGTAACTCTTTATTTAACTTTCTGAGGAATTGCCAGGCTGTTCTCTACCCATGTATTTTTCATTGTTGCATTCAGGGTGAAAGTAAAATTTTGTAATACATTAAGTATTGTTATTCAGTCAGTTCTATGCTTTTCAAAAACAATTCTCTTGTATAAACTTAGATAACTTCCCTTATTCTTCTTATTAATAACATGGCTCTTTGAGGTTTTTTTTCATTGTTCTAATTTAATAGGTGGGATTTAGACTAAACTAAGTGTGTGTGTTGGGAGGGAGCAACATAATCCATCAACATAAAATTTGTTCTCCATGGAAGAGAAAACCATAGTTCTACTGTAGCATCAGTGATAATAAAAATCTGCATTAAGGCACTGGCCCTTGAGACACACCCTTAGCCGGCTGTCTGCCCTGGGATCTGTTAATCAGAATGTTCTGTGTGTTGGGAAACAACAGTAGGGAAGGGGTAAGACTGTACGGAAGCTCTGGCTGCTGAGAGCAGTGCCGCACACCCACCTGGCCACGTTCTTTCTCTTTCAGTAAGGATGTGAGGCTGCCGGCCGGGCTTCAGCACTCCCTGGCTGTGGAAGCCGAAGCGCAGAGGCAGGCCCGAGTGCGGGTGAGCAGCACTGAGCAGGCCCTCTGCCCTTCGAGGCTGTTCTTTGAGGAGCGCCGGAGAATCCAGAAGGCCTGCTCATGCAGAGCATTTCCCCTTTGCTTCCTCACCTCCCATTCGTCCAGGCACTGGGAGGAATCCAACCAACTCTATTAAAATCGCTCGTGTGCTAGTAGCTCCTAAATGACTAATGCAACATCCACTCCCGCTACCTCCTCTCTCTGAGGCCATTGGTAACAGTGACCATCTCCTCCAGCTGAGTCTTGTCTTCATACTCTCTCCCTAAAGGCATCTCACCAACTTTATCCTTCTCTTGTGCTGGCATCTGTCCTGGGTAATATCACCCGTCACCCACAGGTTAATGACACCCAGACCTGTCTCCCTAGCTCTGCACAAGCTTTGGAGAGACAGCCATGCTCAGGGGCCAGGTTCCTCAACACCAGAGCCAATAGTAGGCTGTGACACACAGCCTCTCCTCAGACATGCCAGTGAGAAGCAAGGATGTGGTTGCCGCAACTCCTGACTTGTGTGGTTGGAATGAGAAGAGGAAAATGAGGACTGAAGGGGAGGCAGATTTCTTTTAAGGAACAGGAAGTATGTGGGAAAACCCCTAACTCGACAGAAGGTTGATAACTGAGGGGAAGTAGAGGACAAGGAGGAAGATGGTCTTCGGGGCAGAATGGTATCTAACCTTCTCTGCCCACTTTAAAGTGGCATTTAGGTGGTGAGAAGGGTGTTTTTCCTTCTGAAAGGCTTTCCCACTCATTTTGCTTGAGTTGGGAATTACCCTTTCAGGATTCCATGTTTTTGCCTGGAATATTGGCCAACGTTTTCTCTACATGGCAAAATCCTTTTAATCTTTCAAGGCCCACTAGACATAATTCCCAAACACTTTACTATACTTGCCATTTGTTGCCTCAACAAATTCTGCCCTAAATTACAATTAATAGTGTGATCTGTCTTCCCTAGAGCAAGATCCTTGAAAACGAAGACCGTCTGTTCTATGCTTCACAGAACCTGCCACATAATAGATGCTTGCTGAATAGTGATTAAAACTATCAAGGAATGAAGAAGGGAACTCACTTTGCTTTTCTTCACGTCTGTTCTCTAGATGATCGCTGCAGAAGGGGAGAAAGCCACCTCCGAGTCCCTGAGAATGGCAGCTGAGATTCTGTCAGGCACTCCAGCTGCTGTTCAGCTACGATACCTCCACACTCTTCAATCCTTGTTCACAGACAAACCTTCCACCGTGGTTATACCTTTGCCATTTGACATGTTAAATTTTGTGTCTTCTCCCAGCAACAGAACTCAAGGAAGCATCCCCTTCCCAAATCCTTCCAAACCTGTTGAACCATTGAATCCTAAAAAGAAAGACTCCCCCATGTTATAAGAGGGGCGAAGGATATGTGGGGGCCTGCCATGTAACAGCCACATCCCCGAGTGTTCTCACTTCCTGCCCTTTCTTTGGTTGCCAGATAGAATGCCCTTGGAATGTATGAAGTTGCAATGCAACAACCTACCTACATGAGAATTCAGTGAAATCCTGTAATTATCAAGAAGAGATACAACAAGTTTATGTAGATCATTTAGTCAGAGTAATGATGGGAACAAGCTTTAGCCAATGTTCTACTTTGGGAAGAATTTTGAGTCTATTTATGGCTAAACTTAGATGTGGTTCAAATGTCCTTTTTTCTGTGTGCCCTCTGGCCCCTTTGTCAAAGTCTTTGCCCTTTCTACATGCTCTGATCATGTGTTTATCATACTGTGTTGTATAATCCTGTACTTAAGATGCAGGCTTCTCTCCAACTATGCTATGAACTCCTCAAAGGTACTCTTAGTCCTTCTCCCCCGACCACACTCAACCTCGTACACCCACCCCAGAGTCCTCATACCTAATCTTGATACCTGCACCACAGTGAAACTTAAATGTCCCCGAGTGAATGAAAGTAAAAAAGATATAGTTGGGCTAAATATAAATAAAGAATTTAAAAGGAATTATTTTTTATAAAGACTCCTTTTTGAAATACATAAATAAAGGGACAAAAGCATTTATCTGATATATGTTGGTTAAAATCAGAGGAAGCATCACTATAAATATGGGGCCAATGTATTTTCAGTATAGAATTGACCAGTTTGCTTATTTTTCAAACAGTAACATTATGTGACCTATACATACTTTGAAATATTCTTTTCTTGTATGTATTCCCTAACATGAATACATTTATATAATTGGTCTTATTTTCTATTAACTTGCCTTATACAATTAGAAATATGTATCTACTAGGGGCCCTGTGCACAAAATTCGTGCACTGGGGGTGAGTGGTCCCTCAACCCAACCTGCCCTCTCTCACATACTGGGAGCCCTCAGGGGATGTCCAACTGATGGCTCACCCCCAGCTTGCCCAAGGCCTAAAGCCTCTGGGGAGGCTTTAGGCCTTGGGCACCCAGCCATCAGCCCCGGCTGTCTGTGACCACCCGGCCCTGGGGGCTGGGTGCTCACTGCCACTTCCGCTCACAGCACCTGGGAGCCGGGCGCTCCCTGCTGCCACCACCACCACTGCTTCATCTCCACCCCCAGGGCCAGGGCTTGTGCAACTTGGCCCCGCCCCCACTCCTGATTGGCTGGTAGCATAGCCAATCGGGAGCCAAGGTACGGTCAAATTTGCATGTTTCTCTTTTATTATATAGGATAGAAAAAAAATAGTCAAGTAAATAAAAATATCCTATCTAATAGTAATATGCAAATTGACCATACCTTCACTATACTCACAAGCCACTTACACAAGCCTATCAGAGAGACTATGAAAATTAACCCAACAAAGATGGCAGTTAATCTGCATATCTGCAAGCAGAAGATGGCATAGAAGGAAGCCAAGCACTGCAGAAGGGAGCAAAGCTGCAGGGAAGTAAGCAAGTGGGGCGGGGGAGAAGAGAGGGAGCAAGGCAGAGGAGACAGGAGTGAGGCAGCGGAGATGGGAGAGAACAAGGTAGTTAAGAAGGGAGTGAGGCAGCAGAGAAGGGAGGGAGCTTTGCTCAGGCCGCAGGAAGCTCTATTCTTGCAGGAATCTTCCTGCAACAGATCTCTAGTTGACATATATATATAGTAAATCTTCTTATAAACTTAAGAAATCAATAACATTATAAAACATTACTAACATTATTTAAAAAATGAAGAAACATATGATAGAGACGACCCTGAGGTTTTCCATGTTGCTGTTGCAGAAGGAAATGGTAGCTACCCCAGTGCTCACTAGTGATTTATCTCCATCAAAGTGCCTCTTTACTCTTTATATTATCTGATGTTATTATTGGGGATGTCTTCCTGCTAGCCCGGTAAAGGACTTTTGTTTATGAATGTTATCCCATAAAACCCTATTGAACATTATTTCAGAGAGAAGTGTATTCTGAGCTCCTAAGATTAGACCTAGAAATTTGTTAGCATTTTGTTTGTTGGAGACAAGCTGTTTTCCCACTATCCGATCTAATAAAAGAGTAATATGCAAATTGACTGCCTCCAATCAAGCCACGCCCACCAGCCATGTTCACCAGCCATTCAGGAGCAAATAAACCCCAACCAAGATGCCGCCACTAAGAGCAGGAGTGGGGCTTGGGTTTCCCCAGCAACCGAGGAAGCCAAGCTTTCTGCCTGCCATTGCCAGCCTAAGCCTCCACTCAATGCTACAAAGTTTCAATTTTAGAAGATATATCTCAACAGAAATGGTGGCAGCCATGAAGCTGGAGAGAGCAGAGGCTAGGGTTGCCCAGGCAATAGAGGTAGCCAAGCTCTGCAGCTGTGGCCGGCCTAGGTCTCCACTCCAGGCTACAATGTTTCAATTATAGAAGGTAAATGTCCCAACAGAAATAGCTGCCACCACAGAGTGAGCAGAAAGCTTGGCTCCACTCCAGGCTACAGTTTCAATTGTAGAACATAAATTAATCCCAGATCTCAGGGCCTCTGCTTGGGTCACTGGGAGCATGGCCAGCCTGCAAACCACCACAGGCCTCTCACTCAGGCCATCCCACACCCTAAGGGAACCCCCACCCTGATCTGGGATACTCTTCAGGGTAAACCAGCTGGCCCCCACCCATGCATCAGGCCTCTATCCTATCTAATAAAAGAAATATGCAGATTGACCATCACTCTACCACACAAGAGGGCTGCCAGCAGGGGAGGGCCATTGGGAGGTTCCAGGCCCTGCAAGGGAGGGCAGTTGTGGGTGATAAGGCCAGCAGGGGAGGACAGTTGGGAGGGACCAGGCCTGCAAAGGATGGCAGTTGTCGGCGATCAAGCCTGCAGGGGAGGGCAGTTAGGGTTGACCAAGCTGGTAGAGGAGGGAAGTTGGGGGCAATTAGGCTGGCAGGAGAGCAGTTAGACATCAATTAGGCTGGAAGAGTAGTGGTTAGGGGGTGATCAGGCTGGCAGGCACAAGCAGTTAGGGGCAATCAGGGAGGCAGGCAGGTGAGCAGTTAGGCGCCGGCAGTCCTGGATTGTGAGAAGGATGTCCGACTGCCTGTGTAGGCCCGATCCCGGTGGGCAGTTGGACATCCCTCAAGGAGTCCCAGATTGGAGATGGTACAGGCTGGGCTGAGAGACAACCCCCCCAGCCCCATGCACGAATTGTGTGCACCGGGCCTCTAGTGTTTAAATAACATAGAGACAAGGCCCCAAACCAAGGGTGCTTTGCCCAATCTGTTCTCTCTCAGTCACTTCACTACTCCTTTCCTCTGCCATCCTTCTGCCCTCTAAAAAAGAACAAAAACTCCCTAGCAGTCTAATATAGCAGTGCATCACAAGGCCAACCTCAGGGTCATCTCTGTCATATGTCTCTAGGCCATCTCATCACCTCCATCCCCCACTGGGGGATGGTTATACAATCTAGCCCAAACTTGCTATGCCCTTTGACCTGAACCAAACAATGAATCTTCCTAAGATTATACAGGATTATTAGATTATTTCAGAACCTACATATGCATACTGCCATGCCAAATTCATTTATTAATATGACCATCTGCTTATAAGGTTACTATATAATGTGATAATTTTCAATTTTGTTTCAGATGGCTATTTCATCCAGTTCTGAAAAATGTTTCTGAATGTTGTTAAGAGAGTATCTCTAGTCCCTGCTCCCAAGGACCAGACTTGGTTGTGGGGGATGGCGGTGCAGAAAGCCATAGATCAAACAGTCTCTGGGGCAACGGGAGATTCTGAAGCAGGAAAAGCTCTCAACCATGTTCAAGTGCCAAAATACAAAGTGTGTAATCCAAAAGGCGGTCAAATCCAAGCCGGTAATGAAATCTGCCACGCCAGGAGTACAGTGCTAAAGAGAGGAAAGCAGGCACTAATGAGGCAGACAGAATGAGAAGGGGAACCTCCTGGGGGATTTCCTAGAAAGTCTAATCCATTAGGCTTTGCCGTTTGTTTTTGTGCACCAGCCAGGGCACCATCACAGGTGGCCCAGCCATTTAAAGGGCCGATGGCCATCAGAGCATTCCTGAAGCGGGAAGAAGTTTTCATTACCGCTGTGTTGGTTCCTGTTGACTGAGGTTAAGATAACATCAACAGTTGTAGATCACTTTTCACCCCCTATAGATGGTTCTTGATATTGGGTTGGCAGACATTGGAATGACTAATGAAAAAAGGAGGTAGGGTCCTGCCGGTTCGGGTAAAACCAGAGCCAGGGAACAGAACAGAAAAAGTGAATGCCAGGGTGACAACGAAACAATGGTTTGTATGGACCTTTAAGAATTCCTAAGACCCCTGACATGAACAAAAAGTATTCTGAAAAACTTACTAAGAATGTTGTTGCCATGCTGAAAATGCGAATTTCTCCTCCATATTTTTGTGAATCCCAAAGCCTGAATAAAGTTTACTATGTCTCGAAAGAAAAGAAAAGAAAAGAAAAGAAAAAAGGAAGGAAGGAAGGAAGGAAGGAAGGAAGGAAGGAAGGAAGGAAGGAAGGAAGGAAGGAAGGGAGGGAGGAAGGAATCTTAAGTCCCACCTAAAAGCCCCTCAATTTGTTAGGGTCATCCAAGATCTGTTTGGGGAAGCAAAAGGGTTCTGCTGGTCTGCCTGGCAGGTGGTAACTGTATGTGTGAGTCTCGGCCTTGGCTTTCGTTTAACCACAAACACAGCCAAGTGTCTGAAAAATTTGTTTTCTTTCCCCAGGTCTAAAGAACCGTCCAGTAGGCTCAGCATTTTTGAAACTCATCCCATACACACTTTGATGATGGCCAGGGGTTTGGCTTAAATAAGCTGGGGTTCTGGAGTCGGGGGTAGGGTTGTCTGAGGCTTAAGGAACAGGCAAAGGTCTAAAATATCAGGAGATAAACCCAAAGGAACACCAAATATGTGAGCCAAAGCAGGTGCAGAAATCTCACCACAGTGTTTGGAGCCAGGGAGATAAGAGCAAATCCAAATGACTCAGGAGCAGAGAAATAAGAAGGAGCTCTTGCTGTGTGGCTGCCCAGAATGTGCATTTGTCATTTGCAACTTACTTCTGTAGGTTAGTTCAACTCTAGCACCTAGAAGAATCCACGGTCACAAACAGAACAGACAAATGAGGCAATAAAAGCCAAGAATGAGGATTCTGGGTGAACCTTCAGCAACACCAGCCTCCGTGAAGGAAACCATTTGAACATTGATGGCCCATGGCCATTGTCAAACAATCCAGACACCCGTTCAGCAAGCCGGGGGCTCTGACACCGATCAGCTCAGTGACCTAGGGGGAGGCTTATAACCGTTTTGGGCTTCAGTTTCATCTTCTGAGAAATGAAGATAACAGTATGACCCCAGCTACTTTATAGGGTTATTGTGAAAATCAGATAAGCCATAAGAAAGCCTGAAACCATAAGAACTTTGAAAATGTTGCAGAAACCTCTGAGTAATATCAGGATCCTCTCTTTTAAATTGAAAATAATGCTTTTTATTTGTCATTTTTCTCTTCAAAAAGCATTATTTTCTTAACAGAAACACTTTCCACAGACCTCTGGTAGGAAATAATTGAAGAGGTTAGCAAACTTTTGCACAAGCTCTTTTTAATCCGGGAAGTGAGCCGATACACTGGCCCCCGGCCGTCACGCGACTGTTACGAAAAGGTTTGTGTGGTGTCGGCTTTTCTCACGGCCACTGCAGTGGAAGTCCGCTCAGCAGCACAGAGATGCCTGGGGTGCACTCAGGCAGGGAGCCATGCACCCTACAGATGCGGCTTTGGTTTGCCCTTACTGGATTTAGTCCGGATTTTGGATTTGCCGCTCACAGAACTGTCCTTGTATCGTGGCTCTGAAAGACAAAAGCAATGAGAATGTTATACTAGCACAATCTCATATTTACTAAATACATTTTACTTTATAAAGCATGTTTTTGTGAATTACCTTTACCTGAGGGTACCTTTCCCACGGATCTTTACAGAGAATGGAAGGGAGGGAGGGAGGGAAAGACAAACATCGATGTAGGAGTAACACATTGAATGGCTGCTTCCCACACACAGCCTGACCAGAACCAGGAATAGAACCTGCAGCCCAGGTATGTGCCCTTGACCACATACCTCCAGTGCGTGATACGTGGACCAACGCTCTAACCACTGAGCAACCAGCCAGGGCTACAAAGCAATTTTAAAATTCTATTCTGCCTGAGTAAACTGCTAAGCTACCAACACATTCTGTGCCCAAAATTTGACTCTAAATTTGATATTGGAATTCAGAATGAACATGCAATTCAGAATGCAAGTTTAAGTGTAATCAGCCTGAAGTCTGGGTCCTGGAAGGGGACCATGTGGTCAAGGGGAGAAGAGAAAGAGGAAGAACATTTTCTTCTTCCATCTTGTACACAGCCCAAGCTTGGTGAAAAAATATTCAAATAGAGCTAGTATCCAGAATCCTGCCAGATCCACTCCGGTACCCGTTCTTTCTCTCCAGCCTCCTGAACACAGACCTTACACAAGCCCTATCCTTGGGATGGGTACAGGAGGCTTTCTGCCATCACACCTGCTATGTCTGGCTGCTCCATGACACAAACTTCGTAATCTGAATCCTTCTGACTGGCTACTGCCACCTCGATCCCACACTTGGCCACCTTGTTCGAACCTGTTTTGCTTTTAGATGTTTCTGCCCCCTCCTTATCATGGGCTTCCCTGAGATCAGATTCAGCTTTGTGAACACCCCTCTCGATTTCTCTCTTCATTCACAGCTCAGAGCAAAATTATTAAAAATATTTATATAAAACAAAAATATCTCTCCCTACTCTGTCCAGATCTTCTCTTTACTTGGCACGCACAAGGCTTCTCCCTTTACCGTATAGAATCTTCCATTCTTGCCGAAACTGGTGTGGCTCAGTGGATAGAGAGTCGGCCTGCAGACTGAAAGGTCCCAGGTTCGATTCCGGTCAAGGGCATGTACCTTGGTTGCGGGCACATCCCCAGTGGGGGGGTGGGGGGGGGGCGTGCAGGAGGCAGCTGATCGATGTTTCTCTCTCATCGATGTTTCTGACTTTCTATCCCTCTTCCTTCCTCTCTGTGAAAAATCAATAAAATATATTTTTAAAAAATAGAATCTTCCATTCTTTCACTGCACAACTCTCAGGAGAAGAGTGGAGACTGCCTGCACTAACTCGTACAAATATGATATTGTATATGCCATGTGGGTATCACATTGCTCCAGAGCTGTCTTCTAACTCCAAGGAATGTCTAACTTAGGATTTTCAAGAGAAAATGTTCCGGCCACCTGCACAGCATGAGGACTGCCTTACAGAGGAACCAATTCCCCTGAACTTTTTAGAGCTTCCCATCCTTTGTCCTGGGAACAGACCACGGGTTGCCGATGACAGCAAAAAAAACCAAACAAATAAACAAAAAAAACACAGTCTCCAATTTGGAGATACTGATAACTGCTTGAGGAAATATTATAGCACTCACTAGAGGTAAAAAAAAATAAATAAAGAACTGGTGGGGGGGGGGGGCAGGCAGGCAATGGGGAGATAAGGACATATATGTAATACCTTAATCAATAAAGAAAAAAAAGAAAAGAAAGTACCAAATGCCAAGCCCTAGCTGGTTTGGCTCGGCGGAGAGAGCATTGGTCTGCAGATTGAAGGGACCCGGGTTCAATTCTAGTCCAGGGCACTTGCCCAGATTGCTCGATCCCTACTGGGGTGTGCAGGAGATAGCGGATCAATGATTCTCTCTCATTATTGATGTCTCTATCTCTCTTTCCCTATTCCTCTCCTTTCCTATCTGTAATCAATAGAAAAATATATATTTTAAAAGGAGCAAAATACCTTTTCCATTTACTATAATAAAGGAGATATTTTCATCACAAAAAATCCAACAAGTACACAAAAATAAAGACAAAATTTCCCATAAAATTCCATCAACCAGAAACAATGTCTGTCAGTATTTGGGTATATTTACTTCTGGCCTTTTTCTAGCTTTAAAAAATAGTATTGTATGCATGCATATTGGCACAACCAATGGATACAGATGCTGGGACAGTGGAGGCTTGCCCAGGGTGGAAATGGCTGGGTGGGGAGGGTTTAATTAGGAAAAAAAGAGAAATATGTAAAACTTTAGACAATAAATAAATAAAAAAGCATTATAATTTATTTCTTGTATTTGACATGTTACAAGAATTTGTCATGTCTTATAACATGTAAGCACCATTTTACTGTATTCAGGTATATTAATGTATCATAACTTATTTTCCTTCCATAATTGGAGAGATTATTTCTTTTTTTCCCTATTATATGTAATGATGCACTGAACATCTTTATGCATTAATTTTTTTCCCTGTATTTAGAATGATTTCCTTAGATTCTCAAGTGAAATTATTAGGTCAAAGTATATGTTACTTTAGAGGCATATCCACACATACTCTCAAGTTATTTTTGTCTGTCTACCTACAAGTTTTCTATAAAACTAATTACTTTGCCCCTTTGACCAACATTGTATTCTTTCATTTTAAACAATCTTTGCCAGTTTTATAAGTCAAAAATGTATCTCAATTTAGTTTACTAGTCTATAATTCTTAGTCATTTGGTTTTCTTTTTTATGTTTTCTGAATAAGATAAGTAATATAGTTAAATGTATGTGCAATCCTATGAGAAGTATGAAGTAGAAGGTCAACACTAAATTTATTGATATTCTTCTAAAATATTTGTGACCCTTGCCCTGGCCAGTGTTGCTAAATGGTTTGAGTGTTGGCTCACACACCAAGGGTCTCAGGTTGGATTCCCATTTGGATTCTGGGTTGCAGGTTTGATTCCTGGCCCAGGTTGGGAAACATGCAGGAGGCATCAAATTGATGTGTCTCTCTCACATCCATGCTTTCCTCTCTCTCTCTCTCTCTCTCTCTCTCTCTCTCTCTCTCTCTCTCTCTCTCTCTCTCTCCTCCTTTCCTCTCACTCTTTAAAAAACAAATAAACAAACAAACTAATGAAAAAATATCCTCAGATGAGGATTAACAAAGAAATATATAAAACAAAATATCTGGGACCCAATTAAGTTTTCTTTCATAAATACAACCTAAATAAAGCAAATCAGAAAGCAAGCGTCACCTTTCCGTAAAGGTTTTGAGGTACTTCCTACTGAAAAGTCGTAATCTTCTTTTTCTTCTTCTGCTCTTTCGGCTTCTTCTTCTTCAAGCTCCTTCTTCCTAGACTTCTTTCTTTCCTCCAGTTCTTTTTCTAGCTCTTTATTTCTTATAAGGGTAAAATGAAGTTTTTCATTTGAATCATCAAACTTCCTCTCTGCTTGTCTGGCTCGGTTTTCAACTTCTCTGATGTGGACAAAGTGCAGAAAAACACAACAAAATGGAAAGGTTCAAAAAGTATCATCCTATCTAATAAAAGACTAACATGCAAATTGACTGTACATCCAATCAAGTCATGCCCACAAGCCACGCCCACAAGCCAATCAGAAGCAAATAAACCCCAACCAGGATGGCTGCCGCCACTAAGAGCAGAAGGAAGGCTTGGGTTTCCCCGGCAATGGAGGAAGCCAAGCTTTCCACCTGCCGTTGCCGACCTAGGCTTCCACTCCAGGCTACAATGTTTCAATTATAGAACATAAATTAATCCCAGATCCCAGGGCTTCTGCTTGGGTCGCTGGAGGGCGTGGCCAGCCTGCAAACCACCACAGGCCTCTCACCCAGGCCATCCCACACCCCAAGGGAACCCTCAGCCTGATCCAGGACACCCTTCAGGGCAAACCAGCTGACCTCCACCCATGCACCAGGCCTCTATCCTATCTAATAAAGGATTAATATGCAGATTGACCATCGCTCGAACACACAAGATGGCTGCCCCCTATATGGTCAAAGATCCTGCCCCCATGTAGACACAAGATGGCCACCACAAGATGGTCAGTAGGGGAGGGCAATTGGGAGGGACCAGGCCTGCAAGGGAGGGCAGTTGGGGGCAATCAAGCCTGCAGGGGAGGGCAATTAGGGGTGATTAGGCTGGTAGAGAAGGGAAGTTGGGGGCAAACAAGCTGGCAGGGGAGCAGTTAGACATCAATCAGGCTGGCAGGCAGAAGCAGTTAGGGGCAATCAGGAAAGCAGGCAGGTGAGCATTTGGGAGCCAGCAGTCCTGGATTGTGAGAAGGATGTCCGACTGCCTGTGTAGGCCCAATCCTGGTGGGCAGGTGGACATCCCTCAAGGGGTCCCAAACTGGAGAGGGTACAGGCTGGGCTGAGGGACAACCCCCACAACCCCGTGCATGAATTTCATACACCGGGCCTCTAGTTCATATGTAAAAACTCATTGCCTGAAAAAGGCAGGAGGATGAGGTAAATCTATGTAATGCTGAAGGGTGCAAATAAGGGAAGCAGCAGCATCAATGATTAGCCAAGAACTGGAGGCCTGAGAGCTACTCTGGGTGATAATGTCAGAATTGCAGTCATTTAAGAACATACTTATAATTTCTTAATGATATCTGATTTTGGGTGTTTGGAAGTCTTCATCAATACCCAAGAAACCCCTTTTCAGAAGTTAATTTCAGCTTCTCCTCATTGATGTGACCCAGTAAACCAAATCCAACAGTATCCTTTTGTTTAAAAAAATAAATTTCTAAACATAAGTGCCCAGAAACACAGTCTTTTTTTCCCTTCATTCCTTTCTTTTTCAGAACCTTTAAAACCAGATTTTACAATCAAGAAAACCAGCTTGAGATGTGCTTCTTAATTACTACAGCACATAACTTTTATGGCTATACTTCCATTTTGGCGTTCTCAACCACCTTAACTATATTGATCTTCCTACTTTTGGGGTTTTGTAAACTTTTTGTTATTGTTAATCCTCCCCTGAGGATATTTTTTCCATTGATTTCTAGAGTGGAAGAAAGGAAGGCATGAGGAGGGAGGGAGAGTTGAAGAAGGAGAGAGGGAGGAGTATCTATGTGAGAGAGACACATCGAATGGTTGCCTCTCGCATGTGCCCCAAGGCTAGCGATCAAACCTGCAACCCAGGTACATGCCCTTGATCAGTAATCAAACCATGACCTTCCAGTGCTCGGGCGGATGCTCTAAGCATTGAGCAATGCCAGAAAGTGCTACATTCCTTCTTGTACACAGTCGTGTCTCCCTGTTTCATCTATTTATCTAGTTCATGTATTAGGAACATACTGAATTGGATCACTTCTAATTCTTCCTCCTCCCCTCCAGACTCTGACTTCCTCCATCTCTACTGTGAGTGAGGACGTAGAAGCATGTAGAAGTTCACTGACTCTAGCAGAAGATTTGGAGATACCCTTCCCACTAGTGAGGATGGGAGGAGGCAGGAGAACCAAAGTCAGCCAAGAAGGGTGGATTTCTCAGCCAAACCTCCTGGCCAACATCTTCATCTTCTTACCATTGTGGCACCTCATACTTACATTAACTTGCTTTGCACGTGTTCAATTATAGATAATGCTTCACGATACTTTGGGGCCAATCTGCCTTGAATAGATGCTTCTCTCTGACAAACAAAATATGTGCAATGAATAAACTGAAAGTCCCAACAGTTAATACCCTACTTCCTCAGGATGTTCTGGACCAAGCCTTTCCAAATATGTTTTCTACTGTCCATATTTACATAGTAGATAATTAAGGCCACTCTTAACAACAACAAAAATAGAGATTTCCTGCGGCCAAACAGCATCCCAGTTTTCAGGTTATTTAGGCTGCAGGTGGATATAGATTTGATGAGAGTTGTAAAGAAAAAGCAGAGAAAACAATATCAACAGAAAGAAACAGGGAAGGAAGAAAAGGCTTAATAATAAAGGGTAATATCATGTTTTTCTATCAAATTAAATTAAATATCAAGGAAATTATCTATATTTATCTTAATAACTTACTTTACACTAAGCACATAACACTGCAAAATCCATAAGATCTTTTAGTTTGATACGGAACTTCATAAATATTAGGGCAGTAAAAATATGGGGCAGGGGAACACCTCTATAATGGTCCTAAAACTTTGTGGAGGAATTTTAAATCTGATTTTCTGCTGAGTTTCTATAGCCACTGTCTAAAAGTTTCTAATTTCCCAGTAATTCTTATGGTTGAAGGTATGTGGTTAACATAGGTCTCAATAGAATCTGTTTAATATATTTATGTAAAAATTGGTCAAATATTGACCAATAAATTGTTAAATTAAGGAAAGGAATGTGATGCTTATTTTAAAATAAGGTTTACACCCAGCAGGTGTGGCTCAGTGGTTGAGCAACGGACTATGAACTAGAAGGTCACTGTTCGATTCCTGGTCAGGGCACATGCCCAGGTTGTGTGATCAATCCCCAACGGGGGGTGTGCAGGAGGCAACCAATGAGTGATTCTCTCATCATTGACATTTCCATCTCTCCCTCCCTATCCCTTCCTCTTAAAAATCAATATGAGAGTTTCCTAGAGATGATGTTGGGAAGAAAAAGAAAAAGGATCTAGAAAATATATTACTTAGAAGCCCCTGGTCCTCTTGGAGGAGACAAAAGTTGTTAGAGCTGTAGAATTTTTGTAAAATGTTCCATTTCCTAGCTTTTCTCTTTAGCTTTGAATTTCCTAGCTGGGTTTCAGACACATACCCAGGAAGATAACCTATCTGGTCCATACAGAGGTTTGGTGTAAACATTTTTATCTTCTCCAACGAATCGAATGAGTTTTTCCTCCTTTGTGGATGTTGAAGGTTCCTAGGGCACAGAAATACCACAGACCAGTCAGGGGGCTCATGTGTGACACAGAGACACGGCAACTGCCGGGCGCCACATCTAAGCTTTAGTTTTCCGTTTGCTTTAATCATTTCACAAGCATTTTTGGAAGACTTACACCAAATACCGTGTAATAATTTAGTGTGGATGGGGAAGTATTGTCGGACAAGGGGAGATACTGTGAGAAAAACAAAGCAGATTTCTTCTAGACCTCAGGAACTTATAGCACAGTAGGAGAGATAGACAATAAAGTAATTATAGTATATGTGATTATTGCTAGCATAGAGGCATATTCCAAGGGCTGTGTATATCAGAAAAGGGCCCTTAATTCTGCCTAGCTGCTCAGAGAAGTTTCTACAGAGAAAATGATCTTTGAAGGCTAAATAGGAGTTTGTAAAATAGAGAGGAAATGGCCTGATCTAAGGCCACAGAAGAAGAAACTGGAAAAAGGAGGTGATGCTCTATAGATTTAAAAGGTATGACAGAGTTTAGTGGCCAAATATTAATGTTTTCCATTTATGTTGCACTTTCTATATGCAAGCACTGTATCATAAATAGAACAGAAAATGCTGGTCCAAAGAAGCTTGAGTGTTGTGTAAAATTTTTGTTCTGTTGTCTGGCATGTACAGCGAGTAGAGAACCTAGGACAGATCCTGGGTCATGCCAACATTTAAACTATTTTCAGAGAAGAAACATCAGGAAAGTAAATTATATATATCTAACATAAAGAATGTTAGATAATCATGATGAGTTCTGAAAGCCAAAGATGGCATTCATTTTAGAAATTAATCAGGACTTATCTGGGTTGGAATGCTGGTTGTGCTACTTAGAGTCATGGGAGCTGAAGAAGTGGAAAACGGAGTTTGCACCATTTAAAGAGTTTGCCTCCTGGCTGGTGCTCAGTAAGTGAGCATCAGCCCATGAACCAGGAGGCAACAGTCCCTGCTCGGGCTGCAGACTCGATCCCCAACAGGGGCATGCAGGAGGCAGCTGGCTGATGTTGATGGTTCTCTCCGATGTCTCTCTCTTTCCCTCGCCTTTCCTCTCTGAAATCATTAAAAACATACTTAAAAAAAATAATTTGGAATTAAAGAATAAAGAAACAGCATCAGGGAGAGAGGTTGATTATTTAATTAGTAGGAATATAGGTGTGAATGAGGCTAATGGAAATGGCTGGATTCGAAATGAAAGGAAAAAGGACACTTCTTCAGAAAATTAAGAGGTAAGTTGTCTTGAGATATGGCTGCACGTATATGAGGAAAGATATTTTGTTGAAGTTGAAGAGTTTACTCCAGATGATCTGTTTTTATTTTCAACAGTATATATATATATATATAAGCTCTTTAAAAAATGATACTAAATAATCTTACTTCTGCGTCTTCCTCTTCTTCCATCTCAAATTTCTCAATACTTTCTTCTTTATCCTCTTCAAAAGGTACGTACATTTGAGTCTGGATTAATTCTTTTAAAACGTCCTGTGAGATAAAACAATAACATAATTATTTAGTATAGCTTAGTATATATTAAGTATAGCTTAATATAAATAAAATATATATATATAATTTCATGTGAAATAAAACAACATAACTATTTAGTATAGCTTAATATATATAATATATGCTTAGTACAGCTTTATATATATATAATATAGCACTAAGATATACATATATATGTATATCTTAGTGCTATATTGGCAATTATTCATTGAGATATATTTAAAGGGCACTAATCCTGTGACTGGGCCCTGTGCTAAGGATAAGGATACAAACGTTAATAAAAATGGTCTCGGCCCTCAAGACGCTTACAACTCAGTGTACAAGGAAATGCTATGGATTCCTACAGTCAAATACTAGAAACACCCCATCTTGCTCTGGTAGAGGATGGGGGAAAAGAGAGGGTGGTCAGGAAGGTTTCCTCCTGACTGGCGAGTACAAGAAAAACCGGTGGCACAGGGAGAGGATACAATACGCACACAGTGGTAACTGGCTCTGAGGACAGAAGTACTGCAGTTCAGTAGGGCGGAAGCTTAGGCGACAAGGGCACAATCACAGTTTGTCACGCAAGAAGACTGGACTTTATCATGAAGGCAATGAGACACTAAAGGGAGAGGACAACGGGCATGGGCTGAAGCGCTCAAAGGAAGAAATAACGTTGATGGGAAGACTAAGACTGCGGTGGGGGGCGGGAGTGCGTGTGCAGAAGCAGGTGTCTGAGGATATATATGCCTCAGGAAGGGGCAGTCTGCTCTCCACTGAAAGCCACCCTTTTCTTTCTGAAGCGGAGATATCATCATTCACCAAGACAGTGAAGAGAGTGCGGCGGCAGCAGTGGGTTCCGTTGCGCGTGGCGCACGGGGTGAAGCGGAGCCCAGGCCGGGAACAGGCACTGCCCCCATCGACCATGGGGGAACGCGTTGGCCTTCGTGGGACTGCCGCTGCCTCTACCCTCTCCTTGAGCTTCTTGCTGCCGCCCTCAGGGTTGGCCT
Organism: Antrozous pallidus; assembly: GCA_027563665.1. Taxonomy (NCBI): domain Eukaryota; kingdom Metazoa; phylum Chordata; class Mammalia; order Chiroptera; family Vespertilionidae; genus Antrozous; species Antrozous pallidus. The sequence continues at coordinate 23,053,709 of CM050527.1, read as the reverse complement.
GGGCGCTGGGGATGGCGAGGGTCGAGGTTCAGAATGGACCCCCTGTAATGCAGGCGCCAGCGCCGCAGGGACCAGGGACTGCGGGGGGCCTGGGCTGCCTGCCCAACCCGGGCTGGTTCGCCGAGTGCCTCCGCAAGTGCAAGGAGCTGTTTCCTGTTCAGATGGAAGGTGTCCAGCTCACAGTCAACAAAGGGTTGAGTAACCATTTCCCGGAACCACACAGTAGCCCTCAGCACAATCGGGGAGTCACATATGTGGGGACAAAGCAGCTGAGTCCCACAGAGGCATTCCCACGTTGGCGGGTGACATGGACAATAGTGGCAGCCTCCATGCTCAGGTCATTCACCAGCTGGGTCCCCGTCAGATCCAAGGTGGCCATCCAGACCCAGCAGGCAGAGTTTGTGAACGGGCTGGTGGACGAGGAGTATCGGGGTTCTGACTTCACAGCAGCTGTGACTCTCCGGAACCCAGACATCCTCGCAGCCCACTGACCTCCAAAGCATCCCACCAGGTGGATGCTTCAACCCCGGTGGCCTGGGAGGAGGCTCCTGTCATGTCTCCAGCTGGGAAATACATGTTGAACAACTGGTTGGCGACAGTAACGTTGGGCCAGGCGGGCATGCACCACATACTACTTACTACGTTCTACCATACACTGCCGCATGCTACCACAAAGCCAGTGGGCGGCTGCAGGCAGGCGTGGAGTTTGAGACCAGCACAAGGATGCAAGACACGAATGTCTCCTTTGGGTACCAGCGGACTTGCCCAAGGCCAACCCCTTTTCAAAGGTTCTGTGGACAGCAACCGGATCATGGGTGCCATGCCGGAGAAGAAGCTCCCGCCCCAGCCCCCACACTGGCCCTCGTTCTTCCCTGAATCAGCTACAGGACCAGTTCCAGTGTGGCTTTGGCCTCACCATCGGCTGAGCCCCTCCTGGCTCCTGCCTCCCATTCCCTCTCTGAGATTCACCCTGTTCCTCCTACACAGGGAAGGGAAACCTAAGCACCCCACCTACTCCCTTCCTTCCCTCCTTGGTGATGGTGGTGGTGGGGGCAGCAGAAATGAGGAGGCCATCACCCCAGCAGCTGAGTGGGAAATTCTAGAACCACAGGTGCTTCAGAATTCAGAATACCGGGAGCTGTGTGCCCAGTGGACCTGGGGCCCAGAAAGGGTTCTGGAATCGAGGGGCATGCCAGATTCTGAGCACCAGGGGCAGAGACTGCCAGACAACCTCAGGGAGGTGTTGGAACATCTCCACCACCCCCCCCAAAGATCTTGGGGCCCCACTCCGAGGGGGCAGCAAAAGGAGGAGCTTCCACATGCCAGGTCTGCCCCCACCCACTTCCCCACTCATTCCTCAGTATAAATCATGCTTATAAGTTATGGAAGGGCCCGGTGCATGAAATTCCTGCACTGGAGGTGGGCGGTCCCTCAATACAACCTGCCCCCTCTCACATACTGGGAGCCCTCAGGGGATGTCCAACTGATGGCCCACCCCCAGCCTGCCCAAGGCCTAATGCCTCTGGTAAGGCTTTAGGCCTTGGGCACCCAGCCATCGCCCTGCTCAGCTCAGCCCCGGCTGGCTGCCTGCGACCACCTGGCCCCGGCAGCTGGGCACTCGCCACCACTTCCACTCATAGCACCCGGGGGCCGGGCACTCATGCCACTTGGCCCCGCCCCTGCTCCTGATTGGCTGGTAGCATAGCCAATCAGGGGCGAAGGTATGGTCAAATTTGCATGTTTCTCTTTTATTATATAGGATATATATATATATATATATATATATATATGGAAAGAAAAAGAGAAAGTGAGGAGAGATGTTTGGGTGGATAACTCTCTCCCTGAGAAGGGAGAAGAGATGCCAATGCTCTTGGCTGGAGCCGAAATTCTCTTCGGATAGAGTAAGTGAATGAGGAGGATTTGGAACATTGATTGCAAAAAATCGCTGACCCTTTATCTATTAAAATACAGGAAGAACCTGAATGATGACGTGTGCTAGTACATGACAAATACCTCTTCTTCAATCAGGTGGACCTGTTCTTCATCTGTTAATAACTTTACTTTTGTGCCTTTGATCCCAGAGAGGAGTTGAGAGCATGTGGTGATCCACTCATAACATTCCTTCTGAGAAGAGATAAAAAGATCATTACTAAGCAGAAAAAAATTAGAGTACACCAACTCATTTATTCATTCACCCCTACTGAGGAGCCGGTAAATACAATCCTCTAAATTAACATTGTATCACTTTAGTTCATTGATTTGTGCAAAAGTGTTTTCTATAGAGACCTAAAAGACCATTGTTTGCTTACTGACATCATTATCATGGAGTAAGAAGTAGTGAAATGTTATAAAATTAGATGCAGAAAATTTGTTGGATTTACTATTGACTAGCAGTCTGTCCCAACAAATAACTGACCAGCTCATGCTCTGGCTGGTGTTGCTCAGTTGTTAAGAGCACTGGCCCATGCACCAAAGGGTCTGGGTTCAATTGCTGGTCAAGAGCATATACCTGGGCTGCAGTTTTGATCCCTGGTCCTGGTCAGGGCATGTGTGGGAGACAACTGTTACTGTTTAGATATCTCAACTATTAACTAACCAAAATAGAAGGCAATTTAATATTTCGTGTTTTTTGAGTTTTATTGATATAAGCAACATACAACATTGTATATAAGTTTAAGATGTATGACATGATCTGATGAATATATATATATCAAAATGATTACATTAAATTTAGTTAATACCCATCACCTCATATAGTTCAGTTTTTTTTCTTATGATGAAAACTTTTAAGACCTATTCTCTTTAGCAACATTCAAATATACATTTCATCAAAGGAGATATAGAGATGACAAATAAACACATGAAAAGATGTTCAATATCAACGGTCATTAAAGGAATGAAAATTAAAACCACGATGGCATACCACTACCCACCTGTTAGAATGCCTCAACTTGAAAAGACTGATCATTATCAAGAGCTGGTGAGGACGTGAAGCAACTAGAACTCTCATATACTACTGACAAGAGTATAAAATGGCTTAACTACTTTGGAAGACAGTTTGATAGTTTCTTTAAAAAAGTTAAACATACACATGCCATGTGACTCAGCCACTCCATTCTTAGATATTTACTTAACCAGTCAACTGCCACGATATTTTGAATTTAATTAAAAAAGGTTTGCGGTGTGTGTGTATAGACGCTTGTGGCACACAAATCATTAAGAGAAATGAAAACAATGCACATGTACATAAATATGCACTGGTTTTATTATAATTGAAAAGTGGAAACAATTCAAATGCCCATCAACAGAGAATGGGCAAATTGTGTATACCCACACAATGAATACTACTCAGCACTAAAAAACGTAAAATATGCTTTTTGATAAAAGCAACAATGTGTGAATCTCAAAAAAATTTTTGCTTAGTCAAAGAAGTCAGACCAAAAGCATACATTTTATATTATTCCACTTATATAAATTCTGGAATATGAAAAATAATCCTTGGTGCTAGAAAGGTGATCAGACATTGCCTGGGATAAGGATGGTATACAAGAAAACATTTCTTTTCTTATCACGGTAATTGTTTTATGGGCGTATACACATTTTAGAAACTGTACACTTTAAATGTGTGTAGCTTGTTGTAAATCAATGAAACCTACAATGTCTGCTCAGAACAAACAAAACTAAAGCAAAGGGAAGACAGAGTAGTTACCTTCATGTTATTCAGATCGTGAAGTTCCTTAGCAGGATTTTTTTGTAAGCTGCCGGCTATACTCAGGGCTAGAGCTGTTACCATCCCTTTGCAACAACTGGGGGGAAAACACACACACACACACACACACACACACACACACACAGAGCATGACTTATTATTATTTGTTCCCTTCTTAAATGTTTTAAATCCAAATACAGTGGAAGTTTACCATTAACAATTAAGCTACTGACTCACCAAAGAGTATAATCTGTCTCTTTCTCAATACTCTTATCTTCACTCCCCTCCATGCCTCTCACTTTTGACCACTGGTAACATTGAATGAAAATGAAGTGGGTAATTGGCTCGATTATAAAAGCTACTTCCCACATTTGAAGTAATCAGAGACAGTATGCTTACTAGTTAATATTTTACAATTTTCCAGACTTCATTTTTATTTGGTGGGAATCCTCTAGCTTTCCAGACATAAGGTTTTTAAAGAAATGTTTTGGTTGGTATTTATTGAAACACAGAAAAGTATACATTCAGCTCTGTGTGGAATTGCACAGGACACTATAAGGTTCTTCATAAATGCCCCAACTTGAGCAAAAGTGCAAAACGTTTCTTACCCAAGTTAAGTGAGTCTTTTTGTTTTGATACTAATTGTCACTCCCACATCTGTACATGCCTCCCATCCTGCCCATGCTAACAATGTTTTCAAAAGAATTCTAAAGCCATTGGAAAAACACCAAAATCTCATATTCCAAGTAGGCAGTATCAAAGCTAGTTTAGTGAAAAATTAGTTCTTTAAAGGTTTTAGAACAATTCCTTATTGCTGCCCTTCTCTCCTCTGCTTTATGTCACATTTAATATTTAAAGTGGCAGAAATAAAAAGAATAAGAGATAGTTTTACCTGTTCAAATAACTGGAGTATCGGGACAGATTTTTGGCCAATGTAATTGCGTCTAGCTCTAACTTTGCAATTATTATATCATGTTTTTCATCACTTTTCTCCTCCTCCAAGTTTGGGATGGTGTCTTGGTCAGTAAAGTCAGGTACAATTATTATCAGCAAATGTACCATCCACTTGACCATAGATATATGCAACTCATCCATCTGTTTAAAAAAGTTATAATACAAATGACCTATTTTAAATAAATCAAACAGTAAAAACCATGCCAAAGTTAAAAATAGATGACCATACCTGCATCCAATTTTTAGCAATGCTATCATCACTATGCAGCTGATACAACCATATTTTTTTTTCTTCCTCACTATACTACATCAAAACTCTTCTTTAGCATGGTCAAGGACATTAAAATTGCAGTTACCAAATTGTTCACCAAGGCATCCTAGGGCTCCACAGTGAACTCTCAAGGATGCCACAGGATTTTAGATATTTGAGGAAAATAACAGTGATATTTGACATCTGTCAGACACAGCATGAACCTGACATAGTTCACACTCTCAACATCAGATGCACTATATCATTTTGCAAAGCTGATTTTATTGGTGGTGATATGGTAAAAACAAGCTCTGTGTGAGCCCTGGTCAGTGTGTTTCAGTGGTTAGAGCATTGGGCTGCAGACTGGAGGGTGGAGGGCTTGATTCCTGGTCAAGGGCATGTCCCTTGGTGACAGGTCCCATCCCCAGTCCCAGTGGGAGGCAAGGTGCATTTGGGAGGCAACCAATCGATGCATCTCTCTCACACTGATGCTTCTTTCTGCCCCCCGCCCCTCCAAAAATCATTGGGAAAAATATTCTCTGGTGAAGATTAAAAAATTAAAAAAAAAACAACGAGTACTGTGTGAAAATCTACGTGAAACAGGAAGTGAAGGTGGCAACATTAAATCTGATTCCAAGGTTAGAAAAATTATACAATACCCCAGTACATACATCCCGTAGTAATTTTGACTGAGAATAAGTTTTTTTCCAATGTTTACATATGTAAAAAGGTAAACTGAGACATTAAATTTTACAAAGTTTATTTCAGTAAAAACAATTTGAATTGGGCAATACCAAACCTGAAAAATGGTTAAGGGGTGCTCTGTGGGCAGGGTGTAGGGCAGAGATGTTTATAATTGGCTGTAATTATTTACATGTTTGCCTTGTTTGGGAAAATTTCGTTATTTGGCTGTTATGATAATTGTTCTTTCAAATCACAGAAATTTCCTCCAACCCTGGATCCATACTTCCAGTCTCAATATATTTGCTCTTCAACTCTTGGTTCTATATATTTATATTGTGTTGTGATATACTATAATGTAATGCTTAATAAGTAGTATTCCATATAACTGATGAGCTCTGCTTTTGAAATTCCTAATTTAAACAATATTAAAATGAATTAAGTTCATTTTATCATAGTAAGTTTACTTATAATTTTTCCAATGTAAATTTAGATTATAATTATGAGGTGAGGATACATGTAATAAACTAAGACATCCTCTAGAAATTATTTCATGTTGTGCTGGCTAAGAAGTCAATGTAAGTTCCCATTTTGCCCTCCCAATCTCCTGTCTTAATTGCATAGGCATGACCTGATTTTTCTTTAAAGAAAATTCTCAACCAAGGCAAAATTAACCTCACAAATCCCTGTAAGTACATACCTGGCGCTGAAGTTCAATGTTATCATTAGCAACTTCATTGCCTATCTTCACATGCCATTGTTTAATCATGCTATATATGTGTGTTTCAAGTGATCTAAAGGAAAAATTAAGCAAAATAAAGATAAGTGACTTACTTAGAATATAAAAGTAACTATCAGTTAAAAGAAAGGGTTTTATTTGGGTGGGCCTAGTATACTTAGTGTTGACAAATGTTTGAGAATTCAAGGAAAGGTGAATGAAAACCTTTAATTATCTGGTATATTGGCTACCCCACAGACACGGCTTCCTCACATCCATAGCAATCATCAGCATGATGCCCTTTGGATAACATAGATCTTACCTTCAGTGCTAGCTCTCTCCTGCAAAAACTCACACTCACATCCTTTATATTCACTCTTAGACCAGTAAGACCATAAAGTGAGAATGGATTTTTAAATTCTCCAGAGATCAGGTTCCAGCATGACACTGAGAGCAAAGCTGACCCATTTCCCAGTGTAATTGGTGAGAACTATTTTTTTTTTTAAATCGACTCCTGGCTCATTTGGTTCAGTGGATAGGGTGTCGGCCTACAGACAGAAGGGTCCCAGGTTTGATTCTGGTCAAGGGCACATACCTTAGTTGCAGGCACCTCCCCTCCTAGGCCCAGGTCAGGGTGCATGCAGGAAGCAACCAATTGATGTGTTTCTCTCACATGGATGTTTCTCTCTGTCTCTCCCTCTCTCTTTTTAAAAAAATATATATTTTATTGATTTTTTACAGAGTGGAAGGGAGATGGATAGAAAGTCAGAAACATCTATGAGAGAGAAACATCGATCAGCTGCCTCTTGCACGCCCCCTACTAGGGATATACCCGCAGCCAAGGTACATGCCCTTGACCGGAATCGAACCCAGGATCCTTCAGTTCGCAGTCTGACGCTCTATCCACTGAGCCAAACCGGTCTTGGCACTCTCCCTCTCTCTTTTATAAAAATCAATGGAAAAATATCCTTGGGTTAGGATTAAAAAAAAAAATCGAAAGCCTCTAGAAATAGTCCCAAGAACAAACAGCAATTGAAGAGACATCTCTTCAAGACAGTCTATAAAAATTCAGTAAGAAAGAGAAGAAAAACTACGGTATCTGAACCATGATTGCCCCACTCTTCCCCTTCCCAGCTCAGTGAAGCAGAAACTCCACTGCGGACTACTGCAGTTATGAATACACGCCTCCCTCACCATCCTGCTCCCAGTCAGATGGGCTTTCTTCCTGCAAGGAACAGGATTTTAAGGTTTGTCATCTGACCCCAGCTACCTGTGGCTGAGGCTAGGTATTGGGAAAATGCAACTGAGAAGCAGAGAGCTATGGGAACTTACGAGCCAGACTCCCCGTCAAAGTACTGTGGAACAGTACCAATAATGTTTAACAATACATCCACCTGAGATATCATTTCATTAATTTTTTCTGTAAGTGGCTCCCATTCTTCCAGAAGAATTTCAGGCAACTCCAGATTGTCTAGGATCTTGAAAGAATAGAAGTCAAGAATACTAATCAAATTTGGAAGAATTTTAGAGATACCTAGAAAAGTGAGAAAAGCATGAATTGTTAGAAGTATTTGTAAGTTTTCTACTTCTTTTTTTAAAATATATTTTTACTGATTTCTGAGTGCAAGGGGGAGGGAAGGGCGGAAGGGAGAGAGGGAAAGAGGAAGGGACGGAGGGAGAGAGAGAAACATAAATGATGAGAGAGCATCATTGACTGGCTGCCTCCTGAAAGCCCCCTGCTGGGGATCAAGCTCGCAACCCAGTCATGTGGCCTTGACTGGAATTGAACCTGGGACCCTTCAGTCTGCAGGCTGATGCTCTAGCCACTTGAGCCAAACCAGCTAGGGCTACGTTTACTTTTTTAATAATCCTATATAATAAAGGGCTAATGTGCAAATAGACCGAATGGCAGGACAACTGGAACAGCCGAACAATTGGTAGATAGGAAGTGAACTGACCACCCGGGGATGTGTACGGAATATGGTGGGTACTGCCGTGGTGGGATAGTGGAGCAGGTGAGCAGAAATGCCACACCAATGTGGAGCGCCGGTCACTGTCATAACGGCAAGCCTCTTGTGGTTACTGGAAATTCTTTGCTCCCAAGTGCCATGGTGCCACCCGGCTCTCACAACTGCCGGCACCAGCCTTACTTGTACCCACAGCCAGCACCAGAGCCGCTGTCACACCCTCTGCCAGTGCCTAGCACCATTAGCAGGTGTGAGCAGTGGCTGCCAGCCCGATCGCCCCTGAGGGCTTCTCCACCCACCCCCCCCCCCCCCGCCCTGCTCCTGAGGGATGTAAAAGTCATCATGGCCACGAACCGAACCCAATAGAAACTCTGGATCCAGCACTGATCATACCAGGCCGCACGACAAGAAGATTGATTCCCCCTGCCTGATGGAAAGACCAAGGAGCGCATCTTTCAGATTCACAAACAGAACGGTGCTGGCTGATGATGTGACACTGGACAACTTGGTCACGGCTAAGGATGACCTCTCTGGTCCTGTCATCAAGGCAATCTACAGAAGCTGGCCTCATGGTTTTGAGAGAACTCAGGATGAAAGTAACAAATGAAGTTCAATGTAAGTTCCCATTTAAAAAATTCAAAAAATCGAAAGAAAATGTTCTGAATGAAAACCAGGAATACACCCCCAAAGGGCTCTATCTCTAGGGAACCTCGGGTGTCTTCAAGGAAGTGATCAGGAATGCCAACCCTAGGAAGTTGCCCAGAGGAGCCGTTCCAGCTGCTCTTCATTAGTAACCCATTCTGTGCGCCGTGTGCCTCTGAGCACCACGTGTAGGAGCCTGACGCGCAGCACTCCACTCACAATAAAGTGAGGAAGAAGAAGGGAGGAGGAAGAGGAGCAGGAGGAGAAGGAGGGGGAGGGAGAGGGGGAGGGGGAGGGGGAGGGGGAGGGGGAGGAGGGGAGGGGGAGAAGGGGTGGGGGAGGAGGTGAGGGGGAGGAGGGGGATGGGGAGGAGGGGTGGGGGAAGAGGGGGAGGGGGAGGAGGGAGAGGGGGAAGAGGAGGAGGGGGAGGAGGAGGAGGGGGAGGAGGAGGAGGGGGAAGAGGAGGAGGGGGAAGAGGAGGAGGGGGAAGAGGAGGAGGGGAAGGAGGAGGAGGGGGAAGAGGAGGAGGGGGAGGAGGAGGAGGAGAAGGAGAAGGAGGAGAAGAAAGAGAGAGAGGGAGAGAGAGAACGAACACTATGGACACAGAAAACAGTGTGGTGATTGTGGGGTGGGGGGAGGTGGAGATGGAAAAGGGTATAGGGGGGAAATGGTGATGGAAAACAAAACTTAGTATACCTGAAACTAAGATAATATCATGTCAACTGTAATTTAAAAAATGAAAAAAAAGACCCATAGAAGAATTAGTTATCATCCAATTACCTAAAAATGACTGTAGTGATGGTTGCACACATCTGTGAATACATTAAAAATAATAAAATTGTAGACTTTAAACAGGCAAACTGTATTGTATAAGAATTACAACTTGCCCTGACTGGTTTGGCTCAGTGGATGGAGCGTCAGCCTGCAGACTGAAAGGTCCCAGGTTCGATTCCGATCAAGGGCATGTATCTGGGTTGCGGGCACATCCCCAGGAGGCAGCTGATGATGTTTCTCTCTCGTAGATGTTTCTAACACTCTATCCTTCTCCCTTCCTCTCTGTAAAACTCAATAAAATATATTAAAAAAAGAATTATATCTCAAAAAGTGGTGCTCAATGGTTTATTTTGCTTTATTTCTAAAACTATTCAAGTACTATCTTGATTTTAACTATTAATTGTATTGAAAGTAATTATTAAAATCCTTTATATCGAGCAATCTAATTATCATTGTTTTTCTCACCATTATCCCCAGTTATCCTTAATTTAAATTCTTTGTTGAGTCTGTCTATGCTTTTTGTAATTTCCTGCATGTTTTGGAGCTCTGGTGGCATTGTCCCCTCCATACTTTTATGGCGATGAAATATCCCAAACCCAACATCTGTCCAGTTTTCCTGTAAATATTTAATAATCTTGAGAGAATCATATTTTGATACTAGAGAACTCCCAGTAAACTTCTCTTTATCTTCTTTCAGTATCTAGAGAGTAAAAGGGAGGTAATGAAATTAGCACATTATCAACTAATGATTTCCTCAAAGTCAATTATTTTAATTATTTTAGAGTTAAATATGCTATTATTTGTTCATACCATTTCTTTATCTGACATACATTTCATTTTCAAAATTAAAGTAAATTTAAATTAATTTGCTATCTTATAAGATTATCCATCATTTACCAGGTATATAATTATATATATAATTATGCTAAATCTATATGGGTAAAAAAGTTGGTGATAGGTAATTAAGTACCAGAGAGCTAAGCATGTTTAATTACTATATGATTTGGTAAGGTTATAATACATTTGTTTACATGATCCCCACTTTCTGTGTCCACTAGACTGGGAAAGTTCCTAGAATATAATGGTTGTGTTTTAGTCATATTTATTTATCTGTCTAACCCCAAGTCCAAAATATGACATATCAATAAATATTTATAGAAGAAATAAAGTACTATTTACATATAAACTTTGCCATTACCTGTGATTCAGATAATGGAATCAAATCACCCACGCTTCAATAAGAATGACCCTTACAGGGAAGCCATGTTGCAGAGCATTAAGGGTAGGAATTTTGGAGCTGGAGAGACATGGACTCAGCTCTGATTCAACCACTTACCATTTATAGGTAACTTAGGCAAGTTACTTAACAGTTCTGTGAGATGGGGATTATAAAACCTGCATCATGTGGCTGCCATAAAGAATAAGATCATAGCAGAAACCAGTCTGGCTCAGTGGATAGAGCATCAGCCTGCGGACTGAAAGATCCCCCCAGGTTCGATTCCGGTGAAGGGCATGTACCATGGTTACGGGCACATCCCCAGTGGGGCGTGTGCAGGGGCAGCTGATAGATGTTTCTCTCTCATCGATGTTTCTAGTTCTCTATCCCTCTTACTTCCTCTCTGTAAAAAATCAATAAAATGTCTTCTTTTTAAAAGAATAAGATCACATATGAAAATCACCATTAGCCTAACAGAGTGTTTAATGAATGAGTTATTATTATTCCTACTAAATGAAGAAGCATGGATTTTTCAATTTTATCTAAGCAATGTCAAAATTACCAGAAAAAGTTAAAAAACAACTACCAGGTCACTAAAACAACTATATTGTGTATAAGTCAACAAACCTTCAATTCTGAGAGTATGCTGCTCAAGTAATTCCAAAAGAAAAGAAAATGGCTCACTGGGATCTGGATAACATTTTATCAAGTCACAAGTTTGATATTCACTTTGGAGAAATTTCAGATTTTATGTATTTTCCTCTGTCAACTACTATAACCTGATAGTAATTTGATAAATAACACCTATTTTCAGAGTTCAAACACTTTTTATATAGTTCATAGTTCAAAACACCACAGGCCCCTCACCCAGGCTGCCCCACACCCCAAGGGAACCCCAACCCCGATCTGGGACAACCTTCAGGGCAAAGCAGGCCTCTATCCTATCTAATAAAGGAGTAATATGCAGATTGACCATCACTCCAACATATAAGACGGCTGCCCCTGTGTGTGGTCAAAGATCCTGCCCCCATGTGGACACATGATGGCCACCACAAGATGGCCAGCAGGGGAGGGCAATTGGGAGGGACTAGGCCTGCAAAGGAGGGCAGTTGGGGGCAATCAAGCTGCAGGGGAGAACACTTAGGGATAACCTGGCTGGCAGAGGAGAGAAGTTGGGGGCAAACAGGCTGGCAGGGGAGCAGTTAGATGTCAATCAGGCTGGCAGGGGAATGGTTAGGGGATGATCAGGCTGGCAGGCAGAAGCGGTTAGGGGCAATTAGGAAGGCAGGCAGGCAAGCAGTTGGGAGCCAGCAGTCCTGGATTGTGAGAAGGATGTGCAACAGGCCACTGGACATCCCTCGAGGGGTCCCAGATTGGAGAGGGTGCAGGCTGGGCTGAGGAACATCACCCCCATGCACGAATTTCATGCACCGAGCCTCTAGTTTGATTAATAAAACCTATTTTCATAGTTCAAACACTTTTTAAAAGAGGTTACTAATAAACAAAATGTGAATTATACAATGGATAGAAAGGAAATTTGACACATGCTACAACATGAATAAACATTAAGAACGTTATGCTGAAGGAAGGATGACAGTTACGAAGGCCAAATCTAAATGATTGCACTGATATGAGGTGCCCAGAGTAGTCAAATCCAGAGAGACAGTAGAGTGGTGGTTGCCAGGGACTGAGGCAGGAGGACATGGGCAGTTAGTATTTAATGGGTAGGTAGAGTTTCAATTTGGGAAGATGAAAAAAGTTTCAGAGATGGATGTGGCAATGTTTGCACAACAATGTAAATGTACTTAATGCCATTGAACTGTACAGTTAAAATTGGTAAATTTTATGTTTATATATATTTTATCACAATTTAAAAAATGATGTTATTGATTTTAAAAGTCCCAATTTGTCCTTAAGATAAAAGCCAGGTATAAGAGAGGCACAATGTTGCATCTTACAGTTAGAGAATTGTAACTGAAAAAAAGAAAAACACCTATACGAGAATCAGATATCTCCTCCCTGACTTTTTTTCTGGCAGCTTAACTTATTTGATCCCAAAATCAAAATAGAACTGAAAATAAAATAGTTAAGCATATTTTTAAATATATTTTATTGATTTTAGAGAGGAAGGGAGCGGGAGAGAGATAGAAACATCAATGATGAGAGAGAATAACTGATCGGCTGCCTCCTGCATGACCCCACTGGGGACCAACTCCACAACCCAGGCATGTGCCCTTGGCTGGAATCAAACCTGAGACCCTTCAGTCCACAAGCCGACATTCTGTCCACTAAGCCAAACCAGCCAGGGCTAAGCATAGTTTTAAAAGCCCCTACAGTCTTGCTGTTTCCATTGTCTTACCCAAAACTTAGTATGGCCTTTAAAATGGAGCTGTGACTCAGCTGAAGGTGAGGGGTGGCAGGTTTTACCTTTAGCCAGTTCTTGAAGTCTAGAAAAAGGGATTCAAATATATTTTCTTTACCGTGGGACAAAGTGTCTTCTGCCCTGAAAGAAGGAAAAAGAGCAGGGTCTCAGAACAAGGTATAAAGAAAGAAAATCATGAATCCATAAACCATATGACAATATATCTTTCCTTAATGATTTTCAAGCATACCTTCCAGGTTTGGCCCCCTTCCATTGGCATTCATCTTTAAATTTACAAACAAAACATAAATTCAGATTCTACTCAGCCCTGAGAAACCAAGTTACAGGGTCAGAGGCCATAGTAGTATTAAAAAGGTCACTTTGGCCGAGACCGGTTTGGTTCAGTGGATAGAGCATCGGACTGCGGACTGAAGGGTCCCGGGTTCGATTCCGGTCAAGGGCATGTACCTTGGCTGTGGGCACATCCCCAGTAGGGGGCGTGCAAGAGGCAGCTGATCAATGTTTCTCTCTCATTGATGTTTCTGACTTTCTATCCCTCTCCCTTGCGCTCTGTACAAAAATCAATAAAATATATTTTTTTTAAAAAAGGTCACTTTGGCCGAACCGGTTTGGCTCAGTGGAGAGAGCGTCGGCCTGCGGACTGAAAGGTCCCGGGTTCGATTCCAGTTAAGGGCATGTACCTTGGCTGCGGGCATGTCCCCAGTAGGGGATGTGCAAGAGGCAGCTGATTGATGTTTCTCTCTCATCGATGTTTCTGACTTTCTATCCCTCTCCCTTCCTCTCTGGAAAAATCAATAAAATATATATATTTTTAAAAAGGTCACTTTGCCCTAGCTGGTTTGGCTCAATGGATAGAGTTTCCTGTGGACTGAAGGGTCTCGGGTTTGATTCTGGTCAAAGACACGTACCTGGCCCTGGTCAGGGTGCATGCAGGAAGCAACCAATTGATGTGTCTCTTATATTGATGTTTCTGTCTCTCCCCTTCCCTTGCATTCTCTCTGAAAATCAATAGGAAAATACACTCAGGTGAGGATTTTTAAAAAAATGATCTATGGTTCTTCTGTATCCAAAATTAGATCACCATAAGAATAATTCCTGTTGACTACAGCTGTTAAAACAACATGTAAATAGAAAGGAAGCCTAATGAATAATTAAGGTCAGGAGCCCCAATTTCTGGGAGGAAAGTTTCCTGTCATATCTCTGAAGTCTCACAAGAAGAAAGCTGTTGATAATGAAGTTCCTAGAGAGAAAGGGAGAAGAGAACCACTGCCATCTGTGCCCCCCTCCCAGCTAAGGGTCAACAAATGGGAATGGCAGTAGCAACCAGCCTGGATATGTACCAGCTGCAACTTCCAGAACTTCCAAATCTACTAACTAGGAAACCTCTCCGAGGAGTTGAAAAAAACTGAAACCACCATTCTCAATTTGAAATGCAAATGATACTTAACTGTGTTGAGTCTAGGATGCATTCAAAGTATAGATTCCTACTAACTTTGGCTGTGATCCAGGCTAGACTTAACTACTTTATATTCAGCCTCTTCCATGGTCAGATTTTTCTAACTGTTATACAATATAAGAGCCAATCAAAACCAATCTCCTTAGAACTGCCACCAGTGGATTCCACTTCTCTGCACATGCGATGCGCTATGCTAAAAAATTTGCAAATAGATCCAGATAGTATGCATTAGTGAAGAGGAAAGAAAAGAAAGTTGGGAGAGGAACCAAGATGGTGGCATAGGTAAACACCTATCTTGCTGCCCCACACAACAATTTCAAAACTATAACTTAACAACAGAACGAACATCATCCAGAATCACCGGAAAGCTGGCTGAGTGGAAATTCCACAAATAAAAGTAAGGATAGGACACTGTGACTCAGAGGAGCGGTGGAGGGCAGCGTTGAGGATATGCCCAGAGTCAGAGGTTTGGAGCCATGAACGCACGATCAGATAGGGCAGGCGGCTGGATACCCGGCTGGTTGTCTCAGACGGGGAGGGAGACAAAGGCGTCCCACTGCACTGATTCCCCAGTTCTGGGTGAGGTCCGGGGAACCCATACTCACACAGGGTGAAACTGGACAGTAAGGAGGAAGAACGCTGAAACTTGGGTGCTGCAGAGTTCTGCAAGCTTGCAGAAAGGGTGCGTAAACTTGGGAACTACAGAAGCGTATGAGCGTACAGAGAAGACTCGTGACTTGCTCTCTCGTTTGGGAAACCACTGGACTACATTGTTTTACAACCCTGGGTGAGACTTTGGGTGTGCAGACTCATTTGGGGAGAGGCTGAATTGTCCGGCAACGGGTAGAGCTCAGCGGCAGCTTTCTCTCAGAGGTGCGTGCAGCCATTACCACCCGGCACAGAGATCCAGGTGCTGCATAGGGCGGAGCTGATGGGAAATCAAGGCTTCCTGCTCAGCCTGGAGACTCCACCCATCCAACCTGAGCACAGCTGATCCTCACAGCCAATTGACCTGGAGGTCAAACCCTCCTAGTGCTAACAACAATAATCTAGGCTTAACTTCAACAAGAAGTTAAGCCCATAAAGGGCTGCACCAAGGGTATCCACCTCAGGTAACTGGGGAGGCTGAGCCACTGTCCCTTAGAGGACATCTACCACACAAAGCTAATCGACCAACTCAGGGAAGCAGCCAAAATGCAGACATGGAAAGAAATCACATGTGAAAGAAATAGAGGGGAAAAAAAACGACTGGACATAGAGTTCAAAACCACAGTTATAAGGTTTTTCAAGAGGCTCCTAGAAAAGGCCAATGAACTTAATAAGACCTTAGAGGATATGAATGAGACCCTCAAGGATATGAACAAGACCCTCGAGGATATGATCGAGCCCCTCGAGGATATGAAAAAGGACCAACCAGAAATTAAGCATACACTGAAATAAAAAATATTATACAAACACCTAAGAGCAGTCTAGAGGACCGCAAGAATCAAGTCAAAGATCTGAAATACAAAGAAGCAAAATCCACTCAGCCGCAAAAGCAAGACGCAAAAAGAATCCAAAAAATTGAAGATAGTGTAAGGAGCCTCTGGGACAACCTCAAGCATACATCCAAATTATAGGGGTGCCAGAAAAAGAGAGAGCAAGATAATGAAAACCTATTTGAAGAAATAGTGACTGAAAACTTCCCCCACCTGGTGAAAGAAATTGACTTAAAAGTCCAAAAAATGCACAGAACCCCAAACTATAGGAATCCAAAGAGGACCACACCAAGACACATCATAATTAAAATGCCAAAGAGAATATTAAAAGCAGCAAGAGAAAAACAGTTAGATACCTATAAGGGAGTACCCATACGATTGTCAGCAGATTTCTCAACAGCAACGATGCAGGCCAGATGGGAGTGGCAAGAAATATTCACTGTCATGAATAGCAAGAATCTACAACCAAGATTACTCTACTCACAAAGCTATCATTCAGAATTGAAGGTCAGATAAAGTGCTTTGCAGATAAGAAAAAGCTAGAGGAGTTCATCACCACCAAACCAATATTATAGGAAATGCTGAAAGGTATTCTTTAAGAAAAGGGAGAAGAAAAAGGTAAAAATAAAAATTATGAATAACAAATACACATCTATCAAGAAATGAATGTAAAAATCAAGTGAATTAAAAATCTGATGAACAGGATAAACTGGTGAATGTAACAGAATCATGGGCATAGAGAGGGAATGGACTGACAATTCTTGGGGACAAAAGGGGTGTGAGAGATGCAGCAAGAGAATGGACAAAAATCCTACACCTATGGAAGAGGACACTGGGGTAGGGGAGGCAAAGACAGAGGGTGGGATGGGTACCAGGTGGAGGGGAGCAATAGGGGGGAAAAAGGGGGAACAATGCAATTAATAAACTGAACAATAAAGATTAAAATATTAAAAGAAAAAAGAAAAGAAAGTTGGACTTTAAACAGAAGTAGCAACAGATGGGCAGAAGGTTCAGGATGGACTGCCAACACGATTAGCACTAGAAACCATTAGACCATTCAAACTCCCAGAACTGTCCTTGTAAGGGATGCTGGTGCATCATCCAAATCAATGGTAGAGTAATTACAAGATAAAAAAGAGAGAGAGGAAGAATTGAACTGAGTTATCAGACATGACACAGTATAATCAGAAACACAAGATTCTTGGAGGCTCACTTATTAGTTTTGAAGAAATTCTGCCATTTAACAAGGCCATCCTTAATCATGAGCAATTTCTTCCTTGTACATTCTTCGTTTTCTTCCACTTCTTGTTTAAATTTACTCACTAAGCTTTCCCATTTGAGTGTCAACTTCTGCAACAATGCAAGGTCCGAAGTGTCCTAGATAAAATGCATGGAATTAAACCACTTTTTCATTTATTAATGTAACAAATAGTTATTAGCATACACCAAGCCATTATTAATATTGTAATACTGGAGACATCTATAGAAAATAGATTACAAAATTAAAAACATATTCCTCTTTCAAAATATCATCAGTGACACTACTATACAGTCCCTTCAGTGGTATATTTTCCATGGCACAAAGTATTGGAGGCAAATTTTTTCTCTTCTGCGACAAGAGCCCAATTTCCCCATAAAACTTTCATGGGAGGTAGTGCAGTACACTGGAAAGAACAGAAATTCAAAGCCAAATAGAACCAAATATGAGTCTGAGACATTTAACTGGCTGTGGAACCTGGGGGAATATTATTTAATCTACTTGAGATTAATTTTTTTATCCATTGTAATAGGACTAGAGGCCCAGTGCACGAAAATTCATGCACTGGGGGGGGGGTCTCCCTCAGCCCAGCCTGCCCCCTCTCACAGTCTGGAAGCCCTCAGGGGATGTCCTACTATTAGCTTAGACCAGCTCCCTGAGTCTAAGCTGCAGTCTGGCCTCCCTCTGCAGGAGGTGAAAGCAATCAGGGGGAAGGTGCCACCCTCATCACCCCACTGCTGCCGCCACTGCTGGCCCTCACAACCACCCTCATAGCTGCTGCGGCTTTGTCTGGAAGAACATCTGGAAGATATGCAGTCTATCCAGTCTAATTAGCATATTACTCTTTTATTTGTATAAATTGTTAAAAGAATTAAATGAAATGACTAGGGTAAATGGTTTGACTCTAGAAACACTAAGTACCACTTTCCTCCTTTTTAACCCAGTGTGCTCACTGAATTTCCCCATTAAATTGCGGAGAATGCATTGATAATACAACTATTTTAATAAACACAGCTCATTATAACTTTTTTAGTTCAACTAATAAAGAGAGTAACTATAAATAACATTTACATTGTTATTAATTTAGATAAACTGTTTAACTTGCTTTGATTAGAAGACCTTTATTCACCTGTACTTCGATTTTTCATTCTGCCACAATAAAGCACAAATGTAAAACTATATTCAACATTTAACCTATAAATTTAGCAAAAGCCTCTTACAGTCTCAACCCTCAACAGTTGGAGCCTCTTTTTCCATAAGTTATGTGAACTGAGGTTTACCTTCGTTGACAGCATTATAATGAAATGTTTAGTATATTTATTCCAGGATTTTTCACTGAGGTAAAGGTTTTTAGCCAATATGACTCTATTTTTTTGAATTACCTATATTAAAAAAAAAATTAAATTAAGATCCTAAATCATTAACAAACTACTTTAATTTATTAAACTCAAACCAATTTTACACTGAACTATGAACTCAATCACAATGACATATAAATCATGAACTAGATTGAATGACAAATTTATATTTTCTGAAACTACAAAACTTGAACCAAATTGGAGTATAGTGTGTAGCAGAAGTTCTCACACAATTTCATACCAAATACCCATTATAGCCCTAGCCGGTTTTGCTCAGTGGATAGAGTGTCGGCCTGGAGACTGAAGGGTCCTTCCTGTGTTTAATTCCGGTCAAGGGCACATGCCCAGGTTGTGGGCTTGATCCCCAGTGTGGGGTGTGTAGGAGACAGCTGACCAGTGATTTTCTCTTATACTCGTGTTTCTATTTCTCCCTCTCTGAAATCAATAAAAAATATATTAAAACACACACACACATACACACACACACACACACACACAAAGTCATACTCTCAATAATTATTGAGAACTTCAAAGAGCGTTTCTACATATGATTTTATCTATTGATATTTACTATATTGCTAGTTAATACTGAAAATATTTAAAATCCATTTGATAATTCATTTAAATATAACATTTAATAAACTAATGTAAATTAACATAAATAACATTTTTATGAAAAAATAATTTTATTCTCCAAAACAAAAAAGATCACCACTTTCACATTTAAAGAAATCTCTTTAATAGAATAGAGTTGAATTTCATATTTGCTTCTGCATTCAATCTGTTGCAATATTCCATATTATGTAACTTCAAAAAAATCCACTACATTCATGTGAAAATGACAGTGAGGCAAATAACATTCTAGCATTAAGATGAAAGTAATTTTAAATAAATAAATAAGTGAAGGAAAAAAAGATGAAAGTAGTTTTGACCTCATGAAAAGGTCACATAGACCCCCAAGAGTTCATACTTTAGAACCACTCATATCCTGAATCAATTACCAGTATATATAGTCATTCAAAGAATGACTGTTCTGGACACTGTGCATGTAGCTGTAAACAAAAGAAATAAAGTCCTTATTTTCATGCTAGCTGTCATTTCCTGTTGGAAGGAACTTTAGGGGTGATCTAACACAAAGCCCCATCAATTCGAGGCATTTTTTTAGAGAACCCTCTGCCAGCAGTCAATTCTCTACTGATTAAATACTTCTTGAGCGAGGGAACTCACTTGTCTTCTTTATTTTTCCTAATGAATATGCCTAGCTCCCGGATTTGTTCCTTATATATTTACTGTCATGACTATTTCTTCTTGGCATGACAATGTCCCTTTTAAATTCTGAGTCAGAATAGAACATTGTGTCCTGGATAAGTTCTGACTATTCCAGAGGAAAATGGGACAAAAATCTGAATCTGCTCCAGGTCACAATTTGCTATTAATTTTCTAAGTCCCATATGTGAGAATAGGCAACTTAACAGCACACACTTAACACTTCAAAAAAACAAGATTTTTGCTCATGCTTCATAGATTCTGGTGAGAAAAAAAAAAAGAACCCTTTAAGTGGGCAATAGTCAGGCACCCAGTAGTAAGGAAACAAACAAAAAAATGTAACTTACCCTTTCCAAGGTTCATAACTACCATATTCACCAATTAAATATGCATCTTCATGTTTTTGACTCTTCTTTTTAAAATTTATTTTTATTATTGAAAGTATTACAAATGTTCCCTGTTTCTCCCCTTTGCCCTTGTTCACTTGGCTCCCACCCCATAATTTTTTACCTTTTTATGCATTTTGTAAAATGAAATTTTATTCAAACAAAAAAGAAATCCAAGTTATGATCCCTGCTGAACCAACCTTTAGGGATAATTCATATGTGGCTGTGCTCCAGATATCTCTTTCTGACATTAATTGTTTAATATCATTCTCCATCCTTCCTCTTTGTAACATATATAAGTCATGGTAATCTTCTACAATTCTAAAAGAAAAATTAAGAAACAGCTATAAAGGACATTTTTAAAAATGTGGGGGTATCCTCTAGAATGGAGTAACGGTAGGTGCTGACAGGCAAGGACTCCAGGCTGCTCTATCCTACCCTTTCAAACTAATCATAAGGTAATTATAGTACAATTGCTGGATATTTTGATAATAGAAATAAAAGAAAAATATTCATAGTTCATTTAAAAATCGCACAAAAGTTAAAGTAAAGCCCTAACCAGTTTGGCTCGGTGGATAGAGCATTGGCCTGCAGACTGAAGGGTCCCAGGTTTGATTCCAGTCAAGGGCATGTACCTTGGCTGTGGGCACATCCCCAATAGGGGGAGTGCAAGAGGCAGCTGATTGATGTTTGTCTCTCATCAATGTTTCTAACTCTCTATCCCCCTCCCTTCCTCATGTAAAAACATCAATAAAATATATTTTATTTTTCATTATATTCTTCTAATAAAATTTTCACAACAATAACATAACACTGTACCTAATAAATTTTTTAGAAAACAAGTAGCAATAATACAGTAACATTACTGTTAAGCTTGTATTTCTCACAGATTTAGGATTATTTATGAAAGGCCTAAAACCCAATCGTTGTGAGACATTACATTTTAAAATTACATGTAATTAGTATAAGACTTACAGAAATTCACTTGCTGTGAAAAGAAATTCTCCACCAACCAACCAAAAGCTAAGTATAACTAAGCACCTTTTTCTTAAATATGTTTCCTTCGTGTTTACCTGAACATACCTTTTCCTTCTAACCTACACTGAAGCTTCTCTTAGAATTAAAAGCCCTTCTGAGATTAAATACAAACATAGAAGTAGTAAATGAATGGAAGCATTTGATAAACCTTTTAAAACACATCCTCCTAAGGAATATTAACTTTGACACATGAATTAAAAGCCAGCAAAGCATTGGACCCTGGCTGCTTTCAAGCTACAATGGCACGTTACAGAGGCAAAATGGATTAAGTAATTGCATCAGAAATCATATCTCACCATCTGACCCTTTACAGAAAAAAATTGCTAATCCCAAATAGAGAATAAAACATTAAGGCCACAGTAGAATTACTAAAATCCTCCCCCAAAAAACTAGACTCACACTATTCATTACGAAAACGCAAACAAAAACCAGGTATCTTTTCATACCTATCCAATTAATAAGATATGGGCAAAAGGCAACTCTCCCGTACTGGTGCAACTACTTTGTGGTATATTTAGCAACATCTAGCAAGACGAAGCTATGCACATTGTATGACACAGTAACTCCACTTCTAGGTATACACCCCTAGAAGACTATCACTCAAGAAGATATTAGATATCTACAAGATGTGCATTACAACAGTGCCTGGAGGAGTTAATATATGTAATGAACTTTACACTGTTATAATCTTACAAAAGCTTCAAATGTTTCTATAAAATTTTGAAATGAAGTGCGAAGCAAGTATGACATATGACAAACATTTGGTAACTCACTTGGCATTCTTTTCGGCATCTAAAAGAGCCTGTGCCAAATCGCGGTGGGTCTTCTCTGCATCCTTTGTTAACTTCATATCATGTGCCCGAACCAAACACAGCTCCCTGAAATAAAGCAAAGAACTTTTATAATCACAGTTAAAGATTTCCAAAACTTTCTACCCAGAAAAATCAGGTTTATACTCAAGAATCTTCGCAGTTATCACTGTACATCTCTTCCTAGTTTTTCCGCCTTACAAACCAAGTCAATAAACCTAGTGTACATCTGGATGGACTCTTGCCAGGTTTGTCAATGGAACCAGGTTGGCTAGAAAAGGCAGAAAGAAAATGTGGGGGTATCCTCTAGAATGGAGTGACGGTAGGTGCTGACAGGCAAGGCCTCCAGGCTGCTCTATCCTACCCTCTGACCTGCCTATCATACCCTTTTTATTCTTGCCACTAATTATCTTGCTATGAGTTTAGATGATCACTGACCTTGATTGCTACATGATGCTTATTTTCTTTGGTATTTGAACCTTAACATCCATAATCAAGGCACTGGTCTGTAAACCTGACTTTAAAAAATCTCTATCTTAGACGGAAGATCCAGATCTTTTCCCTACTGAATATACACAGAGCCCTAATTTTGTGTTAACCTGTGTAACCCATGACTACATATCTATATCTACATCTATATCTATATCCAGTCCTTTCTGCTCTCTTGCTAAACATAAAAAGAAAACAAGAGTCCTCACCTTTACCCATTCTACTTTCCCTGAGTATTCTTGACTCACTTTAGAGACATGGCTTTGACTTTTGTGTTTAAGAAAATCAATTTTTACCTGGTCAGTTCCTCAATAACATTCTTAAAATTGTACAATTCTTGCAAAATACGCTGATCCATCAGTCGCTGAGTTACCAAGTCCTTGTAGAAGTCTATCATCTGCTGGGCAATTTGGTCAAGCATTTGTACATACCGTTCTCTGCATGATAAAGTAGGAAACCAAGACATTATGCAGAAGAAAAGAGAAAAGGAGTGAAAATATGAGAGAGAAAGCAATGTTAGAGAAAC
The DNA here is from genome assembly GCA_027563665.1 of Antrozous pallidus. Lineage (NCBI taxonomy): Eukaryota > Metazoa > Chordata > Mammalia > Chiroptera > Vespertilionidae > Antrozous > Antrozous pallidus. The sequence continues at coordinate 23,030,351 of CM050527.1, read as the reverse complement.
ACTGAACAGACACAAATACAGAAAAAGAAAGGGATTTAGGCTGTATATTCTTACTATACTTATACACATGAATGAACTTTGAAGAATTTTAACCAGTCATAATTGGAATATCGGAGATGCAAAACAAAATAAAATGTCTTTCTTTCCCTTGTTCTAAAGTATAAACTCTACCAGAATAAGAACCATGTCTTATATATTTATAACAACTAACAGAGTGCCTTGAATATAGTGTGATTTTTATATAAACAGGTGAATTCATGAATAAAACCACTTTTCTCAAACTGACCAAAATGTAACCACTATTTAAAAAGAAAAATAGACCTGCCCTTGCCAGTTTGCTCAGTGGTTAGAGTGTCAGCCCATAGACCAAGGGTCTCTGGTTTGATTCCTGGTCAAGGGCATGTACCAAGGGCAGGTACCTTGTTTACAGGTTCAAACCCCAGCACCTGGTTGGGACGCATGCGGAAGAATCAAAGTGTCTCTCTCACCTTGATGTTTCTCTCTCTCTTCCCCCTCTTCCTCCCTCCCACTCTCTCTCTAAAAAAAAAAAAAAAGGAAAAAATATCCTCCTGTAAAGATGAAAACAAACCAACAAACACCAAAAACCTTAAATACAAAGTGTTTCTTTTGTTTCTGAATAAAACCAAACAAAATATTTGGAAATAATTACAGATGATAAATTACAAATACCATAAGCAGTCTTCATTTATATTAAAAGTGAGTGAGATATTTTATCCTAACCCTGAGACCCCAAAATTATAATATATTTGAGTTGGAATGATCAGTTTAATCTCTTACACTTGGGCAAAAGATTAAAACACTTAAAGTGAGAGTTTATCAGCTTAATTAATATACAAGTCATATATCAGGAAATGCCAATTTTAAGAACACCTTCAGGATTTCCCCTACTACTAATATAGGGACAAAATATTCTGCAGGGCCTTCTCATTAGAACACAATCAGATCCATGACACAGCATACTTTTTAAAGCATTAATGGGCCATCAGGAAGAAAAATATTGTCCCTAGAAATAAAAAACAAAACAACAAAATACAATAAGCTAAGAATGGAATAGGAAGTGGTACACAGTATTTATTAGGCAAACTCAAAATCAGAGTTGTCCCAGTAAAAATACCAACATTGAAACTAAGTCTTCAGGCATCTTTAAAGTAGGAGACCAGAGTATAGAATTACTGCATCAATCCAGGATTCAAGAAGGGAGAAAATGCAAATACTCCCTTCAGGAAGCATCCATAATTTATGTCTAATGATTTAATGATTAAGATTAGCCAAGTGCCAAAACCGATTTGGCTCAGTGGATAGAGCGGCAGCCTGAGGACTGAAGGGTCCCAGGTTCGATTCTGGTCAAGGGCATGTATCTTGGTCGCAGGCACATCCTCAATAGGGGGTTTGCAAGAGGCAGCTGATCGATATTTCTGACTTTCTATCCCTCTCCCTTCCTCTCTGTAAAAAAGTCAATAAAATATATTTTTAAAAAAATGATTAGCCAGATAAACAAAGACTGCAAAATACTTACATAAATAAACCATTATGAATGAGACTCAGATGAAACAAAAAACAGGAGGTTTACATACTAACAGTCTTCATATATTAGGATTATCAGATTTAGAATATAAAACTATGCATGAAATATTTGAGAAACAAAATATGGAATCTAAAAATTAATAATTAATAAAAAACTTATTAAATATGATAAGACAGATATGGAAAGAACCAATAAAACCCCTAAGGAAAATATATAATTATTGAATGGTAAACTCAACAGATGGGTTATAGCAGTATAGCCAGTTCAAGAGGATATTAATGTCCTGGGGAAAATTACCCAGAATGCAGCAGAAACAAGGAAAAAGAAATTATGAAAAGGAGATTAAGAGCATAGAATGCGAATGTCTAATGTAAGTCTAATCAGAGTTCCAGAAAGAGAAAACAGAGAATGGAGAACAGTCATTCATCAAAGAGGTGATCACTGATAATTTTTATTCTAAAACTTATGGAGAATATTATTCTATACATAGGATTATGGTATGGATACAACAATTATAAAAAGAAATCCAGTGGAACTAAATTTACTCTCTGGCCTAAAATAATGACATCAACAACAAAAGACAAAATATGTGAAACAATTATCAAAACACTGGATAGCATACAATGAAAGAAAGACACCCGAGATATCAGAAATAAAATAAGCCCTGTAGTTGCTCCCACTAGACTCTCTGAGTTAAGGAGACAGAGCTAAGAGTCTAGAGAGATCAAAGTGATTAGAGTTCAAAGAACAGGTACCAGAGAGAAAGGAGCTGCACAGAAAGAGACCTCTGGAAGTCTGCAGAGGGTTCCCCTTAAGCATGCAGTTAAGTAATGACCAAGGTACAAATGTGAACAAACTACCTGAGACCATGGTGCCTATTCCAACTAGCAGAATAGGAAAAACTCATGATTCATGGCGTATTAAATACAGTTCAAAGAAAAGTCTTGCCTCAGTAGTATTCACAAATAATTAGCCCTGAATGGAGCACTGTTTGATCCCATCTAAAGGCACCAATGGATCAAACTGTTTTCAAGTAATTTTATCATGTCCTGGACAAAACTCAAGAATATTTTTAGGAATAACAAAATATACAGCACTCGTCCTAGCTGGTTTGGCTCAGTAGATAGAGAGTCGGCCTGCAGAATGAAGGATCCCGTGTTTGATTCTGGTCAAGGGCATATGCCCGGGTTGCAGCCTCAATCCCCAGTAGAGTGTGTGTGTAAGAGGCAGCCAATCAATGATTCTCTCTCATCACTGATTTCTCTCTCTCTCTCTCTCAGTCTCTCTCTCTCTCCCCTTCTTCCTTCCCCTCTGAAATCAATAAAAAAATAAACAAAAATATGTATATAGTACTCAATATACATTTAAATATTTAAATACATAAAAATATATGATATAAATTGAAATTTTATACATATGACAAGACTAGTTTCTTACATAAAAAACTACAACTCAATAATAGATGACACAATTTTAAAATAGGCAAACATTTTAAACATTTCACAAAAAGAACAAGAACCTCAATAAGCTCATGAAAAAGTGCTCAACATAATCAGTTGGCAGGGAAATGCAAGTTAAAACCATAATAACATACACACCCACCAGAATTGTTAAAAATAGGAAGACTTGCAAAACCAAATATGAGCAAAAATATGTAGTAACCAGAACACTCCTACATTGTCAGTGGAAGTATAAAATGGTACAGCCACTTTGGTAAAAGATATGACAATTTCTTATAAAAATAAACGTAAATCTTCCTTATGAACTAGCATTCTCACTTCTACATATTTATCCAAGAAATTGAAGTACATTTTAAAGATTGAAACAATTGCCAAGACCGGTTTGGCTCAGTGGATAGAGCGTCGGACTGCAGACTGAAGGGTCCCAGGTTCAATTCTGGTCAAGGGCATGTACCTTGGCTGCGGGCACATCCCCAGTAGGGGGCGTGCAAGAGGCAGCTGATTGATGTTTCTCTCATGGATATTTCTGACTTTCTATCCCTCTCCCTTCTGCTCTATAAAAAATCAATAAAATATATATTTTTAAAAAGATTGAAACAATTATGTTCATAGTATTTTTTTCAAAATACTGGCAACAACCCAGTGTTCATCAATAGGGGGACAGATAAACAAACTGTTTTTTGTTCCATCATACCATACTCAAAGTAAAAAGGAAAAAAACACCAATACATGCAATGATATAGATAGATCTCAAAAACATGCTACCTGAAATGCTACCTTACATTTAACAATAGATAGTACATGATCCCATTTATGGAAAGTTCCTAAATAGGCAAAGCTAATCTATGATGGAAAGAAATAGGAACTTCTGGAGAAGTGGAGGTGGGTATTTACTGGGAGAGAGCATTAGGGAACTTTGTGAGGTGATGGTAATACTCAATTCTTTATAAGGGTTTGGGCTCTATAAGTATATGTATTTGTCAAAAGTCAACAAGTGCAAGATCTGTGCATGTAAGTATATGTAAATTTTACATATAAATTTTACAGACTAATGATAAACTCTGGTTAATAATACATATGTGGAAATATTTAAGAGAAAATACACAAATGTCTGCAATTTACTTCACAATGCATGAAATTGATGGATGAATAACAGAATAGCTAGATGGCCAGAAAAGTGATAAAGCAAGTTGACTAAAAGGACAGAATCTAGGTGGTAGGTATATATGAACTCACAGTAAAAGCCAGTTGATTTTTACAGGTATTTGGAAATTTCCATAATAAAATGGAAAAAAATCAACAACTAAAAAAAAAGTCAAGTGACTGCACCAGAAATAATTGCAGCATCAACCAAAAAGAATTACAGCGTCAGCCCTATTTCTGTGTAATCAGAGAGTCCTGTACAGCTCACACCCCTCTCACACCCATCTGGCAGTTATTCTTCCCCCATAAAAAAAACAGTTATTATGAAATGGTGTTTCATATGAAATCCTCCTTCTGCAGCAACAGGCCTCAGAGGCAGGTTCCTGAAAAGCAGAGACACACTCTATCTGACTAGAAAGTGCTCAATGAGACAGAACACAAAGCTACAGTGACATGCAGAGAGAGGAGGTTCAAGGCTGATACCAAACATGATTTCCAGAGCATGCATGGTGTTACCATTTCCTGGGGACTTCTACTGTATCCTTACAACAAACTTGTGAAGCAGGGAAAACTCTAAGACAGTGGTGCCAACGGTGGTCCATGAGGCCTAAAAGGCTGGTGACCGCTACTCTAAGGTACCAGGCTCAGGACAACAAAAGACTTTCTAATTGAAGGTTGCCCCTAGACCTTCAAAAGAGCTCCTACCACAACGAAATGCTGGCCACTAGATTATTTTGGACCTACGGAATGTTCCACCATTCCACAACACATCATGAATGTTTGCAGCAATCACCCGGAGACTTCATTGCCTATTCGCACCTACTTTGTATTCTTAAGTCCAACTTTAACCCATTCTAAATCCTTGGCTTTGAAGACCTATTCTGATCCTATCTCTGGAACTGTGGAGTTAGTATTTTTGTGTCCCCAGTGTCTGACTCAACTTTTTTTAAAGGGCTTTGGCTTGTCTGTGTGTGTCTTTCTGTTTAGACTTCCTGGGATAGGACACCACCCTATTTTGGCCTCTAGAAGCTAATGCCTAAAGTCAGCTAGAAGATTCCTGCTTACACTAACTCATCAGAAGGGGAAGGTTTGGATACACTGTAGGCCATCTAGTTCCTTCGCCAGGATTCCTCACCTATCCCTCCTGGCTTTGCTCTTAGGTTGACACCTTAGACTTTAGTTGTCCCTATCCTCATTCTAATTTGGCATTCTCCAGCTCTTGATGACGTTCCAACAATTTACTCCTTCGTATCTAATCTCAACTGTGTCTTATTAATGGCCTTGCTCATAGTGTCTCAGCACTGTCAGACAGGGGAGGTCAGCTTCCATAAATCACAGTGGACAAATAGGGCAATTTTATGTTATTAATGCCCATTCAGGAGAAACAGATATGACTCTTTAGCAAGTAAGCTGCAGACACCAGTATTTTAATTCTCCTGTTTCTTTCAGCTTTTGGAAAGTACCAGTGTCACGAGTGAGAAACCAAGATGGCAGCATAGGTAAACACCTAAACTGCTGCCTCACACAAGAATTTCAAAACTACAACTAAAAGACAAAATGGACATCATCCAGAACCCAGGAAAACTGACTGAGTGGAAATTCTACAACTACAAGGAAAGAGAAAAGCACACAGAGAATCAGAGGAGCTGCAAAAGACTGAGGTACAAAGATATGAGCATGGAGAGGATGGGCGGCCGAATGCCTGGCTGACTTTCCCTAGCGGGAAGGAGACAAAAGCTCTAGACTGTGCTGAACCCCAGTTCCAACTGCACTGAACCCCAGTTCTGGGCGAGACCCTGAGAACCCAGGCTCATCCTGGGGGAATCTGGGTTGCCAGGTGGAAACTCAGGGGAGCCAAGAAAGGCAGAGGTCTGGAGGTGCACAAGTGAGTGCGTGCAGAGAGGACTGACTGCTGCTAAGTGTGCTGCTGGCTTTCTCTAGCAGGAGGGAAACAGAAGCTCCTGACTGCACTGAACTCCAGTTCTGGGTGAGAATCTGGGAATCCAGATTCATTGGGAGAGAAAGTAGGCAAAACTCAAGGGTGGCTTTCTCTGAAGTGCTTGCAGCAATTACCGAGGGACACTGAGAACCAGGGGCCTCATAGGGCAAGGCAGACAGGAAGCCAAGACTGTCTGCTCAGCCCTTAGACTCCACCCCATCCAAGCTGAGCACAGAGGCTTTTGCAATTTTGCAAGTCTTGCCTCATAAGGCTGTCTCCAGAAGAGAAGTTCTCTCAACATAAACACACCTGATCCTCACAGCCAATTGGCCTGGAGTTCAATTCCTCCTAGTAATACCAACAACAATTAAGACTTAACTACAACAAGGCTGTGCACACAGTCCACAAAGGAGTGTACCCCCTCAGTGAAGGCTGACCCACTGTGCCCTTTAGGACACCTAGCACACAAAGCTACTCTACCAACTCAGGGAAGCAGCCAAAATGCGGCGACAAAGATACAGATTACAAATGAAAGAAATTTCGGAAAACAAACGACTGGATGTAGTTCAAAATCAGAGTTATAAGGTTTTTCAAGAATTTCCTAGAAAAGGCAAACAAATTTAGCAAGACCCTCAATGATATGAAAAAGGACCAAACAGAAATTAAACATACACTGAGTGAATAAAAAAATATTATTCAGAGACCCAACAGCAGACTAGAGGAATGCAAGAATCAAGTCAAAGATTTGAAACACAAAGAAGCAAAAACCACTCAGCCAGAAAAGAAAAAAGAATCCCAAAATTTGAAGATAGTGTAAGAAGCCTCTGGGATGACTTCCAGTGTACCAACATCAGAATTATGGGGGTGCCAGAAGAAGAGAGAGAGCAAGATACTGAAAACCTATTTTGAAGAAATAATGACTGAAAACTTCCCCCACCTGGTGAAAGAAATAGACTTACAAGTCCAGGAAGCACACAGAACCCCAAACAAAAGGAATCCAAAGAGGACCACACCAAGATACATCATAATTAAAAGACAAAGAGAAAATATTACAAGCAGCAAGAGAAAAACAGTTTCCTACAATGGAGTACCCATACGATTGTCAGTTGATTTCTCAACAGAAATGATGCAGGCCAGACTGGAGGGGCAAGAAATATTCAGAGTGATAAATAGCAAGAACCTACAAACAAGAGTACTCTATCCAGCAAAGCTATCATTCAGAATTGAAGGGCAGATATAGAGCTTCGTAGATAAAAGAAGCTAAAGGAGTTCATCACCACCAAACCAGTATTATATGAAATGCTGAAAGGTATTCTTTAAGAAGAGGAAGAAGAAGAAAAAGATAAAGATAAAAATTATGAACAACAAAAACATATCTATCAACAAGTGAATCTAAAAATCAAGTGAATTAAAAATCTAATGAACAGAATAAACTGGTGAATATAATAGAATCAGGGTCATAGAAAGGGAGTGGATTGAGAATTCTCAGGGAGAAAAGGGTGTGGGGGGGTGCAGGAAGAGACTGGACAAAAATTGTATACCTATGGATGAGGACAGTGGGGGAGTGGTAAGGGCAAAGGGTGGGGTGAGGATCAGGTGAAGGGGAGCTATGGGGGAAAAAAAGAGGAACAACTGTAATAATCTGAATAAAGAGTTATTAAACTAAAAAAAGAAATTACCAGTGTTGTGAGGAAGATTATAATAATAATAATATATACTTTATTATCATTATCTATAATAATTATATTTATTGAGTACCTAATTCTGTGCTTTCATTTAAACCTCACCACAATCCTATGAAGCATCTTAATGCTTGACAGAGTAGACAATCAATAAGTATTACTGACTAATGATCAAATGATTACCGACTAATGATTACTGACTAATAAACAAATGCAGATTTCCACAGTAGCTATTATCTTCATTTACAGATGAGAAATACAAGGCTCAGACTTTTACCTAGATCATAAACAGGTGATATTTTGAAACCAGATCAGTCTACCTTCAGAATCTATACTTTTTCTACCATTTCACATAGCAGTTCACTCCCAATCATAAAAGAACGTGATGTCAAACATCTCAACAGCAATCATCTTAAGGAAGTTCTCAAATATTATATTTTTATTATAGCAAACGCAATAAAAATGTAATTAGGTTCCTTCTTATCAACAGGACAGAGGAATGTACTTTTGTGATTTTCTCAGATGCAGAGATAAAAACAGAATTCTAATATAAAATTCTGGAATAGAAACTGGAATAGTCCAATAACAGTGCTCACCTGATTTTGGACAGTAGTTCTCCTCTATCTGCACAGTCCACACTGACTTGTCGAATAATTTCATGAAATACTGTATTATAAATGATCTGTTCCTTCTTCATTGTTTGTAGCAGTTTGTGCATCTGGCAGAAGATAAGTTAATTAGTATTTATTATGGTCTTGTCAGTAAAAACATTTTAGGATTTAATCACACTGAATGTGAATTAACTTTTATAAACACCTTGATTAATTTATTTTACTTACATTTCTGTTATAAATATTTAATATAAAAATTATATCTTATTTTTTTAAAAATCTGCGTCTAATCATTGAACCTCTTTATATGATGTACTGAGGTCACAATATCATTTTTATGTTATTTCTGCCAAAACACAAAACCTGAATCTAATTATGACTATACATTAGACAAACCAAAATTGAGGAACATTCTACAGAATAACTGACCTGTGTCTCCTAAATATCAAGATCAAGACACAAAGAACTCTTTCAGATTATAGTTGTCCAAAGAAAAGTGACAGCCTGGCCGGGGTGGTTCAGGGACTGAGTGTTGACTTATGAACCAGGAAGTCACTATTAGATACCTAGTCAGGTTGTGCGCTTGATCTCCAGTAGGGAGGGTGCAGGAGGCAGCCAATCAATAATTTATCATCATTGCTGTTTCTATCTTTCCCTTCCCCTCCCTCTCTGCAATCAATAAAAAAATTTTTTTAAAGAAAAGTGACAAGAAAAAGCACTGTGTGATCCTGGGATCCCAAAAGAACAGAAAAAATAGTGATGAAAGCCATTATAGGATAATTGATAAATTTGAATTTGGATTATCACAACAATGTTAAATTTCCTGATTTTGAAAACTGTATTATGAATATGTAATAAGAAATATACCCTGAAATGTGTTTGGTGATAAAAAAAAAAAGGCATGATGTTTTCAGTTTACTCTAAATTGGTTCAGAAAAAAATTATAGAGATACGCAGAGGAGGAGAGAGAATGATAAAACGTATAAGGCACAATGTAAACAATTGGTGAATTTGGGTAAAGGTTACATAAGAGGGTCTTATTTTGAACTATGTTTCCAATTCTATAAAAATAAAGATTTATAAAACAAGAAACAGCTTTCATAAAACCTCTATATTTATGTAAGATTGAAAGAGCTCTTCCATTAAGCACAAAATAAAAAATTACAAGTGATAAGAAAGCACAACTTAACTGGCAGTGCTTTTTATTGGTATGCAAAATAATAAGGGTCTTATAATCTATAGTGCTTAATATTCAATGAAATAGAATAATAATAATACAGGAGAACCAAAATGGCAGCATAGGCAAACACCTAGGCTTTTGCCCCGGACAACAATTTCAAAAATACAAGTGAAGGACAAAGTGGACATTGTCCAGAACCACGGGATGGCTGGCTGACCGGAAGATCTGAAACTAGAGGGACATAGAAGTGCATATGGATAATTAAAGCCTTTGCAAAGCCCAAGTAAGGTAGGAGACGCGGGTGTTTGAACACCTGGCAGGGGTGCTCTAGCGGAAAGGAGACGGAAACTCCAGGCTGCGCTGAACCCAGTTCGGTTTGCACTCAAAACCCAGGGGAAGAGCCAAAGGCAGAGCTCCGGAGGCGTGTGCACCAGTGCACACAGAGAGGATGAACGGGGCCACTGCGGTGTCTAGTAGGAGAAAGAAACTCTGGCCAGTGAGGGCATTCTGTTGACTGTGTGGCTGGTGTCTGGTGGAAGGGAAAATGAATTCAGATTGCACTGAACCCAAGTGCCAGGCGAAAATCTGAGATTTAGGATTCACTGGGGACTGGACGGTCTGGCGGCAGGCGAAACGTGAGGGCACCTTTCTCAGACGTGTGTGTGGTGATTGCCTGCAGATGCTAGGACCAGGCGACCTCATGGGCTGGGCTGACTGGAAGCCAAGGCTGTTGGCTCCACCCTGAAACTCCAACCCACTCAGAAACTCTGCCCTATCCAAACTGAGCAACAAGACTTTGGCAAGTTTGCAAGTCCTGGCACATAAGGCTGTCTGTCTCCTAGAGTAGACACAGCTGGTCCACACAGCCAGTTGACCTGGAGGTCAATTCCTCCCATTGATACCAACAACAAACAAGATTTATCTGCAACAAAGCTGTACACACAGTCCACAAAGGGGTGCACCAAGAGTGTACACCTCAAGTAACAGGGGAGGCCAAGACACCTAGCACACAAAGCTACACTACCAACTCAGGAAAGCAGTGAAAATGGGGAGAGAAAGAAACAGATTACAAACGAAAGTAATGGAGGAAAACAAATGACTAGATATAGAGTTCAAAACCACGGTTATAAGGTATTTCAAGAGGCTCCTAGAAAAGGCTGATAAGCTTAGCGAGAACCTTGAGGATATGAACAAGACCCTCGAGGAGATGAGTGAGACCCTCATGGATATGAAAAAGGACCAACTAGGAACTAAACAAACACTGACTGAAATAAAAAATATTTTACAGAAACCCAACAGCAGACTAGAGAATAGCAAAAATCAAGTCAAAGATTTAAAAACCAAGAGGCCAAAAACACTCAACCGGAAAAGAAAAAAGAATCCCAAAATTTGAGGATAATGTAAGAAGCCTCTGGGACAACTTTAAACGTACCAACATCAGAATTATGGGGGTGCCAGAAGAAGAGAGAGAGCAAGATAATGAAAACATATTTGAAGAAATAATGACTGAAAACTTCCCCTACCTTGTGAAAGAAATAGACTTACAAGTCCAGGAAGCACACAGAACCCCAAACAAAAGGAATCCAAAGAGGACCATACCAAGACACATCATAATTAAAATGCCAAGAGCAAAAGACAAAGAGAGAATATTAAAAGCAGCAAGAGAAAAACACTTAATTACCTACAAGGAAGCACCCATACGCTTGTCAGCTGATTTCTCAACAGAAACTATGCAGGCCAGATGGACGTGGCAAGAAATTTTCAAAGTGATGAATAGCAAGAACCTATAACCAAGATTACTCTACCCAGCAAAGCTATCATTCAGAATTGAAGGTCAGATAAAAAGCTTCAGAGAAAAGAAGAAGCTAAAGGAGTTCACCAACACCAAACCAGTATTATATGAAATGCTGAAAGGTATTCTTTAAGAAGAAAAAGGAGAAAAAGGTGGCTGCTTCAAACTAAAGCATGGATGGAACTGGAGAACATTATGCTAAGTGAAATAAGCCAGTCAAAGAAAGATAAGTATCACATGAACTCACTCATTTATGGAATACAATGAACAACATAAACTGATGAACAAAAACAGATCCAGAGTCAGAAAATCATTGACTGTCAAACTTCAGAGGGATGGTAAGGGAGGTTGGGGGTAAGGGGAAGAGATCAACCAAAGGACTTTTATGCATGCGTATAAGCCTAATCAATGGACACGGACACCAGGGAGGTGAGGGCATAAGTGGTGACAGGGGGGGGGGGGGGATTGGAAGGAGTAATGAATGATGAGGACACATATGTAATACCTTAAACTAATAAAGAAATTAAATAATAATAATACAGTTGACCCTGGAACAATGCAGGGGTTAGAAGCATCAACCCCCATGCAGTCAAAAGTGCATGCACAACTTCTGACTCCCCCAAAACATAACTACTACCCTGTTTCCCTGAAAGTAAGACATCCCCCAAAATAAGACCTACTTAGAGTTTTGCCTCTCACTGTAATATAAGGCATCCCCCCAAAATAAGACCTCGCTGATAATATTTTTATTCTTGAAACTTAAAAAGCCTGGGCCACACAAGGAAGTGGGTCGATTTAATGCTGCCGCTTGTTATGCGAGGGAGCCAAAGAGGTCTGCTAATCTGGGATGCAGCCAGCACTCACCCCGCTAAAGACATGAAGAAATTTCTTCACGAAAGAAAAATAGATCAAATAATGATTCCTGCAGGAATAATGGCCTATCTCCAGACTCTTGACATTGTAATAAGCAAGCCATTCGAGGACAATTTATGCATGGAAATTAATGACTACATTGAAAATAGAATGGAGATAAATCAGCGTGGAAACTTTGTGAAACCTAAACTGCAAGAGTTTGTGACTTGGGTGAAGAATTCATGGAAGAAAATCAATGACAGTTACATTGTAAATGCACTACAAGCAGGCTACCTTGACAAGAAGTACTCATTTAAGGACAGTGCTATTGCTAAACATGAGAGATCTGGTCCACTGATTCTGAAAGAAATAGAGTCACAAGAAATTCACCAGGAAATTCAGGGTTTGGATTGTTATGATGATATTTCAGAAGATGATGACATGACTGTCATTGAATAAATCCTATTTTGTGTTCATACCAGTAAATATCAGTATAGGTAAATGTACCATAGATTGTTGTACATGGACATAATGGTAGTAACAAGAAATTCTTGATACCATAGGATTCACAGTTTATCTGGTTATGCTAGTTTGTGATGACAACTACTACTATACCGTATATAGGTAATAAATTTCCTTTTTTTTTTTGTTCAACAATAAATGTGTACCTACCGTATTCTTCTTCATTGAAAAATAAGACATCCCCTGAAAAAAAGACCTAGCGCATTTTGGGGAGCAAAAATTAATATAAGACACTGTCTTATTTTCGGGGAAAGAGGGTAAGAGTCTACTGTTGACCAGAAGCTTTGCCAATAACATAAATAGTTAATTAACACATATTTTGTATATTATATGTACTATCCTATCTAATAAAAGAGTAATATGCAGATTGACTATCACTCCAACACACAAGATGACTGCCCCCATGTGGTCAAAGATCCTGTCCTTATGTGGACACAAAATAGCCACCATAAGATGGCCAGCAGGGGAGGGCAGTTGGGAGGGACCAGGCCTGCAAGGGAAGGCAGTCGTGGGTGCTCAGGCAAGCAGGGGAGGGCAATTAGGGATGACCAAGCCGACAGAGGAGGGAAGTTGGGGGTGATTGAGCCTGCAGGGAAAGGCAGTTGGGGGGGGGGGACCCAGGCCTGCAGTGGAGGGCGATTAGGGGCAAACAGGCTGGCAAGGGAGCAAGTAGGCATCAATCAGGCTGTCAGGGGAGTGGTTAGGGGATGATCAGGCTGGCAGGCAGAAGCAGTTAGGGGCAATCAGGAAGGCAGGCAGGTGAGCAGTTGGGAGCTGGCAGTCCTAGGTTGTGAGAGGGATGTCCAACTGCCCATTTAGGCCTGATTCCACGGGACAGTCGGACATCCCTTGAGAGGTCCCAGATTGAAGAGGATGCAGGCTGGGCTGAGGGACAACCTGCACCCCGCCATGCACAAATTTTGTGCACCAGGCCTCTAGTATACTATATTCTTACAATAAAGTAATCTCAAGAAAATTTTATGAAGAAAATCGTAAGGGCACTGACCGGTTTGACTCAGTGGATAGAGCGTTGGCCTGCAGACTGAAGGGTCTCAGGTTCAATTCCGGTCAAGGGCATGTACCTTGGTTGTTTGTGGACACATCCCCAGTAGAGGTGTGCAGGAGGCAGCTGATCCATGATTCTTTCTCATCAATGTTTCTAACTCTTCCTCTCCCTTCCTCTCTATAAAAAAATCAACAAAGCCGAGACCAGCTTGGCTCAGTGGATAGAACGTCGGACTGCGGACTGGGGGGGGTCCCGGGTTCGATTCTGGTTGGGAGCATGTACCTTGGCTGCGGGCACATCCCCAGTAGGGGGCGTGCAAGAGGCAGCTGATTAATGTCTCTCTCTCATCGATGTTTCTTACTTTCTATTCCTCTCCCTTCCGCTCTGTAAAAAAATCAATAAAATATTTAAAAAAGGAAAAAAAATCAACAAAATATATTTTTTTAAAAATCTTAAGAAAGTATATTTACATTATTTACTGAAAAAAATGCACATATAAATGGACAGCATAGTTCAAACCCCTATTGCTCAAGGGTCAACTGTACTAACAATTAATTATACAAGGTTTACCATATACCAAGCGCTGGTCTCAGTCCTTTACTTTCATTGTGTCATTAATCTCCACAACAACTCTATGAGGTAAATATTATTATCATCTCTAATTTACAGGTGAGGAAAATGAGGCACAAATACATTAAATGACTTGCCCAGGGTCAACAGCTAATAAATAGCAGTCAGGATCCAATACAGGCAATCTACCATCCAGAGTGTATTCTTGTAACCACTAACTAAGTCACACAGATCTTTACAATTACCTGGGTTGGTCCTGCATACTCCTTACTCTCCACACCAACCCTCTCTAGCATAGTGTCCATCACATCCTTCAATTGGATCACTTCTACTCTTTTATTGGGTTTCCTAAAAGATTAAAGTGGCAGACTTAGTAATTAGTGTTACAACAGGCCATCTTTAAATCACGAAAAATATGTAATATGTATAAATAAAATGCATATACTATGCAATATTAATGGTATCTTAAAGCATTAGACCTATAAATATTGATCTAATGGGCATATCAGTAATACTTTTTTAAAAATAAAGAACCCACATAATATGATCCTCTCTTTCATAAAAGAAAATAATGCTCCAAAATTATTTGTCATCTATTGTGTATGACTGTAAGGACATAGAAAAAATGTGAATAAACACAGAATATTTCACAATGTAAGACAGGAAAAGGGCAAAGAGGGGGGAAAAGACTGTATCAGGCCAGTCGGCATCGCTCAGTGATTGATCATCGACCCATGAGCCAAGAAGTCACGGCACAATTCCGGGTCGGGGCACATGCCTGGGTTGCGGGCTCGATCCCCAGTAGGGAGCATGCAGGTGGCAGCTGATCAATCATTTCCATCTCTCTCTCTCTCCCTCTCCCTTCCTCTCTAAAATCAATAAAAATGTATTTTTTTAAAAACTAGTAAAATGAAGAAATACTTGTGACTAAATGTAGCATATAAAAGTTTTCTGTATATTTTATATATTTTATTATATATGATCCCACAATCCCACCTCTGAGTATTCATCCAAAAGAATTGAAATCAGGATCTCAAAGAGATTAACAGCATCCCCACTGAAACACTGGTCACAACATATGGGAACAACATAGATACCCATGGATGAATGAATGGATAGAGAAAATGTGGTATATACAGTCACTGAAATATGATTCAGCCTTAAAAAGAAAGGAATTCTGCTATATCAACAACGTGTATGAACCTGGAGGATGTGACACCAAGTGAAATAAGCCAGTTACAGAAGGACAATACTAAGTGATTCCACTCACATGAAGCATCTAAAATAGTCAAACTCATAGAATTATAGGGTGGAATTGTGGTTTCCACGTGCTGGCAGGAGAGGGAAACAGGAAATTGCTAATTAACAGGCATGAAGTTTCTGTTATGCAAGGGAAGTTCTGCAGATTTTCTGTACAACACTATACTTAAAGTTAACACTGTATTGCATAAACATTTGTTAAGAGAGTAGATCTCACATTATGTTTTTATCACAATAAAATAAAATTTAAAAACAATCAAAAGAATTTTAAAACTGCTAAAAAGCATTTTATAGTACTTAAATATAATAAATATGTAAAAATTGAATATGCAATTGGACAAATGAAAACACTGATTAGACAACAGAATTGTGGGCTTTATTGTCTTGGGTTTCTGCTGTCATCTTAATATTTTTATGTAATAAAGCACCAAGGAAACTGTGTATTTTACATATAGTTATCCTTTCTAAGAAACACTTTCAAAAATAACTGTACTTACATAGATGGGAAGAGCAATAGCCTGTTTTCACTATCTTTGAGGAGAGTTGTATATTTGCTGCAATAAATAAGACAGGTAAATGTTACCGTAAGAAAATTACCTGGTCTGTTTATCACATATCACAACACGATCAACTTAAGACCCCATGGAACTGAGAAGCTGGACGGTAATCAGAGAGGGCCACCATTTTGCACACATCAAGCCTAAAGAGTCTCAGACATCTACAGATACAAGTGTCATGACATTGATCGATCATATTTAAAGCTTTTTAAAAAATAAAGGACTTTAATCATATTCCTTAATATGTCACAATATGAAATTTTCCTATATTCATTTAAAAAACAGCCTTTTTGAAGAACCAGGGAAGGAAAAAAATGGCGGCAGAATAAGTGGATGCTGCCAGAACATGCTCCCAGGAATAAAATGGAATTACAAATAAAAGACAGCTTTTCAAAGGCGGGAGAATTTTCTAAGAGCACTGAAGTAAGCAAAGTTAAGGGACTACACAGAACCCGGTTTTCCTGACTCGCAGCTTTATCTCTTCCTGGAAGTGCTTGTTTGGAGCTAAAGGAGCACTGCGAGGAGAACGATCCGGTAATCCTTTAGGTTCATTATTATTTACACATCTTTTTCTTTCCCCTAGTTAATAAGTATTTCTTTGGTTCTTTCCCCTACTGAAACACAACTGGTTAATAAGATCCAGTTTTAGAATTTAGATCAGTGAAAAATCTCCAGGGAATATAAAGACTCAGTTTAAAAAATGAGTATGTGAGGAGATATCCCAGGGGCAATGAGCACACCTAGCACCCAGATCTTGTTTTCTAAATATCATTTCATAGCTGACAATTTTTGAACATTGAAATAAATATCATAGTGAAGAATTATGACCCATTGAAAACAAAAAGAAATCCATGAGTCCATATGGTAAAATGTGAACTAATAAATATAGAAGAAATGATGGAGTTAAAAAGTCATCAAAAAGGTCTATAACTAGTGGATTGCTAGGAAATATAAAATAAGTATTTTTGGTAAAGGGTTATGATGTCTCCAACTTACTCTTAAATAGTGTGTGTGTGTCTATGTGTGTGTAAAGCAAATGAAGTACTAGGTGAGTCAGGATGGAAGGTATAGGGAATTCCTTCTCCTATTTTTGTAATTTTTTAATAATTTCAATTATATAAAAATTAATAGTTACCCCCCCAAAATCAGTTCTATTTAGTTACTTGGCAAAATATTGTCCTGAAACCCATCATCACAAGGAAATGCCATATAACATATGTACTGGATAAGGTAAAAAGAGAGATATTCTGGATATCAATAATAATAATAGCATAATATGCTAATTAAGACCGGATGGTCTTCTGAATGACCTTCCGGAAGAAGCTGGGGCTGAGAAGGAAGCCTGGGTCCAGGTGCCAGAGGGAAGCCGTGCCGGCAGCCAAGGAAGAAAGGCCCACCCTTGCACGAAATTCATGCTTTGGACCTCTAGTCTCATTATAAAATATTAATCCAGTTCTAATTTGTTGCTGTTGTTAACCCTCACCCAAGGATATGCTCTGCACTGAGTTAAAATTTTTCAGCGAGAGTGGAAGGGAGGGCGGGAGAGGGAGATGGAGATATTCAACATATAACATAGCACTCACTCGTCGTAGCACTCTAAGCCTGAAACTCCTGTTTTTGACACAATGTGAAATTCTTCAGGAATTAAAGAATCTGTTAACTTCTTTGGCTTAAGAAAAATGACAAGAATGAAAACATTATTTTTTAAAAATGAATTGCCCAAGTCCTAATTCCTATCCCAAAGGGATACAATTTATTAAGAGATTTTGATAAGAAAAATAATATTGTTAGTAATACGGGGCATGGCAAGTAGTAAGAAAAAAATTTGGCAGAGCATGTCTTAAAAAAAAAACACAAAACTTGAATTAGCCCTAACCGGTTTGGCTCAGTGGACAGAGCCTTGGCCTGCGGACTCCAGGACCCCAGGTTCGATTCCGGTCAAGGGCATGTACCTTGGTTTCGGGTACATCCCCAGTAGGGGGTGTGCAGGAAGCAGCTGATTGATGTTTCTCTCATCAATGTTTCTAACTCTATATCCCTCTCTCTTTCTCTCTGTAAAAAATCAGTAAAATATATATTTTTTTAAAAACTTGAATTACAGCCGAGACCGGTTTGGCTCAGTGGATAGAGCGTCGAACTGCAGACTGAAGGGTCCCGGGTTCGATTCCGGCAAGGGCATGCACCTTGGCTGCAGGCACATCCCCAGTAGGGGGCATGCAAGAGGCAGCTGATGGATGTCTCTCATCGATGTTTCTGACTTTCTATCCCTCTCCCTTCCACTCTGTAAAAAATCAATAAAATATATTAAAAAAAACAAAACTTGAATTACATAATAACTTTGGTCTATTAGTTACAGGTATCCCATATACTATTCAGAACTCCATTGACTTTAAAATTAAATAGGACTTTAAAATTCACCTTAGCAATATCCCCCAAATAAGAATTCTACAACTTTAAACTGTGAATTCTAAAAAAAATTTTTTTCATCTCCTAAACACCATTTTCTATAAATAATTAAAAGAACCATGAAAACTGATAAGCAATGCAGATTGTAGTTATAGTACAACATTATTTTATATTTTGGGAAAACTTTTTTTTTAAGTAAAGAGAGGAAGATGAAATTATCAAATGTCTTTTTTTCCAAAGCCAGTCCCAAAAGGCAGAGCCTAGCCGCCAACAGGTGAAGCCAGTCCCAAAGGGTGAATCCTAACCCCCAAGAGCCTAGCAAAGAAGCAAGAGCCAAATCTCGTCCCCAAAGGCTCCAAGTCTTTCTTTACCTTGTGAGGCACAATGGTTCCATCATGTGACTGTAATGAATGGTCAGAACGTGGGGGACAAAGCACACCCTCCTGAGGCTTTCCTTTAACATATTTTACATCGTACAGAAAAGAAATATCCCTAAAAAGCAAGAAAAAAATATTTATAAAATCGATTTTCAGTCTGGCAACTGGATGAGAGTTGGTAAGGTCCACACATAGCCTTCTCATGGGTAGAAAGGGGCACAAAACTGGTCTCCGTAGCTCACACTTACTAGGGCTGAGGCATTAGACCCAAGTTTGGCCCATATTCTTCTCTCCTCCACCTCAAATTTCTCACTCACACCACAAATAAATTCCTTTCCTTCAGTCACAGTTTAAGATATATTCCCTTTCTTGGGATTATTTCCTCCACTTATGTCCTTGATTTCATCTTTGCCCACATCCGTGGGGATCTCATTTCACCAATCATAACCTCTGTGTATCTGCCCCCCTCTTTTGGAACATTCTCCTTGGCCTATACTGAAGTCTTTCCCCCTTCTAAATATCTTCCTTGACCATGCAATGTCATTTTACCACGATGACTGGTTTATCGATCAATGGATCTATCATCTATCTCTTATTTTCAGTTAAACATCAAACTTCTTGAAATTTCCCAAAAATCTGATTTCCATCTTCATCTCTGGCCTGAAACTATTCTCTAGGAAGTCGACAATGACTTTCCACTGCTAAGTTATCAGTTCTTATCTTCCACTCCTTCCCCGGATTTTTTCCAGGGTTGGTCACCACTCTTTTTAAAAAACACTCTCCTCTCTCCTTTGTTGCTGGGATCCCCTGGTTCTTCTATCCTCTCTAACTACTACTCCTTGAACTTCTGTGACCTCCTGGCTACTAAACAGAAATGTTCCACAACACTCTGTCCTCATCTCTCTGTTCTTTACCTACACGTTCTCCCTTGTCAATGTCATCAAATCTTACCTATGACATTTGTTTCCTCCAGGCACAGCTGACGTCTTCTTCCGCTCCTTCATCCTCCGGTGTTCACTGACTCTGTCAGTTGGCACCACCGCTCTACTCATCAGAATCTCAGCATCTATCACTGACTGCTTCCCATCCTTAGCCCTCGATATGCACCTATCACTAACACATTAATTTTACAGCCACCCTTATATCACTCCATTGGCTGGTCCTCTCGTCTTTTGCCAATGCCAAAATCACTCCTCCAAGTTGCCGTTATTATTTATACGCATTCTCAAGTTTCTCTGGTATATCCAACATGCTCCCACTAGATTTACCTCCCTACAGAGGCTATAATCATGTCACTTACACTGCACATAATTTTCAGAAGTCTTTCCCTCCCCCAGTAGTGATTATGAAATCCAGTCTATTGGTTCCCCTTGATGGTTTGTCAGCTGAAGGCCATTCCCAGCTTCTGGTGGCCAATGACAATTCTTGTTTTCTCGCTTCCTCCATTTTCGAAGCCAGCAATGGCAGACTGAAACCCTTTTAGATTTCAAATGTCATCCTTCTTCTCCTGTCACATCTCCCCAACCCATTCAACTGCCTTCCTTTTCCACTTTTAAAGACTTGGGCAGTTAATCTGGGCCCATCCTGATAATCCAGGATAATATCCCCATCTCTAGGTCATTAACCTTCATCACATCTGACAAGTCCCTTCTGCCATGTGAGCTTCCGAGGATTACAGTGAGAACATTTTGGGGGAAGCCATTATCCTGCCCACTACAAAACAGATCTTCACATTTAAAAAATTAGTCAGGAGTCATTGACATTGAAGCTTAATGTCAGTTAATTGCCATATTCAGATATAGCTAATTAGTTTTTCAAAGTACTTCAAACATCTCATAACTACTTATTATTATTATTAATAATCACAGCCACGATCTGATGGCATAAAATATACTTTATGACACTTAGACCCCAGGACACAAAAGTCAATGGCCCGAGTGTCTGCCACCTTTTCTAGTACTGATATAGCTAACACCTTATGTTTACATAGCCCTTGTGTAGTTTTACAAGTGCTCTTCCTTCCATTCCTCATTTCATTTATTGTTCTAGATCCCTGGGAAGTGCACAAAATTATTCTCTCTCCATAAATGAGAAAACCGAACTCAGAAAGACTAAATAACCTACCCAACTACCAGTAAACATTTTTTTTTTAGTTGAAGTGATATTTCAGTAAGAAGCAAACAGAGCTAAGTTGACAAATGGGCCATGCACAGAAAATGAGCGGGTCACAATTTTTCACAGGAAAATGCTGACATTTAGAATATTTTTAGGAATGATATGAAAACAACAAAGATATTTACGGATTTGATTTGAAACAGTGTAAAGGTTAAGCATTCACTTTGAGGGAAACCAGGGTTTAAACACTTAATTTTTTCGAGAGAAAAAAAGATGGCGGCGGGACAGAAGGACGCGTAATCATTTGTGTACCGGGGTAGACGGAGTGAGCAGCTGAGGGTCGCGCAGGGAGTGTTTGTTGGCGAGTGGGGGGACAGCAGGGCTTTGGGAGAAGGAGGGCGACTGCTTAGATTAGCCTCCCTCAACGGAGCGGCTCCGTGCGGCTGGGTTCTCTCCCGGAGGCTGGCTCAGAGGCGGCTGCGCCATCTTAAAGGGGAAGAGCCTGAAGATTTTACAGTCTGAGACCCCCACCTCCCCCCCAACATCGGTTCCTAGTTGGTGAAGAAGCGGATTCCGAGGAAACCTGTGCTCAGCCACGGAAAGGTCAGGTTTCTCCAGAAGTTAAGGGAGCTGGTAACACAGGGAGTTTCTCGCCTGGGGGAAAAAAAGAGGAAAAGTCCGTGGCTGTTGGAGCCGGCAAACGTGGAAGAGGGTCCTCGGAGCTGGTGACAGGGGGGGATACATAGAGGGTGACCTATTTGGACCTGAAGGAGAAGGCCAGCCTGGCAGTTTTGGGAGGGAGCGGGCTGCCAAACCCAAGGGGAGAAAGGGTTTCTCGCAAACATATGAGCAGGACATGAGTTCGCGCGCCTGCGTTTGTCCTCTCTAAATCCGAATTTCTCAGCACTGAACGAGGAACGGGGGATCCCCTGGTGGGGGATAACCTGGGAGACCACAGGGGCAAGCTGTTTTTCTGACGCTGGGGATCAGAACAGGTCCTCACAATTAGAGAGGCAGCTCTGGGGTAGCCTATTTCCACAAATCATTAGTAAATAACATAGACATAGTGGGATTTTAGATCAGGCTAGAGAGGACCAATAGACCCGGAGGTCAATTCAGAAACACTGCCACCTAGGGGCTGAATCACAAATTGTCTCTAGTGTAATACAAATTAAGGAATCAATTTTATTTCTACTATTTAAATTTTTTAAGTGCCATTTTATTCTATCTTTATTCTACTCAGAGATTAGTGTTATATAGTCTTTTTCATCTACCCTTTAGTATCTCTTTACTCTACTTCAACTTCACCCTTATGCCAGCACTCTCTTGCTAACCTTTCCCTAGTTAGTGTCTTATTCCCCTTACACTTTTTCTGGTTTAGATTTTCCTTATTCTTTTTACCCCGTTAAAATTTCACCCCATTTTTATATCCAAGCTCCAACCACCTGCTCCAAGTCCATACACATCTAATGCTTCTCCGACTTCACTATCCTAAAATGTTTTTCTCTCGGTCCTGCTGATGTTGTTTACATTTTATGCATATTTGTGAGATTGGTTTGGTTATTCTTTTCTTTTAATTTGTTTTGTGGGGCGGGGGTTAGCATTGTTTTGTGTTTTGGTGATGTTTACATTGTTTTTTGATAGATTTAAGCTTCTGTGTTCCCTAACCTCCCTTGATATTAGTTGTTGTATGTAGTTTGTAACAATCTCCAGGTACTCGTTGCTGGCTTTTGCTGGGAATAGTGGCGGTCCTCTGGGAGTTTCCAACCCATATTTATAGTTTACTCCCTTTTCCTTTCTTTTTACTCCTTCCCCTTTTCCCAATTTTATTTTGGCATGCCCTTTTTTTATTATTTCTTTCTTTCTTTCTTTCTTTCTTTCTTTCTTTCTTTCTTTCTCTTTCTCTCTTTCTTCTTTCTTTCTTTATTTTGTGTGTGTGAGTGTGTTTTCTCTTACTCTCTTTTATCCCACCTATCACCTAATTTACCTTCCTCTGGCAATCACTTTTAATTTGGGAGTTACCAATACTGTGAATACATTCTTCTTCAGTGCCTGGTGTGTTGCACCTGGTTGTGTTGTAGTCTGAGCCTTTAAATCAACACAGGAGAGTGAGAACTACATAACAAGACACACAGAGAAGAAAGACCATGGGGAGACAAAGAAATAGCCCACCAATGAAAGAAAAACAAGCCTCACCAGAAAAAGAGGTAAACGAAATGGAAGCAAGCAACCTGTCAGAGAGAGAGAGTTCAGAGAAATGGTCATAGGGTGGATGAAGAGAACAGAAGCCAATATGAGTAAGAACCATGAGGAATTGAGGAGGAATCAAGAGGAAATGAAGAAGACCGAAGAAGAAATGAAAAGTGACATTGCTGAGGTAAAGAACTCCACAGAAAGTATCAGGAGTAGACTAGATGAAGCAGAGGACCGCATCAGTGAGCTGGAAGACAATGTAGGAAAAAACACCCAAGTAGAGCAGCTTCTAGAAAAAAAAATTAAAAAGCAGGAGGAGAGCCTAAGGGAACTTTGGGACAACATGAAACAAAACAACATCCGCATAATAGGGCTTCCAGAGGGACAGGAAACTGAGCAAGGAATAGAAAACCTGTTGGAAGAAATAATGACAGAAAACTTCCCTGATATAGGAAAGAAAAAACCCACACAAATCTAAGAAGCTCACAGAGTTCCAAGCAAATTAAACCCCAAAAGACCTACACCAAGGCACATTATAATTAAATTGGCAAACATTAACGACAAAGTGAGAATCCTAAAAGCTGCCAGAGAGAGACAGAAAGTCACCTACAAAGGAACCCCCATCAGATTAGCAAGTGATTTCTCAACAGAAACTTATCAGGCCAGAAGGGATTGGAATGAAATATACAAAGTTATGCAAAGAAAGGGTCTGAATCCTAGAATACTGTACCCAGCAAGGCTATCAATCAAAATTGAAGGTCAAATCAGGAGCTTCACAGACAAAAAAGGTCTAAGGGAATACATTACCACTAAACCAGCAATGCAAGAAATGCTAAAGGGTCTGCTGTGAAAAGCAATAGGAAGCCATGAAAGAACATACGGGCAAAGAACAAAAATGGCTACAAATAACTATCTATCAATAATAACTTTAAATGTAAATGGTTTAAATGCTCCAATCAAAAGACATAGGGTAATAGACTGGATAAGAAAACACGACCATTATATCTGCTGTCTACAAGAAACCCACCTCCAAAAAAAAGACACACACAGACTGAGGGTGAAAGGATGGAAAAAGGTTCTTCAGGCGAATGGAAATGGAAAAAAAGCTGGGGTAGCAATACTTATATCCGACAAATTAGATCTCAAAGTGAAGGATGTAACAAGAGATAAAGAAGGCCACTACATAATACTAAAAAGGGAGCAATCCAACAAGAAGAAATAACTCTGGTAAACATATATGCACCCAATACAGGAGCACCCAAATACATACTAAAACTCCTAGAGGATATCAAGGGAGAGATAGACAGCAATACAATCATAGTAGGAGACTTTAATACCCCACTATCACCGTTGGACAAATCCTCTAAACAAAAAATCAGTAAAGAAACATCAATCCTCAATGAATCACTAGACCAGAAGGAATTAATTGACATCTTCAGATCATTTCACCCCAAAGCCACAGAATATACATTCTTTTCAAGTGCCCATGGGTCATTCTCAAAGATAGACCATGTATTGGGTCATAGGCAAAGTCTCTCCAAATTCAAGAAGATAGAAATCATATCAAGCATATTCTCAGATCACAATGGCATAAAGCTGGAAATCAACTACAATAGAAACAATCCAAAGAAATCAAACACATGGAGAATAAACAGCATGCTATTAAACTATGACTGGGTTACTCGAGAGATTAAGGAAGAGATAGAAAACATCATGGAAACAAATGACAACGACAGCACAACAATCCAAAATCTATGGGACACAGTGAAAGCAGTTCTGAGAGGGAAGTTCATAGCTCTACAATCCTACTGCAAAAAACTAGAAACAGCGGCAATAAATTATCTAACCCAACAACTCAAAGAGTTAGAAAGAAAGCAACAAGAAAAGCCCAGTGTAAGCAGAAGGAAGGAAATAGTAAAGATCAGAGCAGAAATAAATGACATAGAGACCAAAGAAACAATACAGAAGATCAACAAAACCAAAAGCTGGTTCTTTCAAAGATTAAACAAGATTGATGAACCTCTAGCCAGACTCACCAAGAAGCAAAGAGAGAGGACCCTAATAAATAAAATCAGAAATGAAAGAGGTGAAATAACAACAGACCCCATTGAAATACAAAGGATTGTTAAAAAAAAATACTATGAACAACTCTACTCCAACAAACTGGACAACCTGGAGGAAATGGATATATTTCTAGAAAAATATAACCTCCCAAAACTCAATCAGGAAGAATCTAAACAACTCAATAGACCAATAACTGTGGAAGAAATTGAAGCAGTCATCATAAAGCTTCCAGCAAACAAAAGCCCAGGGCCAGACAGCTTCACAGGGGAGTTTTACCAAACATTCAAGGAAAAACTAAAACCTATACTCCTCAGACTATTCCAGAAAATTTAAGAGGATGGAACACTTCCAAACTCCTTCTATGAAGCTAACATCACCCTAATACCTAAAGCAGATAAAGATGACACAATGAAAGAGAATTACAGGCCAATATCCCTCAAGAATATAGATGCCAAAATCCTCAATAAAATTCTAGCCAATCGGATTCAGCAGTACATCAGAAAGATCATACACCATGACCAAGTAGGATTTATCCCAGGAATGCAAGGATGGTACAATATCCGCAAATCAGTAAATGTGATACATCACATAAACAAATTGAGAGATAAAAATCACAGTCATATCGATTGATGCAGAAAAAGCATTTGACAAAATCCAACACCCTTTCTTGATAAAAACTCTCAAGAAGGTAGGAATAGAAGAATCATACCTCAACATAATAAAAGCCATATATGATAAGCCCACAGCAAACATCATACTCAATGGGCAAAAACTACAACCATTTCCCCTAAGAACAGGAACAAGACAGGGTTGCCCACTCTCACCACTCCTGTTCAACATAGTACTGGAATTATTAGCCATTGCAATTAGACAAGAAGAAGAAATAAAAGGCATCCAAATTGGAAAAGAAGAAGTAAAGCTATCCTTATTTGCAGATGACATGATATTGTACATAAAAAACCCGAAAGACTCCATAAAAAAGCTAATAGACTTAATAAATGAGTTCAGCAACGTAGCAGGATACAAAATTAACGCCAAGAAATCTATGGCATTTCTATACACCAATAGTGAACTTACAGAAAGAGAGACTAAAAAAGCAATCCCATTTACCATCACACCAAAAAAATTAAGATACCTAGGAATAAACTTAACTAAGGAGGTAAAAGACCTATTCGCAGAAAACTACAGGACACTAAAAAAAAGAGATAGAGAAAGATGTAAACAGATGGAAGAACATACCATGTTCATGGATTGGGAGAATCAACATAATTAAAATGTCCATACTACCCAAAGCAATCTATAAATTTAATGCACTCCCCATTAAAATACCAATGGCATACTTCACAGACCTAGAAAGAACTCTCCAAAAATTCATCTGGAATAAAAAAAAGGCCCCGGATAGCCACAGCAATCTTGAGAAAGAAGCACAAATTCGGTGGGATTTCAATACCAGATTTCAAGTTGTATTACAAAGCCACTGTTCTCAAAACAGCCTGGTACTGGCACAAGAACAGACATATAGATCAATGGAATAGAATAGAGAATCCAGATATCAACCCAAACCACTATGCTCAATTAATATTTGACAAAGGAGGTATGAACATAAAATGGGGTCAAGATAGTCTCTTCAATAAATGGTGTTTCCCAGGAATGCAAGGATGGGAAAATTGGACAGATACATGCAAAAAAATGAAACTAGACCACCAACTTACACCATACACAAAAATAAACTCAAATGGATACAGGACTTAAACGTAAGACAAGAAACCATAAAAACATTAGAGGAATCTAAAGGAAATAAAATCTCAGACATATGCCAAAAGAACTTCTTCGATGATACTGCTCCTAGGGCAATGGAAGCTAAAGACAGAATAAACAAATGGAACTACATCAAAATAAAAAGCTTTTGCACAGCTAAAGAAACCATCAACAAAACAACAAGAAAACCCACTGTATGGGAGAACATATTTGCAAATGTTATCAGTGATAAAGGTTTAATCTCAAGCATCTACAGTCAACTCACACAACTCAATAAAAGGAAGACAAATGATCCAATAAAAAAATGGGCAACAGACCTAAATAGAACCTTTTCTAAAGAAGACAAAAGGAAGGCCCAGAGACACATGAAAACTTGCTCAAAGTCACTAATTATCCGAGAGATGCAAATCAAAACGACTATGGGGTACCATCTCACACCAGTCAGAATGGCTTTCATCAACAAATCAACAAATGACAAGTGCTGTCGAGGATGCAGAGAAAAAGGAACTCTCCTGCACTGTTGGTGGGATTGTAGACTGGTGCAGCCACTGTGGAGAACAGTATGGAGTTTCCTCAAAAAACTAAAAATGGAGCTCCCATTCGACCCAGTGATCCCACTTCTAGGAATATACCCCAAGAAACTAGAAAGGCGAATTAGAAAGGATATATGTACCACTATGTTCATAGCAGCACAATTTATCATAGCTAAGATTTGGAAACAGCCTAAGTGCCCATCAGCAGATGAGTGGATTAAAAAACTGTGGTACATCTACCCAATGGAATACTATGCTGCGGTAAAAAAGAAAGAGCTCCTACCATTTGTAACAACATGGATGGAATTAGAGAACATTATGCTAAGTGAAATTAGCCAGGCAGAGAAAGACAAATATCACATGATCTCACTCATTTGAGGAATATAATGAATGACATAGACTGATGAACAAGAATGGATCCAGAGACTGAGAAAAGTCCATCAAAATGTCAAACCTCAGGGTAAGTGGCAGGTGGTGGGAGTAAGGGGGAAAGTCAATATATTTGAATGCTTGAACTAAGGTAAGTGATTTGTGTTTTTACATCCCTGACAAAGTGTATATAAAGTTATAAAAAATAATTGGCAGCTAGTTTGAGATTGAATTAACATGGCCTAGAGCATGTCATCTCTTATGGACACCAGTTCTTAGGCTAGGCCCTCCTTAACCTCCCGTGACACCACAATACCCTTACATGATATTATTCTACAATGTCGTTATAATATTTGATATTTGACAACAGCATATTATACAATTATCCCAAATAAACTTACAAACTAATTCTTTGAATGTTGGGCAGCAACTTAAAAAAAAGATAGGAAAGGAATTAATCCCTTTCAGAAGGGATTAAGGCACTGGGAAGGCATCCGAGCATTCTATATTGACCCCTCTGGCCCTTTTGCCAAGAGGGACCCTCTTCTTATTATCCAAATACACACAGCTGATGCTTGAACTTTCAGTTCAAGCTGGGGCTGAAGCCTCTGGGCAGCTGGCACCATGGATCTGTCTCTCGACCAATGGCGTGAGCTGGGCCCTCTCTGGAGAAGAAACCTGGGTCACCCAAGATATGTGATCAGTACCGGGACCCCGCCAGCAGGCGAGGGGACCCCAAGGCAGGTGCTGGACATGGAGGCCATGGGGCATAGACTACAAAGGAGACAGGACTGAACCTCACATCACCCTGTTTGGCCCCAGAGGATGGCTGGTTAGCCAGAGAGGGGTAAGATTCCTCAGGGAAGGAACAACCTAAGACAGGCACAGTCGCAGAGGGGCCAACAGGAGAGAACTAAAAGATAACAGGGGTGGGGCACAGACCCTCATCCACAAACCTTGCAGGGGCTTGAATTCTCACCCCTCCTGAGGGAGGTCTCCTACCCCCACGGCTGCTTCACCTCCCACACACAACTCAGACCGGGACCCAGGTGGCAGACAGAGACTCGGCCAGCAATAGCTGCCCTATATCTAAATTCAGTTTATTACCAGGAATGCTGAGGACCTACTCAAAAATGCAAATATTCCTTTCCACAAGTATTTACTGGGTAAACTAAGATTTCTGCTTATTAAAATTGACAGTAAAATAGTAATCAAGTTTTCAGATTAATTTAAATTGGTCAAGTGAAATAAGTGAACACTCAAGAAAATCTAAGTGTACTGGACAAAAAGCTTTTCCTAAAACATTAACTAAAATATCTATTAGTAGTTCATCTCACTGCAAAATTGCCTAACATCCAAAGAACCTAAAGCAGTAATATTTGTATGCAAAAATTAAAATTTAAAATTACCAAGACTGCAAGATAAAATTTCCAAAACCCCCTATTAACCAAAAAAAAGGGGTGGGGGGGACAGTGGGGTAATATCATGTAAGGAAAAATATCCTATAAGTAAAATACATGTAGAAAATTCTTACTCCAGAAAAGAAAATTCCATTTGTAAAACCAGCTGCAGGACACCCATAAAAAAAAAAAACACACATGGTGTCAAAATAAGCCAAAGGAAAATCATTTAGGCAAAAATAAAAAGAATCCCAAGTCTATTTTGCAGAGAGGACCCCTTTGTTAACTTTTGGTCGAGAATGTGTTTGTTTGTTTGCAGAGAACAACTCCAAGACCATGTGGGTTCCTGCGACAGTGAGGAACTGACAGGTCTGTTCCATCCACGAGGACAGTCCAGAGATGGCGGACGCTGACGACACCTTGCCATGCTAGCAGTCGGCAGCTGTACATGGCTGCAGGCGGCCCAGGACCATACCAGAGAGGATGGATCTTGCATTGCCACGATGTGTCCACCATCTGGATACCATTGCTGACATGTACACATGAAGAACTATTTGACATTGAAACTGGGAATCAGAACAGTTGGACATTGAAACTGACACTCAAACTTTTTTTGCTCTTATACGTTTGTTTTCAGTATGCAGAGGCAAGACATTTTTGAAGAAAAGAAACAGGGGGAAGTGATTGATATAGAGGCAGGGTGGCCTCGAACAGGCTGTCAAGCTACAGGGGGAAGCCTGGAGTGGATGGGAGGCAGATGCAGGGGAAGATCAACCGAAGGACTTGTATGCATACATATGAGCATAACCAATGAATGAAAGACACTGGGGCGGGGAGGGGGGCAGGTGGGGACATGTGCTGGGGGGTAAGGGAGGCTGGGGGGAGGATATTAGGGGGGGAAAGGAAGACATATGTACTACTATTAAATATAAGTTATATTGTAAATAAAAAAATAAAAATAAATAAAAGAGAAAAAAAAACAAACACTTAATTTGTCAAGGTTTTCCACATTTTGAGGCTATGTTATCCAGCATTCCTCAGATGTACAAATACAAGAGGCACTAGAGGCATTCTTTTTGCATGATCTTGTCCCTTTTACTAGGGCACAAGGAATAGGCAAATTAAGGGACAAATAAAGAAAGGCATGCAAAAAGGAAATTCACAGACTGTTGAACCTCAGAGGGAAAGCAGGGCAGGGAGGGTGGGAAGAGATCAAGCAATGAACTTGTACGCATATGTGTTTAACCCGTGGACACGGACAATGGGATGGTAAGGGACTGGGGAGAGGGGCGGCTGTAGGCTAGAAGAGGTTAATGATGGAAAAAAGAGAATCTATGTAATATTTTCAACAATAAAGATTTAAATATATATATATATATATATATATATATATGCCAAAAAAATTAAATAAACTAAAATTACAGTTAGCACCTATTGCCATTCTATTGATAAGGTGGTCCTTCTTCAGGTTGTATCAAAAATACTGAAAGCTTTAAAATGTTTTATTATGATTTTTCCAATGCTGCCCCTCCCAAGGAAATCATATGAAATAAAAAAAACAAATATTCATCTGCATCTATCCCTACTATCTTCCCTTTTTACCTTCCAGCTCCCGTTAGGGAAACAGGTTGGTCAATTAGATATTTGAACTTATTCCTTCGAATAGGGTGATGCCAGACAGGATCAACAATGCGTGGAAGGGTACCCTGGTAAAGAACAAAAACATGAATACACAGCAGGGGGCGCACTAGTCAAATAAAACTTATTAATCATTTTGAGTATTTACATTAGGGCACTTATTTATTCTACATAAAAAAAAGAGAGAGAGAAATTCTTATTTAATATTACGGAGAAAAACTGAAAATAGAACAATTCAATATGAAAGAAAAATATCAAGACTAAGAGTAGTAGTGATTTAGGTAAATCATACAAAAACAAGTTAATGGAAATACTCAAAGTATTTCCTTAAAAACATCCATGCAGCCGAGACCGGTTTGGCTCAGTGGATAGAGCATCGGACTGCAGACTGAAGGGTCCCGGGTTCGATTCCGGTCAAGGGCATGTACCGTGGCTGTGGGCACATCCCCAGTAGGGGGTGTGCAGGAGGCAGCTGATCGATGTTTCTCTCTCATCGATGTTTCTGACTTTCTATCCCGCTCCCTTCCACTCTGTAAAAAATCAATTAAAAAAAAACATCCATGCAAAATATTTTAGTTTTCAATATAAGAAATGTAAACATACTTTTTAAGACACCTTGAAATATATAACATATGCTCAATAAATAATGGAGACCAAAAAGTGAAGTGTTCCAAAGTACTTTATACATGTATATACATACCTTTGGGGCTTTGGTTTTCTTAGGAGGCAATAAGCTTTCAGGACAAGAACCAGCATGGGCTGCAGAGGTCAGAGAAAGGAGGATTTCCTGAGGGACGCACTCATTCTGAAGGGAAGTAGGAAGGGATTTTGAGCCATCCACCACATTTTTTCTCTCTCTTAGTTCAGGAAATCCTAAGAAAGCAATGGGGGGAAAAAAGCATACTGTGGGTTTTTTTTGGAGTTAGTTGGAGGTTCCCAGGCTGTCTCATCAATCCCATTGATATGTTTCTAACAGAAGACACACTGCATTTGGTTGCCAAGAATATTTAAAATACTCGACAGCACCTGACCCAGAAAAAGAAACTTATACTGCCTGCCCTACTTACACTTCCCACCAGACACAGGTTCAAAAGCTCATTATTCCATTACTCCAAATTCAAAGTGGAAAAAATAAGTTCACTTCACTTGCTCAATTAACTTGGACAGCTTTAAGATGATGGGGATGTCTACTTTCCCATTGATGTGAAGATGACAAAAGAAGCCTCCTGTTCTCAAAACTGTCCAATTATTTAGCATATTTTTTCTAAATAAGTTCAAAGGTGGAAATGATTACATTAAACTGGGCATTTATAGAATGGATGGGATATGGATTAGGTTTAAAAGTAAAAGTAGAATTGGGATTGTTGGAAATGAAGAAAGTGGAATATTCTAAGCAAATTGTCAGAAGAATAGTACAGTGTGTTCTACTCAGCTTGACTCAGGCAGAGGAGTTATACAGGTAGGGCTAATACAGGAAAAGGGCTCCTATAAAGTCAGTCAAGGAAAATTAGGCTGTCACTCTCCACTGGTTTCTGCTTATGTTAATTTCTATAAGGAGCTATCTTGCTTTGATCACCACCAGAACCTCTAAAGTTCACATTATCAAATCTTTGTTTCTTGAAAGTTTGGGGTGGTAATCAGAGTTACCAGAAGAAACAAATGTGCCTTTAGCACAATTTCTCCTACAAAGAATGAGTCCAGCTGATTCTTATTCTAATACTAGTGGCCCAGTGCATGAAATTAATGCACGTTAAAAGGGAATTAAAGGAAATATTTTAATATTGCTATTTTCAGTGTCAGAGATGAAAGAAAATTAATAAAATGTGTATGAAAATCTCCATTCCTGTCAGAGTCTGGGGGATGCCAAGGGACCCAGAGTCAAGTCTCTGCCCACCTGTGTTCACCTTGAAATCACGCAAGACCTAGACTCAGTCAGCCCCACCCCCATGAAGCCCTGCAGGCAGGGGGCACAGCCTCAGGTCCCCCGGCCCGGCACTGGGTTGGGGGGCGCAGCTTCAGGTCCTCCATCAAGTCCTATTGGCAGGGAGCATGGCCTCAGGTCCCCCAGCATAGCCTTAGGTCCCCTGGCCAGGCGCCAGGTCAGGGGGTGCAGCCTTAGGTCCCCTGGCCCACCCTTATGTCCCTTGGCCCTGGCACCAGGGCAGGGGGTGCAGCCTTAGGACCTCCAGCTTGGCCTCAGGTCTCCCAGTGCTGAGGTGGGGGATGTGGCCTCAGGTGTCCTGTGAAGTCCCTCTGGTGTGTGCAGCCTCAGGTCCCCTGGCCCAGTGCAGGAGCAAAGGGCACAGCCTCAGGTCCCCTGTCCCCACGCCAGGAGATCTGGTGATGCGGCGATGCCACCAACACCACCGACACCGCCCCTGCCCCTTGTGTGCCTCAGCCCCAACCCCACCTTGGCCCCGCCCTCTACCTCAGCCCTGCCCCCCACCTCTGATTGGCTGGTAGCATAGGGAAGGTATGATCAAATTTGCATGTTTCTCTTTTATTATATAGGATAGATCTGCATTTATCTGTATAGGAATGAATATCTTAAATAAAGTATTATTTTCATTTACAATAATTACAAAAACCTGATACAAACTGGTTCCTTACTAGGTACCAAAAAAAAAATACCCTTTCATACAATTATTGGTATTTATAATAGGGTGAATTTAAAACAATATAAAATCATCAGCCTTTGAAAATAAATTACACGGGTGAAGTAGTGAAGCAGCAGCCTGACTCAAAAATACTATAAAAGGAATGGCTTTTATTGCAACAAGTGTATTGAAAAAAAAAAAAAGAAGAAGCTAATTGAGATATCCTGAAATCTCAGATGAAAGAAAAGGGTGACACATCATGATTTCTATGGCCATGATTATTTAAGTCTGTAGGAATCTTCAAGAACTTTACCTGTATCTTCCTTGGATATAGAGACTTTTAATTTTTTGCCCTCGAGAGATGTGGAGGGCGTTTTCGGGTGAGCCATAATAAGCAATCCCTCAAATCACTCTCCTCAGTAATTTGAAATATCCTTCCAGAAAGCTAACCTGGAAACAAATCAGCAGCACGTTAGGCAGGGCTGCCACAGGGACCTGCAGGCAGAAAAAGAAAAAAAAAAAAAAAGGGAGAGACCCGTTATGAGCTTATGTTAAATATCGGAATTAATTCGTCTATCATGGGTTTGTCCTCCTTGAGGAGACTTCTGCGTTCCCCGCCCAACAAGACTAGGAAGCCTGTGGGTGGGTCCGGGTCAGCGTCCCAGTGGAAGGACACGCTGGCCACCCACCGGCCGCCGGCACCCCCGTCGGCCCGGCCTTCCCCACGGGCAGCGCCTCGCACGCCAGCCAGCTCCACAGGCTCGGGTCGGGCACCGTTCGCACCGTTTCTCTCTTATACCTGAAGGGAAACGGGACACTTGCAACCCATATTCGTAATCATACTTCCCGCCAGACATCTTGCACCTTTTCTTGGAACGCCTACGTGTCGTCATAGCAACCTAGGACCCCGACCCTCAGCCGCTCTTAATGAGGGCTGCCTTCGGCGGTGCCTGAGAAGGAGGGAGGCAGCTAAGAGTCCCACAGTCGCTCGGAGACTCAATGTGTTTTAAATCGCAGTACAAGTTCAGGAGCAACAGAATAAAAATGTTTAATCGGGCCGTTCTCACTGAGGCCGAGAGTGGCTCCCACTCACGGGCTGGCGACAGTGCGCATGCGCTATTCCCCTCCCCGGGGACCAGGTCAGGCTCCAGGCGCCGCAGGATTTGAACTAGAGTCCCTTAGGCTTTGTTCGCGTTCCCTCCCCCTCCCCTCCGCCCAATTTTTCTAAAAGCCAAATTCGGGGGGCGGGACGGGTAATTAAAACCTGAGCTGCCATTGGATGAAACTTTATTGTGGAAGTTGCTCCATACTTGCAATCTGGATCAAGTCTTGCTAGGACACTTAAGCGACGTCCTCCCGAGCTCAGGGAAGGCATTCCTCGGTCGGGGCATTTGGGGGAGAGGGAGGGGACGACAAAAAGAACTTGCCCTTAAGCCGGAGCCAACCGAGGCCAATAGTTGGGTCTTGCTAAGGAACCCGTCCTCAGGAAAGCGTGTGATAAACACCTTTTGCACCATGGAGTTACACCCATGCCCCTTGCAGCCACCAGAGAGCACTTTGTACATGATGGAGCCCGTAATGCCAAATAGTGCCGCTGAAACCACAGCGTCTAGATGCCTCTAGTCTAGAAAATAACTTTCAGAAGGAAATAAAACTTACCTTGTTCAATCGTCATATTCCTTAGTGCCAAACACAGTGCTTGGCACAAGCACCCATCAATACGTGACATTTGAACAGTTTTATTGCTTTTGTATTGACAAATTTCTGGTTTCCAGGGTAATGGTAATGAAAAATATAAGCAAAATGTTGAAAATAAAAACAATCTCTAAGACCCCTTTTCATTCTCCTAAACACTTTTAGCCTTTACAGTAGCTAGCCCTGTCTTCCATCATTCTAATTTTTCTCTAGATTTTCCAAGGATTAAAACACACATACAGCACTCACATAGCACACACAGTTCACCATTAAGGAGTGGCAACCTTCCAAACCGGTGATGCAATGCACAAGCAGGTGTAAGGTAATTTTCTCCCCAAGTGAATCTTATTTGCTTTCCTTGCTCCTCACTGCTGTTGCGACTGCATTATAATTAGGAACCATACCAAGATAATGAACTCAAGGTCCCCAAACTCCAACATCAGTTTATACATGGTTTCAAGCATTTAGGTACTAGAAGAACAAAGTTCCACCTTGCATAAACTTAACTTAGTTTTTAAAACAAATCTAAGTAGGACATTGATAGACGAGAGAGATACAGATAAGTGAACAGATTCAAGAGATACACAGTAAAGTCTATAGGATTTGGGAAGTGATTGAAACTGTGATGGAGACATAACAGGTTACTTCTTGCTCTAGCCGGTTTGGGTTAGTGCAGAGCACTGGCCTGCGGACTAAAGGGTCCCAGGTTCGATTTCAGCCAAGGGTTAGATTGCTCCACCCCCGTAGGGGGCATGCAGGAGGCATCATTGATACTTCTCTCTGCCTTCCTCTCTGAAATCAATAAAAAAATATATTAAAAAGGAAAAGAATATGGTTCCTTAAATGTTAAAAAAAAAAAGTTACTTCTCATTTTCTGTCCTGTGCAGTGGTGTGATTATACATGCTGTTTCCTGAGCCAAGGTCTGGGTTAAAGTCGCAGAAATATGTAAAATAGTAAGTGCAGTAGATGAGAAGGTAAGAGATTACACTAAGACCATTCAGAATTCAACTGCTACTTTTGTGAAAGATCCTCTCATAATTTTGAATTATACCAAGAACCCTAAAATGGAGTAAGATAGAAATGCAAAATGAGCAGGTAGTAATTTTCCTAAATGGAAACATTAAGACATAGAAGTGACAGTCATAGTTGTAAATGAGGCCAATATTGCTTGTTGGTTGATTTCTGTTGGCAGCTTAATATCAACTCAGAAGAGACCTCTGGGGCTTCAGGTGAACAGACCATCTCCTCAAAAGAGAGCCAGTCAGTGTGACCACCAAACACGCCCTGAATTGGGAAAAGCACAAGAAATAGGTGCACTTTTGCAATAATGTCCTTTTTACCAACTCATTTCGCCAGTGTGTGGACAGGGTTTACACACACATCTGTGGGCACTTAAACACAGCATGCAAGGAGTCTGAATGTGAAGTAGGCCAGAATTGTTTAATGCAACTAAAAAATAAAGGCATTAACCAGAAATGTTAGAGAGACACGGAGAAGCCAAACTCTTCTCTGTGGCAGAAGAGCTTCTAGTCTTGTTTCCACACAAGGACACCACTAAAATTGAACTGATGTCACCAATTGTCTTAGTGTCAAGTCAGAATTCATCTAAGTACCCTCCTCCTGATTCCGCATAAGTGTGCATACAGGATGTGAAATGCTTTTTAAAATTTACTGATCTTAGAAAAAGGGGGAGAGAGACAGACGTTGATTTTTGTTGTTCCACTTACGCATGCACTAATGGGTCAATTCTTTTACGTGCCCTGATCAGGAATCCAACCCAAAACCTTGGCATATCGGACAATGCTAGAACTGAGCTACCCAGCCAGGGAGTAAAATGCTTCCTGTCTTACACTAAGTGTATTTTCAGTGCATAGCACAGTACCAGGCACATGGTGGTGATTCAGTTTAAAATACATTCATCTTTCTCATCATACAGTAAGTTGGGTTTCTACAGAGAACAGATTCAGTGACGATACCAACCTGAATATATCACTATATGTGCGATTTCTCATGGCATATTTACAAATTGGCATTCTTATTAGTCAGATACATGAACCTAGTTACTTTGGGTCCAAATGCAAGCTGAGCCTAAAAGGACAGGACACGAAACTTTAATAAATTCATCAAGGAGGGGGCATGTCTAATTTCTGATGAGGTTTCCCCTTCCCACTCCTCTACAGACACAGGTGAGTAAAGCCACACCATGGAGGGTAACTAGAGAGTATTTTTCTGGCTATTAACTACCATACAGTGGGCCCTTCACATCCACACATCCTGCATCTGCACAATCAACCAACTGTGGGTGGGAAATACTTGAAAAAAATTTAGATTTTTGCTATGTGTTAATTAAGCCTATGATGCTTGCATCTCCTTAACATATATAGACTTCCTTCCTTGTAATTCTAAAGTATAACCATTCATAAGCCATTTACATTATGGATTATAGGTAATCTAGATATTAAATTGGACAGGATATGTAGGTTATATGTAAATACTAGACTAGAGCCCCAGTGCATGAAATTCATGCACGCAGGGGGTGGGGGTGGGAGGGTGTCCCTCAGCCCAGCCTGCACCCTCTCCAATCTGGAACCCCTGAAGGGATGTCCGACTGCCCGGGAAGTCAAACATCCAGGACTTTTCACAATCAGGACTACTGGCTCCAAACTGCTTGCCTGCCTGCCAGCCTGCCTACCTGATTGCACCTAACCACTTCTGCCTGCCAGCCTGATCACCCCTAACTACTACCCTGCCAGCCTAGTTGATGTCTATCTGCTCCCCTGCCAGCCTATTTGCCCCAACTTCCCTCCTCTGCCAGTCTGGTCACCCCTAACTGCCCACCCTTGCAGGCCTGGTCCCTTCCAACTGCCCTCCCTTGCAGGCCTGGAACTTCCCACTGTCCTCCCCTGATGGCCATCTTCTGTCCACATGGCTGCAGGATCTTTGACCACATGGGGGCAGCCCTCTTGTGTGTTGGAATGATGGTCAATCTGCATATTACCCTTTTATTAGATAGGATAGAGGCCTGGTGCATGCATGGGGACCAGCTGGTTTGCCCTGAAGGATGTTCTGGATCAGGATGGGGGTTCCCTTGGGGTGTGCGGCAGCCTGGGTGAGGGGCCTATGGAAGTTTGCAGGCCAGCCACGCCCCCCAGCGACCCAAGTGGAGGCCCTGGGATCTGGGATTAATTTATGTTCCACAATTGAAACTTTGTAGCCTGGAGCAAAGCCAAGCCATTTCTGTTTGAAACTTTGTGGCCTAGAGTGGAGGCCTAGGCTAGGGCTGCAGAAGTTTGGCTTCCTCCATTGCCCCGGCAACCCTAGCCTCTTCTCTCTCCAGCTCTGTGGCTGCTCATTTCTGTTGGGATTACGATCTTCTATAATTAAAACTTCATAGCATTGAGTAGAGGCCTAGGCCGGCAACGGTAGGTGGAAAGCTTGGCTTCCTCCCTTGCCAAGGAAACCCAAGCCTCCCCCCTGCTCTCAGTGGCAGTAGCCATCTTGGTTGGGATTTATTTGCATAATTTGCTCCTGATTGGCTGGTGGGCGTGGTTGTGGACGTGGCTTGACTGGAGGTATGGTCAATTTGCATATTGCTCTTTTGTTAGATAGGATGCCATTTCACATAAGATACCTGAGCATCCTCAGATTTGGATATGCACAAAATGCTCTTTTCTCCCTGTACTACTGGTTTTCAAACTGGGGGTAGGAGATAAAGGAGGGTTCAAAGACGAAGGGCTCCAGCACCCCCATCTCTATCTCAACCAGAAGCAGTGATATTTTATCCGTTTTACATGCTGAGCTAAAGCTTAGCAACTTATTCTTTTACTGGTCTAGGGCTAGGCTACCGGTCCCCTACACTTATATGAGTTTACCTTCATTACTTTCCCCCATACAAAACAATGAACTGTACACAAAATTACTTATGATCGCACAAGACAAAGATTACCCTTTTTTTGCATAAAAGACTTCAACAATTCATAAATTATATCTTTTTAGACTACACAACCTACATGACCAGTTTTTAAGCACACAATGTTCTGATATGTTTTCTCTAAGACTTCAGGATTCAATTTTCTAGGCAACTATAATTTTGATAGGTGAAGATTGCCCACACTAAATGAATTTCTTCTATAGCATAATCTGTTTGCAAATATAGAACATTTACACTCTGTACTTTAACCTGTCAATGTCATTCACTTTTATCTTACATTGATTAAAAAGGGGAAAAAAACATTTCCCTATTCCTTTTGCTTCCAAAGTTGTAGTCTCAATTTTCTAACTAAATTCTAATGCGAGGCAACTGCAGTATATTAATCCACCAAAAAACCTCCATTTTCCTTCATTACCCAGGATTGAGCATATAAAAGCACCTAACAAATTTATGACAAGTTAGAGCTCTTAGTTGTTCTCTTAACAAAATAATAGTTGTTATTATTAATATCTCTTGCAGGAAATTTTAAATCCATTACTTTCAAAGGAAAAAGGTATCATTTTAGCAAAAGGGGAAAAAGAATCAATCTTCCTGAAACATATTACTAAGAAGTTTTTGTTTTACTTGTTTGAAGACTTTTCCTAAAAGCAGCTAGTGATATGACCACAGATACTAAACTAGTGTCTTACACAGAAAGTTGTCATTCGTTTGAGTATTTCTGAAAATTTCTTAGGAAAAGTCTTATCATTCTAAAGTGTCTATAATTATACACTAATTGTTGTCACATAAAAATCTAGGGCAGAAAAAAAGCACTAATAAACAAAGGGAAGATAGATTTTTTGTATTTTTAACTGACAGAGTCAACTTTGTAAATATATTTTTATTGTTTTCAGAGAAGAAGGGGAAGATAGAAACATCAATGATGTGAGAGAATCATTGGTCAGCTGCCTCCTGCACGCCCCCTAGTGGGGGGTCAATCCCACAACCCAGGCATGTGCTCTTGACTGGAATCAAACCTGGGACCCTTCAGTCACAGGCCATCGTTCTCTCCATCCACTGAGCCAAACCAGCTAGCGTTGTATTTTTTTTTAATAGCCTTAAATCAGTCCAAAAAATACAGTATTTAGAATCAGTACAGAACAA
Organism: Antrozous pallidus; assembly: GCA_027563665.1. NCBI lineage: Eukaryota > Metazoa > Chordata > Mammalia > Chiroptera > Vespertilionidae > Antrozous > Antrozous pallidus. The sequence goes on along the minus strand of CM050527.1, from coordinate 22,990,011 downwards.
AGTCCTCTATTACTTAACAGAAATACAGAACTAAGAATTCCATTCTCTCACTTTAATAGATTGGCTTATTCATAACCAAACCTTACATCAATTTCGTTTTTATCAGCTCCCTCATATTTAAAATGCGGTTATAAATGTAAGTGGTTGACCAATTTTAAATCAAGCCATCAGTAATTAGAAGGTATATTAAGCAGTCCTGTTTGGACGTTATAGTTCCATTACTATGTAAGAACATGTGAAAGATAATCTAGACGTGCACTTCTGTCTGTTGAAATTGGATGTGATGTTTAAAAACTGCCTAAATTCACCTGAATTAAAGGTATGGGGAATAAAATAGGTGATTAAACTGAGTACTTGTGCTACAGAATAAGTTGTGACTATTAAAACACTCCTTCTACCTTCTTATTAGACTCAAACTGTTGTTAAATCAATTTGGAAAAGATTTCCCCAAATCTTCTGGATAACAGTAGGCCTGTGAGAATTCCAAGAGGGCTTGTCAAATTGTCTGCCCCAAATAACAATGATTTTTTGAATAATTCCTAAGTCTTACTTCTTTGGGTGGAAAGTTGAACTACATGCATAGCCTCAGATACTCTCTCCGATGCTCAATCTTTACAAACATAGTCACACCTCATACATACAAAGTAAGTCCTCACAGCACCCTGTATGAGCAATGGGCATCTTATAACATGGGAACATCACATAATAAAATACATTTTCCTGAAAATGAGCACATAATAATTTGTTTTATCTGAAGTACAATACTACTAAAAGTATAATTGAGAACATACAGAAGCCAGCTTCTGGATCTTTAAGAATCACTTTAATATTATTGGAGGCGATTAATACTTCTGTTACAGACTTACTAGTCTGCAAAATTAATTCAAGTCAGTAGTTATTAGACAACAAAAAAATTATCAAAGGATACTTCTAAATAACTTAAAAGAAGTTATGACCTTGAAGTTTTTAAAAATTATTTTCCATACAAGTTCCATGATAAAATAATTTAAACACATGATTGACTCTGCAAAATTTTTAAAAATTACTTTGAAAGTTACAAGAGGAAATAGCATATTTTCTGGCGTATAAGATGACTGGAACTGATGCTGATAGGAGGAAGATAACAAACAATAGAGAGAGAGCAAGTGCTAGGAAGTTCCTGGCGAGTTAGCAACACCCATCATAACTGCAAGCTACAGTATTTTTATACCCGGGTATCAGACGACCCCGACTTTTGAGAAGATTTTCCTGGGTTAAAAAGTCGTCTTATACACCAGAAAATACGGTACTTTTCTTTGTCCTGTGCCTTCATAGAAACCATGACCCACACTGTATAGTAAAAACAAGATAAAACTTGGGTAGAACCAAACTTTTTTTCAAAAAAAAATACAGGCTAAGAACAACAATAACCCACAAGTTATGATTTATAATAAGATTATCTTTGGAAAGTAGATATTTTCTCTCTACTAGAAATAGCAAAACATTCCAAATTCTTTTCTTTCCCAATTGCATGGTTAATTAGCATACATCCCACCAGTGTACATGAAAACAATTTCTAAGCCAGAGGTATTTAAATGATTTCTTCATAAGTGTTTTGGCTAATTCAGTGGCCAAGAAAACATGATGTTTAGTCTCTAGATAGTCAAGAAATAAAACATATAATTTCTGAGACTTAAGCCAATGTGAAGCAAACATCTGTCATTACGTTAGCTGTAAGTCTTCCTTCTCCACAAAATAAAACAAATAGCACTGCTTAAGTGTACATTAATTCCAGTAAACTTCCAACAGCTCAGATCCAGATGACCTAGGGATGGAGTGAGTCATCTGTCAAGCATGGAGTGGTCCAAATAACACGGATAACTTCATCAGTAACAGCTGGAAATAGGTGCTGGCCCCCAAGTCAGGCAGAATCTTCAGTGTAAAGGAAGGAAATTAAGTCCAATCTTCTAAAACACATACCGGCAAGTCCAGGAACGTGGCCGGATATAATCCAGAAATGTGGGCTTTGAGAAAAAAAAAAAGGAAAACATATGTAGCTTATTTGTGTGCACTATGTGCATGAGGTGTGGAGAGATAGGGATGTTAGTGTCATATATTGCATACCTATAAATTGCCTCTAAGCATTTCAGTAATTCAAAAGATGTTCATTACTTTTATCTACAGCACAGATTTACTTGGTTCAGAGGCTTTACATGAAGCTTTTAAAGTCGAGTAGACCCTACACAATTGCACTTCTAACCAAATGTCAACAGGTACTACCTCTGTATGTATCTTGCATTTTATTTTAGCACACCACTATTTTTAGTAGTCCAGAGCAGTTAGTTCAAATGCACACAGAAGCTTAACAGGAAATAAGGAGGGAGCATTGGGGCAGCATAACAAAAACAGTGTAGACAGTAGAAGCTTTGGCAGAAAAATTGATTTGATTGTGAGCATCTTCAGTTATACGTGCCTATGAGAAATACCCAGATATATAAAGAAGGCACCCCTTAATTATTTGGGAGTTATCCACATGCAGCTGAAAACTAAAGCTCTGATGATGAGATTCTTACATAATCATGAAAGACCAAACAACAATAGCAACAAAAGAAAATCAAGGGAAATGGGATCCTAGGCATATGAGCACCTGGACATTTTTACAAAGATGTCATACTTTGGAAAGGAAGAGGTAAAATATACATATATATATTTAGATGTGTGTGTAGGAAAGAATACACATGTCCTACATTTTTAGGACACAGGAAGAAAATTAGAAGGAGCTAAAGAAAAAGCAGTAAAAGAGTAGAAAATTAAAAATAAAAAAGTGGGGGAGAGAGGGAGCACCAAGTAGGAGAATTCAAAATGAAGAAAAGCAAAAGAAAAATTTTAAGAACAGTAGCAATAACATCAGATAATGCTTCTCTCCGCTTAACATTACTTCATCATCACCTCTACTACTCTTCTTTCCCCTGAAATTGCTCTCCAACCCTCACAATCAGGGACAAACATGTCACTTTCCATTGCAGCCTGACTGCTGACTCACATTCTTCAGAGGACAGTGCTGACGTGCATACCACTCCTGAGAATAAAAGCACAGGAGGACGCCCTGGCCCGCAAAAAGGGAAGTCCACATCAAGATGTTCCAAATTGGCCTTTTCCGGCTATCATTGACAATGAAGTTGAAAGCCACTAAAGGTGGAAGAGAACAAAAAATACATATCAAGACAATCTATAAGCAGCCTTAGATAGCCGCTATAATCATCTATCACAATGAGCACCAACTGTGTATACATGGTTTATTCTGGCTGCTGCTCCTATAAATAAAAATGAAGTTTCGGTGTTGATGTTTATTAATCAGTGATTAATTGGAAACCAGGTAGTATTCAGAACAGGTGAAGATATATTTCATTGAATCTTTCATATTCTAACTTATCTTTTCCCCCCACCCAAAAAAAGGTCAGTATTTTTCAGCAGGTGAACAATGAAGAATGGGAAGCTGTTTTTATTGTTTCTGTGACCTACCAAATCACTGTTACCAAGAGTCTGAAGAAGTTATGTGGCTCTGTGCTCGGGATTGTGGTGAGGACTGACTGCCAGAAATCCCCTCTCCCCAGCCCAGCTCCACGGGTTGCACTTAAACAACCCTCTGCCCATTTTGCGAAGGAAGTTGTCAACATCAGGTGTTTCTGCAGTTGAGATTCACAGCCTATCATGGAGGCCCAAGGGGGTGAACCCCAGCCCAGAACAGGAAGATGGTCATGCAGTTGCTTCAGTCTGGAGAGGTCCGTCGCAGGCCCTCCCTGCTGCTCCAGGCGTGTGGAAGCCGCCCCAGGGCGGGCCGACATCAGAGCTGACTTCCCAGCCCACTTGGTGAAAAAAAAAGAGGGTCTGCAGGGCTGGGGACTGGTTTCTGCTTATGCTCACATGTAGGCTTTGCATCCCAGAAGTAGACGCCCACATGCCACTGGAAGGAGAGTGGATGCCCATGGCTCACTGGTCACTGGCCAATGAGAGGAAGGCAGTCCAGACTCTCCCAGTCCTTAAGGTGAACTGGGATTGAGCTCTGCCCATGAGGTGCACAGAAGGTGCCCGGGAGCCCCGTCGGCGTGTAACGACTGCTGGGACTGCTCAGAACTGGAACCAAGACCTAGGTAGGCTGTAGATAGCACTTTGGACGAAACGTGCATTGATGGGGTGGTGATGAGGTGCCAGGCACTGGGCTGAGCACCTGGTCTACATAGCTTGTCTCAGGGAAGCCTTAAAAACTGTGGAGGTGGATCCTAGGAAAGGGCCGATACGGCAGGAGGCCAAGTACAGTCTCAAAAGCTACCTGCCCACAGATGTACAGAAGACGAAGGCTCTGATAGCTGCCTCACCCCTTGTTTCCCCTGTGAGGTCTTCTCCAGGAAGCCTTCCCTGACTACCTGAGTCCAGAGTGCCCCTCTGTGAGACTGTGCCCTGCCACCAGATCTGTGTGCCTATCTGTGTGTCTGTGCTCCCTGCCCCTAGACTGAACTTCAGGCATGGACTGAATCTCATTCTCTTGTATATTTCTCGGCCCGACCCAGCCCGGGGTAGGCATCAATAAAAAGAACTATTGACTGGAGGGGAAAAAAAAGGTTATGTGGCTCATTTCTCTAATTCAAAGTATAAACATCTAGAAACAGAGTTGTGTATAATTACTCAAAATCAATGTTCTTTACCCTCTAATAAGCAAATACTGCCTTGAGATAGTATTACTGCTTACTATCTCACTTTCTACATTGATTTTATACTTTATTTTCTAAATTTCTCTTTTGGCATCATCCTCAGTCCTTGTGGCATGCCAAGATACTTACTTCCAAAGAACATGAAGAGCACGAAGAGCACTGGGTAGAAAAAGCTCAAGCAAACGGCTAAGGCATATTCGTGCACGACAGCAGACACAGCAAAGACGGCTAACATGGCAGCAGACTTGAATCTCTTAGTGAAAAACTAGGGTAAAAGAAAAATATTAGAAAGCAGTTTTTAAAAGGTAACTAAGCACAAACTACATAAGACTTATAATTATCACATTAAGGCATCAGTTTAATTATATTTATACTACAGGCCCAGTGCATAAAATTTGTGCACAGGGGTGGGAAGGAGGGTCCCTCAGCCTGGCCTGCACCCTCTCCAATCCAGGACATCCCTCTTGCAATCCAGGACTGCTGACTCCTAACTGCTCACCTGCCTGCCTGCCTGCCTGATTGCCCCTAACTACTCTGCCTACCAGCCTGATTGCCCTTAACTGCCCTCCCCTGCTGGCCTGATTGCCCCCTAACCACCCTCACCTGCCGGCATAATAGCTCCTAACCGCCTCTGCCTTGGCCTCTGCCACCATAGCTTTGTCCAGAGGAAGGTAGGACAACCAGAAGATATCCAGTCGACCCAGTCTAATTAGCATATTATCCTTTTATTAGTATAGAAGATTGGGTTTTCCAATCTACTCCTTGGATTAACCCTAATGTATTATAATATAATTAGGAAAAAAACCAAACCTATCCTTAAAAATCCTTATTTTCAAATAAGGCATTTTCAAAACCAATAACGTTGAAAGACTGGGGCATATTTCGAAAAACATTAATAACTTATATTGGTAAGTCACTCTGATGGACAAAAGAGTTTTTATATATTAATGAAGACATCAGGTTTCAACCTTTGGAGTAGCACAGTATGGTAGATAGGGCAGGCACCCTCTCCATTTTTACGGGTAACAAAACTATGATTTAGAAAGAAGAGACTTGCCTTGTCCATAAGTGAAACTACAAATATAAAGAACACTTGAATACAATGCTAGCTGAACCACAACAGGCAATCACTTAGCCAATAATCCGGAGGAGATACCAGCATTAATCAACCCTGAGATTCAAGATTTCATTTCATCAGTCTAAATACATTCTGCTCTGAAGAATGTCTCAAAGACATAGTATATGACCAACTGGAGAGGTTAAGTCCAAACACAGGGTGGTTCTCCACTTCAAACAGATTAAAAAAAAGTAAATGAAGAAAAAAGAGGGAGATTATTTGTTATCAGTGAGATTCATAAGAAATGATCCATAAACGATGGATTATTTCAACTTCTCTGAATGTTTGCCTGCATTCTTACTTTGTAATTATATAAAATAAAATCCAGAATGAAAACATGGTATTAGACCCAGCAGCTGTCCATACTGGTCTCTCAGCAGTATTATTCAAGGCAGATTATTTCTTAGACAAAAATGGCTCATAAGAGAATTAAAGACAACTTAGTATAACTTCCTCCAGCTGTACAATATTAATACCTGTACTTTCTGGAAAAGAATCTCCATTTCTTAAACAACATCAACTAAATTCTGCTGCTTACCCAGAGAAAGTCCTTGTAAGCATAATAATACAGCCAGTCATGGACCACTACATTCCAGGTCCTGTAATAGTTGGCGTAGGATGTGGAATTCCACCAATCCTGAGAAAAAAAAACCAAAGCTATAAAAACTACACACATACCACACACATATATATATACACATAGAGCCAAAGCAAAACCCCCTGAATATTCCCAAAGAACATACATAATATCCAGTGTGCTATGATAAATTGTCAGTCCATACACTGATGTCAGAAAAATCTTGAAAGGCATAATGGTGACTGATGTTTAAGAAGACATTAATTCTAGTTCTATATGATTCATTCCCTAGGTTCATTTTCTCTCATTATAAAACAAGTTACGGTGGAAGACACAGAACATAAATAAACAAGCATTCAATCTAGTGTTCCTCTAAATAGCAATCAGTGAATCTCCACTGCCTCGCTAAAACACAATGAGAGAATTCTAAGGTCACACAGGGTTACGTAGCATGCTAAAAGCTGTAGAGTACAAGCAGTGAGATGGTGGCTACCTCCAAAACCTGGTGCTCCTTTACATATATCTGGCTTCCTACTTTAATTCAAACTAAGGGAATCAGACACCTAAAATTCACAGCCTACATTCACTATTTCTTTGAGAAAGAAGTGGTAGGCTTGGAGTGTTACCAAAACTACAAACTAAACTTCAGATCCAAAGTTTAGAACTTAATTCCAACTTTGCAAGTATAGAATGCTATTTTAAGCAGAATTAATGCTTTTCATAAATAAAAAAGGAAGTTATTCCCTCCCTTCAGCAACTTTATTTTTTAAAAATATATTTTATTGATTTTTTTACAGAGAGGAAGGAAGAGCGATAGAAAGTCAGAAACATCGATGAGAGCGAAACATCTATCAGCTGCCTCTTGCACGCCCCCTACTGGGGATGTGCCTGCAACCAAGGTACAAGCCCTTGACTGGAATCAAACCTGGGACCTCTCAATCCTCAGGCCGTAGCTTTATCCACTGAGCCAAACCGGTTTTGGCGGTTCTCAACCTTTCTAATGCTGCGACCCTTTAATACAGTTCCTCATGTTGTGGTGACCCCAACCATAAAATTATTTTCGTTGCTACTTCCTAACTGTAATTTTGCTACTGTTCTGAATAGTAATGTAAATATCTGTGTTTTTGCGACCCACAGGATGAGAACCGCTGCTGTAGAGCCTAAGACCGTCGGAAAACAAAGACATTTACATTACTATTCAGAACAGTAGCAAAATTAGTTATGAAGTAGCAACAAAAATAATTTTATGATTGGGGTCACAGCATTAGAAAGGTTGAGAACTACTCCTCTAGACACATGCTTTCCTTCTGTAATGCTTTCCCCACCAACAGAGAATCCAGCAGAAAAAATGCTACAGGAAGGGAAGATATCAGAGGCAGAAGATAAGGCGGTACTAATCACACTGATATCAGAATTTCAGACTTCATATTGGTAAACCTTGTGGGAAAACATTATCTGACAATGTTCATGTTAAAAATCTAGTAGCCCTACAAAGCTCAAATACCTGACAATGAGGACATAATAAATTGTGAAAAGAAAAATAAGTCCGAGTATATATTACCTTATAAAACATTCTGTCACCAAAGCGTAACATCTCGGCAAAGGCATTGAGCCAACAGTGCAAAAAGGCAAAAAAATTAAGTAACAGCCCCAGCACACCTGAAAATAAAATTAATGATATTAAGTATTTCCAAATAGCTCATATACCGGTTATTTCTGTCATCACCTGCTTAGCTAGAATTATTTTGTAAAATAAAAATGCTTATTCCAGCTTACTCATTCCAGAGGTGATAGTGTTCCTCTTAAAGTTAATTATTTCCATTTTATAAAGCAGTCACTTCCTTCCAAATGGGTTTTACAGATGACAAATGAGCCTGTTTTTAATAGAAATGCCTCAATACCCATGGCCCTTTAAAATCTGGCCCTCATGCATTCCCATAAACCAGTTGTTTAAAACTGGGGGAGAAGTGGCCCCCAACCACCACCCGCCAGGAACATCTGACAATTCTGAGGACATTCTGGTTGTCACCACTCAAGGATTGGGGATGTGCTATTGGTGTCTAGCTGTGAGAGGCCAGAATGGTGCTAAATAGCCTACAACACCTACGACAGCCCACCAAACAATTACCCAACCTTGAATGTCAATAGTGGTAAGGTTAACTTATCTCCCACTCCACTCCGTGTCGCACACATCATCCCTACTGGACTTCGGCCATTTTACCACCTGAAAGCACCTCTCCACCACTTCTCTGCCAAGCAAATGCCTATCTATTTCTAATACCCAAAGTTAAATGTCATTTCCAGCATGCTACACAGTTCATCAGCACTTTGTTGACTCTCCTTCAGTAGTATATATTATTACTATAATGTAAAATACATGCTCACCCCTTTCACTCATTCATTCTAAAGTATTTCTAGAGCATCTGCTATGGATTAGACAATATGGGAGAGACTGTGATGGCTGAGTGGCTATAAGACACAATCCTTGATCTCAAGGAATTTGTAGCCTGGTGAGGAAGACACACACATACGTAACACATATTCTATTAGGGGACAGATGAGAGTTTATTGGAGTAATCCTTGTAGAGCAATCAAAGAGGCTTATTAGAAATCTGGGAGAGAGAGAAGGAAGAGACAAGGTGATCATGGAAAATGTTACCAACATTTAATGGGCAGAGAATAAAAAAAGTAAAGAAAACTGTAAATACAATTAGACTGCAAACTTCCAGAGAGTGAAGAGTATGTCTGTTCACTGCTATATTATTAGCATCTGAAATATAGTAGGCACTCATATATTTCCAGAAAAAGTAAGTGGAATGAAGCAAGTTAGAAGTCAAGTATGGCTGGAAAGACAGGAGAATAAGAGGCGGAGGGAGATTTCAAAATGTGGTCAACAACAGACACTGGTCTTCACGGAGACCAGAGTAAGGGATAAACATCCACTCGATTTAGAATCAGGAAATAACAAATGATTTTAAAAATAAAGTCTATTTCAGTGCCCTGCTTGGATTAGGAGCAAGATTATAGGGAAATAAAGCATACATATGCATTATCCAGTCAGAGAAAGCAAAACTTGAGTAAAAGCCAGAAGACCAATGGAAAAACTGTGCTGAAACTGAAATATACTTCATTTATGTAGACGAATTTATAAGTGAAAAGCAGGTAAATCAAAGGTGCAATAGCTTTCTATTTTCCTTGCAACTTTACAAGTGGCCTAATTAACCAATACCCATGTTACCTGGCAAGATGGAGTTAAACACACATAGGACCAGAACACGAGCACTGAAGGGCTCCTGCTTGATATTCCGAAACAAGGGGGCACAAAGCCTTTCAAAGATGTAGTACATATAAAACAAGCAGCCAAACACCTGGAACACAACAAACACAGTCATAAGAACAATGGCTTGGTAAGGAAAGATGGTGATTTTCCTTCAAAAGAAGATTCATATGTGAGCTCTAATGTTTACATGTATATTCCATTTGACACTAATACATAAGATTCCAAATTGTACCCTCCAGATATTACTCAGGCCTAGTTTCTACCGTATCTTTTCCCAACCCTTTACCAAGGGCATTTGTAAAAGATCAGACTCTTGGAATCTGATTTTCCTGCTACATGAGCCCATAACAAAATAATTTGTTTCATAAATGGGTATTTGATTGAAACAAGAATTTGAAATGGGATTTTCTGGGATTTGATTCTGATAAGGGGTTCAGGAGGAGGAGGTAGTGAGGAGTGTGAGGCCTACATATATATCCAAAAATATAAAAATAGGAGGAGAGGGGGAAATTAATTAATGTAGGTGCTGACTGAAGTAACCAAATGAAATTAATTTAATTAAAACAAATTATTTTATTGAAAAAATTACTTTTGATGTTGGCAAAACAAACACCATTCACTATATTGAGAATAATTTCAAAACTTCAGAAAGAGTTCTACAGCTCCCAATAAACATAAATTTACTTACATTTTAAATAGATTAAGTTGTTACAATAAATTCAAATCCCCAATCTTGCACCAAACCTTATGCAGTGGGGAAAAAAACCTACCTGTGCAAACTGCATAGCCACATAACCCCACCTGATAGTGGGAGTCCTAAAAAAAGAAGCAAAAAAATAAATTTTCTAAATAAAGTACATTCTGTCAAGAATTACTGTGATCAAATAAGACTGCTAGAATCACCATTTGGGGCTCTCCAGGACAGTGAGAAGAAAAATCTCACTCTACATTTTCTGTAGCCCTGTGTGAACTGGCCCCTGCCCATCGGCTGCCCGTCACTCCTGCCACACTTCAGGTGCTCAGCACTGCACTTCAGAGTGCCATTACCTGGGGTAGCTGTCCCGGTAGATGAGGGTTGGAGCGAACAAGAAATACAAGTACTGGTTGACTGTGGGTACTGGAACAGTTCCTGGAAAAGGAAAACTTAGCTAGGTCAGGAGCTCTCAGCAAAACTACAAAGGGAAAACAAGGAAGCATGGGATAGGGAAGAATAAAATGACTTCTCCTTTAGCTTATGTTGTTTCTTCCTGATCTCCCAAAATGATGACTTCTTATTCTAATATTAATAGACCAATCCCTCTAGACTGAGTTATTTCTGTGACTGAGATAACTTCTAGAGTTTTAAGCAGCAACTCAAAGAGTAATAAGCACACAAATCTAACCTGCTATAAAAATTACATAAAATTACAAGAATCTAATGATCAATGGTTTTAAATTGCAGGTACCAAGACAAAACAGAAACAAGCAGAAAATAGTGAGATAGTCTTCCAAATCAATGTACAGGCTACATAATTACAATCAAACATAATGTCTGCAGACTGTAATGTGCCATCCCCTTAAACACCAAAGGATGAAATGCTCTATGAATAGTCCTTTGATGTAATAGAATTACATACTTGATTTCTCCTTAGCTGAAGTTAGCACCCGAGGCACATTCTCTCTGACAAATGAATGGACTTTCATTATCAAACGAATCTGAAAAAGGAGAGGGAGAGAAAGATGTATTTTCTATCGTTGTCTTGCCTCATATAAACAACCCCAGAACAACACTACATTATAGTCACATAAAGAATGTTTTAATTTTGCATATACCAATTCAAATTCACTTTTATGGAATAAAACAAATTAAAAATCTCTAAAGAAGCACCATATTACAAAAGTCTATCAAAGGAAGGCTCCTGACATGGTCCTTTCCATTGTCCAGTGGCCGGCAAACTGCAGCTCACAAGCCGCCGCAGTTTGCCACTCTGTAGACTAATGAGTTTGCCGACCCTGCATTAGTCAAACAGAGCATTATGGACACCCAATGTAAGAAAATCGGAAGGGTGTATGGACAAAATAAATCCGTTCTTTAGATGGAAACAGTTGCTATGACAAAATAATGAATCTGACATTTCAAAAGTGGGGAATTTTGATTACAAAAACATTTTATGGTATAGATGACTACAAAAAGTATTCAAGGAAAAAAATCCGAATTCATCCTGAACAGTTCAATATGATTTATTTCAATTACTAAGCATTAGAGAACACTGAAGTTAGAACAAATTTTATGAGATGAGGCGATCTAGTTCAACACTTTAATTTTAGGCAATAGCATAAAGAATGAGTTACAAAAATTTATCCCAAAATAACAGAATATCAGTATTATATTGTTATAATAATTATATTATTATTATGATGATGATACTATTATTATTATTATTATTATTATTATTATTATTATACCAATCATTATTTTAACTAAGCACAGCACTGCACTGAGAAACACTCAAAACCTTACCTGTTCAAAGATAACAATGCACCGGGAAGCTGGTGGCAGTGTATATGCTAATACAATATACGTTGGTCCACAACCTAGAATTCCAATCTGGAAGACCATGAGAAGAACGCCATGGAAGAAAGAATGGATCGCTGGATGAGAACTCTTGCTGTAGCCTCTGGCCCAATGTTGAAAGAGGAAATAGGGAATTGAAAGTGTACTCAAGAACATGGCCCACCACGTACATATAACAACAGGAAGCTGGCCAAAAGCATAATATATGAGATTGAACTCAAGCACCAGCCTGGGGAGAAAAAGCACAGAGGAAAGTCACAAAAGCACATTTTTAAAAATATGCATTGATTCACAAAATTCAAAACTTTCAGGCCCCAAACTCTCAGCTTTAGGAAACACAGCAACATTAACACACTGACGTCATTGAAGTTGTGCTACAGAACTGCTTCTAAGACTGCTTCACAATATATTTCAATAACAAATTTTCTAAAAACCCTAAGATAATACAGTCTTTGCACATAAAATACCTAATATAACTTAAAATAGTAAGGCTTTGAACTTCTCAAAAGTTAGATTCTTACATTAATACATTTTAAATTCTAAAATATTCTATGGCAAAGTCCATATTTAAAGTATGCGAATAGCAATCACTGTTATGTACAAAAGATGATTTTTCAGAAGGAAATAGGTATAAATAAAACAATCTATGAGGGGGGTGGGAGTGACCAGGGAAGAAGTCAATGGGGGAAGGGGGAAAGGAAACATATGTAATACTATATGTAATACTTTAAACAATAAAGAATTAAAAAAATAAAAAATAAACAAAAAATATATTACATCTCAAAATTTAATTTTCTAATAAAGCATATAATTCAATGTATGATTACTATACTGTCATTTTTAAAGTTATAATTTGATTTTTATATTAAAAATACATTTTTCAAATGTGAAATTCCAATAAGCTACTTACTTTTAGTACTGACCTGAAATGAATACATAATAAAAAAATTGATAAATCATATATACAAAATTCTCCCATTTAGGGAAATTACTAGAAACTACAAATTATGATCTATTCAAATAGACCATTTAGAAAAAAATAGAAGTAATGAAATTTCTAATCTTCTTTTTAGTTGTACTATACTTTTTAAGAGACAGAAATCTCAACCTCAAATCAGCTACTTTAGAATTTTCTGAAGCAAATTTAACCAAATCATCCTCTACCAAAATTTACATACAATGAAAATTCCCAACAACTTATGAGCCAACTAACCAACCATCTTTTTTCTCGTCTTACCTTCCTTCGTCAATGTAATCTACCACAAGTGTGCTGAGGATAAAGAGAATGAGGAGGGCAATAAACATGTGATATATTGTTCTGATGTGGTCCACCTCGAACAGCTCACTGTAAATGTAGTTCAAACAAATAAAATAAATAATCTATATTTGATTTTTAAATGTCATAAAGCAATCTAGAAATATTTAATCTACCCTCCAAAAATATCTCAAACAGTAATCACAGAATATTAAACCTAAAGTACAGACATTAAGATAGCATTTCTATAATATTGATCTACCCTATAAGTCTATAAACTTAACCATTTACAAATGCTTTTATTTCCTAGCCTCTTTGATCTTTTTATTTTACTAAGACTGGGTTACTTTTCTTTTAAAACACACCAATTACTTTCTAGATGACTTTTTCTAAATAAGGACTTTTTATATTTGATTAAAACAAGTGTTTAGCTTTATTTATGGAAAGATGTATGCTAATCTCCTGACTTTTTGAGACATCTAAAATACTATTAAATGTCTGAGTTAAGGACCTTCAATTCTATTAAAAACCCACCTGAGCCATAAAATATGTGTTTTGTTTCCTGTATTTAAAAATGTATATTTTAATTTTGTTTATTTTTCATATATAGAATACTATCACTAAAATATTAATTATAATGTTGAAAATGTTTGCTTTAATTTCTCTTTTATATCGGAAGCCTGCATTTCCCCCAGATATAGAGGTTAAAAGATAAATCTCTTCAAACAACATAATACTGAAGTGATAGTCTACATTAGATATTTAAAAAGCGGCCTTCTAATCAAACTAAGTAATACAGTCAATTTGGCCCACAGAAAATATATTTTGATAAGAATATGATGCATTTTTAAAAGAAAAGCCCAACCATAAATAAGATTTACCAGCTCAACTCTTTCAGGTGACCTATACTAATGCAGGTTAAATTACAGAAGTATTCTAATGAATGAGTGAATGAATGAATTAATGATCTCAAAGAACATTACAAAAGAAATATTAATTACATACTCAAAGTGCATCTTTACTTTTCAGTTCACAAATGATGTCACCACAATTAATTTACCTTGCCTGATTTCTTTTTCATAAGATCTACACAATCAGGGTTTTAAAATAAGTGAATCTGAGAAAAATAGCATATGTTTAATCTGGTTAGCCAAAGAAGAGATTAAAAAATTATATACCAAAAAGGCAGCGATACCAAAACTCTCTTGAAGTGGTTTACCTAAATAGAAAACCCTATCCTAGCTCTTTAAGTAACCAGCTCTCAGCAGCACAAATTGAAGAAATTTATCAAAGACAAATAACCATTCTGATTTCTAAGTCCTCCTTTGAAACTAGATGCAGAGCCAGGGCACAGCAAATGTATAAAGAACAGTATCAAAACAAATGATGTACATGGATATAGAACAAACTCTTTAAACATTCATAGATTAAGCAGTAATTCCAACAATCAGAATAGTTGTGTGTGATTTTTTTAAATTTAAACTTATAATTAACAAAAGCACTTAAAATACTTACTCTAAGAGAGATCGCCTTACAACAAAAATCTTTCCGTGTTCTGGAGGTGCTCTCAGATCTCTGGGAAGAGCAAAAAGTAAAACAAAATGTAAATACCAATACTTTGAGTATTATAAGAAATTTAAGCCTAAGAATAAGAGGAAGAATATTACCAACTACAACAAGTAAAATTAATTAACTGCCTCTCACTAGGACACAGGTACAGTGAGTAGGATTTTATGTGTGTTCTCATTTACTCCTGAGCCCTGCTCTGAGGCAGACACACGCCTGTCTGGTTAGGGAGGAAGAGGGGTTAGGCTCAGCTCACTAACGGAGCTGTAGTTCCTGACACCACAGAGACCACCACTCTTCCTTCTCCTAAACATCCCAAAGATCACAGACAGGCCCCAGCCATCCTTACTCCAGTTCACTATTGGTCCTGGTCTGTTCTAGAAGATGCACTGATATCTGTGATGTCCTCTGAAATGTCAAAGCACTTCCGACAATCCCCAACAGCCTCCTGAGGTTAAAGGCTGCCTCCAGTTATTAAACTCTGCTAACATCTAGCATGATCGTTTTCTTCAGGGCTTTCTGCAATACCGTCCACACTTCCGACTATTCCTGGTTCAACCTGTCCTTCAGAAAAGGAGGGATTGACGAGACCACAGAGGCACAAAACCGAGGAAAGTACAGAATGGCAAAATAGCACACACTGGCCTTTGAGAGCCTTCCCTCCATGCTCTGGATGATCGGCCGATTAAAAAAATAGGTACTCATGCACTGTACTTTAAAACAAGAATCGCAGAGAATACAACAGAGAGGCAGTATCATTATATGGCAAAGAGCATGGACTCTGGGTACAAATCCCCACTGTGGAATCCTGGACAACAATTAACTGCTTGCTCTGTGCTTCAGTTTCCTAACCTGTATACTACCTACCCACAGGGTCACTGTTTGGTTTAAATGAAGAGCATTCAAGTGTTAGTATCAGTATAGTCTTAAATGAGGTGTGCACATTTATTATAAGCCACTTATTACCATGAAAGAATCCACTCTTCCAGTGGTTAAATGATACGCCCAGAGCAGCACACAGCTAACGAAAAGTGGTACCAGGTTGTGCATCCAGAGGTTTTGACCACAGTCCACACTATAAGTGCTAAGCTACATTAGAGCAGATGTCTGCATTAAGAGAATCTAATACTCATACTTACTTAGCTCTATGGTTGTTCGCGCCTCCAAGAACAGAAAAGGATGTGAGAGCACACCCACCACTGTCTAATGAGACTGATTTTTCAATGAGATTGGTCACAAAATCATCAAAGTGAGTGCCGACTTCCTTCATAAAATATGGCTTCAATTCCTAGAATTTTAAAACAAATAAAGAAAAACATTAGAACACATGCTTATGGGATACTAACATTTTTCTAAAGTGTTCTCTTAAACAGAGCTGGATCAAAGAAATCCATTTTAAATGGCTTCACAGGAATAAAAGCAGAAAAATGATTTCTATAGCTGATCTATAGTTTCAGAAATGGCTACTAAAAAACATAATTTAAGTCTTTAAAAAAATTTATACTATTTTAAGCATAAATCAATATATCAAAGTAATCTAATAAATGAACTATAAATAATAAAAACAAAATTAACAGAAATGATAAAAATGACAGTCTATTTTTTCCTTTATTAATTAAGGTATTACATATGCGTCCTTATCCCAACATTGCCCCCATACCTCTCCACTCAGGCCCTCACCCCCTGGGTGTCTGTGTCCATTGGTTAGGCTTACATGCATACAAGTCCTTTGGTTGATCTCTCCCCTACCTTCCCTCTGAGTTTTGACTTCAAAACAACAATAAAAACCAGTATTATAACATTTTAAGTCCCCTTTCTTCTTAAGCAACCCCTACACCCAAGTACCTGCTATTTATATTTTAGATCATGTTACTTCTGTACACTACCAACATTTATATGACAATATTTATTCCTAACTCCATAGTTGTATGTTTACCTAACCCTAACACATATTTTCATAATGTGAAATTGTTACACATTTTGGTCCCAGACTATTTTTAACATCCAGTTTTTGAAAAGTATGAAGCAAATATTTTTTCAGATTATAACAGGCCACCTACAGTAAATGCTCAAATTACAAATATCAGTATTTTGAAACTGGCAGGACCCATCTACATAAAAGTAAACAGTGTTACTTTCTAATTCTTCAATTTAAAAAACACTTTCCTTTAATTACATTATTTGGACTAAACTTAAAATATCTGAATCTGAAGTAGCGTTTTCCAGGTTCTAGAGTTTGACCATGTCCTTTAAAATTAAAGATGCCCGGCCAGTGTCCCTCAGTGGTTGAGTATCAACCTATGAACCAGGAGGTCACGGTTCAATTCCTGGTCAGGGCACATGCCTGGGTTGCAGGCTCAACCCCCAGTAAGATCCCCAGGAGGCAGACAATCAATGATTCTCTCTCATCACTGATGTTTCTATCTCTCTCTCTCTCTCTCTCCCTTCCTCTCTGAAATACACACACACACACACACACACACATATATATACACAAACACACACACACATATATATAACATATGTGTATGTATATGTGTGTGTGTGTGTATATATATATTTTTTAATTTTTTTTTTTTACAAAAGTAAAGGTATCAATGTACCAATGGAACTACATATGAAGGCTTTTTAAACTGCTTTGTCTCCCACCATTCCCAAATGCATCTTGGAGCCCAAGCAGTAAGACTAGACTAAGATGTCACCTTTCACAGACAGCTGACGGACATGGGAAGTACAGTACACAGAAGTGTATGGCCAGAGCAATATAACCATCAATGAAGACTCAAAGAATATTCTATCTAATAAAAGAGTAATATGCAAATTTGACCATACCTTCACCTCAAGCCACACCCACCAGCCAATCAGGAGCAGATTATGCAAATAAACCCCAACTAAGATGGCTGCCACCACTGAGAGCAGGAGGAAGGCTTGGATTTCCCCGGCAACAGAGGAAGCCAAACTTTCCGCCTGCCAGGCCTCCACTCAATGTTGTTACAAAGTTTCAATTATAAAATATACAGAAATGGCTGTAGTCACTGAGCTGGAGAGAACAGAGGCTTGGGTTTCCCTGACAACGGAGGAAGCCAAGCTTTCAGCCTGCTGTTGCTGGCCTAGGCCTCCACTTTAGGTTACAAAGTTTCAAACAGAAATGGCTGCCGCCCCAGAGCGAGCAGAAGGCTTAGCTCCGCTCCAGGCTACAAAGTTTCAATTGTAGACATAGATTAATTCCAGATACCAGGGCCTCTGTTAGGTCATCGGGGGGTGTGGCTGGCCTGCAAACCTCCACAGGCCCCTCACCCAGGTCGCCCCTCACCCCAAGGGAGCCCCCACCCTGATCTGGGACACTCTTCAGGGCAAACCAGCTGGCCCCCACCCATGCACCAGGACTCTATCCCATCTAATAAAAGAGTAATTTGCAGATTGACCATCACTCCAACACATAAAAGGGCTGCCCCCATGTGGTCAAAGATCCTGCCCCCATGTGGACACAAGATGGCCACCACAAGCTGGCCAGCAGGGGAGGGTCGTTGGGAGGTTCCAGGCCCTGAAAGGGAGGGAGGTTGTGGGCGATCAGGCCAGCAGGGGAGGGCAGTAAGGAGTGACCAGGCTGGCAGAGGAGGGAATTTGGGGGCAAATAGGTTGGCAGGGGAGCAGTCAGACATCAATTAGGCTGGCAGGGTAGTGTGATCTAGCGGGTGATCAGGCTGGCAGGCAGAAGTGGTTAGGGGCAATCAGGGAGGCAGGCAGGTGAGCCAGCAGTCCTGGATTGTGAGAAGGATGTCCGACTGCTTGTTTAGGCCTGATCCCAACAGAATCAGGCCTAAACGGGCATTTGGACATCCCTCGAGGGGTCCCAGATTGGAGAGGGTGCAGGCTGGGCTAAGGGACATTCCCCGCCCCCCGTGCATGAATTTTGTGCACCAGGCCTCTAGTATATAATAGTCCAGCAAACAAAAAAACAAGGATGAGACGATTATAAATGTCTTTTTAAGCTGGAACCTTGAAGAAATAATAGGACTTCATTTTAAGTGGCTAAAAAGCAGAGAAATAGGAAAGTGTAAGCCAAAACAGAAAATATGAAAGATGTAGACTGGTTTTAAGGACAGAATATAAAAGTATGTTCCCTGGAAGAAAAAATAGCTTTTAGAAAATTATTTTTCCGTAATAAAGTTATCTAATAGTAATTTATTTTATCCTTTTGCTTGTTCCATTTCAATTACTAGTATATGCCCATCTTCATTTTGAAATGTTTCAATAGGAGGTTTCCTTGACCGAAAAGAAAACAATGGGCCCTCCCACCAAAGTGACATGGAGGGAGTTGGACTAGTTAACAAATAGAGGGGATTTTTTCCAATTACAAAAATGTCCTATGTAGAAATATACTAAAGAGAAGGGAAAGAATTCATTCATTCGGGCGGAACACCAAAATGGCGGCATAGGTGAACACCTATTGTTCTGCCCCGCGCAACGACTTAGGAACTACAACATAACAGCAGAACAGACAGCACCCAGAATGCCAGAAAGCTGGCTGAATGAAAACTCCACTAACTGGAGTGGAGGTGGGACACTGAGACTCAGGAGCGGCGGGAGCGCAGTCGTTCAGACGGAAACAGGTTAGGAGCCGTCCTGGTCGCGTGCGCACGCTGGGGCTGGAGCAGCAGCCACGGTCCCACTGCCCAGATTCCCCAGCGCCAGGCAAGGTCCGTCCCACTGCCCGGATTCCCCAGTGCCAGGCGAGGTCAGTCTCACTGCCCGGATTCCCCAGCGCCAGGCGAGGTCCGTCTCACTGCCCGGATCCCCCAGCGCCAGGCGAGGTCCGTCCCACTGCCCGGATTCCCCAGCGCCAGGCGAGGTCCGTCCCACTGCCCGGATTCCCCAGCGCCAGGCGAGGTCCGTCTCACTGCCCGGATCCCCCAGCGCCAGGCGAGGTCCGCCAAGGTCTGGGGGACGCACCCTGTAAGCGGGGCGTGGCAGAGGCTAGTTTCTGCGAAAGGGTCGCGCAAACCCGCGACTTGCCCCCTGGAAACTTGTCCCCTGGTTCCGGAAACCATTTATTTTACAATCCTGGGCTAGACTTTTGGTGTGCAGGCACATTTGGGGAAAGGTGGAGTTGTCTGGCAAGGGGAAGAGACTAGCGGCTTTCTCTTGGAGGTGTCTGCAGCCATCCCCATCCAACAGAGACCCGAGCGCGAGAGCGCCGCATAGGACGCAGCTGACGCTGACGCTGTCTGCGCAGCTCAGAGACTCCGCCCATCCAACCTGAACACAGTCTCCCTTCACAGCCAATTGGCCTGGAGGTCAAACCCTCCTAGGGCTAACAACAACAATCTGGGTTTAAATTAAAAAATACTGTACAACCCATAAAGGATTGCAGTAAGAGCACCCATCTCAGGTAACTGGGGAGACTGAGCCACTGTCCCTTTGAGGATATCCACCACATAAAGCAGCCACCATGCAGAGACATGGAAAGAAAGCAGGTGTGAAAGAAATGGAGGAGAAAAGACGACAAGACATAGAGTTCAAAACCACGGTTATAAGGCTTTTCAAGAGGCTCCTACAAAAGGCCGATCAACTTAATGAGAATTACCAGGAAATAAACAAGACCAACCAGAAAATGAACGAGAATTACAAGGAAATGAATGAGAACCTCAAGAAAATGAATGAGACCCTCAAGGAAATGAACAAGGCCTCTGAGGATACGAACCAGACCCTCACAGATAAAAAAAAGGACCAACTAGAAATCAAGCTTATACAGACTGAAATAAAAAATATTACACAAAGTCCTAAAAGCAGTCCAGAGGGCCACAAGAACCAAGTCAAAAATTTGAAATACAAAGAGGCAAAATCCACTCAGCTGGAAAAGCAAGAAACAAAAAGAATTCAGATAATTGAAGATAGTGTAAGGGGCCTCTGGGACAACCTCAAGCATGCCAACATCCGAATTATTGGGGTGCCAGAAAAAGAGAGAGAGCAAGTTAATGAAAACCTACTTGAAGAAATAGTGACTGAAAACTTCCCCCACCTGGTGAAAGAAACTGACTTAAAAGCCCAAGAAGTACACAGAACCCCAAAATATAGGAATCTAAAGAGGACCACACCAAGACATATCATAATTAAAATGCCAAGAGCAAAAGATAAAGAGAGAATATTAAAAGCAGCAAGAGAAAAACAGTTGGTTACCTACAGGGGAGCACCCATACGATTGTCAGCGGATTTCTCAACAGAAACGATGCAGGCCAGACGCGAGTGGCAAGAAATATTCAAAATAATGAAGAGCAAGAATCTACAACCAAGATTACTCTATCCAGCAAAGCTATCATTCAGAATTGAGGATCAGATAAAGTGCTTCACAGATAAGAAAAAGCTAAAGGAGTTCATCACCACCAAACCAATATTATATGAAATGCTGAAAGATATTCTTTAAGAAGAGGAAGAAGAAAAAGGTAAAAATATAAATTATGAACAACAAATACACATCTATCAACAAATGAACATAAAAATTAAGTGAATTGATAGGCTGATGAACAGGATAAACTGGTGAATATAACAGAAACATGGACATAGAGAGGGAATGGACTGACAATTCTTGGGGAGAAAAGGGTTGTGGGAAGTACAGCAAGAGATTGGACAAAAATCTTGCAACAATGGGAGAGGACATTGGGGAGGGTGGAGGGTGGGATAGGTACAGGGTGGAGGGGAGATATAGGGGGATAAAAAAGGGGAAACAATGTAATTAATAAACTGAACAATAAAGAAAAAAATTAAAAAAAATTCATTCATTCCACTAAATTCTGGGTACTGGGTATTGTTCTGGGCGCTGGAGATACAACAATAAATAAAATCTACTCCCTGTGCTCATGGAAATTACAGGACATAGTACGCCAGATGGTGTTATACAAAGAAATAAAGCAGAGGGATGGTGGTGGGGTGTTATTTTTCAGCCTAAAGATTAGATGACATTTGAGAAGACTTGAAAGTTAAGAGAGCAAAAATTAGTGGATATCTGTGGGAAAGTACTAGAAAGAGCCCTGGCCAGTGTGGCTCAGTTGGTTGGACAACCTATGCACTAAAATGTTGCTTGTTCGACTCCCTCCCAGTCAGGGCACATGCCCTGGTTGCAAGTTTGGTCCCCAATAGGTCTCCAGTAGGGAATCTGCGGGAGCCAGGGGATGGATGCTCTCCCCTCCCCTCCCCTCCCCTCCCTCCCCTCCCTCCCCTCCCCTCCCCTCCCCTCCCCTCCTCTCCTCTTCTCTTCTCTTCTCTTCTCTTCTCTTCTCTCTCTCTCTCTCTCTCTCTCTCTCTCTCTCTCTCTCTCCCCCCCCCCCTTACCATCCCCTCCCTCCACTTCCTTCCTCTTTCTTTAAAAAGCAACAACCTATTGTTAATGTATTTTTGTATTGATTTCAGAGAGGAAGAAAGGAGAGAGAAAAAGAAAGATCAATAGAGAGAAAATCACTGAACTGATCGGCTGCCTCCTGCATACTCCCTACTGGGGGATCGAGCCCGCGCAACCCTGGCATGTGCCCTTGACCAAATCAAACCTGGGACTCTTCAGTTTGCTCTGTCCACTGAGCCAAACCAGCTAGGGATATATATATATATATATATATATATATATATATATATATATATGTGTGTGTGTGTGTGTTTTTTAATGTAAAAATCCCTGCAGGAACACCCTTGGCATGTTCCATAAATAGCAAGAAGCAGGACTTCATAAAGCAAAGGAGTGATAAAAAGTGAGGTCAGGAAAGACGAGGGTGGGGGGGGGGGTAGAAGGGGGTCTAAACCGGGTAAGGTCTTAACACTTAAGCCCTGTCTCACATCAATCTGTCTATTGATATTTTACTCAACTTTACCCTTTATTCACCTCAATTAGCCCACTGATATTTTACTCAACAGTAAAAAAGAAGTCTGGAATCTTGAGAAAGGCAAGCTATTTTTTCAGCAGGCTTCCTCATATGTTGGAACTGTCTCTTTTCTCAGTTTAAGTATTGGATTAAGTAGACCACACTATTAAAAAACAACAACAACAACACAATGAATGTTCTATAAGTGTCAGTACAAACTGCTAAAATCAGGTCCTATTCCACCCAATTCAAGTTGAATAGAGCAGCCAACTCCTATGGAACAAGGTCTTGTGCCTTATTTACTGATTGCCCACAAATGAGCCTTTACCATACATTCCAAGTCATGTAGTAAGAAAACCTACAGCAATCTCCTTATCCTCATCCTTCTTGTCAATTGTACACTTTTCTTTCCTCTTTCCTCCTATTCCTCTCCTTCCCCCTCATACTCCAGAACTCCCACCTTCTCTTCTTCTACAGTCATCCCATAAATAAGAGTATCCCTGGTTATCCCAACTCACTATGAACTCAGGGACCAAACAGATTTGGATAACTAGGACTACTTCTATTATTCAGCACCTATGGTGATGAACAAGATACACACAGCCTGCTCTCACGCAGCTCACTGTCTGTGTCAATGAAGACATAAATTGTTAATGGTGTAGTGAATGCCACAAAGAACAGATCAGAGGAATAGGAGAACCAAATAATAAAAATAAAAAGCACAGGCATCTCAATAGCATGAGGGCTAGTAGAAGTTGGAAATAAGTGTTAAGTCTTCTTATAACTTTCAGAAACTGTCTCCCCCAACTCTGACTCCAACCTCTGAATTATCAGAACACTGCTTGGGTATGCTTAGTTTTAAAAAGTTCCTATTTTAATATTAATTCATGTCTTTTATTCCTGCAGTAAAATTTATATGTGAGTAGCACATAAATCTATACTTGAGCTAGTAAAGCAAAAGATGTATTTAGTGCTAATAATAAAATAGTAGAAATAAAAGGCATCCAAATTGGAAAAGAAGAAGTAAAGCTATCCTTATTTGCAGATGACATGATATTGTACATAAAAAAACCGAAAGACTCCATAAAAAAGCTAATAGACTTAATAAATGAGTTCAGCAATGTAGCAGGCTACAAAATCAATGCCAAGAAATCTATAGCATTCCTATACACCAATAGTGAACTTACAGAAAGGGAGACTAAAAAAGCAATCCCATTTACCATCACACCAAAAAAATTAAGATACCTAGGAATAAACTTAACTAAGGAGGTAAAAGACCTATTCGCAGAAAACTACAGGACGCTAAAAAAAGAGATAGAGGAAGATGTAAACAGATGGAAGAACATACCATGTTCATGGATTGGGAGAATCAACATAATTAAAATGTCCATACTACCCAAAGCAATCTATAAATTTAATGCACTCCCCATTAAAATACCAATGGCATACTTCACAGGTCTAGAAAGAACTCTCCAAAAATTCATCTGGAATAAAAAAAGGCCCCGGATAGCCACAGCAATCCTGAGAAAGAAGCACAAAGTCGGTGGGATTTCCATACCAGATTTCAAGCTGTATTACAAAGCTACTGTTCTCAAAACAGCCTGGTACTGGCACAAGAACAGACATACAGATCAATGGAATAGAATAGAGAATCCAGATATCAACCCAAACCACTATGCTCAATTAATATTTGACAAAGGAGGTATGAACATAAAGTGGCATCAAGATAGTCTCTTCAATAAATGGTGTTGGGAAAATTGGATAGATACATGCAAAAAAATGAAAACTAGACCACCAACTTACACCATACACAAAAATAAACTCCAAATGGATACAGGACTTAAACGTAAGACAGGAAACCATAAAAACATTAGAGGAAGCTACAGGAAATAAAATCTCAGACATATGCCAAAAGAACTTCTTTGATGATACTGCTCCTAGGGCAATGGAAGCTAAAGACAGAATAAACAAATGGGACTACATCAAAATAAAAAGCTTTTGCACAGCTAAAGAAACCATCAACAAAACAACAAGAAAACCCACTGTATGGGAGAACATATTTGCAAATGTTATCAGTGATAAAGGTTTAATCTCAAGCATCTACAGTCAACTCACACAACTCAATAAAAGGAAGACAAATGATCCAATAAAAAAATGGGAAACAGACCTAAATAGAACCTTTTCTAAAGAAGACAAAAGGAAGGCCCAGAGACATATGAAAACTTGCTCAAAGTCACTAATTATCCGAGAGATGCAAATCAAAACGACTATGCGGTACCATCTCACACCTGTCAGAATGGCTTACATCAACAAATCTACAAATGACAAGTGCTGTCGAGGATGCGGAGAAAAAGGAACTCTCCTGCACTGTTGGTGGGATTGTAGACTGGTGCAGCCACTGTGGAGAACAGTATGGAGTTTCCTCAAAAAACTAAAAATGGAGCTCCCATTCAGCCCAGTGATCCCACTTCTAGGAATATACCCCAAGAAACTAGAAAGGCGAATTAGAAAGAATATATGTACCACTATGTTCATAGCAGCACAATTTATCATAGCTAAGATTTGGAAACAGCCTAAGTGCCCATCAGCAGATGAGTGGATTAAAAAACTGTGGTACATCTACACAATGGAATACTACGCTGCGGTAAAAAAGAAAGAGCTCCTACCATTTGTAACAACATGGACGGAATTAGAGAGCATTATGCTAAGTGAAATTAGCCAGGCAGAGAAAGACAAATATCACATGATCTCACTCATTTGAGGAATATAATGAATGACATAGACTGATGAACAAGAATGGATCCAGAGACTGAGAAAAGTCCATCAAAATGTTAAACCTCAGGGTAAGTGGCAGGTGGTGGGAGTAAGGGGGAAAGTCAATATATTTGAATGCTTGAACTAAGGTAAGTGATTTGTGTTTTTATATCCCTGCCAAAGTTTATATAAAGTTATAAAAAAATTGGCAGCTAGTTTGAGATTGAATTAACATGGCCTAGAGCATGTCATCTCTTATGGACACCAGTTCTTAGGCTAGGCCCTCCTTAACCTCCCGTGACACCACAATACCCTTACATGATATTATTCTACAATGTCATTATAATATTTGATATTTGACAAAAGCATATTATACAATTATCCCAAATAAACTTACAAACTAATTCTTTGAATGTTGGGCAGCAACTTAAAAAAAGGATAGGAAATCCCTTTCAGAAGGGATTAAGGCACTGGGAAGGCATCCGAGCATTCTATATTGGCCCCTCTGGCCCTTTTGCCAAGAGGGACCCTCTTCTTATTATCCAACTACACACAGCTGATGCTTGAACTTTCAGTTCAAGCTCTGGCTGAAGTCTCTGGGCAGTTGGCACCATGGATCTGTCTCTCGACCAGTGGCGTGAGATGGGCCCTCTCTGGAGAAGAAACCTGGGTCACCCGAGATATGTGATCAGTACCGGGACCCCGCCAGCAGGCGAGGGGACCCCATGGCAGGTGCTGGACGTGGAAGTCACGGGGGCATAGACTACAAAGGAGACAGGACTGAACCTCATATCACCCTGTTTGGCCCCGGAGGATGGCTGGTTAGCCAGAGACGGGTAAGATTCCTCAGGGAAGGAACAACCTAAGACAGGCACAGTCGCAGAGGGGCCAACAGGAGAGAACTAAAAGATCAACAGAGGTGGGGCACAGACCCTCATCCACAAACCTTGCAGGGGCTTGAATTCTTACCCCTCCTGAGGGAAGTCTCCTACCCCCACGGCTGCTACGCCTCCCATGCACAACTCACACCGGGACCCAGGTGGCAGACAGAGACTCGGCCAGCAATAGCTGCCCTATATCTAAATTTAATTTATTACAAGGAATGCTGAGGACCTACTCAAAAATGCAAATATTCCTTTCCACAAGTATTTACTGGGTAAACTAAGATTTCTGCTTATTAAAATTGACAGTAAAATAGTAATCAAGTTTTCAGATTAATTTAAATTGGCCAAGTGAAATAAGTGAATACTCAAGAAAATCTAACTGTACTGGACAAAAAGCTTTTCCTAAAACATTAACTAAATTATCTATTAGTAGTTCATCTCACTGCAAAATTGCTTAATATCCAAAGAACCTAAAGTAGAAATATTTGTATGCAAAAATTAAAATTTAAAATTACCAAGACTGCAAGATAAAATTTCCAAAAGCCCATATCAATCAAAAAAAGGGGCGTGGGGGACAATGAGGTAATATCATGTAAGGAAAAATATCCTATAAGTAAAATACATGTAGAAAATTCTTACTCCAGAAAAGAAAATTCCATTTGTAAAACCAGCTGCAGGACACCCATAAAAAAAAAAAACACACATGGTGTCAAAATAAGCCAAAGGAAAATCATTTAGGCAAAAATAAAAAGAATCCCAAGTCTATTTTGCAGAGAGGATCCCTTTGTTAACCTTTGGTCGAGAATGTGTTTGTGTGTTTGCAGAGAACAACTCCAAGACCATGTGGGTTCCTGCGACAGTGAGGAACTGACGGGCCTCTTCCATCCACGAGGACAGTCCAGAGATGGCGGACGCTGACGACACCTTGCCATGCTAGCAGTCGGCAGCTGTGCATGGCTACAGGCAGCCCAGGACCATACCAGAGAGGATGGATCTTGCATTGCCACGATGTGTCCGCCATCTGGATACCATTGCTGACATGTACACATGAAGAACTATTTGACATTGAAACTGGGACTCAGAACAGTTGGACATTGAAACTGACACTCAAACTTTTTTTGCTCTTATACGTTTGTTTTCAGTATGCAGAGGCAAGACATTTTTGAAGAAAAGAAACAGGGGAGAGTGATTGATATAGAGGCAGGGTGGCCTCGAACAGACTGTCAAGCTACAGGGGGAAGGCTGGGGTGGAGGGGAGGCAGATGCTGGGGGAGATCAACCAAAGGACTTGTATGCATACATATGAGCATAACCAATGAATGAAAGACTCTGGGGTGGGGAGGGAGGCAGGTGGGGACATGTGCTGGGGGGTAGGGGAGGCAGGGGGGAGGATATGGGGGGGGGGAGAGGAAAACATATGTACTATAAAATTAAAAATAAATAAATAAAAAATAAAAAAATAATAATAAAATAGTAAAAAAGGTACGAACTTTCAGCCAGGAAGACCTGGGTTCAAATTTTACCTCCATCATTTGTTTTGTGACCTCGGGCAATTTATTTCACTTTCCTGAGCAAAATTGAGATGAATACTATCTAACTTGCTAAACTGCTGTGTGAACTTTTTAGAAAGCCCAAACAAACAAACACACAAAAATAATACGCAAAAGCGCACAGCACTCTTTACATATGTGCAGCTCCAACACCTTCTCACTCAGTCACAGCTAGCCTCTGATGACAGAAACAAAACAATGCACAATAAAAACTGCAGTTAAGCCAATTCTGTCATTTATGCTATTACTATTAAAAGGTAGCTATTTAAATCCACCATATAATGCCTTTCTTCTTTAAGGAGCAACAGTTGACAGAAGCTGCTGCTAGTGTGAGACAAGGCAGAACACTTCCATGACATCATTACATTTCTTAGCCTCCTCCTTTCATCTATCAGATACAGTCCTGGTGAAAATAAAGAGGGAATGCAGAAAAACACAGTACAGCAAATGCTCCACTCTGCCTTCTTCTGAGCCTTCCAGTAGCATGGAACTGGCTTCGATTAGAACTTCAGAATGCGAGCAAATAAATCTAAGTAATATCTACTATCAGTAACCTAGAAAGGAGGCTGAAGTAATAGGCTTTCTACTTTGCTTATCTCCCCAATCTCATCTCTATTAATATTAATTTCACCCATGGACTGTCTCATCATGACAACAGATGGACAGAAGGACAATGGAAGATAGGCAGTTAATTCGAAACTAGAAAAGCAGGTGCACAGGTAATCTATTGAGTAGAATCACTATATTTTCGAGCTCAAAGAAACCTCATTTTTCAAAATGAGCAGCTGAAGTACACAACTTAGGATTCTAAGAATGGGGAACAACTACTTCGAGGCAAAGGCCTTCTAGCTGGAACACACAGTGACCAGAGATGAACACAGACAAACAGGGTCTAGGGACTATGTCACTTAAGCCATTTTAAAAATTTCAATGTATCCTAAGGGCAATTGGAAACTGGTGTTTTAAACATATGGTTATGTACTGTTCAGACTTGCATTTTAGAAAGATAACTATCCTTAAAGAGTTACAAACATAGGTTATTTTGGAATGAATCTTTAAGAGAGAAAAAAGCAGGGGCATTTATGGATAGATAAAAATAATAACTCTTTCAAAGGCACAGAGGCATAAAAAAATTTTTAAGTTGAGAGAAAGAAACACACAGTAAAAATGTATACTCTGGCCCTGGCTGGGTGGCTCAGCTCACTGGAGCACCATCTTGTACACCAAAAAGGGTGTGGGTCCAATTTCCGGTCAGGGCACATGCTTAGATTGTAGGTTTGATCCCTGACTGGGATATGTATAGGAGGCAACCGATTGTAATTTGTCGCTCACATTTGTTTCTCTGTCCCCCTCCTCCCCCACTCTCTCTAAAATAATTTTTTTCATAAAAGAAATAGACTGGCACTACCCAAAAACATTTTTAGAAGAGTTCCTCAACAAGTGGCAAACCACGAAGAGAAGTCCTCATCTGCAGACACGGCATCTGCGTCTTACTCACTACAGTTTGTTCTTTCAGTGGCTGGGCGATGGCATGAGGTAACAATGTGAAAAACAATAGTACTTGAAATGCTATATAAGAAGTAAATGAAATATGTTGCAACAAATAAGTATTTTTAAGAAGTAGAAAGAGGAAGTAATTTTTCATCTGTTCAATTTTCCTATTATACTAACAATTTCTCTATAAAGTTATGTACATTAATAAAATTTCTACAAATATTGATAGTGAAGACACTTCCTTTACCCTTCTCAACATACTCACTTTTCTCTGGAACCTGTGCTCAAGGTGAGCGCAGTCATCCAAGGTCGAGGTCAGGGCTGTACTATATGAGTCCTGCCCTTCTCACTAAAATCCATTCTCTTTCTCATCAATCTGAAACCCTGAGCTTAGAGAGAGTGACTGGAAATCTCATTAACTGAAAAATTCAGGAATATCTCAATTAAAATCCTTAAAATCATTTCCCTTTCCAAAGCCTGGATGTCCAACTTCTCCCAGGGTTTATAAGATACAATAATATCAAACATGCTTAAATTTAAGCCAAAGTAATTTTCTGTTATTTGCAACCAAAAGAAAAAACTGAAATAACACAATGTTAAAACAAAGCTAATTCAGTATTAACATAAATTGGTTGGGACTTAATCATTTAAACTTCCTTGAACTGTTCCAAGGTCTTTCAAGTTTGTTACAACACAATTCTAAGAATTTCACAAGGTCATGGCTCAGGGTTACACAATGTTGCATAACACCAATAGCACCATATTTTTTTTAAAAGTACTTAAAATTTTTTTGTAACAGTATTTAGACCTAGAAGTGGTCTTCAGAGATTAAATCAGTTGAACCCACTAGTTTCAACCCATTAATGTCATAACCTCTTTTATTCCTCTTCCCTTTAGACTAAAAAGCTTAGTACTTGACAACCTTCTTCACAGCTTTCCCTATTATGAGTTCCTCTATGTCATATATAAATTTTCAGGATTCTTTGTAGGTTGCGAGTTTTAGCAATTACAAATATAGGAACACCCAGTTCAATTTGATAAACAGCAAATAACCTTTCCAGTCTGTCTCAAATACTGCACGATGACTAGAAAACTATTTGTTATTTATCTGAAATTCAAATTTAATTAGGCAGACCGTATTTCATCCAACAACTCTAGTTCTGTGGAGCTGAAAGAGCTGCCCAAAGATCTATCGACTACCCATTCCCTTTACAACAGGAAATCAGGAGCTGAAATGTAAGTTAGCCTCACAATTATGACAGAACGTTACTGCTAAAGGGGACCACAGAGACAGCTAATCCAATATTCTCACTTTTAGAGATTAGGGAAAAACTGACCAATAAAGATGAGTGACAACTGGGTTGCCAGGAGAACCCACCCTGTGATTGGAGGTCTGGAACTTTCAGTCCCATCACTGCCTCCATAAAAACTCAGGAGGCCGGGTTGAGAGCTCTACGTGCTACGGAACCAGAAAGCTTCCACCTGCCTGGCCCAGAGCACCCTAATGACAGGTATTCCTTTGTTCAGGACCTTCCCCATATCTCTTCATCGGGCTGTTGATTCTATCTTTTGTAATGAATTGGTAATGTAGTAGTAAACCGGTTTTCCTGAGTTCTGTCCATTATCGTTCTAGCAAATTTATCAGACCCAGAGACCTCTGATTTATAGCCAGTGGGTCTGAAGTACAGGGGACAACCGGGACTTACACCTGGCATCCTGAGTTGCAGGGAAGGTTTGGAACTTCCAATCCACAGCCAGATGTCAGAAGCACAAGTAACCTGAGCTTGCTTCCAGCATCTGAAAGGGAGGGCAGTCTTGTGGGACTGAGTCCTTTACCTGCAGAATTGGATTTTTATCTCCAGGTAGACAGTATCAGAATTTAGTTGAATTCTGAGACACCCTTGCTGGCATCCAAGAAGTGCTTGTTAGTGTGGAGGGAACCTACACCCCCATGTTAGAACTGGGTCCAAGAACCCCATATAAATATGATGCTAAAAGATTTCTAAATTTGTTATTCTAAATCAGTGCATATGTACATGCATCCACATGTAGCTAAATTAATAGATAAGAACAGGGCTATTTCATCTAGAGCATTGGATATTGAGATATTCATGTTGGCCAATGAATTCTTAAAGTAATTTCAGAAAAAAAGGGAGGCTGCCTTGAAGTCAGCTTACATTCAAGCACACACAGTATTTTTAAAAGTTGTTCTTTGTTCTCCAGAATTCCCTGAGGGCACTGCTCAATTCTGATTCACAGATTGTTCGTCCAGCTTGAAATGACTCCAGTTGTTTTTTAGTTGACATTTTCCCTACATCCCTAACAGGGAATCTGCTTCTGGATTCAAACTGAACGTTTACTGGAAGCCTATGATTTCTGTGAACCTTGCTACGTTCACAAAGTACCTTACACAGACATTCATATAGAAATTCAACTTTAACATGCTTCACTAAAACCAAGTTTTGCTGGTCAAAGTCAGAAAAATGACAGTGACGGATGGGATAGAAGGGAAAAGAGCAACCTGGTTCTTATGTAGGATGACAAGGCAGCAGAACTTAAGTTCCTGTTCCACACAAGGACAATGTCAACTGATGAGAAGGTAAATAATTCTTTAAAGACTTTATCATTAAAAATTTACTAAACAAAACTCTTTACCCTAACACTCTACTTTTTCCCCCCCTTTTTTTCAGAGAGGAAGGAAGTGTGAAAGTGAGATAGAAACATCAATGATGAGAGAGAATCATTGATTGGCTGCCTCCTGCAGGCCCTCTACTGGGGATCAAGCCTGTAACCTGGGCATATGCTCTTGATGGGAAATGAACCTAGGACTCCTTAGTCTGCAGGCTGACGCTCTATCCACTGAGCAAAACCAGCCAGGGAACACTCTACATTTTTGTTTCTGGAAGAGGGAGTTACTTACCTCTGCCTCTGCTGTCAACTGTTTCTTCTTTGCAATTAACTCTTTTATGTCCATCCGGCCTAAGGGGAAAAAGTAACTCTTAAGTTGTGGATACCAGCACAATCTTTTTTTTCACCAGCACTATTTAAATCACCAAGTTGGAAAACCAAACAAACAGAAAAGATGACTATGTAAACTACAGCACTACCACAAAACATGACAGCTCTTGAAAATGAAGCAAGAGTAATATAAACAGAAGGAAATTTATACATAAAAATGCTAAGTAGAAAAAATAAAACTACTATATGTATACACAGTAATTACAACAATATATTAATCATATAATGACAGCATGGGAAATTAAGATTCTCTGAGTGGATCCTGCAATTGTGACAAATAAAATGTACAAGCAACATTAAAAAAAAATAGATAAATTGGACTTTAATATTAAAAAAAAACAAAAACAGCCGAACCAGTTTGGCTCAGTGGATAGAGCGTCGGCCTGTGGACTGAAAGGTCCCAGGTTCAATTCCGGTCAAGGGCATGTATCTTGGTTGAGGGCACATCTCCAGTAGGAGGTGTGCAAGAGGCAGCTGACAATGTTTCTCTCCCATCGATGTTTCTGATTTCCTATCCCTCTCCCTTCCTCTCTGTGAAAAATCAATAAAATATATATTTAAATAATAAATAAATAAATAAATAAATAATAAATAAAATAAAAAACAAAAACATTTTTTGCTTCAAAAGACAGGACACTATCAAGAAAATTATAATAAGACAAGCCACAGAACGGGGGGGGGGGGGTGTTGCAAATATAATCAGAATCTTGCAGACACAATATATAAAGAATCCTTACAACTCAAATATAAAGACAAATAATCCAATTTAAATATAGGCAATGTATCTGATCAGACATTTTTCCAAGAAAGATAGAAATGGCCAATACCACTTGAAAAGATGTTCAACATCACTGGTCATCAGGGAAATGCAAATCAAAACCACAATGAAATTTCACTTCCAATGCACTAGGATGGCCATAATAAAAGGCACATAAGAATTGCCCAGTTAGCATGGCTCAGTGATTGAGCATCAACCTATGAACAAGTATGTCACAGTTTGATTCCCGGTCAGGGCACGTGCCAGGGTTTCAGGCTTGATCCCAAGTGTGGGGCATGCAGGAGGCAGCTGATCAATGATTCTCTTTCCCAACATTGATGTGTTTATCTCTCCCTTCCTCTCTGAAATTAATTATATATAAACATTTTTTGAATAATTCTTGAAGAAACAATAGAATGGCTTTGCTTTCAGCTCTGCTGGATCCTCCACTGCACTGTACCTTTTCCTGGACTGGTTCAACAAAATTGGGACTTTAGAAACCGAGGGATATAACTCCACACAAATAAAGCTTTCTACCACATCTCATCCTCCTGTGGAAGCCTCTGGAAATTCTTATTCCAGCAGTGTCCCAAGAACCCTACTCCCACTAGCAACAAAGAAATTCCACCCATGCAATTTTCTGATAACACTAGCAAAGTGGTTTATACTTCCCATCTTCACTTTCTCACCAGCTATTCATTCCCAACCTATTTCTGCAACTCTTCTCTTTCAGGGGTTACTATGGAGGCCAAATTTCTAAATCTTCATCCTCATGAAACCTGCTACAAATGCCAACATTTATGTACTAATTTATCACGCATCATTTCATTTATTCTTTATAACAACCCAGTAGATAAGCAAGAGGGTTGGTTTCATATCTATTTTTAAAAATGAAGAAACTAAGAATCAAAGAAATTAAACAACTTGACCACAAATCACATGGCCAGTAAATAACTGAACAAAGAAGTAAAAACTAGGGGTCTTCTGTGGCCTAGTCATGCAATGTGCATCATAAAAAAGTTAAAAATAAAAACAATTAAGGCCTATAGTGGCTAAATTCCTAAAGATGACTAAAGAGTACTAAGCAGTGACTAATAATCATTTCTTCATTTCAGTTATTTTAACAAACATATTCTTTTGTCTCCTTGTAGCAAGTACAGAATTAGCTAGAGCATAGGCACTAACAGATTTTTATTGCCTAGAGGTTCAAACTCATTTTAAAATCCTAATCATTTTCTTAAAAACTCTCAATAAGTATGCTTTAGAACAGCGATTTGTAACCAGTGTGCTGCAAGAATTTTTAAAACATTCAATACCTGACTATTCAGTCTGATGTACTGACCTTTTTTCCCTTAAATCGTCAAATTAAAAAAAAAAAAGACAACACAACAGTAATCATCCAGTGTGAATGAATAAAAATTATATCTATTTTTTGTCAGATCAGCAAGAAATTTATTTTTAGTGTGCTGCAGAATTTTAGTAATTACTTAATTTGTGCTGTGGTATGAAAAATGTTGAAAATTGCTGCCTTAGAAGGTCATCCCAGCCTTGCCTTGCCTTGCCTTCCAGAGATATCAGTAATCTAAGAGTCATGTGGAAAAGTACTTTTAGGTCCAGATAAAGGACTATTGGATTTAGAACTATTCCTTGAAAGATATTTATCTATCTTTAAAACAAAAAGGGAGATAAAATAATTATAGTCTATCACCTTTTATTGCTGACCTCAAAAACCTTCTAAAAATCTCAACTAATCACACTAATCTGCATGACCATAAATAAATGGATTCTGAACTAGAAACAGGGTCAGTATATAAATATTCGGACAGAAAAAAAGAGTTAATAGATAACATTGAAACAATTTAGCTAGCCATTTTGAAAAACTATATTAGAGATCTCTAACACTTATTATTAAAAATAAATTTCAAATGGATCAAATATTTGAATCTGAAAAGCACTAAGTAAAAAATTTGTCTTCCTTACATGACAAGAAATCTAAAAGCAATAAAATACATGATTACATAAAAACTAAATGTGGCAAGGCAAACCATAAGCAATGTCAAAAAACAAAGAGCATGTTAAAAAATATTCAAAATACATAATAATCAGAGGATTAATTTCCCTAACAAGAGAAGAGCTCTTAAAAAAAAAAAAAGACAAATAATAGACATCAGATAGGGTACAAAAATGGGCAAAGGATATGAACAGAGCTTTTAAAGAAAGAAATACATTAGTCAATAAGTATATTTTAAAAGTTCTCATAAAAGTAATTTATGAGAACAAACTTATGCTATGTGCTTTGTTCCCATCAAATTGCAAGTTTAAAAAAGATCAAACCTTGGCATATTAGGATTGTGAGAAGGATGTCCGACTGCAAACAGGATATAGAGTATGGGGCAACAATATAGATGGGAATATAAACTGGTGTAACATTTTTAAAAAGTAAATTTAGCAACATCTTCATCTTAAATGCAAAAACTCTTTAACTCAGCAATTTCACTTTTAAGAATGTATCCTACAAGTACTAGCACAAGTAAGCAATGATACTGTTCCAAGGATCTTCTATACAGCACTATTATAATACTAAAACCCTGGAAATAATTTAAATGCCCATCCATAGAAATAAGTTAAATAAATTACCAAGTATTTGTGCAACAGAAATACTACACCAATACTTTTAAAAGAATTACACTTATATACATATCCTGAATAAAAAGATGTCTAAGAATTACTAAGTTTAGAAAAAGCAAATTGCAGAAAATGTTCCAAACACAATGCCACATGACTACTTAAGGAGAATTATTACATAATGACTTTCTATGATGCTTGCATTTTTAAATTAGTATATAATACTTTAAAACTTAAAAATTTATGCCAAAACCAGTTTGGCTCAGTGAATAGAGCGTCGGCCTGCGGACAGAAGGGTCCCAAGTTCAATTCCGGTCAAGGGCATGCACCTTGGCTGCGGACACATCCCCAGTGGGGGGTGTGCAAGAGGCAGCTGATCAATGTTTCTGACTTTCTATCCCTCTCCCTTCCTCTCTGTAAAAAAATCAATAAAATATATTTTTTAAAAAAGAACAAAAAAATTTATAAGCGTATTTCAGCAATTTTTAATGGAACCAAAATATCTTGCATTTTTAAAATTAAAACTATGAAGAGAAAATAACCCCAGTATTTAGCGTGAGGACAACAGATTGAGATTTTAAAGGGGTAATATGAATAATCTATAAAAGCAATAAGTGGAAATACCAATCACAATTGGTCCATAACTTTTTCAAAGCTAAAAACAGATTTCTATCTAATCAAAATAAATCCAGAAACTATATTACTCAATCAGAATTAACTTTGGTTTACTTTTCTTTTATCACATACCTGTATCAACTGTGTAGGTTACCCACACAGGACTGAACAAAAGTAGGTATATAGTTGTGAATATGCAAAACAGAGTTAATAAAACTATTGCAATAATCATAACCTGTGTGTCTCTTTCCATATAAATAACTGTAAATGTACTTTTGCCCACCCCTATAAATGCAATAAGAGAATTAGCCTTATTACCATTAAACTTTTATAACAACATATGATCCTATCTTTAAATCCAAAGAGAGAATGTCTGATAGAAATATTAAAAGATTTCATGTAAAAAAAACAAAAAGATCTCATGTAGATTTTAATTCTTAGTTGATTTATTAAATAGACAGCAGAGAACTGTAAAGCTACCTAAGGATCTGGGACAGAGAGCTGCAGCACCATCAACGAGGAGATAAAATAGTACCTTAATGAGTCCAGTGTCATATATTGTAAACAGTGCCTTCACATTGGCCCTCCTTTGTTCTGCAAGAGGAAATCTAACCACTGACAAGCTATAAGTCATCCACTATGTAGACAGTCAGTCATGACTACATACTAAGACTGTAAGCCCTACCTTCTCATTTCCTCCTGGCCTTTCCAATTGTGTCTTCCTGTCTCTGAAAACAAAACACAAATCCACCTGTACTACTCCCTCTGTCCCCAGCAATCCTTCTAAAGGTAAACAAAACACCATACATATAATCTATATTGTCTTAAACTCCATGCCTTTGTGAACCCCTATCTTCTAGCCTGAAGCTCTCTGCCAGTCTCTTGTTCAGAGACCAAGTTCTACTGCTGTGAGACTTCCTTCCATTATAAAGCAAGATACCCCTCACCCTGTTGGTCTCCTATTCCATTTAGTTACTATAATTTACTTAGCTCCTATTTATAACATAGGACTGCTTTCTGTTTTAGTATCTTATTTATCTGAACTATTAGCAAACTTGGTACACTGCCTTATATACACATAGATCAAAGGTGCTTAACGATGAACCTGAAGGTAGTAACCAGATGCATGTGTTCCATGTAAGGGCATAATTAAACGACAGCTAAAACCAATTATTATTCTAAGTGCCTAGAATTCCAACATTTAACTTTTGATAAAGTTATTAAAACTAGATTCCAGATGTTTTGTCTTATCATTGACTAGTAGCCTTGTGCATGAATCCTTGTGCCAGTAGC
Organism: Antrozous pallidus; assembly: GCA_027563665.1. Lineage (NCBI taxonomy): Eukaryota > Metazoa > Chordata > Mammalia > Chiroptera > Vespertilionidae > Antrozous > Antrozous pallidus. Next base: position 22,952,134 of record CM050527.1, on the reverse strand, counting down.
TTGCCACTGCCCTCTACTCACTGCCCTGCCGTCCTGTAGCATGCCCCCCCCCCCCCCCAAATAGCTTGCTGCCCGCTTGTAGCTCATTGCCCCACCCTCCTGGTGATCTGTAATCCGGTCATTACGTGGTTGGTCGGTGGTCGTTATGCTTCACAGCATAACAACTGTTTGCATATTTCATCTTTATTATATAGGATTTTAAGGAGAGAGAGAGAATATTGATTATTTGTTCTGCTTATTAATGCATCCAATGGTTGTTTCTTTTGTGTATCCTGACCAGAGATCAAACCTTGGCATATCAGAACAACACTCTAACCAACTGAGTTACCTACCCATCCAGGATCAGTAATATTCTTGACAGAACAATGAAAATATTAAAAAACACAAGTTCTTCCCTCAAACATTTTATCCATACATATTTCTTGCAACTACACCTTTAAAAACTGTCATAAAGTGAACCTTATTAATATTTTCTCCATTAGAAAATTGTTACAGTTTATGATTATATTCCTGCCCTGGGTCTTGGCAACACATGAGATAAAATCAGGCAGAATATCTCATTAGAAGCAAAACATAGCATAGACTTCCTTTCAAAATAGTCAAGTTGTACCTCATGCCCCATTATTTAAAACTGAATGTACCCATTATGCTTGGGCAAAACTGTACCCAAATGATTTTTTAGCAATTCTCTTAGAGGACAAATTTGCCTCAAATACATTACACCCCAGAAAACAATAATCACTGACAATCTTTTGTAGGCCCTCTTAAAATTTGAAACCTTTATGGGCTGATTTTTTAGCATAATTCTTTTTTTTTTTTAAGTTTAAAAAGTTGTCAAAGAAAGTACCAGCTAGTATCTTCCATTTCTTTTGACTAATCTTCCTATAAGGAGCTAAAACATTCAATCTCCTTCTTTTGACCTTAAAAGCTATAAAAAGTATTATTAATATTCAGTAACTTTATTTTTGCTGGTAACTATGTTACCTCTCATTGTACAAAGCATTTTTCAGGTTAGTGAAATTTTTCATCTCTCAGAATACCATATAATTTACTCAGAAGGTCATCCATGACTGAAAAAAAATTTTGAAGTAACAAGTACTCCCATATTGCCACTGGAAGTGCAATATTTCCAGAGGACAATCTGGCAATCTCTACCAAAATAATTGTATAATATGCATTCCCTTTGACCTAAAAACAATTTTCTTGGAATGTATCCAAGGAAAAATCACAACCATTTGGACTCTTGCTTATCTGCTTTTTCTAAAACAAACATGCTTTTGCCTTTATCCTAAAGGGGGTGGAAGGGAATGTACCCTTAACCTATTCAGTAGATAAAGGCTCTATGTGGACTGGTCAGTTTTATGATTAGAAGCATATATTGGATGAAGGGGCAAGATCACAAAATAACTGATTTTTTTCCCATATTTTTGCCAAGGGATTTTCGAAATATATTACAAAAGGCTGAGAGACATACAAAATCCTATCTAATAAAAGAGTAATAATCAAACTGACCATCACTCTAACACATAAGATGGCCACTGCCATGTGGCCAAAGATGGCCACACCCCTGTGAACACAAGATGGCCGCCACAAGGGCAGTTATGGGCAATCAGGCCAGCAGGGGAAGGCAGTTGTGGATGATCAGGCTAGCAGGGTTGGGCAGTTGGGAGGGGACCAGGCCTACAAGGGAGGGCAGTTGGGAGAGGTCAGGCCTGCAGGGAAGGACACTTGGGGGGTGGGACCCAAGCTTACAGGGGAGGGATGTTGGGAGGGGACCCAGGCCTGTAGGGGAGGGAAGTTGGGGGCAAACAAGCCTGCAGAAGAGGGCAGTTGGGGGGACCAGGTCTGCAGGGGAGGGCAGTTGGGGTGGACCAGGCTAGCAGGGGAAAGCAGTTAGGGGCAACCAGGCTGGCAGGGGAGGGAAGTTAAGGGTGACCAGGTCAGCAGGGGAGGATAGTAGAGGGGGACCAGACCTGCAGGGAAGGGCAGTTAGGGGTGACTAGGCCAGCAGGGGAGGGCAGTTAGGGGAAATTGGGCCGGCAGAGGAGCAGTTAGGCGTCGATCAGGCTGGTAAGGGAGTGGTTAGGGGGTAATCGGGCTGGCAGGCAGAAGTGGTTAGGAACAATCAGACAGGCAGGCAGGTGAGCGGTTGGATTGTGAAAGGGATCCTGGACTGTGAAAAGGATACCAGATCGGAGAGGGTGCAGGCTGGGCTGCGAGACACAGCCTCCCTCCTCCATGCATGAATTTCATGCACCGAGCCTCTAGTATGTTATAAAATATGTTCTTTATGTTCAAACACACACACATGCACAACACTGAACTTTAATAGAACTACAGTATATTAACTGAGTTAACACTTGTAAAACAAAACAGTGCCTGGCATACAATAAACCTGTTAATGGTCATTATTATTATTAATTATGATTATTATTATTATTTTAAAAATATTTTTATTGATTTTAGAGAGGAAGGGAGAGGGAGAGAGAGAAACATCAATGATGAGAGAGAATCATCAATTAGCTGCCTCTTACACATGGCCCACTGGGGATCAAGCCCACAACCCGGGCATGTACCCTCAACCGAAATTGAACCTGGGACCCTTCAGTCCACAGGCTGACACACTGTCCACTGAGCCAAACCAGCCAGGGCTGGTTATTATTATTATATAATTAATTAGCTCTAAAATGAACAAAATAGGAAAGTAAAAAGAAGTCAAGGATAAGCATAAATTTGTTAACTAGGAGAAAAGTAGGGAACTTCCTCAATCTGATAAAGAGCATCTACAAAAGACCACAAATAACTATGATTTGCAGGTAGCATGATCATATATAGAATACACTATAGCCCAGCCAGTGTGGCTCACTGGTTGAATGTTGACCCATGAACTAAGAGATCATAGTTCAATTCCAGGTCAGGGTACATGCCTGGGTTTCGGGCTCAATCCTAAGTAGGGAGTGTGCAAGAGGCAGCTGATTGATGATTCTCTCACATCATTGATGTTTCCATCTCTCTCTCCCTCTCCCTTTCTCTCTCTGAAATCAATAAATACACACACACACACACACACAAAATAGTACAAAACCCACACAAAAGCTATTAGAACGAAAAAATAAGTTTAGCAAGGTTGCAGGATATAGTACCAATACACAAAAGCACTTCTATACAGTAACAGCAATCAGAAAATGAAATTAAAATAATTCCATGTACACTAGCATCAAAAGAAACAAAACACTTAGGAATAAATTCAACAAAAAAGTATAAAACTTACATTTTGAAAATTATAAAGCATTGTTGAAAATTATTAAAGAAGCCCTGAATAAACTGACAGACATCCCATGTTCATGGATCAATAGGTTTAATATTGTTAGGGTAGTGTATTAGTTTCTTGTGGCTGCTGGAATAAGTTACCACAAACTTGATGGCTTGAAAGAATAGAAATTTATTCTCCTATAGTTCTGGAGGCTGAGTTGAAATCAAGGTTATCTCAGTAAGACTGAACTCCCTCTGGAGAATAAGTAGTTTCAGGTCCTTACTCTTCAGCTTCTGATAGCTGCCAGCATCCCTTGACCTGTGGCCACATCACACCAATCTTCAAGGCCAGTATATATAAATCAGGCCGGTATCTATAAATCTCTCTCTGCTCCCTCTCCATATCAATGTCTATTCTGTGTGTGGTCAAATCTGCCTCCTACTTGTGATATATGAAACTGTATTCAGGGCCTACATGGATATTCAAGATAATCTTATTTAAGATTCCCAATTTAACTGATATCTGCAAAGACCACCCCACTACTCTCTTTTCTTGCCATATAAAAAAGCATTCAGTTTCAAATTTTAGGGCCTTTCGGGGAGAGAGCATTTTTCAGCCTACCAAAAATGGCAGTACTCCCGTAAAATTGATGTGGATATTTATGTGCAAAAAACTAAAGTTGAACCCTTATCTTATACCAAAAATTAACGCAAAATTTATTACTGACCTAAATATAAGACACAAAACTATAAAACTCCTAGAAAAAAAAGAACAGGAGAAAACCTTTAAGACATTGGACTTGTCAATGATTTCCTTAGTATGACACAAAAAATACAGCAATAAATGTAAAAATAGACAAATAGGATCATTTCAAACTTAAAAATGTCTATGCACCAAAGAACACAATCAACAGAGTGAAAAAGCAACCTATCCTGGGGGATAATATTTGTAAGTCATATATCTAATGAGTTAATTTCCAGGCTATAACTGCTACAACTTAACTCAAGAACTTCTACAACTCAACAATTAACTCAACTGCAAATGGCCAAAGAAGATGTATGAATGGTTAACAGGTAAGTGAAAAGTGTTCAACATTACTAATAATTGGAGAACTACAAATCAAAATCACAATGAGGTATCATCCCCCACCCATTAGGATGGCTACGCTTTTAAAAAATAGCAATAGTCCTAGCTGGTTTGGCTCAGTGGATGGAGTATTGGCCTGTGGAATGAAAAGTCCCAGGTTACTCTGGTCAAACCCTTGCAGACTCGATCCCCAGTAAGGGGCATGCAGGAAGCAAAAGATCAATGATTCTCTCTCATTACTGATGTTTCTATCCTCTCTGAAATCAATACAATATATTTAAATAATAATAGTAAGTGTTGGTAAGGATGTGGTGAAACTGCAGCCCTTGCGCACCATTGGTGGGATTGTAAAACGGCACAGCCACTACAGTGTGCCAGTTCTTCAAAAAACTAAAAACTAGAATTATCAGACAAACCAGCAATCCCATCTCTAGTTATTTATCTAAAGAAAAGAAAGCAGAGTCTCAAAGAGATATTTGGACACTTATGTTCACAGAAGCAGCATTAATCACAATAACCACAAAAGTGGAAGCAACTCAAAGGTTCACCAACCTAGAAAATAAACCAAGATGGCGATATAGGTAAACACCTAAACTGCTGCCTCGCACAACAATTTCAAAATACAACTAAAAGACAAAACAGACATCATCCACAGGAAAGCTGGCTGAGAAATTCTACAACTAAAAGGAAAGAGAAAAGCACACAGAGAATCAGAGGAGCTGCAAAAGACTGAGGTACGGAGATATGAGCACAGAGAGGATGGGTGGCTGAGTGCCTGGCTGGCTTTCTCTAGTGGGAAGGAGAAAAAAGCCCCCAACTGTGCTGAACCCCAGTTCCAGGCAAGATGCTGGTGACCCAGGCACATATGGGGGGTGGGGGAGGAGAATCTGGACTGTTAGGCGAAAACTCAGGGGAGCCAAGAAAGGCAGAGCTCTGGAGGCGCATGTGCAAGTGTGCAGAGAGGACTGACTGTTGAGTGTGCCACTGGCTTTCTCTAGCGGGAAAGAGACAAGGGTCCCCAAGTGTGCTGAACGGCAGTTCCGACTGCACTGAACTCCAGTTCCAGACGAGAATCTGGGAATCCAGATTCATTGGGAGAGAAAGTGGGCTGTCTGGCAGCAGGTGAAATTTGAAGGCGGCTTTCTCTCAAAGGTGCTTGCAGCAATTACCGAGGGACACTGAGACCCAGGGGCCTCACAGGGCGGGGCTGATGGGAAGCCAAGGCTGTCTGCTTAGCCCTGAGACTCTGCCCCATCTAGCTGAGCACAGAGGCTTTTGCAATTTTGCAAGTCTTATTCCATAAGGCTGTCTCCAGCACAGAAGCTCTCCTGGCATAGACACAGCTGATCCTCACAGCCAACTGGCCTGGAGGTCAATTCGTCCTAGTGACACCAACAACATTCAAGACTTAACCACAACAAGGCTGTACACACAGTCCACAAAGGGGTGCAACAAGAATGTCCACCACAGGTAACTGGGGAGGCCAAGCCACTGACCCATATAGGACACCTAACACACAAAGCTACTCTACCAACTCAGGGAAGCAGTGAAAATGCAGACAGAAAGAAACAGATTACACAAACGAAAGAAATGGAGGAAAACAAACGACTGGATATAGAGTTCAAAACCACAGTTATAAGGTTTTTCAAGAATTTTCTAGAAAAGGCCAATAAATCTAATGAGAACCTCGAGGATATGAAAAAGGACCAACCAGAAATTAAGCATACACTGAATGAAATAAAAAATATTATACAGAGACCTAACAGCAGACTAGAGGAATACAAGAATCAAGTCAAAGATTTAAAATACAATGAAGCGAAAAACATTCAGCCAGAAAAGAAAAAAGAATCCAAAAATTTGAGGATAGTGTAAGAAGCCTCTGGGACAACTGCAAGCATACCAACATTAAAATTATGGAGGTGCCAGAAGAAGAGAGAGAGCAAGATAATGAAAATCTATTTGAAGAAATAATGACTAAAAACTTCCCCGACCTGGTGAAAGAAATAGACTTACAAGTCCAGGAAGGGCACAGAACCCCAAACAAAAGGAATCCAAAAGGACCACACCAAGACACATCATAACTAAAATGCCAAGAGCAAAAGACAAAGAGAGAATATTAAAAGCAGCAAGAGAAAAACACTTGATTACCTACAAGGAAGCACCCATACACTTGTCAGCTGATTTCTCAACAGAAACTATGCAGGCCAGATGGAAGTGGCAAGAAATATTCAAAGTGATGAATAGCAAGAACCTACAACCAAGAGTACTTTACCCAGCAAAGCTATCATTCAGAATTGAATGTCAGATAAAGAGCTTCAGGGATAAGAAGAAGCTAAAGGAGTTCACCAACACCAAACCAGTATTATATGAAATGCTGACAGGTATTCTTTAACAAAAGGAAGAAGAAGAAAAAGGTAAAGATAAAAATTATGAACAACAAATGCATATCTATCAACAAGTGAATCTAAAAATCAAGTGAATAAAAAATCTGATGAACAGAATAAACTGGTAAATATAATAGAATCAGGGGCATAGAAAGGAAATGGACTGACAATTCTCAAGGGGGAAGGAAAGTCGGGGATGCGAGAAGAGACTGGACAAAAATCGTACATCTATGGATGAGGACAGTTGAGGGGAGATAAGGGCAGAGGGTGGGGTGGGAACCGGAGGAGGGGAGCTATGGGAGGGAAAAATGAGGAACAATTGTAATAATCTGAACAATAAGTATTTATTAAATTTAAAAAATAAGTTCACCAATGGCATATGAATGAGTAAAGAAAATATGACATATGCATGAAATGGAAAATTATTCAGCTTTAAGCAAGAAAGAAATCTTGCCACATGCTACAACATAGTACATCTGGAAGACATTCTAAGGGAACTAAGCAATATGCCAGTATTATTTCACTTATATTAGGTATCTAAAGTAGTCAAATTCTAGATCTAAAATGGAATGGTGGTTCCCAGGAGCAGGGGGAAAGGAGGAGTTTTTTAATGCATATAGTTTCAGTTTTACAAGACGAGAAAGTTCTGGAGACCTGTTGCAGAACAATCTACTTAGCATTACTGTACTGTACACTTGTAATAGTTAAGATGCAAATTGTTAGGTGAGTTCTTGACACAATTAAAATTTTCAAATATTATAATTTTTAAGTGGACAAATAACTTAAATGAAACTTCTCCAAAGATATATAAATGGCCAATAAGCGCATGAAGAGATGCTCAACTCCGTTGGCCATCAGGTAAATGAGATTCAAAACCATAATGAAATACCACTTTCCATCCACTACAGTGGTTGTCATCAAAGGACAGATAATAACAGGTATTGGTGAGGATGAGAAGAAATTGGGACGTTCAGACCTTGCTGGTGGAAATATAAAATGGGGTGGGTGCTTTGGAAAAATTTGGTAATTCCTCAAAAAGTAAAACACAGATTTATCATGACTCAACAACTCTACTTCTAGGTATATACTCAGGAGAAGTGATAACATATGTTCACACAAAACTGCTCACAGCAGCATTATTCCTAATAGCCAAAAACTATAAGCTACCCAAACAACCAAATGGTAAATAACTAATAAATGGATAAACAAAATGCAGTAAGTACAGCCATACAGTGCAATATGTTCGACCCTAAAAAAAAGAATGGAGTAACTGATATGTGCTAAAGCACGGAAAACATTATGCTATGTGAAAGAAGCCAGCCACAAAAGACCATGTATTCTATGATTCCCAGTCTAGAAAATGCCCAGAACAGGCAAATCCAAAGTGACAGGAAATAGATGAACAAGGTCCAGGGCTGAAAGAAGGGGAACAAGGAGAGTGACAGTTAAAGAGCAGAGGGTTCCATAAACAATGATGAGAATATGTTAGGCAATGGTTTCTGTTGCTTGGTGTGAACAAGGCCATCTTAAGAAGCAAGATGCTCACCCAGAGAGGGGTGAGCCTATATCGGTGTGAACAAGGCCATCTTAAGAAGCAAGATGCTCACCCAGAGAGGGGTGAGCCTATATCTATCACCTGAAAGGAACGTTCTTACAAAACAGGTCCATTGAATTGTTATTGCCTTGGAATATACAGCTCTTAACCACAGCTCTGTATATCAAGGTTCCAGCCCCTTTCCATGCAGTAAATGGAGATAGATGCACATTCTTGCTGGTGTCCAACACCCTGCCTTCCCTCACTTTGTTTTAATTTTGGAGTTTCCGGCCTCATCCGGCCTGTCTTTGGTCTCTAGGCACTGTCCTCCAGAAGGGTTCCACCGCAGGAAATTTTCCTAATGTGATTGTAAAATGTAATTGTTCTGACAACCCGGGAATTGTACTCCTTAAAATGGTGAATTTTATGGTTTGTAAATTATATCAATAAAAATATTAGAAGGAATGAAAGGAAAAAAGAAAAAGGAAGAGGAGAAGGGTCCAAATGGGGAGAAAATAGGATTTAGAGGAAGGAGTAAAGAAAATGAGGAGGAAAAGAAAGAAAAAGAACTTAGACTAATCCCGACTCAAATCGTGTTTCCACATTTATGGTAAAGACAGAACTGGTACAGGAAATGGCAGGATAGTAGGTCTAGGCAAGGTTCTAAATTTTAGCTTTTCCTATCAAGCTATACAAGGTTCTCATTTCTATTTACTTCTAGTATGAACCATTCCACAGAATATTACATGAGATGCAAATTGGAAAGAGCAGAAATGACAGGTACACTGTCATGAAAAGAAAAGGTAAGGAAGAAATAAGGTTTTTAAAATGTAAGCAGGCAACAACAACAGAAACTTAAGCAAGCATAGTAACAACAAAAACACATAGGTTAAGTTTATAAGGTAAATGTTGCAACCCAATAATATGTATCAAAATAAATATTTAAAAATAACATCTTTTAGCCCTACAATTCCTCTTTAGTATCTGACAATTATGTAAAAATATTAATTACCATTTCTTTATAACAGAATAAAAAAAAGGAACCACTTAAATATTCACCAGAGAAACAAGTAAACAGTATAGTGTATAAAATACAATACTTGATAGCTATTTATCTATTACTTGACAATGGGAAGACATCTACAATGTGCTGAAAATCCCAGTTACTTAACAGCACGTAAAATATTCTATTTTGTAAAATGTTACTTATGGGAATTAAATATCTCTGTCATTTCTCAATGACAGAATTTTGAGTCTAATTAAGTCACAATTTCGCATATTAGGCACTGGATAAACTAAGCACACTTTTGTGAAAATGTGAACTAAATACTGTAAAATCACTATAATGGTCACTATTAATTCAATAAACCAAAGGTTGGGTAATCATATAATTTATCTAAAAAACTGGGGCACTTCTGAGAATACAAGAAGACAACATAAAGAATTATGCTGGACACAGGTAAAAATTGAAACTAACCTGAGCAAATTAAGACAAAGTCACCCTACCCATAGGTTACTAGAATTATAAACCACGGAATAAGAATCTCAGAGTTACATATGTTGAGTTTAATGGGGAAAAGTCATGGGGTTGTCTCGAAGTGATATATCACAAGGTTTCTAGTTGAGTCTCAGAGCTCTTAATACCTGTGGTTCACAACCAGCGATGTGAATCAGCACCATCCAGCAAGCTTTTCCAAACTTCACATTCCTGGACCCTTCCCCTGAGATTCTGACTCAGGTAGATCTATAATGGGGTCCAAGAAGCTGTTTTTGTTTGTTTGGGTGGTTTCTTTTCATTCTACAGTAATTATATATCCCCTTGGATGGTTAACTTTGTAGGTCAATTTGCCCGGGCTAAGGGAAGCCCCAAAAGCTGGTAAAACATTATATCTGGGTCTTTCCAAAAAGAGAAGCAGTTGAATCAGCAGACTGAGTGAAGAACATCCTCTCCAATGCTGGAGCGCCTGAACAGAATGAAAGGCAAAGGAAGGACACGTAGGTTCTTCTTGCTTGACTTGCCCTGGGACAATGCTGCTCCTGTTTCTTTGATTCTCAGTACTTCGAACTTAATGTTTAGACTAGACCAACCCCACTGGCTCTCCGGGTATAAACAGAAGATTGTGGGACTGCTCAGCCTCCATCGAGGCAATCCCAATCTTCCTATGTATCTACATATATCCGATTGGTTTTGTTTCTCTGAAAGGCCCTGACTTTAATAAATGCTGCAATTGCAAACTGCCAGTAGATGCGTGTCTCTAACTTTATGCATATGAATCATCTGGAAATGTTATTAAAATGAAACTTTATTCTAAATGTGAGGTGCGATGTTTCTAATAAGCTACCGGGTGGTACACATGTTCTGGGTCCTGGTTGGTGGGCCGCGTGGACTGGCGTAGCATGATGTCTTGTAAGTCCTTAAAACTCAAAGGCCACATTTTACCCACCTGCTTATTCCCCAAAGTGACCACACATTTAAATAACTAGAGAATCACAATCTATTTTCAGATGAGCATTACTTAACATTAAACTAAGGAGGAGGTCATACTTAATTTACTAGTAACTTTAAAAATTCAATTGTTAATATCTAAAATCTGGAATAATTAAAACTTAATATTATCTAAACAATGAGGAATACTAAAAATATGTAGAAATTAGAGTAATTTAAACACATTTTTAAATTGGGACATAAAGAGAAAATTGTATCTGGTGATAGAAAGTTTCAATAAAAAGTAATTTTTCTGTCTCTAACACAAACAAAATGGATTATCATCCAGTCCCTAAATCATGAAAAGGGAATGTTTCTACCCAATGTTGGCTCAAATTTTCCATTTTATATCACACTAAAACTAGTCCATATGCAATACAAATATTTCAAGGGTAGCTAATTAAGAGTACAGCAATCAATAAACTTCATTATGCAAATGTAAGCTGAAACATTTTGGGGATCCAGCTGCTCATATTTACAATTAAATTTAAGTAGGAAAAAGCAAAAGAATGTTTCTTTAAGAAGTTCATGATGCCAGACAACTTGTCTCGAAGTTTCACTTCTATTTGTTAACCAAACAAGCCTCAAACTTTCAAATCCTTGTTGAAATGAAACCTATACAAATGTCACTGCAAAAATAAATAGCCTGATGCAATAAATGACATCAGTTGGAGCTATCAATCTTAAGTATAAACCTTGACCTTAACAAATCCTATGTCATACTTATCTTTGTATTCATGTGCTAAACAGACTTGGATATAAGAATAAAACTTCCACCCTAACTGATTTTGCTTAGTGGATAGAGCGTTGGCCTCTGGACTCAAGGGCCCCAGATTCCAATGCAACCAAGGGCATGTACCTTGGTTTCGGGCATATCCCCAGTAGGGAGTGTGCAGGAGACAGCTGATTAATGTTTCTCTCTCATCGATGTTTCTCTCTATCCCTCTCCCTTCCCCTCTCTGTAAAAAATCAATAAAATATATTTTTTAAAAAGAATAAAACTTCCTAATCTCTCTACCTCTCCCAAGATTTATAGCCTGGTAGTGAACTAGGTTAGTTATCCTGGTTATTACTTTCAGACTCATTACATCTGTTAAGAGAGTAATTAGTAGTAGTTATTCATAATAATCCAATTATGTTCACTGCAGACGGAAGGTTACTTATTCATTTAACTCAGAGCTCCATGAGGACTGATCACTGATGTAAGCCTCCAGCACCTAGCAGGGCACCAATCATTACTGGTAGGTTAGGTGGTTGAAGAAATAAATAAATGGATTAATGGTGTCTAAAACATAGTAGATACCCAAAAAATATTCACTGAATTAATAAAGAGCTTGTTTTCTAATGTATTCATTATATGAAACACTATGTAATATAAATCCTACATTAAAGTACACATTGCAAACTCCATTTACATCAATAAAGTTCACCTCTAGTATCTAAAGTGGCTGTGACCAACAATTAAATTGGTGTTCCTTTACATTCTCAGTATAGTTTTCCCTTCTGCATCTTTGCAGTGCCTGCCAGAAAATCCATGTATAATAAAGAGAGCTAAAGAGATGGCTCAGTGTTCTAGAACATGAGTTTGCTCTCTTTCATTAATTCACCTCAAAAAAAAAAAAAAAATCAAAAGCCTCACCATTACTGGGTGTCTCTGGAGCCTGTTTTGCAGGGTTTCCCTGGTCTTCCTTTTCCTCAGGATCGTCACTGGACTTTGACAGCCGTTTTCTTAGAGACATCTCCTCACCCACCATTGTGTTATCTAAGAAAAAAGATGCAAAAAGTTTTGAACCAAGTATCTGGTTTAGGCAAATTTCACAATATCATGATTTTTAGAGGTTAAAAGAATGATATACTCTCCCTTCTGTTTGATCATGTTTAAGCATTTTCTGAGTACAAGACACTATAACAAATGTGAAGAAATTAGTCCCTATAAAGTAACTGACTGGTTTCAAAGGCTCTTATTCAAACGTAGCCCTCATTCTTAAAGAACATTTTAATTGAACAAGGCATAAGTATGTGAAAAATCATGTAAAGGTTTCACAAAATAGAAAGTATCTGGACGTAGTCTTGAAAGAGGAGAACAGGGCACTCATGGGTAAGAAAGGGTTAAAATAATGATCCCTGTTCAAGAGATCACAATAGACCACATTACAAGAGGACAAGAAACAAGCTTTTGTTGAGTATCTATAAAGTGCAAGGACTCTGCTATGTGCTTTCCATTTTCCCATCTAATCTTCATAACAACTCTGCAAAACAGATGGTGTTACTCCTGGTTTCCATATGAGAAAAAATAAGGTTCACCCTAATGGGTTTGGCTCAGTGAATAGACAGTTGGCCTGTGGACTCAAGGGTTCCAAGTTCGATTCTGGTCAAGGGCATGTACCTTGGTTGCGGGCACATACCCACTAGAGAGTGTGCATTGATGTTTCTCTCTCATCGATGTTTCTAACTCTCTATCCCTCTCCTTTCCGCTCTCTAAAAAAATCAATAAAATGTATTTTTTAAAATGCTACTTGAAATCATTAAAAAAAATAATAAGGCTCAAAGCAGCTACTGTCAATAGCTTCCACCCCCAAACCAGTTGCATAAACACCATGGGAAACTGTGGGGTGACTCAGTAAGGGAGTATTATAACTGACTTATTTAGGATTTGGAACTTGGCTAGGTGATTTGGGGTAAGAGTACAAAGAAGCAAAAGTTCATTGTTGCTTCGGTGCTGTCAGAAAGCCAAGACAATGCTATGACTGGGTTTCTCAGGAAATCTCTATAGGAAGGCACCCTAAAAGGAAGATAAAGCTGCAATTGATAAAACAGAAACCCTAACTGATGTTACTCTAGGGAGGAGGATGCTGGAAATTTTGTGATCATGTTTTGTTTGTGTTCAGACATGATGATGGCATGGATTTGTTTTTGTCTTGACCCACTGTGGTCACAGAATGCCTTTTCTGGTGTTGACGGTCAATGAAATTGTTTTTAAGGGAACACCAAGAACTAACTTTCAGCACCACTATCTCGCAGCATCACCACGGCCTAGCTGACAGCCCCCGTGTAGCTCTCAAGTGCCACGGGCTACTTTCCTCCTTCTCTTTACAATAACCTGGGGAGACCAAGCAGCTAATGACAGGGTCATATTTGAATCCAAGTCCAATCCAAACAACAGTATTTTAATTTTCTAAAAGTTGATAAAAGAGAAATATGACAAGAAAAGATTAGAAAAGAGAGCTGGAATCAATTTGTAAAGGCCTAGGAAATGAGGAATTTTTTTTTCTTTCTGTTAGGCAGTGGTGAGCCATTTTAAGCACTGAAAAATATGATCAAAGTCAAATTTTGGACAGATCAATGTCAAGACAGAATAAGGCTTATTCCAAAGCAGTGTTTATTATATACTAGTGGCCTGGTGCACAAAATTCATGCACGGAGGGGGGTTCCCTCAACCCAGCCTGCACCCTCTCCAATCCGGGACCCCCTTCGGGGATGTCTGACTGTTGGCAGTCTGACATCCCTCTCGCAAGCTAGGAACACTGGCTCCTAACTTCTCACTGGCCTGCCTCACTGATTGCCCTTGCTCCTAAGTGCTCCCCTGCTGGCCTGATTGCCCCTAACTGCCTCTGCCTTACCCCACACCTGGGACCCAGGCTTAGATTAAAGATAACAAACTATGCCCCCTGGGCTAAATCTGGCTTTCTGCCTAGTTTTGGTCAATGAAGGAAAAAAAGAATGTTATTTTGTGACATGAAAATTATATGAAATTCAAATTTTAGTGGCCATAAAGTTTTGTTGGGACACAGCCATCCTGTTCCTTTGGGCTTTGCATGCTAGGACTGCAGAAGTTGAATATTCGAGGCAATGTGTAGACCACAAAAATTAAGCCACACTCTGGCTCCTTACAGCAATGGCATTTGGCCCCTGCCCTAGATAAATTCTGGGGTGTTATTATGTGAAATTGCATACTGTAAAATATAGGCTTATAAAATGAAAACATTTTATATCAGTGTTCATAGTCATTTTAAAGGGCATTTTTATTTGTAGCAAATTCAGTTTTCATGGGATTTGTAGACCCCAATGCTGGGAAGCAGATGCCGCACGCAGGCAGTTTGGGCGCTCTGCGCGGCACCTGCTCCAGCCTCAGGGGGCAGGGCCCAGGCTGGGCAGGGGATCCCAAACCCAGGCTCTGGGTGGCTCTCACAGTAGTAGCCGCGGCTCCGGCGGCTGCGGGGGGCACAGCGTCCTCCGGCAAGGGCCTTTCTTGACCTCTCTCCTGGGGTCCAGGGTCACCCATCCCCGAAGCCCAGCAGCTCGGCCCTAGTCTCCTTCCTTCCCCGCCCCCCATCCGTCTCCTCGCTTCCTTCAGCCGCCCTCCTCCCTGCAGCCTCTGCCATTCCTTCGGAGGCCCAGCCCGCCCACCCCACCTGCCCCACCCCACCTGCCCCGAAGGGAAGCCTCGAGGCCGGCCAGTACTGGACCGAGCTCCGGCTGGTCCTGGACTGAGCTCACGGGACGTGGGGTCTGGGGGGCCCTGTACCCCCTTCCCCACCTGCATTCAGCACACTGGGATCAGGCGGGGAAGGAGATGGCGGCAGCCCACCAGGGGGAAGAGGCATTGGCCTGAGGAGCTGATGCTGCACGCCGGCAGTCCCAGCAGGCCTGCAGCACCCCACGGAGTGGACTGCCACTTGGCTCACAGCCCTGCCTCGCACCTGGCTCCCATTACCCAAAGTGCCCCTGGCGCTCATTTGCATGTTCCATGTGACAGGTAAACCCCACACCTCAGTCATAGCCTAACTATCAGAGCAACCTACATATGAGCCTCGTGAGGGGATATCATGGCATCAAATTCCCCTAACCGTCCCAAGGTCACCGCAAAAGGTCACGACTCAGTCAACAGTAAGTGTAAGGAGAGAGGGATCTAGCCGGCCTTTAAGTACCATGTGGGCAGAGCTTTTAGCATGGTGCTTGCTTACTCGGCACTGTTGCCACACCCCTGTCTGCTGGCCACGCCCCCTGGTCATGCCCCCTGCTCCTGATTGGCTGGTAGCGTAGTGGAGGTATGGTCAATTTGCATGTTACTCGTTTATTAGATAGGATTACATTTTCATGAAGTACTCACTACATTAGTTTTAAAGCTACATATTTTTAAATTCTAAGATTACCTTTTTTGTAAACGTTTAGGTTAAAATGTTCTTTTCTGTATGAAATGTAGTACATGGGAATTTGATTGTTTTCTTAAATATCACTGCTTGACAAAGTAAAAATCTGACAAATGTAGATTAGTCCCCTTCCAATATTTTCTGAAATTGAACAAATGAAACAATTATGGAAGGGTAGATGGATGTGTCAAGTAGAAATTTTAGGGGACCAATTAGATCTAATTGAGAGGAATGGAGGAAAGAGATAAGGGTAACTGACAAATCTGAAAGTCATTTGCGTGACAGAGGAAGCCAGAAGAGCTTCCAGTTCTCCAACAGAAAAGACCAGAGAAGTGAGAACAGACAACTAAACTCTGAAAGATGTCCTACACATCTTGAAGTAACAAATCAAGAAGTAGAAAAGAAATCAGGGAAGAAAACCATAGACTGAGAGATGCAAAAAGAACTCAGATGTTTAAAAAAGGAATTACACAGGAGATAAAGTGGATTAAAAACTAACTTTACTTTTGAGTGCTTATATGCTTTACTATACATGTATGACATATCTTAATTTCAATATAATCTTTAAAGTAGTTACTATTACCTTATTCCTGAAATATCTTTAGTCACCATGTCTTCTATTACCTCTTTCCTGTCTCTAGAAAGCCCTTTCTCCTCTGTCTTTCTTTATCTGGCTAACCCTACTCCCCTTCAAAGTAAGAGTCACAACCATAGCAGCAGGAACAGCAATAGTAACACTGCAGCTTTGACTTAGTGAGCAGCTATTACGTACCTACCATGTGCTGCTGAGTCCTTTCCATTTTCTTATTAAATCTTTACAAAGTTAGAAAGTAGGTATTATCCTCATTTTACAGATGAGAAAAATATTGTTAGGGAAGCGATTTAAGTTGCCCTAAATCATATGATTCTCTAACAGCACAACAGGGATTCAAAACCAGAACTACTAGATTCCACAGCCTATCCTGTAATCACCAGACCCGTGTCTTCTGCTAAGGTTCCTTTGACCATCACCAGTCATCTCACATTCCTCAGCGCTCCCACTGTGACTAACACCTTACTACTATACTCAGAGAAAAATGTCGTCTCCCTCTTACATTAGCATAAGCTCTTCAAAGACAGGGACTACATGGTATTTACACTTTGAATGCCCAAAATCTAGTGGGAGTCCCTGGAGCAGGGCAGGCATGCATGATACAGAAAGTGGATGTATCTATTAGTACCACAACCCATTATCCCAAGTAAAAGGATACAATGCTCTAAGACAGTGGTTGGCAAATTCATCAGTCAACAGGGCCAAATATCAACAGTGCTATGATTGAAATTTCTTTTGAGAGCCGAAAATTGATTTCTGTGCATGGGCAACGAAGTTTCAATCGCACTGTACATGCATGCCAGCACGTGGTATTTTGTGGTCCAAAGAGCCACATGTGGCTCATGAGCCGCAGTTTGCCAACCACTGCTCTAAGAGAATCAAGAGGAAAATATATGCTAGGAGGAAGCCAGTAAGCATCATCTTTACTGTTAACACCTTTACACATCCTACTCCAAAATAAGATCTACAACTGCTCTTAATTGGGGGTGGGGTTCCCTGGGACTCTTAAAGGTATGCAAAAACTACTTTAACTATTTCAATAATGAAAAAAAAATTATACATTTGCCACATAAACAATACAGGCTAACAAAAACAATGTCACTTTGTTTTTGGCTGAGTCTATCAACTCAGTGAGAATTCAGTTCTCATGCTGATTTAAAACACTGATTAAGAGGTGAAAAAAATACTTACTAAACCAAGTTTGACAAATAAATGATGTCTGATAGACCAAAAAAAAGTTAGGCCTGGATACTCTGTAGAAAAAGACCTTTGTCAGGAAATTAGGAACCATCAGCCTCATCTGAAAAATGAAGCCTTACATCAAAAGCTAAAAGAGCAGTCCTAAGTTTGCACCATCACACACTGCCTGCCATAATTCCACCTATTTATTTTAGAAGTGAGCCAAAAAGAAAATCCTAACTTCATAACAAAACCTTTTTATCAGCCTATACTAATGCCGCGGGCCTCAAATTCCTCTACCAGCAGGAAGTGAGAACTGTAACAGTGGGAAAGCACAGTATTTGGTATCAGAATATGGTAGTTTACATCTTTGCTTCATCTTATCATTATGTACTTGGATAAACCTTCCAAACTCTCTCAACCTGTTTCTTCATCTAGAAAATTAGTATAAATGCTGCTGCAGTTTATCATCATAAAAAAGTATGATAATATAGACTAAAGTGCCAACATTTTATTAACAACCAAGTGTAAAGACAACTACACACATACTTCCTGTATACTAAATGACAAAGTCAAACATTAAGCTATGTCATTCCTCAAATTCTACTTGTTTGCTTTATGATGTACTAAATGAGGGTAAATAAAGTACTATAATTACATACTTCCTCAAGTTCAGCTCAAACATCATATGGTTTTCAAAGTAATATTAACATTTTATTATTGTCATACATACAGATATTAGGAAGGATAACTATTACTTAATGGCTCACCTCAATTCTTACCAAATCCTTAGATCACATAGATGGTAAAATTATGAGATGATGTCTAAATTGAGTTCCTCCTGCCATGCATGTCAGCTAACAATGTATAGCTATTACAGCAAAAAATAGAGGCAAATTATAGTAATGCTCAGCTCAACCGTTCCTTCTCTAGACAGATAGATCATTTTGACCTCTGTATGGAGAGCAGTCCACAATGAGGTCAAGAGTGCAAACAAAGGGTCAGTGAGCAGACACTGCATTCACCCAGGTGAGGGAAGAAAGAGAGAAGACCTTTTTGGCCACTCATCTAAATTAGAACGGAATGAAATGACAATTTCTTCCTTCTGTACTATTTTTTAATATAACACCCAGAGTAAACCAATCTAGACAGTAGCTAGGCAAACAACTTGAGCTGTTGCAAAGTCAAAAATTCAAACTGTAGTTAATCTCCATGGTTTCTAAGTGCTAACATGGAACACTGATCCTATGTGAGGTGTACATAGTGTTTTCTTGCCCTTCCATTAACTAGGCACCTGGAAGGGGAGTTCTCTTTGTGTCCTATTACCTCCAGGTCACCTCTCTCCGCCCCAGGGCAGCCAGATTATCACCACTGATACCTCTCCTGTAGCAAGTATGTGCTGTCTTCCTGATCACTCCCCTCATTCACTGAGGAGGTGAACCTCACTCACTCCCCATCCCCTCACTAATTCTCCCACACTTCATCACCCATGTACACAGAGCCATCCAATACCCTCCTGTCTCCAACAAGCTGTTCCTATGTCCCAGTTACACCTTCCCCTAGAACTTACTGTCACCAATAACTGCTCCATGTCCATAATTCTGATTTCCAGCATCTAACCCTCTGAACACCACCAGTTCATTTACTCACACCAATTCTTTAATTTCCTTCTCCTCACACCAGCCCACATTTCTCTGAGCTCCAGGCATATCCAAAGGCCTACTTCAAGTAGATGTCTCATAAGCATCGCACAACTTGATCAAAACTGAATTACTGATGTTCCCTCCAATTCCATTCTTCTTACGCCTTCCCCATCTGTTAATGGGACTAACAGTCAATCACTGTCTGGATTAAAAAGAAAAACTGTGAAGTGATCCTTGATTCTTTCATCTCCCTTATCCAATCCAACAGTAAGTCCCATTTACTCTGTTTTCAAAATATATACCCAATTGTAATCTTTTCTCGCCATATCTACCACCTTCACCACAGTTTAAGCCACTGCCACCTCTCACTACAGTAGCCCACCTCTCACTACAGTAGCCTACTACTGGACTCTCTTCAATTTCTCCCTTCTGTACTATTTTTTAACATAACACCCAGGGTAACCCTTTTTAAAGATGTCAGAGCAAGTCATTCCTCTTCTCAAATCCTTCAAATACTGGATGTTGCTCTAAGTCCTCATCATTATCTAGTAACTCCTCCATGATCTGCCACTAACCACCTACCCTCTCCCCTAGCACACTCAACCTCCTACTACAATTCTCTCTCTTGCTCTACTCTAGTGACTTTGACCTTTTGATATTTCTTGAGCAAGCCAGCTTATCCTCGAGGCTTTCTCCTTCACTTCATTCAAGTTTTCTGCTCAAATGCCCTCTCAACTAAAATAAACACTCCTACACCCTATTACTCTTATTTGCTACCTTGTTTTTTCTTCAAAGCACTTATTACCCAATATATTGTAGCACTTACTATCTATCTACCCAAGACTATAATTCTCATGAAAAGTAGAATTTCGTCTAGTTCACCATTTCACCCAAGTATCTAAAACTACACCTGGAATATATCTACTCATTTGTTGAATGAATTAATAAATGGGTATCAAGCATTTTCACATACATTAAGAAAATAAAACAATTGTGTTTCACATGTGCATGAAACAATCATTAATAGGCTAGTATAACAGCTGGAATTGATGTTGCCTTTTCTTTCTAACTTCACCCATTAATATTAAATGATAAATATAATGATGTTATATAACTAGGTCAATGAGGATATTCACCTAGTTTGGAATTTAAGTTGTAAGTATACACATAAAAATGATCTGTTCTTGAACTTAAGACTATTCACCAACATTTGCCATTCAGGACCCAATTCTAACCTTGTTACCTAAGAGACTCTGAAAAACAATATGCTGGCAAATGCCATACCCTTTACTCCATTGGAAATCTCACACTTGAGCAACTGTTCTCCTGAAACAATTCAAATAATTAAAATAAACATGATCAGAATTGTTAGTAAGTTCTCTTAATGGGTACTATTTTCTTCTCTCTCTGATAAGAACTTTGTGTACAGTAGCTCCTTTACTGCTAACAATAACCATATGTTGGGGTAAATCCTGTCCCTATTTTCAAACAGAAAAAAAAAAAAAGTAGTGACTGCCAGAAGCATAATTATAAATGACAGTAAAGCCGAGACCGGTTTGGCTCAGTGGATAGAGCGTAGGACTGGGGACTGAAGGGTCCCAGGTTCGATTCCGGCAAGGGCATGTACCTTGGCTGCGGGCACGTCCCCAGTAGGAGGCGTGCAAGAGGCAGCTGATCAATGTCTCTCTCTCATCTATGTTTCTGACTTTCTATCTCTCTCACTCCCACTCTGTAAAAAATCAATAAAATATATTTAAAAAAAAATAAATAAAATAAATGACAGTAAAGAAAGAAAACTTTAAAAGTATGACTCAACATTAAAAAGAACAAGTAGAAGTTTTATGTTTTGTTTTTAGTATGATCAAAGGAGTTATGTTTCTTATGCATCCCCTCATATATCATTGTATCAAAGCAGACCTTAGCTGAAGTTCATGCTTTAATGACCTTGGCACATCTTTAAAAGGCTATGGTAGTTTAAAAATAGAAAGCAAGGAAACTTAGACTAAAAATCTTAAGTTCTGACACTTAAAAGATATGTGCCACTCCATTATCTGAAAATAAAATTAATGTATATTAAAGCACCTTTTTCTACAATGATGTTAGATGAACATGTTGTAATAACAGAGGTCTACCCCCATTGCATTGTGTACACACACACACACACACAAACACACAATGTGTCAAGTGAAGGGATAACTATTTAGGAAAGTCAAACAAGTCCTCATGGAGGAAGTAGCATTAGAGCCAGAGTTCAAAAGAAGAAATAAAAGTTTGCTAGGCATCAAAACAGGATGGAAAGAGAGCACACTATGAAAATCATGAACAAGTTACAGACTGTGTTCATGTTTTTAATGACCTTGACAATCTTTAAAAGGCTGTAATAGTTTAAATACAGAAGGCAAGGCAATGTGCCTAAAAATGTTTTTCAAACATTTTATTGAAGTATGTGCCAAGCCCTAGGTATGTGCCTACCACATAGTCTTTACCCTCTAGTGAAGTGAAAATCCAGTGGGCAAAAGTCACTAAAATGTAATTATAACACCTCATGGCTTACAGAACAGGAGTTGAGATATATACTATGCAGGCAGTTCAGCCTGGTGGCCAATTGATCTTAGGGGCAATTACAGGTTTCCTGAAGAAAGTACAATTTAGTTTAAATCTTAAAGCAAGAGAAGGAATAAAGCTGAGCACAGAGCAAGCAGAAGGGCAAAAATAAAAGCCAGAGGCCTTTCCGAGGCCATTCCAAGGAGTCTGCAACTTAGCACACAAACAAGGAGCTAATCATTTTTTAAATAACAGGGTGACTTGACATTTGTCGTTTGATAACTCAGGTGACAATAGGACAGCTGTGCTATGAAAGGAGATATTGACAGGGAGAACAGAGCTCACACAAAAAATGATAAAGGTCTGAAGTAAGGATCAAATGACATGAGTTTACTAAGTGAACAAACGAAGAAAGAAGAGATAAGGGAGATAAATTTACAAACATTAATCTGAGGCATCTATGAGATACTCAGATGGCTATATCCAGAAGGGTTGTAACTCATAGATCCCAAGTGAGTTTTCTAACTCAGCAACTTTAGAAGAGAAAGGAATAGACAAGTTTAATATCACGTGGGTGTGGGTCAGCCAAGTGATGATGACCAACAGGCAGCTGAATACACAAGTTCAGAATGAAGATGGAAATCTGGGATTCATCAGTATATACAGGCAGCAGCTGAGGCCAAGGCACAGAAAGGAGACCTCCCAGGGAGACCATATGTCAAGAAGTTACTTAGGAAATAATAAAGCTAATATTAACTTTACACTATGGTTCATTTAGTTCTCACAACCACCTATGCAGGTAGGCAGGTACTAACATCCCATTTTACAGATGGTTAAGTAATCCCCCCCCCCCATATCATAAGGGAATTAAGGGACCCTAAAAAAGCAAGGCTAGGAGAACTAGAAGCAAGCAATGTTCGAAATCAAGTTAGATGATTCAAGATGTAATCTATGGCCAGTATCAAAGAAAATTTAAGAAGGACCAAAGAATGGATGCCTCAACCAGGTAACTCAGTTGGTTACAGCATCGTCCTGATACTCTAAGGTTGCAGGTTCAATCTCTGGTCAGAGCACATACAAGAAGCAACTAATAAATGCATAAATAAGTGGAACAACAAATCCAAGTTTCTCTCTCTCTCTTTCTCCATCCCTCCCTTCCTTTCTCCTTCCCTTCTATCCTCTCTCTAAAATCAATAAATATTTTAGGCCTAATTGGTTTGGCTCAGTGGATAGAGCATCAGCCTGCAGATTGAAAGGGTCCAGGTTCGATTCTAGTAAAGGCCATGTACCTTGGTTGCAGGCACATCCCCAGCAGGGAGTGTGCAGGAGGCAGCTGATCGATGTTTCTCTCTCATCAACATTTCTAGCTCTCTCTATCCCTCTTCCTCTCTCTTTCCCTTCCTCTCTGTAAAAAATCAATACAATATATTTAAAAAAAAATAAAATCAATAAATATTTTAAATGGAGAAAAAAAAGGATGATAATATTTCACAAGCTGTGATTTACTTCTACAGTTAGTTTCAGGAAGGACAAAAAAATGTATTGGACTGGGTTGCAAAATGAGCTGAGGAAGTGAAAACACTGATCATAAGACTAGTCTTGCAAGAGATCCAGCAATGAAGACACCAGGCATTAATTTTTACTAAATCAATAACACTTACTGTGCTTGACACCAGGTTCAGTACATCACATATCTCATTTAACATTTCCATTTTAAAACACACAAAGATTTGGAAATGCTACGAAACTTGTTCAAAGTCACATAGCCAGTAAGTAGCAGTGGAAACATTTATACCCAAGATGACATAAAGCTGATTAGATAACCATTTTAAAATACAAGACACTGATTAAACAATTATTTCTTAAAAACCTAATCTATGCATTGGTTTTCTAACATTCAGTTTAACAGCATCTAATTTGGCTTTATAAAGTGTTAATAATCTGCTATTGATTCCACTTCATGTATTTTTCATTGCAGTTATTGTATTCATTTCTGATTGTCTTTTTTTAAAAATTAAAAAAGAAAGTATTAAAATTCAACTGAGTAAATATGAAGGTCTAATTGTTTCTTATTCATTGATTCAATTGGGTAGCATCTCATTAGCAACTAGAAGGATACTCTGGTAAATTGTACTAAGAAGTTAAGAGTGGACGATTTCAGTCAAGGACACCTTCCCGTAGGGGCAGGCAGGGTCTTATCAGGTAGATTAAGATTATGTTTCTGGGAGAGATCAAAACTACAGTCAGATCAGGTATTAAATCTAGATTTGGGATCAGGGGCTTTCAGCAAAAATGTTGCCATATTGGACCCGTGGTTTTCTATTTAACAGAAGCAAAACAAAAAGAATTGATTTAAGAAACAAATGAACCAAGTTAAAAGAAGTGTCAACTTTAGCCTGCCTATAGTGTTCCTATTAATAAAGCTTATAAAAGAGCCGAAACCGGTTTGGCTCAGTGGTAGAGTGTCGGCCTTTGGACTGAAAGGTCCTGGGTTCGATTCCAGTCAAGGGCATGTACCTTGGCTGCGTGCAAGAGGCAGCTGATCGATGTTTCTGACTTTCTATCCCTCTCTCTTCCTCTCTGTAAAAAATCAATAAAATATATTTTTTTAAAAAGCTTACAAAAGAACCTACATAAATCTATAAAACAAATAAATATTGAGCACCTACTCTGAGTGAAGAACTTTGCTATATCACACCCAGGTTCAATGGGGGAAGAGGTGTGGGGTGGAGGGGAGAAACAATTGCAGATACATTTACAATCCAAAACATAAAATTTCTCCCTCTTCCTTCTAAACAGATTTGCCTAATACAATCCCAAAATATTTACATATCAAAGAATTAGGTCATTAAGTCAATTAGCAAAACTAAAGAATACAGTTTCTCAAATATCTGTATGGTCACCATATTTACTAATCTTACGTGATAAATTCCAAAAATAAATTTATTAAAAGCATTTTCCACTTCCTTCCCAAAGGAAACAGGCACTCTTCTCTATTTAATTATTTCCTATTCAAAAGTTCCTTCCTCTGTCTTCCAACTCATTCATTCTTTCTTTGTGCCAAGTGCTAGGCCAGACGCTAGAGAATGAAGACATAAATAAGATGGACTAGCTGGCGCTCATAAAATGTACATGCTAGTAGAGGAAACAAAGCATCTAAGTAACTAATGCAGCTTACTACAATGGATAATTAACTGCAGCTAAGGAAAACAGCTGGGAGAACTTCACCAGCACAGGACTGGTTCTCGAAGTGATATTTGGGCTGATAATGAAGATAGGAGTTGGAGGAAGGGAGAGAAGAGTGCCTAAGAGGTGGAGATCTTAAAGAGAAAGAGGCTTTCTCTTAGAACAAAAAGAAAACCCGTGTGGCTTGAGCCCAGAGAGCCAAAAGAAAAGTGGCCCCAAAACACCTGGAGATAGAAAGAGTGCCAGCAGTAATGTGGTCTTTACGCTATGAGAAATGGGAAATATTTGAGAGTTCTACAAGTGTGATGCATTGAGACACATGTAGTTTTAAAGGATTACTTTTTTTATTAGGTGATTACTCTTGAATGTCTCAAAACTCCTTCCAAAATCCAGTCTCATACCTAGACAACACACAAATTTCCCTAACAAGTCACTCATCCAAACTGTCTAAATTAGAGCAAGGGGGGGGGGGGGGAAGGTTTCAAGTTTAATTCTATGTCAAGAGAAAGGCAAGTACTCTGAAAAATTTTTTTAAAAAGTAGTTTAAACAGATGGCAGCCACTTAATTATTAAGAAGTGGCCAATAAACTTAATCTACATATACACACAGACTACAGAGTTTATAGTTGTTTCTTCCTTACAAATAACTTCTAAATAGACATGTCACCTAAGTTGCGTGGCTGTTAGTAGTAAGAGCCACAGAAACTTAATTACATTATAACATTTAAGACTTAATTATGAGCTTAATTAAAGGCTTTGGTGCCAAGGCAAGCACATTTAGTTGTATTGAAATGTCATTCATCCCCTTGCACATGTTTTTTGTTTTGGTTTCTCCCCTCCTCCCCCGAATCAATTAGAAACTGACTTCTTGAGTGCATTTTTGGTTTAAGGAATAAAATGTCTTTTAAGTTATAACTTTCTTTACCAGCGACTTGAGAGATGCCACAGCAAGTGTGGGACACCAAAGCCACCTCCAATGCTGCCAACCACCGGGGGCCCGATGGTAACTTTCCCGCTCTCTCCATCACCCAAACTCCCCAGGACTCGCAAGCCGCCGCCTCCTCCGCCTCCCCCCCCCCCCCCCCCCATCCCCGGACCAGGCCAAGCCCGCGGGGCCGGAGTTGCAGCCACCGCCTCTATCCTCTTCCTCTCGGCCGGGGAGGTGGACCCGGGCGGGAAGTGAGGATCGGACCGGGAGCAAGGGCATTACCTGGGGCCGGAGCCCGGCAGCGGGGACCTCGGCAAGGAAGGCAGAAGCAGGAGGTCCTCAGAGCGCGGCCGGCAGGAAGGTCAGCTCCGCGCAGCTCTCAAGGTGCCCAAGGCCGACAACGCCGCAAGCCCGGCCGCAGACTGAGATAAAGCGCCGGACTGCCGGCCCCTTCGCCCCCAGCCTCGCGGCCCGCTACGCAGCGTCTTGCGCCGGGTCCGCGCCGGCTCAGGATTTCATTGGTGGCCCGGGGGCCATCAGGCTCCGCCCACCGTTCACGGCAGCCCCGCCCCTTTCCGCGCGCGTGTCTTTCACGCGAGAGCCCCCCGCTGGCGCTGGCGGAGTGCGCGGGGAGTTGCGCTCCGGCGGGTCGTGACGCCGGCGGTGGCAGCTTGCTTTTTTTTCTTTTTCTTTTTTTCTGAGAAACGTAACACTTTTAATAGACGAAATAAATACTCCAGTACATGCAAGGTACAAACTTGACATTGGAGAGGAGGAGGGGGGAGAGCTTGCTTTTCATGTCTGCCCTAGCGAACCGGTGTGCGGCAGGTATGGGGCCGAGACAACTTCCTGCGAGTCCGAAGGGGCACCCCGCACGGTAGCACGGGACTGGCGAGACTGGTGTGCCTCTTCTGGAGCCTCGCGGAAGCCGCTTCTAAAACTGAGGATCGTTGCAGTTCGCACTGACCCTCCAGGGACAAAATAGAAGCTCTAGTCAGAAGCGTTTGTCCTGGGATGCTCCTTTGTCAACTATACGGGACTGTATGTGACCTTCAGCACGTGTGAACTAGATGAAGAGACAGGAAGATAGGTGAAATAATGGGCAATTATGTAATTAAAGGGGAGGGGCATCATAACCAAAGGGGAAAAAAATGATGCAGAGAGAGGTTTAGGACATAAATTAGGAAGGTTAATTGCTTAGGGTTTACGAAGGTAAAGGTGTTAGGTGGATTCAGAGTAAAGTAGGTGAAAATGGAATGAGAGCAGCAGGGACTGAAGGGGCCACAGTCACAGCCTGCAAACCAGCACAAGCTAGCCTAGCCTGCCTACATCACTTGGACCCTGTTCCAAACAGATAGGGTCAGGCTGCCCTGAACAGATGGATCAGGTTTTATCTGAACTGACAACCCTCTGTGGCCCTTTTATAACAAAGAGGATAGACAACTACCTGTCCACCCAGAACAGGCAGCACTTCCCACCAAGACAGAAGCTGAATCAGCATCCAGTCTAATTCAGTACTGGCAGTGTGTGTGTGTGTGTGTGTCATTTATTTATTTATTTATTTATTTATTTATTTATACATACATACATACATACATACATAGAGGATGGGAGAGAGATAGAGAGTGAGAAACATCAATCAGCTGCCTCTTGCACACTCCCCACTGGGGATGTGTCTGCAACCAAGGTACATGCCCTTGACCGGAATCAAACCTGGGACCCTTCAGTCCAAAGGCCAACACTCTATCCACTGAGCCAAACCGGTTAGGGCCCAGTTTGCCTCCTGTACAACTGGGATTGCTGCCAACTGGGATGGCAATAGAATCTGGTAGATCTCAATGGCTTTTGTACTTTATCTCTCCCCTCCTATTAGTTAAGGATCAGTAGGAACACAGGAACTCATTTCTGTTGAGACTATGCTGACCACTGTAAACACAGAGAAGACTTGTGCATTTCTCTCATTTATTAATTCAGAAAATATTGTATTTTGTTACTGGTGCTGGGGGTACAGCAGTGAATAGAACAGAAGCTCCTGCACTTAGAAGCTTATGTTTCTAGAGCAGAAAACAAATAACGAAACAAGTGAGATGATTGCAGGTGGTAATAAGTGTTGGGAAGAAAGCAAAACAGTATGGTCATGGAAGGACTTTATGAGGATGTGATCTGAGCTAAGACTTGAATGAGGACAAAGTGCCAACTATGGGAAGACAGACATTTAGGACGGAGAATAATGAATGTGAATTTAAGGTTCTGATGATAAACAAGTTTGGCTTGCCTGAGGAACAGAAGGCCATGAGGCTTGAAGCACCATGTAGGGGGTAGAAGTTTAAGGTTGAACACTTAAGCAAGAGCTTAATCGTATTGGATTTTTTAATTTCAGTTAAGTTTCATCTTTTTAATCAACTTATTTTGTAGAGAATGACTTGCAGGAGAACAGAAATGGAACAGGGAGAAGCCAGAGAATGATAGGAAGCTATTGGACAAGTTATGAGATAGATGATGGATTAGTGCCGTTGCTATGGAAATAGAAGTAGAAGAATTTCAGGATATTTTTTTGAGGTGCAGTTGTGAAGAAAGGTAGTAAACAAGGTAAATCCCTGGGTATTAAGTGAATGGGAGAATGGCAATGCCATTTACTTCAAGGAGGAAGACCACTTAATATGATTGGAAGGACCTTGAAAGCCTCTGCCCTTACTAAGCATCTCCCACCGTTATGAAAATCTTTGGGATTAAAGCTTGGTTAAATTTGAATGTTGCTTCATCATATTCCAAAAAAACACACACTTGTAACCCTAGCCAGTTTGGCCCAGTGGATAGAAGGGCCTGCGGGTTGAAGGGTCATTGGTTCGATTCTGATTGAGGGCACATGCCTAGGTTGCAGGCTTGATCCCCAGTATGGGGCGGGCAGGAGGCAGCTGATCAATGATTCTCATTACTGATGTTTCTATCTCTCCCTCTCCCTTCCTCTCTGAAATCAATAAAAAAATATTAAAAAAAAACAAAAACACATGTAATAGTTGCTAGGGATATAAATATGAATAAGAACAACTGTCTATTGGGGAGACAGGTAATAACTAAACCATTTCAAGACAGTAAGATGTGTTATAATAAAAAGAGGTAGCTTGTGCACCAAAGGGTCCCTGGTTTGATTCCTGGTAAGGGCACAGAACCAGATTACAGCTCAGTCCTCAGTAGTGGGTGTGCAGGCGGCATCTGATGGATGTTTCTCATATTGATGTTTTTTTGTCTCTCTCCCACTTTCTCTCTAAAATCAATTAAAAAGAAAAGGAAAGGAAAAGGAGGAAAGAAGGAAGGAAGGAAGGAAGGAAGGAAGGAAGGAAGGAAGGAAGGAAAGAAGGAAGGGAGGAGAGAGGGAGAGAGGGAGAGAGGGAGGGAAGGGAGGGAGGGAGGGAGGGAGGGAGGAGGGAGGGAAGGAAGGAGGAAGGAAGAAAGAAAGGATAAAATTGCCTAACAGGGTCATTGTAAGGATTAAATGAGTTAATGACTACAAAACTCCAAGTACAGACACTGGCATATAAAAGTGCTGCATAAATACATTGAAGTTCATTGTTATTGTTGATGTTATTATCTTCTGGATATAATGGAAGCAGAAGGAATGACTATAACTCTATGAGAGGAAATGTTGAAATGGAGGAAGGCTTTTTGAACCAATAAGAGGAAGGACTTTAGTGGGCAGGCAAGAAAGGAGGGATAGTCTAAGCAGAGGAAGAACAAGGTCAAAAGCCAACAAGACAATGAGAGAGAGAGAGAGACCATTGTTGAAGTGTAGGATACTTGCTGAGAAGAAGAAATACCAAAAGTTGGTGTAGAAGCTTAAGAAGTTTGTAGGCAATGCTAAGATAGCCTAACTCAGATTTCCATAGTCAGTGGGGAGCAGTGAAGGTTGTCGAGCAGGGGAAGAGTCATGATATAGGCAACTAGACTGGAGGGAGATGTGACTGGAGGTGGAGAGATCAAGTAGAAGGTCATCACAGGAATAGAGGTGAGAAAGGATAAAGGCCTAAAGTAGAGCAGTAACAAGTGATGTGGAAAGAACAGGGCATATTTGGGAGAGATTTAGAGACAATTGATAGAATTGAACAGTGTTAGATGTGGAGGTTAAGGATGTACCCAGGATTTCTGGCTTAGCAGTTGGGTGGGTGGAGTTAATGTTAACTAAGGTAAGAGAATGCATTTGAAGTAAGAAAATGAGGTAAGGGGTATGAATAAGCTTTACTTGGGTTAATATTTAAGTTGAACCGGTCCACTTCCTACTGAGATATAAAGGAACTGAGGAAGAAGCAATCAAGTGTTGTTTTGGTTTACAATAAAACAACTTACACGTGTTTTTTTTCCTGATTATGTCAATAATGCATACCTCTCGCAGAAAATAAAATAAAATACAGAAAAGTACAAAGATAAAAGCTATCTAATGTCTTACTATCCAGAGATGCAGCTAAATGTTGATGTGGGGAAGGAAAAGAAAAATGGTGTGAGCCTGGGGACTGAGCTCTTTTGCAGGGATACAGAACAGGAACCAAACCAGGTTCTAAAATACAAACATCTCCGTTCTTCAAAGGAGACTTAGTGAAAACATAGACCCATATGGGGAATAAAACAAGGACAATGAAGCAAGAGTGAAAATCAGGGCAACCTAGATCATGGGTAGATCCCAAACAAAATAGAAATCAGGTATTATTCTTTTATTGCACATGCTATGTCATCACTTGTTTTTCTCCAAACAGAATTCCTTACAAACAAGTCAGAGAGCCATCTATCCCAGTTAAGAAGGCTGCCCTCTTGACTCCATAGATTCTTGCTAGTTCTAAAGCAAAGTACCTTTTTAGGCATTGTAATAGATGTAATAACAGTTCCAGCGATATATACACACATTAGGAAATACCCTCAAGAGTTCCTGAATCACCATAAATTGTTTTAATCTCACTGAAATTAAGTTGTTGTAAATCTAAAGAAGATTAATTAACAAGTTAAGATATTAAGTCCTAGCCCTAACCGGTTTGGCTCAGTGGATAGAGCATCAGCCTGTAAACTGAAGGGTCACAGGTTTGATTCCGGTCAAGGGCATGTACCTTGGTTGTGGGCACATCTCCAATAGGAAGTGTGCAGGAGGCAGCTGATTGATATTTCTCTCATCGATGTTTCTCTCTATCCTTCTCCCTTCCTGTCTGTAAAAAATAAAAAATAAAAATACGTTAAAAAAAAAGATATTAAGTCCTAGAGAAACAACTAAGAAAGTAACTGAAAATATATATAGTGAAAAAAATCATTAAAGAAATTTAAATGTTACGATAGAAAATATTCACTTGATGAAAAAAAGTAGTAGGGTAGAAAGAGAACAAGAAAGACATGAGACATAGGACAAATTTTTAAATGGAAGACATAAATTCAACAATATCCAATATAATAAATGCTTAATATGCTAAGTGTCTGGTCGTCTGGTTGGCCATTCAACCAATCAAAGTGTAATATGCTAATAATATGCTGAGGCCTCTCAACCACTCACTATGATGTGCATTGATCACCAGGGGCAGACAGTCAACTGGTTGACCAGTCATTAGGACATGTACTGACTACCAGGGGTGGTGAGATCAAGATGCTCTGACTGGTAGGTTAGCTTGCTGCTGTGGTCCGGCTGATCAGGACTGAGCCAGATGGACTGGACACACCCTGGAGCCCTCCTGCAGTCCCAATCTGGCTGGCCAACCTCCTGCTCCCCTCCCCAGCCCCAATCATGCACAGGTGTGGTCCCTCAGCCTGGCCTGTGCCCTCTTGAAATCCAGGACCCCTCGTGGGATGTTGGAGAGTCCATTTCGACCTGATCCTGCAGGCCAGACCGAGGGACCCCACTGGTGCATGAATTTGTGCACTGGGCCTCTAGTCAATAATAACATTAAGTATGAAAGAATTGAACAGTCCAATTAAAAGGTAGAGAATGCCAGACTACATTAATAAACAAGATCCAGCTATGTGCTTTCTACAGAAGACACAGTTTAAGATTCAAATATACACATAGGTTGATATTAAAAGAGAGGAAAAAGATAGGTGCGCGCTGCTCGGCTGGCGAGGAGCTGAGGGGGCAGGGCGGGGGCCTGTGTGGCCTCTTTGCCTCTTTGCGCCGCCGGGACGCCTGGCAGGCCACCTGCACCATGAAGATTTGGACTTCGGAGCACGTCTTCGACCACCCATGGGAAACTGTTACGACAGCCGCAATGCAGAAATATCCAAACCCTATGAACCCAAGCGTGGTTGGAGCCGATGTATTGGACAGACTTGTAGATCCTTCTGGAAAATTGCATAGCCATAGACTGCTCAGCACAGAGTGGGGACTGCCTTCCATTGTGAAATCTCTGATTGGCGCAGCAAGAACCAAAACATATGTGCAAGAACATTCTGTAGTTGATCCTGTAGAGAAAACAATGGAACTTAATAAAAACAATATCCACTAATATTTCATTTACAAATATGGTTTCAGTAGATGAGAGACTTATATATAAACCACATCCTCAGGACCCAGAAAGAACTGTTTTGACTCAAGAGGCCATCTTCACTGTGAAAGGAGTCAGCCTAAGTAGTTACCTGGAAGGGCTGATGGCGAGCACAATATCTTCAAATGCTAGTAAAGGCCGAGAAGCAATGGGATGGGTAATACATAAATTAAATGCTGAGATTGAAGAATTAACGGCTTCAGCAAGAGGAAGCATAAGGACGCCAATGGCAGCAGCAGCATATGTAGAGAAATGATGAAAGTTGGTATACAATACCTAGTCCTCCAGATCTCTACTAATTGGCATTATATTTATTCTTATTTAAAAAATACATTAAAAAACTATATTTTAGGTAGATTTTTTTTAATAAGCTGAATAAAGGGTATGTGACTTGATCAAAACAAGAAGGTATGGTGTTTCTAAATAAAAGGGAACATCTGAAATTATTAGTGTTGTTTGAAATAACTCTGGCTTTGAAGATTCCATAGTTATGTGAGAATTTAACAGTTTTTGAAAGGTTAGGAATTGGTGTTAGCACATTTAGTCTCCTTCAGGTTGAATTTTAACGCTTTTCATGCATTGGAACTCTACCTGGCTTTGGACCAACCCCAGGACGAAGCAGAGCCGCCTCCAAACAGACAATTGCTCTGCTGTGGGAAACTTCAAGAGGGAACTCACTTTCAAAGGAGAAATTGTGTAGTTTTAAAAGATATAAATTTGTATAAAATAACGTGCTCTGCTTGCTATAAACCACCATTAAAAACCACAGTGTTTTAACTTGGTACTTAAATTACATTTTTGGAGTTAAAATTATCACTTAAGTAATAATATAACTGCATCTTTATTCTATGAAAAAGTACTGTATTTATTTGCCAAAGTTTTGTAACTTAGTGAAAATATTACCTTCCGTGGATTTGTACTTTCTGACCTATATGCTGTATTGTGGGCTGTTATGTTAATTGAAAAAATAAAATCATTACCTAAATTTTTCAGCACTCTAAACTTAAACAGAAGAGCAGCTGTTCACATCTTTTAGCATTTCACATTTGTCTAACTTGTAAAATTGCCATGTGTCAGAATCATGGTTTTGTAATTGCTAAATCATGATCTGCCAGGTTATTCGAATATAATTACTTTTTGAAGTAATTGTGACCACAGAACATCTTTTTTACTTGAGGAGCTGTACATCATTTGAAATTGCCCAAATGATTTCTTGATCTGGGGTACAAATCCCAGGTACCTATTGTTTTTAATAAGGTGCCATTGATGGGGTGGGGATAGAAAGCGGGGGGAGGGGGGACAAGGCATTGGCCTAAAATAACCACTTCATGAATTGCTTTGTAATTTTTATTTATGGGGAATCCTCATTTGAGGAGCCAAAGGGCCACTGCACTCAGAAAAACAATCCAGTAAATGTATTTTGTTTCATATTTTGTAGCAGTTAATTATCAACCATTAAACAATATCTTTGATACTTGTAAAAAAAAAAGAAAGGAAAAAGATAAGTTATGAAAGAAACAACCATAAGAACGCTGAAGTGGCCATATTAATATCAGACAAATAGGCTTTAAGGCAAAATATTTAAGTAGTGCAAAGGCTTTTTAAAGCAGTTTGGCAGTTAAACATAGTCACCAAATGACCTGGCAATTCTACTCTTCTGTATATATCCAAGAGAAATGAAAACATGTCTATACAAAGACTTGTACAAGAACATTCATAGCAGCATTATTTATAATAGTCAATAAGTGGAAACAACCTCAATGACCATCAACTAATAAATGGATAAAGTGTAATGGAATGTTACATATCATGTTACATATCCATGTAATGGAATGTTATTCAGCCATAAAAAGAAATAAAGTACTGATATATGCTACAACATTGATAAAACTTGAAAACATTCTGCTAAAGTGTAAAATCATTGTCACAAAAGATCACATATTATGTAATTCCATTCATGCTATATGTCCAGAATAGGTAAATCCATAAACAGAGTGGATTGGTGGTTGCCTAGAACTGGCATAGTTGGGGAGAAATTGGGAGTAACTGCTAATAGATACAGAATTTTCTTTTTGGGGGGGATGGTAAAAGTACCCTAAAATTAATTGTGGTG
This sequence comes from Antrozous pallidus, assembly GCA_027563665.1. Taxonomy (NCBI): domain Eukaryota; kingdom Metazoa; phylum Chordata; class Mammalia; order Chiroptera; family Vespertilionidae; genus Antrozous; species Antrozous pallidus. The sequence goes on along the minus strand of CM050527.1, from coordinate 22,917,551 downwards.
ATGGTTGCATACACAACTCAGTGAATATACTAAAAACCATTAAACTGTACACTTAAATGGGTGAATTGTATGGTATATTAATTGCATCCCAATAAAGTTACTTTAAATAGGCAAAACTAATATAGAGGTCTGAATGGCGGTTACCTTTTGCTAAGTTATCAATTGAGAGAAGGCATGAAGGATCCTGCTGGTGTATTAGAAAAGTCCAGTTCCTTCATCTGATTACATAGGTGTGCACAAATGTAAAAGTTCTTCAAACTACATATTTAAGATGTGTGTACTTTATTATATGTAATATCTCAGACAAAAAGACATCTTTATATGTTAGCTCTATTGAAATAATTTTGATATTCATTAAAATATTGATATTCATTAATTATATTTTAATTTTTTAACTTAACTTTAACATATAAGTATATTTTATTTTTTATTTTTTTGGTTCTTTTTTTATCTTTATTGTTCAGTTTATTAATTACATTGTTCCCTTTTTTTTTTCCACCCTATAGATCCCCTAAACCTGGTACCCATCCCACCCTCCGCCCTCACCCCCCTCCACTGTCCTCTCCCATACTTGCATGACTTTTTCCAGTCTCTTGCTGCACTTCCCACACCCCCTTTCTCCCCAAGAGTTGTCAGTCCATTCCCTCTCTATGTCCGTGATTCTGTTACATTCACCAGTTTATCCTGTTCATCAGCTTATTAATTCACTTGATTTTTAGATTCATTTGTTGACAGATGTGTATTTGTTGTTCCTAATTTACACTTTCATCTTTTTCTTCTTCCTCTTCTTAAAGAATATCTTTTAGCATTTCATATAATATTGGTTTGGTGGTGATGAACTCCTTTAGCTTTTTCTTATCTGCGAAGCACTTCATCTGACCTTCAGTTCTGCATGATAACTTTGCTGGATAGAGTAATCTTGGTTGTAGATTCTTGCTATTCATCACTTTGAATATTTCTTGCCACTCCCGTCTGGCCTGCATTGTTTCTGTTGAGAAATCTGCTGACAATCATATGGGTGCTCCCTTATAGGTAACCATCTGTTTTTCTCTTGCTGCTTTTAATATTCTCTCTTTGTCTTTTGCTCTTGGCATTTTAATTATGATGTGCCTTGGTGTGGTCCTCTTAGGGTTCCTATATATTGGGGTTTGGTGTGCTTCTTGGACTCCTAAGTCAATTTCTTTCACCAGGTGTGGGAAGTTTTTGGTCACTATTTCTTCAAATAGGTTTTCATTGTCTTGCTCTCTCTCTTTTTCTGGCACCCCTATAATTCGGATGTTGGTATGCTTGAGGTTGTCCCAGAGGCCCCTTACACTATCTTCAATTTTTTGGATTCTTTTGGTTTCTTGCTTTTTCAGCTGAGTGGATTTTACCTCCTTGTATTTCAAATCTTGAACTTGGTTCTTGGGGTGCTCCAGAGCACTTTTAGGTCTTTGTGTAATATTTTTTATTTCAGTCAGTGTATGCTTAATTTCTGGTTGGTCCTTTTTCATATCCTTGAGGGTCTCCTTTACATCCTTGAGGGTCTCCTTCATTTCCTTGTAGGACTCATTCATTTCCTTTGCCGTCTTGCTTATTTCCTTATAGGACTCGACCTTTTCTAGGAGCCTCTTGAAAAGCCCTATAACCGTGGTTTTGAATTCCATGTCCAGTCGTTTTTTTCCCTCCATTTCTTTCACATCTGATTTCTTTCCATGTTTCTGCATGGTGGCTGCTTCCCTGAGTTGGTCAATTAGCTTTGTGTGGTAGACTTCCTACTAGGGACAGTGGCTCAGCCTCCCCAGTTACCTGAGGTGGATATGGGTTGCACAGTCTTGCTGAAGTTAAGCTCAGTTAATCGTTGTTAGCACTTGGAGGGGTTTACCTCCAGGCCAATTGTCTGTGAAGTTCAGCTCTGCTCAGGTTGGGTGGGCGGAGTCTCCGGGCCAAGCAGACAGCATTAGCTCCGCCCTATGCAGCCCCAGGGACTCTGTGTTGGTGGCAATGGCCACCAGAACCTCTGAGAGAGAGCTGCTGCCGAGCTCCACTGGCTGCCAGGGAATTCAGACTCTCCCCAAATGAGTCTGCACACCCAATGTCTCACCCATGGTCGTAAAACAAAGCAGTCTGACGGTTTTCCGAATGAGAGAGCGAGTCGCAGAGTGCTCTCTGCGCAGTCACGCAGCTGAGCTGTTCGCACAAGCTGCCTTCTCCACAAGCTGGGAGACCCTGCAGCACCTGAGCTTCGGCGTGCCCTCCCACTGTCCAGTTTTCACCCCGTGTGATAGTGGGTTCCCTGGACTTCGCCCAGAGCTGGAGAATCAGTCCAGTGGGACCTCTTTGTCTCCCCATTCGAGAAAACTGGCCGGTTTTCAGCCGCCCGCCCTCTCCGCTGGTGCACGCTCCAAACCTCTCTCCACGCGTATCTTTCAATGCTGTCCGCGCCGCTCCTCCGAGTCACAGTGTCTTATTTTCACTTTTATTTGTGGGATTTTCACTCGGCCAGCTTTCTGGTGATTCTGGAAGGTGTTTGTTCTTTCGTTAAGTTGTAGTATTAAAATTGCTGACGGCAAGATAGGTGTTTTACCTATGCCGTCATCTTGGTTCCTCCTCTGAAGTAGCTATAAGTATATTTTAGATCCTGGCTGGGTAGCTTAGTTGGTAAAGCATAGTCCCAATATGCCAAGGTTGCACAGGGTACATACAAGAATCAACCAATGAGTGCATAAATAAGTGTAACAATAAATTAATGTTTCTTTCTCTCCATTCCTCTCTAAAATAAATTAAAAATAATATAAGTAGTTGAAACCGGTTTGGCTCAGTGGATAGAGCGTCGGACTGTGGACCGAAGGGTCCCGGGTTCGATTCTGGTCAAGGGCATGTACTTGGCTGCGGGCACATCCCCAGTAGGGGGCGTGCAAGAGGCAACTGATCGATGTTTTTCTCTCATCAATGTTTCTGACTTTCTATCCCTCTCCCTTCCACTCTGTAAAAAATCAATAAAATATATTTAACAAAATAATAATAATGTAAGTAAAATAATGTAAAGCATATTTAAATAGTTTTAACTTTTTACATTTAATTTTTAATGTAATATATTCCGTGTAACAAATATATTCAACACACTCGATTTTCATGCACTTTATTTATTTTAATGTATTTTTATTAATTTCAGAAAGGAAGAGAAAGGGAGAGAGAGATAGAAACATCAATGATGAGAGACAATCATTGATTGGCTGCCTCCTGCATGCCTCCCACCAGGGATTTAGCCAGCAACCCCAGCATGTGCCCTGATCAGGAGTCCAATCATGACCTCCTGGTTCAGAGACTGGCGCTCATTTACCAACCCACACTGGCAGGGCATTTATTTACTTATTAACAAAGAATAGTTTATTGATATTTTGTGAGAGAGAGAGAGAGAGAGAGAGAGAGAGAGAGGAGAAAAATGTCACTATGACAGCCCAACATTGATTGGCTGACTCCTGTATGCTCTCCACTGAGGATCAAACCCCCAACCAGGGAATGTGCCTTTGATCAGGAATGAACCAGCAACCTCCTGGTGCCTGGGACAGTGCCCAACCAACTGAGCCCCACCAACCAGGGCAATTTTCATTTTGTGTTCTGATACTGTAGGTCATTACTATAAATCAAACTCAAATAAATAAAACTGTTAATGATAGCATAATTAATGATTTTGTTGAAATGTTAGCAAGATAAACTTATGGCATAATGTATGATAATATATGAATTACATGTGTTTTAATTTTCCTCATCCAATACATCATCAGCCAAAAATCTAGACATATGTAATAATATTTAAATTGTAATTTCTTGACTTTTCACTTTTCTTTAAGTCATATAAAAACTACAGCTTTCATTTATTTTCCCATTTGGTTGTTATAAATATTTATTTATATTCTATTTGTGGAGATAGGAGGCTATACTATATTTGGTAGTCTGTTAACTTGATTTATAACTTTTAAAGACTTAAAGATAAGACATGTGGACCTCAATTTGTTTTTTGTCCTCAGTCACATAAATGTTATTGGTGGGCCTACATACAGCATGTGTGTGCTGTCTTGTCTGCAGTTATCTATATACTTCTTAACCACGTACTTCAACCTCCTGCACATACACACACACACACACACACACACACACACACACACAATTTTGTATTGCTTCGTAGAAAAGAGATAGATTTACCCACTCTTGATTTCCCTGTAGAGCCTATTACAGTGAGTGTAGGCACCTATAAATAGGTTTTGACTTTAACTGACTTACATATATAGAAAGTTGGAGGTATACTTGAAGAGATTTCTCTTGGATATAGTAGATTAAAGAAATCCAAAAACAGGCAGGAATGATAGGTATGAAGAGTCAAGTCCTTTGCCCTGGGAACATATAAAGTATAAGCAATAGGGAACAAGCTTACCCAATTTGCTTCACTAATGGCACAATGAACAATTCACATAGGTAGGTAAGAGGTTCACTGACTCAGAATTGAGCTGGCCAATGCATGGTTATGAGACACCTCTTCTTGGTATATTATTTTAGAAGAAGTAGAAAGACATTATACTTCATACTTAGGGATAAAAAGCCACTCTCTAGAACTATATAAGATCCTCTACTCAATATTCTAACAGTCCACTTTTTAAAAAATATATATTTTATTGATTTTTTACAGAGAGGAAGGGAGAGGGATAGTTAGAAACATTGATGAGAGAGAAACATCCAATCAGCTGCCTCCTGCACACCTCTCACTGGGGCTGTGTCCACAACCAAGTACATGCCCTTGCCTGGAATCGAACCTGGGACCTTTCAATCTGCAAGCCGACGCTCTACCCACTGAGCCAAAAACAGTTAGGTCTTTAACTTTTGTGAGATTAACTTTTGTCAGGGCTGAAAGTCCAGTGTTTTTTTTTTTTTTTTTTTTTAATTTCAAATGGACTCTAACTCTCTAGAAATTAACAGTAAAAATTCAAATAATAATTGTGGCAGCTTTAGAAATATAATGAATAACCATTCATTAGGAATTTGACTAAGATTCTCTAATAGGTTGTTGGCACCAAATAAATTTTAAGTAACAAAAATAATATAGAGCAACAATTAATTTTACCAAGCAGCTATCATCTACAAGCAATCACCCTCACTAGCTAAGTTCATACTGTTGCAGTGTCAGTATGAAACAGTGGGCCCAGGACTTCAAATTTCAGGTCAGAAGGCAGACTTGCACAAAGGTTAGAGGATTGTCTCCCATCTGTGGGAACACAGAATGTAGGTCAGAATGTGCTGCTTCTGGGCAAGAACAAGTTGTGTTGTCACAGTAGTTCTGGGCAAGAACAAGTTAGTTTGTTACCTCCTCCATATTCAGACTAAACTTTGTGACTTGAAAGGTTAGTATTGGGGATAATGGCAGGAGCAAAAACATAGAAGTCAGAAGACACAGGTTGTATTCAGGAAATAATGAGTAATCAAGTTGGCCAGGAGACCTAAAGCTTTTCAAACTTTTCTGCCAAGATATTCCTCAGAGAGAAAGAATAAATTTGAATGCCCCACGTGCCAAGAAATTTAGGCATTTGTCCCGTATCCATTCCCAGTGTCTTTGAAGCCTCTTGTTTTATCTTTAAAATGAATGCACCTTTTGCATATTAGTCTATCATATGAAGGGTATCATATAAATATAATATTTTATCCCTGGCCAGTGTGACTCAGTTGGTTGGAGCATCATCCTTTACTCCAAAAGGTGGCAGGTTGAATTCCCTGTTGGGGCGTGTATGGGAGGCAATCCATCAATGTTTCTCTCTCACATCAATCTCTCTCTCTCTCTCTCTCTTTCTCTCTCTCTCTCTTCTCTCCCTCCCTCTCTTCCTCCCTCCCTCCTTCCCTTCTTCTCTCTAAAGTAAATTTTAAAAAAATGTTTTAAAGATCTATTGGCAAAGAAGAAAACAAGTTTGCTATACTATCCTTAGCTAATAGACTGTCTTGGAAAAATAGGTTCCTACTGGTTTTACTCTATCATACATCTGACAAAACATTTTAGACAAACGCACATTTTTCAAATTTTGTGAGAATTATCATAAATATGAGTATTTTCAAAATATGCATATATTCTAAAGATTAATAATAAACTGAACGATAAGTAACTACCACTCAACTTATGAAATAGAACATCCCAGAACCTTAAAGTTCCCAGTATGACTCTTCCAGATTTTTCTTCTGCTATTCTCCCTTCCTGAAACTACTATCTTACATTTTAGGTTAACCATTCTTTTGTTTTTCTCTTTAATTTACCACAAATGTAGACTTTTCTAAACAATATAACATAAAGTAGCATAGATAACTTTGTTTATTTGTGATCTTGCTATAAACAATATATGTTTAGTGTACACTTTGCTTTTTTAGTTCCACATTGTTCTTGTGATTCATCCATGTCCATGTGTATGTGACTAAAGGTCATTCATTTTTGCTTACACAGCATATCTTTTTATATTCATTCCCGTGTTGCTGTACATTTTTATTGTTTTCAGTTTTTGTAATTACAAAGTGTTGTATCTCCAGATGCACATGGGAAAGAATTTCCCTAGGGTGAATATCAGGGAGTGAAATTGCATGTCGTTGGTATATATATATCTTCAATTTTAGTAAGTTTTCTAAGGATGACTACAAAATTATCTTCTATCCACATCTTTTTTAAATATATTTTATTGATTTTTTACAGAGCAGAAGGGAGAGGGATAGAAAGTCAGAAACATCGATGAGAGAGAGACATCAATCAGCTGCCTCTTGCACGCCCCCTGCTGGGGATGTGCCCGCAACCAAGGTACATGCCCTTGCCGGAATCGAACCCGGAACCCTTCAGTCCGCAGTCCGACGCTCTATCCACTGAGCCAAACCGGTCTCGGCCACATCTTTTTTTTTTATATGTGGCTTTGACACACCTCCCTTTGAAGGTGGGGGTCTGTGTCCCCATTCTTGGTTAGCAGGTGGGCTTTTTGTAACTGTTTTAACCAATAAAGAAGTATGTGAGTTTCAAAGCTAACTCATAAAGAGCCATGCATCTATCTACTCTATTGTTAACTCAAATTCTTACTCTTAAAATATTTAAGCTTCCAATATAAGCACTCTGACTACCTCCGGGCCTGAGTCTACCTTGCTGTGAGCTCAATCTAATCACCTATGTGGAGAGATGACATGGAGTGGCCCTGAGGCAACATGAAGAAAGATCCCAGCCAGTTCCTTGGTCCCAACCCCCAGATGTCCCCTGTGTCTGAAGGAACGGATATAGAGTTGCCCAGAGAAGCCCTTGCCACTTTGCTGACCCACAGAAACTGAGTCATCAAGTCACCAAGTTCAGGATGGTTTGTACACAACAACAGAACACCAGAAACACACTAAAATGTCTTCAAAAGTGGTTGTATCAACTCTACTAGTGAATGGGAGTGCCCATTGTTCTCCAGTCTTGTTTGTGCCTGTCTGGTACATGGGATTATGGTTTTAGTTTGAATTTCTCTGATTATCAGTAACATTTGGGCTTTTTCGTATAGTTAGAGGCCATTCGTGTTTGTTGGTTGGTTTCATAACGCAGGGTTTTTGCTTGTATTTCCAGGAGACTTTCTTTGTAGGATTTAAAAATGTTACAAATAGCCTAGCCAGTTTGGCTCAGTGGATAGGTCAGCCTGAAGATTGAAGGGTCCCGCGTTCAATTCCGGTTGAGGGCACGTGTCTTGGTTGCAGGCTTGATCCCTGGCCCGGTTGGGGCTCGTGTGGGAGGCAATCAATCAATGTCTTTCCTGTATCGGTGTTTCTCTCTCTTTGTCTCTCCCCCTCCCTACCACTCTCTAAAAATCAATGGAAAAACACCATCGGGTAAGGATTAACAAAAGAAAAAATTATAAGTACTAATACTTTGTCAGTTATATACATTACAAATAGCTCTCCAAGGTTGTTTCCTGCCCTTTTCATTATTATTATTACTAAAGGCCCAGTGCACAAAATTTGTGCATGGTGGGTGGGGGATGTCCCTTAGCCCAGCCTGCACCCTCTCCAATCTGGGACACCTCGAGGTATGTTCGACTGCCCGTCGGACAATAGGACATCCTTCTCGCAATCCAGGACTGCTGGCTCCAAACTGCTCACCTGCCTGCCTGCTTGATTGCCCCTAACCACTTCTGCCTGCCAGCCTGATCACCCACTAATCACTACCCTGCCAGCCTAATTGATGTTTAACTGCTCCCCTGCCAGCCTATTTGCCCCCAACTACCCTCCTCTGCCAGCCTGGTCACCCCTAACTGCCCTCCCCTGCAGGCTTGATCGCCCCCAACTGCCCTCCCCTGCTAGTCTGATCGCCCACAACTGCCCTCCCTTGCAGAGCCTGGAACCTCCAATGGCCCTCCCCTTCTGGCCATCTTGTGTCCACATAGGGGCAGGATCTTTGACCACATGGGGGCAGCCCTCTTGTGTGTTGGAGTGATGGTCAATCTGCAAATTACTCTTTTATTAGATAGGATTATTATTATTACTTTATTGTTTAAAGTTTTACATATGTCCCCTTTTTCTCTTATTGACCCCCTCCACTCACCCCCACCCCGGCTTACTCTCACTCCTGTGGGCAAGACCCCACTGCCCCAGTGTCTGTGTCCATTGGTTATTCTAATATGCATGCATACAAGTCTTTTGGTTGATCTCTAACCCCTAACCCCCACCACTGCCATTTGTCTGTGGGTCTATTTTTTGTTAATCAGTTTATTTGCTCATTATATCCCACATATGGGTAAGATCATGTGATATTTATCTTTTCCAGCTGGCTTATTTCACTTATCATAATGCTCTCCAGTTCCATCCATGCTGCTGCAAATGGTAAGAATTCCTTCTTTTTTATAGCAGTGTAGTATTCTACTGTGCAGATAGATGTATCACAGTGTTTTAATACACTCATCTGCTAATGGGCACTTGGGCTGTTTCCAAATCTTAGCTGTTGTAAATTGTGCTGCTATGAACATAGGGGTGTATTTATTCTTTCTGATTGGTATTTCTGGTTTCTTGGGATATAGTCCTGGAAAAGGGATTACTGAGTCTAATGGGAGTTCCATTGATAACTTTTTGAGGAAACTCCATACTGTCTTCCACAGTGGCTGTACCAGTCTGCATTCCCACCAGCAAGGAACAGGGTTCTTTTTTATCCACATCCTCACCAGCACATGTCCTTTGTTGATTTATTGACGATAGCAATTCTGACAGGTGTGAGATGGTATTTCATTGTTGTTTTGCATCTCTCAGATGATTAGTGACTTTGAGCATGTTTTCATATGTCTCTAGGCCATCAGTATGTCCTTTTTGAAAAATGTCTATGTAGGTCCTTTGTCCATTTTTTGACTGGCTTATCTTCCTTTTGTTAAGTTGTATGAGTTCTCTGTAAATTTTGGAGATTAAACCCTTATCTAAACAGCACTGGCAAATATGTTCTCTCATGCAATGGGCTTTCTTATTTTGTTGATGGTTTCTTTTGCTGTGTATAAGCTTTTTAAAAAAATAAATCTTTATTGTTCAGATTATTACAGTTGTTCCTCCTTTTTCCCCCCATAGCTCCTCTTCACCCAGATCCCACCCCACCCTCTGCTCTTACCTGCCCCCACTGTCCTCGTCCATAGGTGTATGATTTACGTCCAGTCTCTTCCCATACCCGCTACATCCCTTTCCCCCCGAGAATTGTCAGTTCACTCCCTTTCTATGCCCCTAATTCTATTATATTCAGCAATTTATTCTGTTTGTCAGATTTTTAATTCACTTGATTTTTAGATTCACTTGTTGATAGATATGCATTTGTTGTCACTTTGTTGTTCATATTTTTTATCTTTACCTTTTTCTTATTTTTCCTCTTCTTAAAGAATACCTTTCAACATTTCATATAATACTGGTTTGGCAGTGATGAACTCCTTTACCTTTTTCTTATCTGTGAAGATCTTTATCTCACCTTCAATTCTAAATGATAGCTTTGATGGATAGAGTAATCTTGGTTGTAGATTCTTGCTATTCATCACTTTGAATATTTCTTGCCATCCCTTCTGGCCTGCATCGTTTCTGTTGAGAAATCAGCTGACAGTGCTATGTGTGCTCCCTTGTAGGTAACTAACTGTTTTTCTCTTGCAGCTTTAATATTCTTTAGTTGTGTTTTGCCCTTGGCATTTTAATTATGATGTGTCTTGGTGTGGTCCTCTTTGGATTTCTTTTGTTTGGGGTTCTGTGTGCTTCCTGTACTTGTAAGTCTATTTCTGGCACCAGGTAGGGGAAGTTTTCTGTCATTATTTCTTCAAATAGGTTTTCAAAATCTTGCTCTCTCTCTTCTTCTGGCACCCCCATAATTCTGATGTTGGTATGCTTGAAGTTGTCCCAGAGGCTCCTTGCACTATCTTCATATTTTTAGGTTCTTTTTTTTTGTTTGTTTTTCCAGTTGTGTGTTTTTTGCTTCTTTGTATTTCAAAACTTTGACTTGATTCTTGGGACCCTTTAGTCTGCTATTTGATCTCTGAATATTATTCTTTATTTCAGTCAGTGTATGCTTAATTTCTAATTGGTCCTTTTTCATATCCTTGTGAGTCTCACTATATTTCTCAGGTGTTTCTAGAAGATCCTTGAAAAACCTTATAACCATTGTTTTGAACTCTATATCCAGTAGTTTGCTTTCCTCCATTTCTTTCATTTGTGACCTGTTTACTTATCTCTGCATTTTGGCTGCTTCCCTGAGTTGATAGAGTGGCTTTGTGTGCTAGGTGTCCTATAGGGCCCCATGGCTCAGCCTCCCCAGTTTACTGAGGTGGACACTCTTTGTGCACCCCTTTGTTGGCTGTGTGCACAGTCTTATCGTAGTTAATCCTTGATTGCTGTTGGTATCATTGGGAGGAATTGATCTCTAGACCAATTGGCTTTGAGAACCAGTTATATCTACAATGGGAGAACTTCTGGGCTGGAGACACCCTTATGGGGCAGGACTTGCTTCAGTGAGGCTTTGGCATCACTGAGTCTGCCCCCTGAGTGTGTCTCTTATGGATGTGAAGAGTTGTAATGTGAATGGTCTCACTCTGACCACTGGGTACACTGGCTCTTATCTCTCTATGGAGGTGCAAAGTCAGCCACTGCCTGAGGCCATCCAGCAGGAGCTACAGAGGGGTCTGTAGATTGTTTCTCTTTGGGGTTTGGAGGCACCTAGATGAGTCCCAGCTGTGAAGCAATGCAAGCTGCTGTGGACCCTTGGGTCTTCTTTTGGAAGCTCTGTGGCTCTCTGACCCAGCTGCAGTTTGTTAGATTGCAAAGTCCAGGCCATTCATATGCAAAAATTTATGCACATTGCTTGGGTGGGGTTGTAAATTGGGTGGGGCAGGGTCTCAAGGAATCGCCAGGATGGAGCAAACAGCAATGACTGACTGTCAGCCCTGCCCTGAAGAGGACCCCAGGTCTCTATGTCCTGGAGCACCTTGCAGGAACAATGATCACTGCAAGCACCTCTGAGAGAAAGCTGCCCTCACATTCTGGCCTGATGCCAGATAGTCCAGTTTCTCTCTGTATGAGTCTGGGTCCCCAGACTCTCGCCTGGAATTGGAGTTCAGAGCAGTCGGGAGCTTGTATCTCCCTCCCGATTTAAAAAGTCAACAGTGTACCCAGTTGCCAGCCCCTTTTGCACATGCCTCTGTACCTCCACACTTCCACACCTCCACACCTCCTACTGGACTTAATGCACTTTTCTCTTTCCTTCTAGTTGTAGAATTTCCACTCAGTCAGCCTTCCTATGGTTCTGGATGATATTCATTTTGTCTTTTAGTTGTAGTTTTGATATGGTTGTGCACGGCAGCAAGTTCAGGTGTTTATCTATGCCACCATCTTGGTTGTCCCCCGTTTTATTTTCTCCGGTGTATAAGCTTTTTATTTTGATGTAGTCCCATTTGTTTATTTTCTCCTTAGACTCCTTTGCCCTAGGAGCTGTATTGGTAAAGATATTGCTACGATATAAGTATGTCTGATATTTTGCTGCCCTTTTCCTTATTTTATTGTGTATTTTGGTGAATAGAAGTTTACTTTATGATTTGAGGTTTTTCTATCTTAAACTTTTACACCATGAGGTCACAGAGGAGAAGGTCTCTTATAATTTATTTGAGAAGTTCTACAAACTTTGTTTTTCCACATTTAAATCTTTAATCATCCATTTGGGAATTTATTTGATAAAAAATGTTTTTATCAGGTCCAATTGAGCATCTTTTCCTAACTGAAAACTCTGTTGCATATTGAGTACCAACAGCAGTGTCTGTTTCTATGCTTTATTGTCAGTTGCATTGGTTTACTTGCCAATTTTTTTGTCAATACCACATTGATTCAATTATTACATTTAAATAAGATTTTTTATCTAGTAGGGCATGATTCTCTTGCCTGATTTTTCTTATTCACAATTTATTTAGTATTTATATTTTTACATATTATTTATTATTTCATTTTCTTTAATATCTTCAATAAAGTTTTATAAATTTCTCCACCAAGATCTTGCACATTTTTGCCTGATTTATCCCAAATAACTTATACTTTTTATTGCTACAATAAGGCTATCATTATTATTTTTTAAATGTTTCTATTGATTTTAGAGAGAGTAAAAAGGAGATAGAAACATCGATGAGAGAGAAACATCCATAGTTTGCCTCCTGCATATCCCTTACTGGGGATCAAGCCCACAACCTGGCCTGTGCCCTCCTGGGAATGGAATCATGATCTCCTTGTTCATGGGCTGACGCTCAACCACTGAACCACACCTTCTGGGCAAGGCTATTATTTTAAAAATAATTTTTTCTTACGTGTTGCTGGTATACTCTCATATCCAGAAATCTTACTACTTGCTCTAATTAAATAGTTCATAGATTCTTTTCATTTTTTTAATCTTTATTGTTCAGTTTATTAATTACATTGTTCCCTTTTTTTTTCACCCTATAGTTCCCCTCCACCTTTCCTTCTAGTTGTACAATTTCCACAGGAAGGCTGACTGAGTGGAAATTCTACAACTAGAAGGAAAGAGAAAAGCGCATTAAGTCCAGTAGGAGGTGTGGAGGTGTGGAAGTGTGGAGGTACAGAGGCATGTGCAAAAGGGGCTGGCAACTGGGTACACTGTTGACTTTTTAAATCGGGAGGGAGATACAAGCTACCGACTGCTCTGAACTCCAGTTCCAGGCGAGAGTCTGGTGACCCAGACTCATACAGAGAGAAACTGGACTATCTGGCATCAGGCCAGAATGTGAGGGCAGCTTTCTCTCAGAGGTGCTTGCAGCGATCATTGTTCCTGCAAGGTGCTGCAGGACATAGAGACCTGGGGTCCTCTTCAGGGTAGGGCTGACAGTCAGTCATTGCTGTTTGCTCCATCCTGGCGATTCCTTGAGACCCTGCCCCACCCAATTTACAACCCCACCATCCGCCCTCACCCCCCTCCACTGTCCTCTCCCATACTTGCATGATTTTTGTCCAGTCTCTTGCTGCACTTCCCACACCCCCTTTCTCCCCAAGAGTTGTCAGTCCATTCCCTCCTTATGTCCGTGATTCTCTTACATTCACCAGTTTATCCTGTTCATCAGCTTATTAATTCACTTGATTTTTAGATTCATTTGTTGATAGATGTGTATTTGTTGTTCCTAATTTACACTTTCATCTTTTTCTTCTTCCTCTTCTTAAAGAATATCTTTCAGCATTTCATATAATATTGGTTTGGTGGTGATGAACTCCTTTAGCTTTTTCTTATCTGCGAAGCACTTCATCTGACCTTCAATTCTGCATTATAGCTTTGCTGGATAGAGTAATCTTGGTTGTAGATTCTTGCTGTTCATCACTTTGAATATTTCTTGCCACTCCCATTTGGCCTGCATTGTTTCTATTGAGAAATCAGCTGACAATCGTATGGGTGCTCCCTTATAGGTAACCATCTGTTTTTCTCTTGCTGCTTTTAATATTCTCTCTTTGTCTTTTGCTCTTGGCATTTTAATTATGATGTACCTTGGTGTGGTCCTCTTAGGGTTCCTATATATTGGGGTTTGGTGCGCTTCTTGGACTCCTAAGTCAATTTCTTTCACCAGGTGTGGGAAGTTTTCAGTCACTAATTTTTTGAATAGGCTTTCATTGTCTTGCTCTCTCTCTTTTTCTGGCACCCCTATAATTCGGATGTTGGTATGCTTGAGGTTGTCCCAGAGGCCCCTTACACTATCTTCAATTTTTTGGATTCTTTTGGTTTCTTGCTTTTTCAGCTGAGTGGATTTTACCTCCTTGTATTTCAAATCTTGAACTTGGTTCTTGGGGTGCTCCAGAGCACTTTTTGGTCTTTATGTAATATTTTTTATTTCAGTCAGTGTATGCTTAATTTCTGGTTGGTCCTTTTTCATATCCTTGAGAGTCTCCTTTATATCCTTGAGGGTCTCCTTCATTTCCTTGTAGGACTCATTCATTTCCTTTGCCATCTTGCTTATTTCCTTATAGGCCTTGACCTTTTGTTGGAGCCTCTTGAAAAGCCCTATAACCGTGGTTTTGAATTCCATGTCCAGTCGTTTTTTCCCCTCCATTTCTTTCACACCTGATTTCTTTCCATGTCTCTGCATGGTGGCTGCTTCCCTGAGTTTGTCAATCAGCTTTGTGTGGTAGACGTCCTACAAGGGACAGTGGCTCAGCCTCCCCAGTTGCCTGAGGTGGATATGGGCTGCACAGTCTTGCTGAAGTTAAGCTCAGTTAATCGTTGTTAGCACTTGGAGGGGTTTACCTCCAGGCCAATTGTCTGTGAAGTTCAGCTGTGCTCAGGTTGGATGGGCGGAGTCTCCGGGCCAAGCAGACAGCGTTAGCTCCGCCCTATGCGGCCCCAGTGACTCTGTGTCGGTGGCAATGGCCGCCAGCACCTCTGAGAGAGAGCTGCTGCCGAGCTCCACCGCCTGCCGGGGAATTCACTCTCCCCAAATGAGTCTGCACACCCAACGTCTCACCCAGGGTTGTAAAACAAAGCAGTCTGAAGGTTTCCCTTATGAGAGGGCGAGTCGCAGAGCGCTCTCTGCGCAGTCACGCAGCTGAGCTGTTCCCAAGGTCACACGCAAGCTGCCTTCTCCACAAGCCGGGAGATCCCTGCAGCACCCGAGCTTTGGCGTGCCCTCCCACTGTCCAGTTTTCACCCTGTATGATAGTGGGTTCCCTGGACTTCCCCCAAAGCTGGGGAATCAGTCCAGTGGGACGTCTTTGTCTCCCCGTTCGAGAAAACTGGCCGGTTTTCAGCCGCCCGCCCTCTCCGCTGGCGCGCACTCCGAACCTCTCTCCGCGCGAATCTTTCAACGCCGTCCGCCGCCGCTCCTCCGAGTCACAGTGTCTTATTTTCACTTTTATTTGTGGAATTTTCACTTGGCCAGCTTTCTGGTGATTCTGGAAGGTGTTTGTTCTTTCGTTAAGTTGTAGTATTAAAATTGCTGAGTATGATGGCAAGATAGGTGTTTTACCTCTGCAGCCATCTTGGTTCTCCTCTTCTTTTCATTTTTAATGTAGAAAATCATATTATCTCCAAGGAGTTACAGTCTTATTTTTCTTTCAAATTCTTATAGATGTTATTCCTTGTCTTGCCTTAGTACATTGGCTGAAGTCTTTAACACAATGGTGAGTAAAACTATGGAAAGTGGGCATTTCTGTCTTGTATCCTGTGTGTGTGTGTGTGTGTGTGTGTGTGTGTGTGTGTGTGTGGTTAATCCTCACCTGAGGATATTTTTTCCTTTTTTTTTTTTTTTTTTTTTTTTTAGAGAGTGGGAGGGTGAAGGATAGGGGGAGGGAGAGAAAAACAGATGTGAGAGAGAGATTGACTGGTTGCCTCCTGCTTGCTCCCTCACCCAGGCAACTAGTGATTGAACCAGCAACCCAGGGAAGATGCCTTTGACCGGGAATGAACTGCAACCTTTCAGTGCTTGGGCCAACTTTCTAACCACTTACCAATACTGGCCAGGGCTTATATCTGGTTTTAAAGGAAATACTTTAAATGTTTCACCACTAAACACAATGTTTAGAGTAAATATTTTGAAACTAGCCTTTATCAAATTTAGAAGTCCTCTTGTATTACTAAATTACTAAGAGCATATTATTTTCTGTATATCTAGGTAATTATACGGTGTTATGTGATCCCTAGTCCTAGACGGCCCTAAATGACTCTAATCTCCTAGTAATCATATCCTGAGATAGTTCCTCCCACATTATATCAGAGAAGATCTGAGTAATCAATAGAACATGGCAGAAGTTATTACATGTCATTTGTTAGGTCATAAAAGATATTATGACATAAGTTTAGATATATAGATCAATGGAATAGAATTGAGAGTACAGAAATAAACATTTCATCATGGTCAATTGGTTTTGAGAAGTGTGCCAAGCCACTTAAATGGGGACAGAATAGTCTTTTTCAACAAATGATGCTGATACAACTGTACATTCACATGCAAAAAAAATGAAATTGAACCTTACACTATTACAAAAAAAAACAACTTAAAATATATCAAAACCAAAATGTAAAGCCAAAACTATATAAAACTCAGAAGAAAACATAGGCCTAAATCTTTGTGACCTTATATTAGCAATGGTTTCTTAGATATGACACCAAACACGAGAGCAACAAGAGAAAAAAATAGATAAATTGTACTTTGGCAGAAACTCAAAAAATTAAACATAGACTTACCAGAGGGAGGCTCATATTCTTGAAAATCTCTGAGGCGCAGAGGCAATGCTTTCTTCCAGAGAGTATTTGCTCAGCCAGGTGGAGCAGTACTAAACCAAGGTCACTTTAAGCTATATTTTTAGCTAAGAGTTTTTTGGGTTTCTTTTTGCATAGTTTGGAAATTTCAAGAGTCATATTTTTCTTTCAATAAAGTTTCGGTTGAGATAGATAAAAGTCACTGACTTCTTTGTGATATTTTTCTTTTCCTAGTTTATATGCTGAAATCAAATATCTTTTTGCGGGGGGGGGGGGGGGTTGGGGGGAAAGGGGGGAAAGTCCCAGATCCATATAATAGTTTCTATTCAATCTTCCAAAACAAGTCTTGGTTTTCTCTCCTGCTTACTGAGCCCATTAAAATTCAAGCTTTAGGCCCCCCATGTAGACCAATAGCCCAGAACAAACCCCAACATCAATCTTCATTGCTGATTTCAGGTTTCCCTACACGTGTGTGTGTGTGTGTGTGTGTGTGTGTGTGTGTGTGTGTGTGTGTATTAGAGCAGTTTTAGGTGACCTATGCCAGGAAGATTTCTCTAAACATCTAGTCTGCCATAATGTCTGATATGAAAAATCTGACAAAGCATATTTGTGCAGAAGTTCACACTCCTAATCCCTTTCAAAAAATATATCTTGCCCTTGCTGGTTTGGCTTAGTGACTAGAGCGTTACCCTGCGGACTGAAGAATTCGGGATTCAATTCCAGTCTAGGGCACATGCCCGGGTTGCAAGCTCAGTCCCCAGGAGGGGGCGTGCAGGAGGCAGCCAATCAATGATTCTCTCTCACCATTGATGTTTCTAGCTCTCTCCCCATCTCCCTTCCTCTCTGAAATCAATTTTAAAAATTCTTTAAGTAAACACTAGTCTCTGGGAAAATGTGCCATGTTCGTTCTGTGGCTTCTTTTACCCTTGGACATTGTTGCGTGAATTATGGTTTAAGAAACACAGTGGAAGAAGAAAGGTTAGATAGAAAAGTTAGAAAGAACAGTCTTAAGTGATTCCGTTCTTGTGTGGATACTTCCCTTCAGTGCTGTGTTAAATGGAAGTCTTTTGCAAAGCCTCCTCCTCTCTCAATGTGTTAAGTTATGGAGTCTTTCTTTGTGACCATGATGTCTTTGGGTCAACTACTAGAAGGAAGACTGCTTAGAAATATAAAATGGATCTTCATTTGAATTCAGTCTCAGAAGGGATAGGTGATCATAAGGAACAGAGAGGGGAGAAGGTGTTCATTTATGTGGAACATTGTAAATCAGTGCTTCTCAAACTTTGATGTGCCTACAAGCTACCACCACCTCTCCTGTCTTATTGAAAATGCAGAGTCTGCCTAGAAGGGCTAAGAGGGCCTGAGATTCTGCATTTCTCACAAGCTCCCAGATGATTCTGCTGCTGGTGGTCCTAGGACCTAACTTTGAGTAGAAGGGTGTGGAGCAGAAAGGCTCTTTCTTTCTGCCACTGGTGCTGTCCCAAATTTCCCTCTAATCCCTACAATTCTTTGACTTTGTTGTTATACTTTTTCTGGGAAAAGTTGCAGATTGAGTCACAACTTAATTTTCAATCAGAAAGTTAACCTCATCAAACCTGCTGAATTAGGAACTTTAGGAAAGGACACAGATTTTTGTGGGTAAGAAGGGATTTTAACAGTGAGACACTGTATTAAAGGGTGAGCATCAAGGTGAAGCACGAGGAGGTTAGGAAGAGAAGTGGGCGATGTACAGCTGCACAGTATTAGGAAAGCAAGGCCACCTGGGGTCAGCCAAAGGCAATGTTGGGAAGTAGAAGGAGATCAGCCAAACGCAATACTGGGAAGTAGGAGGAGATGAAGAAAGAGGAGTCAGAGAATCCTATAACAAACCTCATCCTTTAAAAAGCCTTGCCTTTTGATCCTTATAAAATCCATATCTATTCCTTACTTCTTACAGAAAGATAATATGACACCTGACCTGTACAGGTCAATAAAGATTCACTCTTTTTTTTTCTTTTTTTGTGTATGCAGTTGTGAAATTCAAGAAATCGGTCTGCTAAATGCACGTGATAGTTGAAGCTGTAGGAGAGGTCTTTTAATAAATATTAAAAGCTCCAAGATAGGATTTAGAGCTAAAGGTATGACAGGTGACTGACAGCACAGAACGATAGTACTTAAATGAGTCAGAGATCACCCAACCTTTTTATTCTGTGGATGAAGAAATAAAAAAACAAGCAGGTTCAATTAGATTGCTCAAGTTCATCCGAGTAATCAATGAAATAGCCTGGACTTGAATACCAAGACGCTTGACTCTTAATCAGGTGCTTTCTATAATAAGATATTCTAGTTCGAAAAACCCAGGTTAAAAGGTTCTGAAAGGCTTCACGTTTTAATTTTATTAAGTCCTTTTTTTAAAAGCATTTTTGTGCTTAATAATCTTGTACTTAAGTGGTCAACTAATTTTGGCTAATTTCCACGTGTTTGTTTTTACTTTTTATTTGTCCTTTATTTTCTTTCTCTCTTCCTCCCTCACTTCCTCTTTCTCTCCCTCCCTTCTTTTATTCCTTCCTTTCTTGTTTACAAATCCTTGTATCAAGGGCTCCATTTTATTTTTTATAATGGGGTCCATTTTCATTTCAAGCAGACCCATACAATTTATTATCTATCTACAAGGCCCAATCTGATATAAATCCATTTATTTTCTGAACATATTCCAGCTATCACCAAGAGCCCTCCTTTTGATAAAACAATAAAACTTACTCTCCTAGCATGAAACTAAGTTTGGTTTTCTTCTGAAATTCCTCCACTACTATACACATACATGTCTGGATTTGGATAGCCACAGGCAGATGTGAAAAAAAGTTACAGCCAAATGAGATAAGCCTGTGAGTCCTGACCGACTTTACTTACCAGCCTAGCCTACTTGGCCTGACACATCTTCGAGCATCTGGAAGGTAAATATTAAATAAATGAAAGGTGATACTCTTACCATGCAGGCCATAAAGCATTCACATTTATCACCAGAAGTGGCACAGACTATTTGTTAGCTTCCTAGGCTCCATCTTCCCACTTATTAAAAAAAGCATTATGATGCCCTGGCTGGTTTGGCTCAGTGGATAGAGCATTGGCCTGTGGACTGAAGAGTCCCAGGTTCAATTCCAGCCAAGGGCACATGCCCAATTGTGGGCTGGATCCCTAGTAGGGGGTGTGCAGGAGACAGTCGATCAATGGTTCTCTCTATCCCTCTTCCTGTCTCTCTGAAATCAATAAAGAAATATACTTTAAAAAAAAAAGCATTATGATAACAGACTCCAAGGCAAATTTTCACTCAACTCATTGCATTGTCTAAAACAGTTTGGATCTTATGCCTCCCTCAATGCTACACTAAGTAGGAGTGCCGAAAGGTCAAGGTCTTTAGTCTTCCCAATTGCTGGCAATGGGAGAGAGCAAGAGAACATTGCTTAGAAGACAAGCTTTGTGGAACCCCTGAGATCACTCTGGGTAGAGAACAGATTATTCTGGCATTACCATTATAGTGTCACAGAAATTTTAAAAAGACTTGTCACTTCATGGAAGATTTGTCACTTCATGTCTCTTACAAAGATTCATCACTTCTCTCTTTGATTAGCTTCCTCCCTTTAATTAGCTTTTGGAGCGAGCTTATAGTTCTGAGGGTGCAATCCCCAGGAATCCCACACTTCAGACACAGAACTCAAACGAAAAATAAAAATGCAGTGTTCTTGCCAGTTTCTAGTTTTGCTTTCCAGGTACAATGCTTAGGGGTATAGTGTATGCAGATTTAAAAAGTTAGAGTTATATATAATAAAGCTTTTCTGGAATAATTTATGAGAAAAAAAAGAGATGCTAATCTCTAGAGATTATTTTCTCTTTAGTTGATCAAATCCAAATGTAGCAAACTAATTTGCACTCCCCGGCTGCAGTCGATTGTTGTAATAATAGCTGCCAACATATCACGAGGCCTTCAGTTTCATGGTTCTGTGTGAGATGTTGTTGCCTCTTCTTAAAAGGTGGGGTCTATTATTTTACTCCCTAGAATCTGGATGGACCTTATGACTGACAGTGTGGTGGAAGTGACATAATGTGAGTTCTGGATCCGGTGCCTTAAGATGCTCAAAGCTTCTACCTTGACTCTTTTGGAGCAAAGCTGTCATGTGAAGAAGCTTAAGCTGGTTACCATATAATGAGAAACTACTGGGAGAGGAAGGTCCCAGCCTCTAGCTACCCCCACCAGGTCAAGAGACAACTCTTAGGAGATCTTTACATTTCTTGCTTAATGTGGAATAAATATATTGTAGAAAACAGTAGTCCCTGCTTATCCTCAGTTTCGCTTTTTGTGGTTTTAGTTTACTGGAAACCGCAGTCCAAAAATATTACATGAAAAATCCCAGAAATAAACAATTCATAAATTTTAGGTTGCACACTGTTCTGAGTGGTGAGATTAAGTTTCAAGGTATTTACTCTGCCCCAGGTACAAGTGATCCCTCTTGCTCTACTCTCTGCTCCTGTTAGTCATTTAGCAGCCTTCTTGGGTATTAGCTCCACTGTGGTGGTATCACAGTGCTTGTGCTCAAGTAAACCCTATTTTACATAATAATGGCCCCAATTGCAGGAGTGGTGATACTGGCAATGTGGACATACCAAAGAGAAGCTGTGAAGGTGAAAAGGAAAAAATGATCAACTTAATAAGGTAAGAAAATCCAGGCCTCCTACACTTCAGACACAGAACTCAAAGGAAACATTTACAGTAAAGAATGAATCTTTGAGCCATGAAATTGGGAAGAAGAAAACAGTTTTGCTGTCCACTCAAACAGCCACAAGTGCATGATAAATGCTTACTTTAACGGAAAAGGCATTCGATTTGTGGGTGGAAGACATGAACTGAAAATGACAGCAATGTGTTGCACCTGAAAGCATGGAACCAGTAGGAAGACTTCAGTAAGGGATCCCTGAAATAAGTGATGCCAGGCCATTTACTGCAAGTCAGGGAGGCTCACACAGATCCTGAAATAGATTTGGCTTTTTATCATCGTACATCATGACAAGAAGAAAGGCGAGTACAATACAGTCAGATGTCTTGAGAGAGACCACTATTATTATAGTATGTTGCTATAATTGTTCTGTTTTATTGTTGATCTCTTACGTGCCTAACTTATAAGTTAACTTATAGGCATATATGTGTAGGGGAAAAACATACTATATAGAGGGTTTGGTACTATTTGCAATTCCTGGCATCCACTGGGGTTCTTGGAACAAATCTCCTGTTCATAAGGGGGACTACTATACTACACATAGAAATAGAAAGGATGAGAGAAGAGAATGTCCATAGGATATGCATAAGCCTGGGGGTTATAATGTAAAATGAACACAGAGTGAAGGCCTTAAAATCCCTTAATTTAATACAGGTATGGCCAGGCATTAAATAATTATTGATCTTTAACAATTCCCCCCAAAGACCAGAAAAGCCAGTTAGAAAGCTGGGGTCACAATTGTGCATATAATTGATGTAAGAAGCTGATTTGGAAATAACACCTCAGCCGAAGAATCCCAGTAGACAGATAAAATGGGAAATATCACTTTTTAAGCTATAGTATTTGTTTTCTGGCTAGC
This sequence comes from Antrozous pallidus, assembly GCA_027563665.1. NCBI lineage: Eukaryota > Metazoa > Chordata > Mammalia > Chiroptera > Vespertilionidae > Antrozous > Antrozous pallidus. The sequence goes on along the minus strand of CM050527.1, from coordinate 22,895,245 downwards.
TTTTCATGGTCTTGTTTATCTGTTTATCAAACAGTTATGTGGCCAGTGGCTAGCATAATCTAAACACACAGTGAGAGATTGATAACTAATCAAGACTCTTGCTCTGATTTAGAAAGATGACTTGAACACTGAGAAGAGGAGCTCTTTGAAAAGAAATATGACAGGAAACTGTAATGGTTGGTATTAGGACCTAAATCACTTTATACATAAAATCTTTGGTTTTTGTTTGTTTGTTTTGTTTTGTTTGTTTTGGTTTGGTTTGAGGATCACAATCAGACACCAATCTCTAAAGCAAGCATGTCAAACTCGTGGCCAGTGGGCCGCATGCCTTGTTTAAATGTCTCCTATGAATTGGAAGGCACATCATGTATTCAGTTTGCACTCTTTTTTTAAAAAAAATATATATATTTTATTGATTTTTTTACAGAGAGGAAGGGAGAGGTTTAGAGAGTTAGAAACATCAAGGAGAGAGAAACATTGATCAGTTACATCCTACACACACCCCACTGGGGATGTGCCTGCAACCAAGGTACATGGCTCTTGACCGAAATTGAACCTGGGACCCTTGAGTCTGCAGGCCGACACTCTATCCACTGAGCCGAACAGGTTAGGGCATCAGTTTGCACTTTTAAAAAACCACATCCCAATGACACTAGGAGGCAGATGGACTGCACTTCAGTGGTTAAGAGCATGATCTCTATAGCTACAGTGTCTGGTTGCAAATCCAGTCTCAGCTACTACTAGTGTTGGATTGTGGGAAAATTCTTCTTCATGCCTAAAGTTCTTCACCTGAAGGATACAAAATTAACGCCAAGAAATCTATGGCATTTCTATACACCAATAGTGAACTTACAGAAAGACTAAAAGAGCAATTCCATTTACCATTGTACCAAAAAAATTAAGATACCTAGGAGTAAACTTAGCTAAGGCGGTAAAAGAACTATACGCAGAAAACTACAGGACACTGAAAAAAGAGATAGAGGAGGTGTAAACAGATAGAGGAGATGTAAACAGATGGAAGAACATACCATGTTCATGGATTGGTAAAACCAATATCATTAAAATGTCCATACTACCCAAAGCAATCTATAGACTCAATGCACTCCCTATTAAAATACCAATGGCATATTTCACAGACATAGAAAGAACTCTCCAAAAATTCATCTGGAATAAAAAAAGACCCCGAATTGCCATAGCAATCCTGAGAAAGAAGAACAAAGTAGGTGAGATCTCAATACCAGATTTAAAGCTGTATCACAAAGCCACGGTTCTCAAAACAGCCTGGTACTGGCACAAGAACAGACATATAGACCAATGGAATAGAATAGAGAATCCAGATATCAACCCAAACCACTGTACTCAATTAATATTTGACAAAGGAGGCATGAACATACAATGCAGTCAAGATAGTCTCTTCAGTAAACGGTGTTGGGAAAATTGGACAAGATACATGCAAAAAAATGAAACTAGACCACAAACTTCCACCATACACAAAAATAAACTCAAAATGGAACAGGACTTAAACATAAGACGGGAAACCATAAAAATACTAGAGGAATCCACAGGCAGAAAAATCTCTGATATATGCCAAAGCAATTTCTTCACCAATCCCACTCCTAGGGCAATGGAAACTAAAGCGAAAATAAACAAATGGGACTATGTCAAAATAAAAAGCTTTTGTACAGAAAAAGAAACCATCAACAAAACAATAAGAAAGCCCACTGTATGAGAGAACATACTTGCAAATGTTATCACTGATAAAAGTTTAATCTCCAACATCTACAGGGAACTTATACAACTTAATAAAAGGAAGATAAATGATCCAATTTAAAAAATGGGCAATGGACCTAACTAGAATCTTTTCAAAAGAAGACAGAAGAAAGGCCAAGAGACATGAGAAAACATGCTCAAAGTCACTAATTATCCAAGTCATGCAAATTGAAACGACAAAGTGGTACCATCTCATACTTGTCAGAATGGCAATCATCAACAAACCAACAAATGACAAGTGTTGGGGAGGATGGGGAGAAAAAGAAACCCTCGAGCACTGCTGGTGGGAATGCAGACTTGTGCAGCCACTGTGGAGAACAGTATGGAGTTTCCTCAAAAAACTAAAAATGGGACTCCCATTTGACCCAGTAATCCCACTTCTAGGACTATATCCCAAGAATCTAGAAACACCAATCAGAAAGGATATATGCAAATGAAATATGCCATTGGTATTTTAATAGGGAGTGCATGTTCATAGCAGCACAATTCACCATAGCTAGGATTTGGAAACAGCCCAAATGCCCATCAGCAGATGAGTAGATCAGAAAACTATGGTACATCTCATAGTAGAATACTATGCTGCTATAAAAAAGGAATTCTTACCATTTGCAGCAGCATGGATGGACCTGGAGAGCATTATGTTAAGTGAAATAAGCCAGGAAATGAAAGAAAAATACCACATGATCTCACTCATTTATGGAAAATAAAGAACATATAACCCGATGAACAAAAAGATAGACACAGAAGCAGTGAAGCACCGAACAGATTGTCAAATTACAGTGGGAAAGCAGGGGAGTGTTGGGGAGCGGGGGAAAGAGATCTATGAAAGGACTTGTATGTATGCATATAAGCACAACAAATGGACACAAGACTATGGGGGGTGGGATGAGGGCATGCAATGGGGTAGAGGAGGCTGGGCGAAGGTCAATGGTAGTGGGGGGGAAGAAGATATATATACTACTACATGTAATACTTTAAACAATAAAAAAAATAAAGTTCTTCACCTGAAAGTGCAGGCCAGTGATAGTAATTATCTCCTAAGATTGTGGTGGGGGGGAAAGATTGTTAAGAAAACAATATTCAGATTCTAAAGTATCTTTTTGGCAATGGTTATTAGGGGGAAAAATTTAAGAGAGAAAGATATATTTCCCATTCACTCAAGTTCCTTACATACCAGGAAAGAAAAAATCAACTCATGTCTAAAATGCTGCTCATTGCAGGAAAGAGTATTAATCATATTAATTCTTTTTTCTTTTTTAAGAAATATATTTTATTGATTTTTTACAGAGAGGAGGGGAGGGGGTAGAGAATTAGAAATATTGATGAAAGAGAAACATTGATCAGCTGCCTCCTGCACACCCCTTACTGGAAATGTGTCCCAAACCGCGATACATACATACCCTTTACCAGAATCAAACCTGGGACCCTTAAGTCCACAGGCTGGCACTCTGTCCACTGAGCCAGACTTAGAGCTAATCGTATTAATTCCTAATATACTTTACATAGAGCCTTTGTGATTCCTTCAGTAATGAAGTAGCCCAAAACCAAATTGTGAAGTAAATGTAATTTATCTTTACCATCGCCACCCTCGCGTTTCAGTGACTCCCTCTAATAAGAAAAAGCTTCTCCATTTTCCTGCCCCGTCCTTTAGAGCTATTAAATTGTCTTATAAATTGGCCCAACAAACTAATCACTGCTAATGCTTTAACAGGTATGAACTTATCAATGAGTTCCCTCGTAGAATTGCACTCTGTGAACTTACAACTGGAAGTGCTTCCAAGGACATCGGTAGCTCTGTGATCAGAATATTTTGGAGCAGACAGTTTCTGAAGAAATCTTACCACAGAGACACTGAGTTGGAGCCCAGTCTCCAACATAAGCATAACTAGACTTGGCCCTGTAAAAAATTCTACCCAAAATTATCAAGGTAAATGAGAATCCCCTTTCTAATAGCATATGTGAAACCGTTAAGCTCATCAAGGATGAAATAGTATCAAATAAATGCCTTTAATGTGAGAGCCAGACAATAGTGTGTTGAAATCTATGCTTTATTTTTTATGCTTTACTTTTTAAAATAACCAGAAAATATCCCTATAATATATTTTGTGCCAGAATATCTTCAAATATAATCATTTGATAAATGAATGAATATTTACTGAGCACTTACTAGGTATCAGATACTGTGCTATATAGTTTCAAATGTGTATGAGCACATTTTATTATTCTTACTATATAGAATCCTCCCTTTTATAAAGTCAGTTCAGTGTTTATAGTTTATAGATTTCATATATGCATGAATGAATATAATGGATGTATGATAAATATCCAGTAGACATATTTCTTGAGGTGAAAGACTACCCATTTACTTTTCTATCCTCTTAGTCTCTGACCTTTGTCCATTGCCTTAGTAAATAGACTTGCGGTTAAATTATTTTGTAATTATTGAAGAAGTCATGGAATGGTTTGACACATCATTGTGATTAGTACTTCAAACCTGTATCTACTGAGAGTATTGGTATTTTGAATTACTAGGGCACAGAGGATTAATATATGAGCTTAACTTTTGTAACAGTGCTTTGTACATTATAGGCACTCAATAAAGACTCAATTGAACGAGAAATTAAAGAAAGCATTGTGAGGGATACAGAGCTATAAGTGACATGTTTTATAAAAGTATAATCAGACACTTCCTTCCCGGGTCCCCAAGCTTGGGGTTTACTCATGCCCTACTTTTCCTGACTGTGGATACTAGATCCCTGTCATCTAAGATTCTTGCAGTATGCAGGGTAACCAGCGCATAGAATTTCTTGCTGCTCTCATGAGTGGAATGCTGACAGCAAAATGGCAGCTTGCCTGCACGGAGAGCTGGGCTGGCTCTGCTCCAGCTTCTGCCAGGACACTGGCAGGACGCTCTTTCATACCACTCTCCTCCATCCGCATGCACTGCGGGCTTGTGGACCATAAGCTGGCCTCAACTCAGAATCAGGATGTGCTCAGGTATGTGCCACCTCATGGATCCAAAGCTCTGGCTCATTTTTCCCTTTTCCTCTTTGGGAACCTAGTTGCTCCAAACAGAAAGATACATGGATTTTCTGAAAATCCAGCCAAACATTCTTTCTCCTCAGAGTTATGACCATCCCCTAAGTCTCTGGGCCCCACAGAGGGAAGAAGCAGCTCCTTGTTTGTATTTAGGGGCCATCATTCCCATACTTTCCTTGGTTCTTGCCATGGGATTCAAAGACTGGGAAGTAACTACCTTTTAGGAAGCCAAGTAAGAGAGGATCTAGCTTGGAGGTGGCCAGTCTTGTTTGTTCTCTGTTATTTTGCTCCATCTTTAATCCTTTGCTATCTATGAAGGGAGAGCTGGTAGCAGCCTTGGGATCCTCCTCTCTCTGGGTTCACCCTTGTTTCCTGAAAATTCTAAAACGTGCCTTAGTGTCCATGGTTCTCCTTTGTAAATATCCATCTTCTTCAGAGCAAATGAAAGCATGACCACAGCTGGATAGTTCCTTCTGGCTGTAAGAGTCTTTGATGATTACTCACAGAGTTCTGAGCTACAGCTAACCTATCCAATTGGCTCCTAAGACCCATGGTGGGTCTTGATGGCTCTTTCAAAAGGATTAGGTCTTGCCAAAACTGGTTTGGCTCAGTGGATAGAGCGTTGGCCTGCGGACTGAAGGGTTCCAGGTTTGATTCCGGTCAAGGGTATGTACCTTGGTTGTGGGCATATCCCCAGTAGAGGATGTGCAGGAGGCAGCTGATCGATGTTTCTCTCTCATCGATGTTTCTGACTCTCTATCCCTCTCCCTTCCTCTCTGTAAAAAACCAATAAAATATATTTAACAAAAACAAGAAAAACCCAAAAGGATTAGGTCTTCCTTTCCTCTTTTAGGTTTACTCTCCTTAATTCAAGAAATCTTAGAGGCAGTTTTCAAGCTTTAGCCTATATCTCTGCCCCTCATTAAGAGCAGTGTCTCTGATGACTTGGTTTTTCTATGGCATCCATTGGGGATACGTTTTTGGAGCAAAATCTCTAAATGTGTATGATGTCTTAATTTTTTTTTTTATTTGAAGATTCGCATTTCTCTGGAGTTTAGTCTTAAGAGAGGTCTGATGATTCTCTATATTCTAAAAAAAACATTTTAACTTTTAAGGTTTGTCCCAAATCCTAATACATGCAACAACATAGATGAATCACAAAAGTATTATCCTCAGTGAAATCAGTAGACTAACAAAGTTAGATATATGGTGCTTGCTTCGGCAGCACATATACTAAAATTGGAATGATACAGAGAAGATGAGCATGGCCTCTGTGCAAATTTAAATATATGATTTAATGACATTCTGGAAAAGGAAAAGCTATAGGGATAGACAGAAGATTAGTGAATATCAGGGACTGGGATGGGAAAGCGATTGATTATAAGGGACAGGACAATTTTTTGAGAAGATGAAACTTTTAGTGTAAAGTTTTAGTAAAGAGTGAGTTCCACTGTATATAATCATACTTTTTTTTAAAATGTAAGAACTATTTTGCCCCAATCCTCTTAAGGACCTACAAACACTTCATCACATTCATTAAAGGCATTTTCTACCCAGAGATCATCCATAACTTTTAGAGCAACAGCACTGCAGTACTATATTGATATCTAGTTATCTCTTTTTAATAATTTTTTTTGTGTGTAGGACTTTAGCAATTTGTCCTTACCAAAATTTTATTGTTTTATTTCCTGGGGGTGGAAAGGTCATTCCAGATTCTGGAAATCATTATTTTCTCACAGGCTGCATGGCCTTTCCCACAGACTATATTGCAACATAACACGTTAACCATGTCTTGGATAACTTGTCCAGACTTGGGGAAATCAGGGCTTTCTTGTACACTAAGACTTGCCACAGTCCATGCTTCAAAAAGGGTGCTGCTATTTTTAGAAATTGTATAGAGTCTGAGTTAGAAACTAGAAACTATCTTCTATATATCTACCTTATACAAATTTCTCCAGAAATGGGGATCCCAGAAAGAAATGAATATCATCATGTCTTCTTTCCTGCATATTCTGCCAACCACTCTCTGTCTGTCTGGTTTTAAAGCATCATGTAGCATCTTTTCAAGCTCAGGTTCAACACAGACCACAAGTCTGTATTCCCACATCAGCAGAGAGTTATAAGTATCTACATCCACCCATGTGCTCTAGTTTGTCAGCAGCATCATAGCCACTGTCTGAAAAATGTTGTCTGCTTCCCACTTCAGTCCATAACACAAGGATGTGCTAGATGGGAATTCTTAACTGTCCTGGGATAAGGCCCTAATAATGTAACTTACTGCCCCTATGAACCAAGATACAAATATTGTCCCATCTCTTTATCTTCCAAATAAATTGCACTAGTCCCATTTTCACTTACCAGGAAGTCTAGAATCTCCCTCTTCAGGCTCCTTTCTCCCCTTGAATTTTCAATTAATTCAAAGTCTTCAGCAGTTCAAAAGGGTCAGTCTGACATCCTTTCCGTGACAGAGACTGTTTGCTGATCACCAAATTAATTTGATTAGAATTGCTAGATTTAGCATATAAACCTACAGGATACCCCAAAATTACATGGGACATACTTATACTTAAAAGATTATTTGCCGTTTATCTGAAATTTAAATTTATTTGGTATCCTATATTTTATCTGATAACCCTACACCAAACCCATTTCTTGTCTCTGGGCATCGAGCTCTATACTACATTTCCTAGCTGCTCTTGCAGTCAGGTGGGGTTAGGTAGCTGAGTTCCAGCCATAAGAACCTCTGGCACACAATCCTCCTTGCACTCTTTCTCTCTAGCTGGCTAAGGATAAAATGGAAGGAACCTAGGTAACTAGACCACCACTTGAATGGGAGCTGGCCAGGGGAATCATGTAGGGGAGCCATGTACCATGAACACTGCATGAACTGTGAAATAATTTTTTATTGTGTTAACCCACTGAGACCAAGGACATATTTATTACACAGATAGCTCTGTCTTTAAAAAAAAACTATATATCTTTTATTGATTTTTTTACAGAGAGAAGGGAGAGGGATAGAGGGTTTGAAACATCAATGAGAAAGAAACATCTATCAGCTGCCTCGTACACACTCCCTACTGGGGATGTGCCCACAACCAAAGTACATGCCTGTGACCCGAACCAAACCTGGGACCCTTGAGTCTGCAGGCCGATACTCTATCCACTGAGCCAAACCGGTTAGGGGCAGATAGCTTTATCTTAACCAATATGGAACATTGGTATCTCGAAATGGAGTGTTGCTTTCTTAATCTGTTTGGCTGCTAGAATAGAATACCATAGGCTCGGTGGCTTATGAAAACCAGAAATTCATTTCTTACAGTTCTGGAGGCTAGGAAGCCTAAGATCAAGGCGTTGGCATGTGCAGTGTCTGTTAGGGCCTACTTTCTAGTTCATAGATGGCCATCTTTTCGCCGTGTCCTCGCATAGTAGAAGGGACAGGGATTTCTCTGGGGTCCCTTTTATAAGGGCACGAAGTCAATTCACGATGGCTCTGCTTTCATGACCTAATCACTTCTCAAAGGCCCCACCTTTCAATACCATAACTTTGGAGATTAGGTTTCAACATATGAATTTGGGAAACACAAACATTCAGTCTATAGCTTCTGCCATAACAAAAACTCAAAATTTGTGACATTATGTATCAGCTGTGAGAAGTAAGGAAACAGGTATCCAAACATAGGAAAATGGAGATGCATATTGTGTACTGACAAAACATTTTGATAAAATGTCACTTAAAATAACTTAGAAGGGTGATGGTGTGCCTAAATGAACTTCCTGTTCTAGAGCAGTTTCCTTCCTTCCTTCCTTCCTTCCTTCCTTCCTTCCTTCCTTCCTTCCTTCCTTCCTTCCTCCCTTCTTTTTGGTGCCATGTATCCCTTTGGCAGTTTGGTGAAATTTATGGATCTCATTTCAGAAAAATGTTCATAAAGATACAAAATAAATTACATAAGACTACAGGGAAACCAATTGTATTGACAAATGCTTAGCAAAATACTTTTAAAAAGCAAATATGTTTTACATCTTTTTAAATGCATTAAATAGCAAGATCTAGGAGCATGTGATGGCTAATTGAATTCAGTAATTTAAGCGGGCTGCCCAGATATTTGGTTAAATGTGGTGTTTCTGGGGGTGTCTGTGAGAACTTTATTGGATGAGATTAGCATTTGACTCAGTAGACTGAGTAAAGCAGATTGCCCTCCCCAATATGGGTGGGCCTTGCTCAGTCAGTTGAAGGATGGAATAGACAAAAATGCCCAGTAAGAGAGAATTTATTTGCTCTCTGCCTGACTGTCTTCAAGCTGGGACCTCAGTCTTGGGACTCAGTCTCAGACTGAAACTTACATCATCAGCTCTCCTGGCTCTCAGGCCCTTGGACTCAGACTAGAACTATACCACCAGCTAATCTGGGTCTCTAGTTTACTGACTGCTGATCTTGAGACTATCATGAGTTTAATGTAGTGATGAGTGTATAAGAGTAAACAATATCTTGAGATATGTTGCAACATGTGTGCCATAACTATAATATGATATGAAATACCTGCGACTTATATAATTCACAGGAACCAATTCCACCACTATGGTTTGTTGCCTACATTCAAAACTGAATGAAGGAAATGCTAAATTTCAGTTGGAGGTTAGTGAAGATAAAATTTTTAATTTATTCCCCATTTTGGTGGACTCTGTTGGTTCTGTGCCTGATAACAGCTTCTATTACCTTTGCATTACCAGCTCTTACCTGAGCCTTATTTCAGAGTACTATTCCTGGGCTACTGCAGACCTTTGTCTACGGATGCAGAAAATTAAAAATGCATGGGTGTTTAAGTCCTCCAAAGGCAGCCCATAGCCAATGACTGGATGGTGAGGATGTATGAAAAGTCAGCTTCTTTGCTTTGAGATGGTACAAAACTGAAGTGTAATTGATGCTCCAGAGTTCTTCTGTAGAATCAAGCTGAGGTTGGGCCTTTGCCTAAAATTTCATTATATTATTATTCTGCTTTTCCCTCAGTCCCAGTTACTCTTTAATAAATCACTTGCATGTGAATCCTCACTTCAAGGTCTGCTAACTTGATTTAATACACTCACCGTCCAATTTATAGAACCCCTAGGTCACAGATCCCTGCTCTAGGGGAAGTGGTGGAACGAGTTTGAATGCAAATGTATTTCAGGTTGAACTTGCTGCTCCCAGCAAGTTATTGTTATTAAGAGACAGGTGAACCTAAACTAGAACAAAGCTGGACTAAATTCAAGCAGAGGTCAAAGAGAATGAAGAAAACCTAGAGATCATGAGATTCATAGAAACTCCCTCTGCTTCTAGGCTCCAAATATTAAGGGATAAGATAGAGAAAAAAAAAAACAAACCTTGAGTGACAAAGGCTTAGTAAGATTTCTAAGTAAACAAAATGACAGCTGTGTGTGGCAATAGGATTAAGGTATCCTCCTCTCCGCCGAGCTCAAAGATAACTACCTTTTTTAGGTGAAAGAGCAAATCATGGAGGAAAGAAACAAAGAAGTCAGACAGTCTTGAGAACTGGATCTAGATATGGCTGACAAATTTAGCAAGAAAAAATACAGGACACCCAATATTTTTTTTTCTGGCAACCCTAGGTCTAGAAAATAATAACTTTGGGAGTAGTTACTGACACCTGAGTCTCTCAGAAAGCAAATGGATCAGAAATATCTGAGCCGTAGAGGGAATTGTATTGAAAAAGAAATGATAAGCCTGGTCTAAAAAAACAAAACAAAAGTGGTAGCCTATCCAGAGAACTTAAAAACAACTCTCAAGTCTCCAAATTTGCATGGGCAGAAAGCACATGACGCAAGCCCCAAAGATGTCGTGTTCTCCAGGGCCTACTTCCGACGTGGCTGGGAAGTGTAACGTCAAAAGGAGAGCCTCTCAGGGACTACAGGGGAAAATGCTAACAAAAAATCTCCCCAAAAGGTAGGATCATAGTCTAATCAAGGAACTTTTTCCACCCAAAGACAGAAGTCTTCACAATTTCCTCCCAGCTCTTTCTCACCAGTTGCTAAGGGTGAGTAACTATGTGTATCTCCTGAAAGGGTGTGTTTGTTTGTTTGTTATATTGTGGATAGCTTGCCCTAGCTCCACCATTGTATGCAGAGGAGGGGAAAAGAATAGTTTACAGGAAACTTGTTTTTCCAATTCAAAAGTTATTAGACCTCAAGGAGCCATATCCAGACCTAATGGAGAAGACAGTGTCACCCACAGATACCTGGATTTTGAGCTTGGTTCAGTGACTGTAAGAGACTTCGGGTTGTTCTGGAGAAAGGCTTGTTTTCTACGTGTGGTGAAAAGTGACGTGGGTATTTGATGGCCAGAAGAGTGCACTACCACAGAGACCAAACCCGGTTCTCCTCTTCCCAGGCACATAACCAGACTACGTTTCCCTGCCTCCCTTTGCAGTTAGGTGTGGCTGTGTGTCTGAGTAATATAGTAACTATTAGGCCTGATCCATAAAAACCTCCAAGGAGTGAACCTTCATACTTGTTCCCCCTTTTGGTTGACTGGAAGGTGATGATCCCGAGACAAACAAAGGAACCACATACTGCAGATGGCAGAACCAATGATGGTACTTGGGTACCTGAATCACCACTCTGAAGAGAGCTGCCTTAGAAAACCACCTAACCACAGATGCACACTTTGGACTGTTGGGTAAATGGAGATTATGTTAAACCAGTGAGATGTTGAAAATTCATCTAAGACAGTGGCTCCCGAAGTGTGGCCCCAAACTAGCAGCATCAGTCACCTGGCAACTTGTTAGAAGTTTAAGTTTGCAGTTTCCATCCCAGATCTGTTAAATCAGGAACTCTGGGGATGGGGACCAAGCAAGTCCATCAGGAGACCCTGGTGCACACTGAAGTTTGAGAACCATTGATATAACAGCTAGTGTAAACTGATACCAAAACCTGCTGATGTTAACTAGTAAAACATCAAGGGTGCAGCCCCTAAAGTTGATCAGTCAGTAGCTTAGCCTTCCTGAATCATCCCTGTCAGACATCTCTCATGTAGTTTCTTTTTTAGGTTCATTCTATTCTGTTTCTCTACCCATTTCACTGAGGAATATAATAAAGGCACGAAATATTGAGCAATAAGAAGATCCTTTTAAAAAGGGACAGAGGCCGAAACTAGTTTGGCTCAGTGGATGGAGCGTCGACCTGTGCACTAAAGGGTCCCAGGTTCGATTCCAGTCGGGAGCATTTACCTTGGTTGTGGGCACATCCCCAGTAGGAGTGTGCAGGAGGCAGCTGATCAATGTTTTTGGCTTTCTATCCCTCTCCCTTCCTCTCTGTAAAAAAAAAAGATTAATAAAATATTTTTTTAAAAAATAAAAATAATAAAAAGGGACAGAAGTAGGGGAAACAAGTATGTGAATATTTACACTGGTCTATTTTTGCCCTGACACTTTATTTATTGTCTTCCAACTCTCTAGCTCCCAACCTCGTTCCTGGGTACCACGTGTTTGAAGAACCACATACATTGAGCTTTTTGTGTTCTGTTTAGAATTTTGAAACACTTACTAGACTTTTTTGTTCTATGTTGATGAGAGAAAAGAAAGTCTGTCCAAATAATGACTGTTCTGGACAAGTCCTGGGTAGCAACTATAGATTTCCACTATCCAAGGAGGACACCTAGAGGCTACTTATGATGTGGTAGCCTATCCTGAAACGTTTTCCAAATTGTTTTCTTCACATCCCATCAGTCATAAATCACAGATCCAATAAGTCCAAGTAAAATAAATATTAATGTATAGTTAATCTTTAAGAGGAGGAAACAGACCTAAAGAGGTTGCATTTATTTTCCAGGTTCAGTAGGAGTATATTACAGGGTAGAGAAGAACTTGTGAATGTGATAGCTGGACAATTGGGGAAATCTGAATGCGGACTGAATGTTGGTTGATGTAATTGAGTTAATGTTGATTTTCTTAAGCCTAGTTAGAGTATTATGCTTGTGTGGGAGCATGTTTTCTGATCTTTGGAGATGCAAGTGGACACTTAAGAGTAAGGTTGGGAGATGTCTGAAACCTACTTCAGATATTTTGGCAAGAGGGAAGAGTGTGTTTACATATAGAGGGAGGTGCAGCAAGATGTGGACAGTTGGTGAATCTAGGTGGGAAGAATACATTCATTACACTGTTCTTTTAACTTTTCCCCACAAATTCTTTTCAAAATAAACAAATTAGAACATAAAAGTTTTGAGCTGCCACTTAAAATGTTAACTGAATTTGTGTGTCAATAGTTGTGACAGCTCTTGAAATCACACAGTTATCTGCTGCTTTTTGTGTCTTTCATAGGGAACACAGCAAACACTCATAAATATTAGCTGATTGATTTAGAAGTACTTGCTTTTCTCATACTGGATTTGTGAGATTCTCAATGTCAGTGCTTTCACTTCCCCTTTGCCCTGTTCAATCCCCAATTCTTTTTTTAAAATATATTTTTGTATTGATTTTTTTACAGAGAGGAAGGGAGAGGGATAGAGAGTTAGAAACATCGATGAGAGAGAAACATCAATCAGCTGCCTCCTGCACACCCCCTACTGGGAATGCGCTTGCAACCAAGGTACATGCCCCTGACTGGAATCGAACCTGGGTCCCTTGAGTCCACAGGCCACGGCTCTATCCACTGAGCCAAACTAGTTAGGGCCCTAATTCTTTTTTTTTTTTTTTTTTTTTTTTTTTTTTTACAAATTGTGCAGTATGGTTTGCTTTGGTTATTTACCTATTTAATCTTGTTAAAGGGATCCCTCTATCTCCCTCTCATGAAAATAACACAGTTGTTTAGCTTTCTTTTTCGATGATATGTAGGTCATGCTGGTGTAGGTATTGTAATTGTCCTTTTTCATTATCTGCATCCTTAGAAAATATGGTCACAATGTTAAAAATTAAAGTAGCGCTATCTTGATACAAAGCACAATAGTTAATCCACCAGCAAAACAAAAAACTGGTTGTTATCTAAATTGCCCACTTGTTTCACTTGGAGGAAGGCAGCAATGGGTGATTTCTTTCTGTGAACCAATAATCAAGGTTGTCAACATCAGCCTCAGGGGGGAGAAACAGTAACCAAAAGGCAGATAATTTGTGACATTTAAAACTAAAAAGAGTGTTGCTTTCAGCCTCTATTTTTGAGGGCTGCCACCTTTCCCCTAACCTATGGCACGGTGCAGAAACCGGGGACTTTTCATGTTCTGGTGAGGGGTGTCCCAGTGCCGAAACAGGAACAGTCCCTGGCAAACTGGGAAGGCTGGTTACTCTAGCACTGGTGATAACCCCTAAAATAACAGAGACATATGAGCAAAGAGACTGGCAATGATCCATTTTCAGAAATCTGTCCTTTGAGACTGCAATATCAATCTCTAACCTAAAGCTAATTAGTAGATCATTGTCAGCACAGTATATCCAGAAAAAGCAGTCACCACTTAAGGCAAACGACCAGTATTAATTTAAAAACAAACCATTCTAACCAGGACAGCATGGCTCAGTTGGAGAACATCATCCGATGCATCCCAGAGGTCCCCTGCTTTGATTCCTGGGTTTCAGCTTGATCCTCCATAAGGGGCGTGTGGGAGGCAACCAATCAATGTTTCTATCTCTCCCTCTCCCTTCCCCCTCTCTAAAAATCAATAAAAAATATTTTTAAAAATAAAAAAAATAAAAACAAGTGATTCTAAAGTAGCCTTGTTTCATTTCTTGAGGGGGTTATAAGATTTGTCAATGAGGAGAATATCATAGACCTATATACCTGATTTTTTTGGTAAGGTATTTGAACTATTTGAGAATAAGTTGCCAATATGATGTGCCATTATTCCTTAGCAAGTTAGTGTGTGTCTTCTATAAATATGCTCCTGTATAATCACAATGCAGTCATTAAAATAAGAATCAACACTCATACATTGGTACCTTCTACTTCAGACTCTGCTCCAGTTTTATAAAATGTCTAGGATCTGATTAAACAGATCTGTCCAGGGCTCTGTGTTGTCTTTAGGTTGTCATACTATTTAGTCCCTTTCACTCTGAAATAGTTCCCAGTCTTTCCTTGACATTAAGAGCACAGAATAGTTATTTTGTGGAACATCTCTCATTTTGGGGTTCCAATTCTTCCTAATGATTAGATTCAGTTACTCATATTTGGTAAGGAATTCATTTTTTTTGTTGCAACCAATCAGCTAGAGCTCAATTTTGGTTAGTCCCATGATGATTTTGATCACTTGAAAAATAGTATCTGTCAGTTTTATTCATTGTTCAGTACTTTCTAATAAGCCCTGACTGGTTTGGCTCAGTGGATGAAGTGTCGGTCTGGGGACTGAGGGGTCCCGGGTTTGATTTTGGTTGGGGGCATGTGCCTTGATTGTGGATAAGTCCTCGGTGGGGAGTGTGCAGGAGGCAGCTGATCGATGTATCTCTCTCATCAATGTTTCTAACTCTATCCTCCCTTCCTCTCTGTAAAAAATCAATAAAATACATTTAAAAATAATAAAAAATAAATATTTGGGGCGATACATTGTAATATGTACACAACTCTTGACTTAAAAACCTTCAGATTATTTACATATTAATTTATATCAGTATGGACTCACGGTTTCCTATTTTATTTGATAATTTTCCCCCTGTCTGTATCTGTAGCAGAAACCTGGATCATCTTGAATATACAGGAGTGAGTAAAAGTAAGTTTACAGTTATTTGTATGGAAAATAATACAATAATGAATAAATAACATAAAAATAAGCTCTGTTTCATGTATTCACATGTAAACCTACTTTTATTTGCTTTTCTCATATTTATTTATTTATTTATTTATTTATTTATTTATTTATTTATTTATTTATTATAGTGGTGTGTGTTTTTTTATAATCCTCATCCAAGTATATTTTTCCACTGATTTTCACAGAGCGTGGAAGGGAGAAGGAAAGATAGAGTGGGAAAGAGACATCAATGTTGAGAGAGATATTCATTGGTTGCCTCCTGCACGCATCCCTTCTGCGTCTAAGAATCTATGCTTTTATGATTAGCCGAAGGCCATATACTAGTTAATTCTTATAATAAAGGATCAGATCCTGTGGAAGATAGAAGACATGATCATAAAAAAAAACCATATGATCATAATATTTTCCTGGTCCTGCTATTAATAGGTGGAATCTATTTCCCCACCCTTTATTTTTTATTTTTTTAAATAGATATTTTATTGATTTGAGGAGGAAGGGAGAGAGACAGAAACATCAATGATGAGAATCATTGATCGGCTGCCTCTTGCACACCCCTTACTAGGGGTCAAGCCTGCAACCCAGGCATGTGCCCTTGACAGGAACCTAACCCGGGACCTTTTAGTCTGCAGGCTGAGGCTCTAGCCACTGAGCCAAACCAGGTAGGGCTATTTCCTCATCCTTTAAATCTGGGCTGGCCTTGTGACTTGCTTAGATTAATAGCATGTAGTAGAAATGATGTTGTGAGAGTCTTGGATCTTAGGCCTCAAGAGATCATGCAGCTTCCGCTCTTGCTCTCTTAGAATCCTGAGACCTGCCGGTGTGGCTCAGTGGTTGAGCATTGGCCTATGAACCAGGAAGTCCAGTTTGATTCCTGGACAGGCCATATGCTTGGGTTGCAGGCTCTATCCTCCAGTGTAAGGTGTGCAGGAGGCAGCTGGTCCATGATTCTCTGTCATCATTAATGTTTCTCTCTCTCTCCCCCTTCCTCTCTGAAATCAATAAGAATTTTTATTTAAAAAAGAATCCTGGCCCTAGCTGGTTTGGCTCAGTGGATAGAGCGTCGGCCTGTGGACTCAAGGGTCCCAGGTTTGATTCTGGTCAAGGGCATGTACCTTGGTTTCAGGCAAATCCTCAATGAGGGGTATGCAGGAGGCAGCTGATCAATGTTTTCTCTCATTGATGTTTCTGACTCTCTGTCCCTCTCCCTCCCTCTCTGTAAAAAATCAATAAAATATATTTTTTTAAAAAAAGAATCCTGAGATCACATGCCATAAGAAAGCTCAGTTTTATGGGCTGAGTCTGTTTCCCCAAATTTGTATGTTGAAGTCTTAACTCCTAGTACTTCATAATATGACCTTATTTGGCAACATGGCCTTACAGGGTAATTAGATTAAAGTCAGGTCATCAGGCAGACCCTAATCCAATGTGACTGACGTCCTTATAGAAAGAGGAAATTTTAAAAAATATATTTTTTATCCATTTCAGAAAGGAAGGCAGGGAGAGAGAGAAAGAGAAACATCAATGATGAGAGAGAATTATTGATTGGCTGCCTCTTGCATGGCCCCTTCTGGGGATTGAGCCCACAACCCAGGCATGTGCCCTTGACAGGAATCGAACTCAAGACCCTTCAGTCCGCAGGCCAACACTCTATCCACTGAGCCAAACCAGCTAGGGCAAAAAAAGAGAGGAGATTTAGACAGAGTCATACACACACACTGGGAGGACACCATATGAAGAAGAAGGCAGAGATAAGAGTGATGCACCTACGCACAGAAAAACATCAAACATTATCAGCCAACACCAGAACTAGAAGAGGCAAAGGTCAGATTCTTCCTCACAGCCCTCAGAAGAAATGAATCCTGCTGACACCATGATCTCGGCATTCTAGCCTCCAGAACTGTGAGTAAATATGTTTATATTGTTTTAAGCCACCCTAACATACTAATAAACTAATACACCTGCTCATTCTGCAAGTAGGTTAGATTGTTTATATTAGTGTACTAGTGCTGCCATAACAAAGTACCACGGACTGGGTAAGTTGGACAACAGAAATTTATTTCCTCAAAGTTCTTGAGGTTGAACTCTGAGGTCAGGATGTCGGCAGAGTTAGTTTCTTCTGAGAGCTCTCTTTGGTTTGGAGGTGGCTTTCTTCTGTGTCTTCACATAGTCTTCCTTCTGTGTGTGTTTGTGTCCAAACTTCCTCTTCTTATAAGGACACCGGTCACGTTGGGTTAGGACTCGCCCTAGTTGTAATTTAATCACATCCTCAAATACAGTCATATTGTGAGGTAGTAGGGGCTAGAGCTTTGACATATGAATTGGCAGAGATGGGGTGCACACACTCAGCCCATAACAAGAGGCCAATATGGAGGAGAGCCGAGATGGTAACTTAAAGCAGCACCAACTGCCTGAGATGAGGCCATTGTGAAGCTTCCGTCCAGCTCAGCTGACGCTCCAGCTGAATGCTATTACATGAGGGAGCTTAGGTGAAATCAGCGGAATTGGCTGGCCAACACACAGAATTGCAAGGAGTAATAATCACTGTTGTTTTAAGCCACTATGTTTTGGGGTAGTTTGTTATAGCAGCAATAGATAACAGAAACAACCCCATTGCACATAAATTCTAAACCAGGCCCATTTCTATTACGCTACAGTGATGGGCTACATGTTAAATGGATTGTTTAATCGGCTGTTTCATTATTATCATAGGAAAGGAATGAGTACTAATTTATTAACTTAAAATGAGTAGATGTTATTATCACTACTAGTGACATTTATATAGCACTTTGCCAATTTGAAATGGCCTCTTAATAATTTATAAAGTTTTTAATCGAAGAAATATTGAATCATAGACCCATGGGAGTTAAGTGGAACAATAAGAGGTCTTTTAATCCATCTCCTTATCTTCAAAGAGAATGACTTACTCTATCCCAGCCAGATAAGAGTCATTTCATCCTCCTGATTGTCATCCAAAAAAACTTTTAAAGTGTGTTTCTGTAAATGGAACTGTATTTAGCGCTCTATAGGCCTTTAAAGATTTAATATAAAAACAATGGAGAGAGAAGCCACACATAAACAAAATTCAAAGTACTGCATGCACAAAAGGCTTCAAAGAATTAATAAAGAAGATGTGGTACATATATATCATGGAATATTATTCAGCCACAAGAAAGGAGGCAATTCTGCCATTTGGACAAAATGATGGTTAGCAGGGGCTGGGGGTGAAGGAAGTGGGGAGCTATTGTTCAGGGATACACACTTCCAGTTATAAGCTGAGTAAGTTCTGGGGATCTGTTGTATAGCATGATGATATAGCTAATAATATTATCTATATATATAAAAGCTGAATGGATGACCGAATAGGCTGCATGGGGCAACCAGGCCGGCAGGGGGGTCAGTGAGGGGCAACCAAACGACTAAGCAGCAGGCTATGTGGGGCAACTAGGCCCGCAGGGGGTTAGTGACGGGTGACCAAACAACTGAACAGCAGGCCGCGTGGGTTGACCAGGCCCGGGGTGGGGGCAGTTGGGGGTGACCAGGCCAGCAGAGGGGGGTAGTGAAGGGTGACCATGCCAGTGGGAGGGAGCAGTTGAGGGTGACCAAGCTTGCACGGGGGGCAGTAAGGGGCAACCAGGCTGGCAAGGGGTCAGTTAGGGGCAACCTGGGCAGTGGGGGAAGGGGCAGTTGGGGGTGACCAGGCCAGCATGGGGTGCAGTTAGGGATGATCACACAGGCAGGCAGGTGAGCAGTTGGAAGTCAGTGGTCCCAGATTGCGAGAGGGATGTCCCAGATTGGAGAGGGTGCAGGCTGTGCTGAGAGGACCCCCACCCCGTGCACAAACTTTGTGCACTGGGCCTCTAGTATTGTATAACTGAGATTTGCTGAAAGAGTAGATCTTAAATGCTCTCACCACAAAAAAGAAATAGGGGGTGGGGACAGGGGTCAATGGGAAAAACAAACAAACCAAGGGGATATCTGTGATACTTTCAACAATAAAGATTAAGAGAAAAAAATTTTTTTGTAGGGACAGAAGAACCATGGTCCTGTAAAAAAAACAACACCTACTTGGAATAAAAAATGCGTGTATTGTTTACTGTTAAAAAATAGCAATTATGTAAGGTAATGTAGATACTAGCTAAGGATATGGTGATAATCACTGTATAATATATAAGTGTATCAAATCAACACCTTAATGCTATATTTTAGTTATAGTTCAATAAAGCTGGGAAAAAAAAGAAAGAAAACTACATATAAAAAGACTTTTTTTGGTTCCAAATTATAAACATAAACATTTTAGCCCATGTAGATAGTATAGACAGACATAAACATAATCACACAAAATCATTCATGTATGCTAGTAAAAGAAAAGGTTTAGGGAAATATGACAACTCTCAGATATTTGAAGGGCTGTTGTGTAGAAGAAAGGTTAGATTTGCTCTGTGTAGCTACTGGGGACAACTAGGATGGGGGTGAAACAGGTGGAAATTTCAGGGAGGCGTGTGTCAGTTTATCTTTAGGAAGAACTTTTTAACAATTAGGATGTTTTAAAACAAATGGGCTCCCTCACTGGAGTTATTATAGAGGGAATTCCAAGAGATTTGCCTAGATGACCTCTAAAATTCTTTCCAACCCTATGACTCTGAGCCACCTGTCAAAATTAAACACATTTGGGGGATGTAGAGGAAGGCAACTGAATTTTATAGGCAAAGAATTGTTATCAGTTATGCTTGTAGGTATGAACAGAATAGAGACCAGGGAAACTGTTATATCTCTATGTATAAATCTGATATTTTCTTATGAAGGAGGTAGGATCTGAGTAGAATCCTAAGCACCATAAGGGGAATCGCTCAGGAGCCCTATTGAGGAGAATATGATTATTGCAAAAGTCATAGCTAAAAAATAAGACATCCCAGAAAGAGGCTAATTGGATGTACATATACCTGTCATGGAAGGGGTACAGGTTTGAGGAACAGGATGAACACTGGGCAATTGTAATCTAGGGTGTCATGGAAAATAATTTTGAAACATTAAATGAAAAACTTAGACATTGTTCATAATGAAAGGGAGGGGAGTATGGTCAAAGCAATGAGAGAAAAGAAATATTTTTGCTTTAGTAAATTGCTGGGTGCTAAAGGTTTGGAAGCTGGGCGGAAAAGGCTAGTAGCAGGCAAATCCAGCAGAGAGATGACACTGAGTCCAAATGAACACTGTGTCCATTCAGATGTAGGGGAAGAAGTAGATATGGGAGATAATGTATGACTGTAGCAAGAGCCGGGACATGCAGGCTGGTGAAGACAAGGATCAGTGAGGCATGGCTCACACTCTTCTTGCTTCTGGAAATAGTGGCATTGCTTCTGGAGCAGATCAAGATGATGAGCACCTGTGTCTTCAGTGTGCCTGTTGGTGGTGGTGCTGTGACTGATCTTTCATGCCGGTTCCCTGGCCACCATACAGGTGAGGCTGTCCCTGCGCCACTGTGCACCATCCCTGCTACTCCCCTGCCCGCCCTCCCCAAGAGGCTTTCTGCCGCTGATGGAAGCTCACAGCTGCCCTCAATTAAGATTATGTTTTGGGATTGTTCTCAACGTTAAAATGTAATTCTCTGGCAATTCGTTTTAGCTTGGTTATGTTGAGATGAGACAGTCTCCCTAACTTTGTTTCTCCCCAACTCTTTTTCTGAAAGTTCCCATCTCACTTTGAAAATGAAAGAATGGAAAATATCTACAAGATAGTGTATGTATCCTAAGTCTCCACTTGCAAGATGTTTGCTTTAGCCTAGATAGGATCTTAAGGATCAACGATAGAGGAATTTTCATATGAAAACCAAAGGTCTTATGTAATTGTTCACGCGTGCAGGTAGCTGGTAATAACCAGGTAGGAATGACTAATAAAGTGACATATGACTCTACATGTTTTTATTGGTTGACTGGTGTTTTGTTTTTAGTTAAATGCAAAGTGGCAGGTGGTGGTGGTGGCTCACCTGAATAAATACTGTAGAATTTCTTCCATGATCTAAGTTTATACCACTTAAAGAAATTAGACTTGCAAAAGTTGATGGATTTCTGAAAATATTACATTTTATTTTGCTATGAATAGTAAGTGCTTGTATGACACTTACATGCCCAATATTGTTTTAAATGCTTTATATATATTAACTAATTTAATTCTCACAAGAGCACTATAATGTAGGTAGGTACTATTGTTATTATCATTACCTCACAGATGAGGAACTGATACATAAAAAGATTATTTGCTCAAGAACAAATAGCTAATAAGTAAAAACCCACTTTTGAACTCAAGCAGTCTAGCAACAGCATTCTTACCCCTAACCACTGTGCTATACTGTAAGCATCTATTACATTATATAACACTAGAGACCTGGTGCACAAATTCATGTACAAGTGGGGTCTCTTGGCCTGACCATTGATTGGGCCCATTGGGGCCATCTTGCTCAGTCCTGATGGGGGCTGGCTGGCCTGGTGGGAGGGACCATGGGAGGTTGGCTGTAGGAGCACATTGACCACCAGGGGGCAGCTCGTGCATTGCACATCTGCCCCCTGGTGGACAGTGCACATCATAGCGAACCGTCAACTAGTCATTCGGTCAACTGGTTGTTCTGTTGACCAGTACTAACAGTTGCTTATAGGTAGACTAGCAGAGAAGCCAGACTGTTCCCCCAAATTGAAATTCTCTAAGATAATACAAATGACACAAACAAAACCCACAAATTTTGGCTCTGTGATCACCTTTATCCCTTGTGAATGTTTTTTTTTTTTCCAACAGTTGCAAACACTTTGAAAATTTAAAAGGGGATTGTGTGTGGTATTTTAAACACAGGAAAACTTTGATTCAAATAGAAAATTCATGTTCTGTTTAGTGCTAAAGCATAGTGGTTTTGTTCCCATATTTTGGGGGGCAGTTTCTGTTATTTTTGGCCACAGCCTGGATGGCAATGGAATAATTTCATAGTGCTCTTATAATAGTATCAATGTCAGGGGTGGTTCAGCTAAAGTCAGGCTTGTAAGACATGTAAAGAAGACCAGCATTTACCTCTTCCCCCTAAACCTATCTCCCCAGTGATTGTTTTATTGCTTCTTTGCCATGGCACCCATCCTCTCTGCTTTACTTTTAAGCAAATTTTCAGTGGGATACCTTCAATAACCCATAATTTTATAAAAGAAATAGAAAAGCCCAAGGAAGATAATTATCCAATTCTTTGAAAATTTAAAAAAACTGGATCAATATTAAGATGCAAGAATGTGTAGGGGGAGGATAAGTGAATATTTACACAAATAAATATGTATTGTCTGTGTGTATAAAAACACTTTTCTGCTTGAATCACTCTCTTTAGATAATTTGAGTTAAAAGTGAGTAATTTCTGACTCAGAAACAGAGTTAAAGATAGATTTTGCCCTCCTTTGTCATCAAAAGAAGACCTGACCACGTGCAAGGTTTATAAAGCACACCAGTGGGAAGATTAGCTTTACTGTCAAGCATTGTGAGGGTAACAGAAACACACATGTGGTTAGGTGGTAAAGGAGTTCAAGAGGAATTCATGGTAATATAATACGAGAACTGGGGCCACAACTGCTTCTCCCCGTGAGTATGTAGAGTATAGACAACAGAGCCTAATGCACTTTACTATCATTAAATAATTTCAAAATGGCCGAAACCGGTTTGGCTCAATGGATAGAGCCTCAGCCTGTGGATTGGAAGGTCCAGGTTGGATTCCGGCTGAGGGCATGTACCTTGGCTGCGGGCACATCCCCGGTGCGGGGTGTGCAAGAGGCGGCTGATCGATGTTTCTCTCTCATCGATGTTTCTGACTTTCTACCCCTCTCCCCTCCTCTCTGTAAAATATCAATAAAACATATTAAAAAATAAATAATTTCAAAATGAAACTATAATGTACCTCTTTACTATCTTCATGTACATTTGGATAATTTTGACCCTAGGCCTGCTGCTGACAGAGGTGTTTAAAGAGATTCTCCCGAGCTCTTTAGGGACCCTCACCTGGATGGCAAGCTCCTCACGCCCCGCGTTTCTCTCTCCCAGCTGCGCCTGCTAATGCGCGGTGCACCTGGGGCGCCTGGCTGCGCGGATTCCTTTGGCAGGTGGAGGTGGGGCAGGGAGGACTTGACACCCACCGACCACCAAAGGCGGTCGCGTGTGGAGCGGCACGTGGGAGTCCGAGATGCGGGGAAGGGACAGAGGGGCTGAAAGACCTGGCGGGCCAGTGGACGTGCTACCGAGGTGGGCTTTGGGGCTCCCACAGGGGGCGGGGCCTGTACAGGGGGCGGGGCCGGCGGGAAGCCCGCCTTCGGAGTAGCGGAGATGACTGGTTGGGCGGGGGAGGGGGGCGGGAGACGCTCTGCTCCACGCTTTCCCAGAGCTCGGTGGTTTAAAGATGGCGGCGGCGGCGGGGCTGGGGACGCGGAGCCGCGGGAGGAGGAGGGGAGAGGAGGGTCTGTGAGTCGCCGAGAGGCAGCGTGAGGAGTGCGGGTGCGGAGCCGCCGGCCACCCGGCTCCCCAGGGCCGGGGCCAGGACTGGCACGGAGGCCGAAGCCGCTCCAGGAGCCCGAGGCCGGAGCCGAGGAGGAATGTGACCGGGGGTCGGCGGGGGCGCGGGAGTTGGCGAGCGCAAGGATGGGGCAGCAGGTGGGCCGCGTCGGGGAGGCTCCCGGGCTTCAGCAGACGCAGCCCCGCGGGAGCCGGGGCAGCAGTGCAGCCAGGCCCTCCGGCCGCAGGCGGGACCTGGCGGGGCGCACCGCGGAGGCCGGCTTCAATATCTTCACCCAGCATGGTGAGTGTGTCCGGGAGCCGGTGTGGGGGCGCCGGGAGGCCGCGGGTGGGGTTGGGGCGGAGCGGGCGGCGGACCGGCAGCCTTAGGGGGTCGAGCGGTGGAAGGGTGCCCGGGCGTGGGGGCGGAATCTGCTGCCATCTGGGCCAGTCACGGGAGGCGAGTCACACCCCTCCCCCTCCCGTCTCCGGCCCGGCGGGCAGCTCCGGGGGCGGCGGCCGGAGAAGTGGTCTCGGGGACCGGGGACGGGCTGAGCTCCGTCCTGGGACAGGGCTGCGCGGCTCGGCGAGGGCGCGGTGGATGGCGTCGCCGGGGGAGGGGAGGTGTGAGCTCCATCCCGGAGGTGTTGGTATAAATCGATCGTCGGCGAAGAGAACGGGAGTTGTGTCTTAAAGGGATTGGAAAATAGCGACGGGCTCTCAGGAGACAGCGGCGAGTAAAGTCTATTTGTAAGTCAGGCGATGTGCAGTGCCAGGACGGTGAGCATGCCTGCCCGTGGCAAAGATAAGGGTTGTATCTTAGCACTTTTTGATTACCACCCCCCCCCCCCCATACACACACACTTTTTCTTTCTACTGTGTGTGCATGTATTCATACGTATTTCCTCTATGTAGTCTGGAATCTATTACTTTGTTTGGTTATCAAGGTATTTTTAGAATAGTTGTCTCCAAACTCTTCTGCTCATACACTTTTATCAGTAAAAGAGCATAAACCTCAGGAATTAATGTATCTTTTAAGTTTTATATTTGTCTCAACTGTGTTACTATGTATACAACTTATAACGTACAGAGAAGTAGAATTTCAGAAAGCATGACATGAACAATAAGTATCATAAATGAAGCTCTAATATATGTCTTTTCCTGCGCCCACTGGCTTCTTGTGCACTTCCTCCGAGCTGCTGCCGCCCACACCACTTTTGAGACTGATTTTTTTTTAGAGGAAGGAAGAGTGGAGAAGGGAGAAAAAAACCAAAACTGACCTTCATGAGGTTTAGATATCCTAAGATCTGAGAGAAGCTGAACACATAGATGTGACCCCTCTATAAAGGAGGGGAGAGTTGAGGTTGGATGAGAGAGGTAGCAAACTGGAATCTCACTGAACAGGCCTGTAGAAAATAATGAAGGATAAAAGATGTTCTATACTGCACAATGTAGGGAATATGGGGGTGGGGGTGGGTGGGAGAAAAGGAAGTGTGAACTGTTCTTAGAACTGGAGTTTTGGAGGAAGCAAAGGAAAGATGAACCCAGGGAGCTGTGGCTGCTAGGTGAGGTGTATTCAGAGAATTCTGGGTTTGGACTTTTGTGAATAAGCTGTGTTGTTCCTTAGTGGATGGAGGAGCTATAAGTGATTTGGGGCCATTCAAGAATTACATGTCTACTATTAAAGATGTGAGTGAATATGTTACAAAGATGCTACTATATGACTTACTCTTTACCGAAATTACTTTCTAAAACACAGGAGGCAGCCCTAGCTAGTTTGGCTCAGTGGATAGTGTTGGTCTGCAGACTGAAGGGTCCCGGGTTCAATTCTGGTCAAGGGCACATGCCTGGGTCAAGGGAACATGTCCGCTTGCCGGCTGGATCCCTAGTTGGGGGCATACAGGAGGCAATCTCATCAATTGGTGTTTCTGTTGGTGTTACACCAATTGGTGTTAAACCAATCTCATCATTGGTGTTTCTATCTCCCTCTCCCTATTCTTTCCTCTCTGAAATCAATAATATATATATATAAATAAAACACAGGAGGCAAGAGTGGGTGAATAGTCTTCAGGGAAGAAATTCACGTAGCTTTGCTTTGTGGAAAATGTTAATGCAGGTTAAACTTGGCCCAGTAGGCAACGGTGATCCTCTAGCATCTTATTCAGGACATAAGATTTTCAGAGAATGAGGAAGTCAATGAAGAATGGAATAGGAAGAGATTTTGAAGGATGGGAGTTGGATTTATGGAGAAAGAATATGAGAGCAGGCTGGTCAGGAGAAACAAATTAAGCATAGACAATGGAAAAGAACCTAATTTGTTGATGGGATAGTGAGAATACATCTGTCAGGAGTTAAGCAAATACTCCAGGAGTGAATAGTAGAACAGAAATGGCCAGCATCAAGTCTTCGTCCTCGCTACACCTGGCTAGGTGATTTAGTCATTTACCATCTTTGGTTTTTATAATCTTTAAAATGTTGGACTGGATGATTGCTAAGGTACCTTCTGACTCTTAAGATTTTATGATTTTAATTGAGAAGCATTGGGGAAAAAAACTTGGAATACGTTGGAATGGGCTCTGGTTATGGAAAATGTGGGAGAGGAGTTTATATCAATTTACCTGGCTGGTTTATAGGATACTAAAACAAACCCAAGTATAAAATGCTCAAAGACTGGCCTTGAGTGGAGGCAGAGGAAAATAGGGGTAAGTTCAAGGGATATTTTATTCATTTAACAAACAAAAATTTTTTGAGCATCTGTTATGTACTGGGCTTTGAGGATGTCGCTGTGAATATAAGCGTTCCTGTCCTTGTGGAACTTAATGATTTGACATAGAGGGTGAAATAGGAGAGAGATCACTTTGGGATATTAAGGGCCTGAATTCTGGAGCCATTCTGCCTGGATCTGAAACTTGGCTCAGCTGCTTATTATCTATGACCTTGGGCAAAGTATTTAACCTTTTGTGCCTTGGATTCTCCATTTGTAAAATGGGCCTAATAAGAGTACTTAGTACTTAAACCTAGATTTAATGAGTTAATATATGTGAGGCACTTAGAATAGTGCCTTGCACATAGCGAAGAGCTGCTACCATTTCTATCATTATGAGTCAGAGATTATAAGGTTTTGAAATTGGCCGAGATGGTGATTTTTTATTGACAGGTTTGGAAGTTAGACACTGATTGAAAGGATGGGAACAGGGTAAGCTTGTTTGTTGCCGAAGACTAGCATGAAAACAAGGGAATTAGCAAATAATATAGAAAACAAATGTGAAATGAGTACTATTTTTAGACAGATGGGTGTTTACAAACTTTTCCATAGATCAGTTTCTCAACCTTGGTAGTATTGACATTTTGGGGTGGATAATTCTTTGCTGTGGGGGGCTGTCCTGTGCTTTTTATATGTTTAGCCACATCCCTGGCCTCTACT
Organism: Antrozous pallidus; assembly: GCA_027563665.1. Taxonomy (NCBI): domain Eukaryota; kingdom Metazoa; phylum Chordata; class Mammalia; order Chiroptera; family Vespertilionidae; genus Antrozous; species Antrozous pallidus. The sequence goes on along the minus strand of CM050527.1, from coordinate 22,867,796 downwards.
TACTAGATGTCTGTAACATACCTTTCTGACAACTTTCTCTCCCCTCCGATTGTGACAGCCAGAAACATTTTCAGGTATTGCTAAGTGTCCTCTGGTGGGCACAGTGGCCCCCAGTTGAGAACCACTGCTTAGAAATTGGTAGTAGATTCCGAATTGAATGAATAAATGAATTAGGTTAAAAAATTCCTCAGTGGCCGAGACCGGTTTGGCTCAGTGGATAGAGCGTTGGACTGCGGACTGGAGGGTCCCGGGTTCGATTCCGGTCGGGGGCATGTACCTTGGCTTCGGGCACATCCCCAGTAGGGGGCGTGCAGGAGGCAGCTGATCGATGTTTCTCTCTCATCGATGTTTCTGACTTTCTATCCCTTTCCCTTCCACTCTGTAAAAAAATCAATAAAATATATAAAAAATAAAAATAAAAAATTCCTCAGTGGACATATCATTTGATATTTATATACAAAAATCTGGATCCTAGAATTAGTATACAAATCACTATCTTGAGTTTCAATATTGAGGTATTTGCACATAATTTTATATATGAAAGTTAAGTCTGACATGCTATTGAGTTTACATGCAGGTTTAAAGTAGACCAAATATTGTATGTATCTAGTTGATCAGAAAACATGTACATGTTATAGAAATGGGTTATCAGAGACCATTATTTTTATTCTATAGAAAGAAAGGGTATTTTCTTATTGAAAATGAGAATGGTATTTTTCATTGTAAATATATATAAGTTGTTATAATAATTTGCCTTGCAATTTTTGTGAATTTTGTGAATGCAATTAGAAAGAATAAAAATAATAGGGCTGTTTTTGGTATGAAAGATGAGTACTCTGTGGTTTTTCTGAACTCTGTTATTGAACCTTTTTGGTGAGCTGAAGTTTTGTAACTAAGTAATCTAGGCTTAAATACTTACTTTTCTTTTTAATATCTGACATACCTTACAACAGTTGAATGATTTAATTTCAACTTTCTTCTCTCATTTACTGAAAATACTATTAAAAGTTAACCATAAGTTGTGAAGTTTTGAATAATAGAAATTTTTCCTTAAATCAACTCATCATTTTGAGTGGTCTGGTTTATTTATTTTGGGCCTACAGTTCATGTTTTAATCTTTGCAGAATGAAAGATATGGGCATCCCATGCTGAACATGATATTGTAGAAAAGAACAGGACGGCTATTGCACAGGAATTTTACTTATGGTGACCTTATATTGTGGCCACTTATTCTTATGAAAGTCACTACTTTTCAAAATGCAATCAGCTGTTAGATTTTTATTAATCTCCAAATCTGTATAAGTTGCAGCTATATAGATAGCTGTGACTTTTAGCAAAATGGCAATATAAATTGTGGTACAGACTTATTAGACCAATTGCCAGTAAGTTCCAGATAAATTATGAAGTCTGAAGTTTCTCCTTCAGTATGCTTTAAAAATAAAACAAAAGAAAAACCAGCATCTTTTCCCTTCTATCCCCCCATTCTGTGTTGTTTTTCCTGTTCATTTAACAAAATTGGGATTGATGATAATAAATTTTTATTTGTGTAGGTTTTTTTAGAGTTTATGAAGACCTTTTATGGCTTTTGCTTAATTTGATCTTTACTGCTACTCTGAAATAGATGGGGGCAGGTATTAATCTTCTTATTTAATAAAGATGAGAAAATTGACTTTTCAAGGTCACCTAGCTGTTGTTATTGGGCTGAAACTCAAGCTCTTTTCTCCAAATCTTGCCATAGTGTGGATATTTAGAGAATATAGATTCAAATCCTGCCTTGTATCTGACATTAATAAATGGTTTACAACTCCAACCTCAGCAGATTGTTGAGTTAAATAATAAACTTATGTAAGGCTCTTAATAGAAGTGCCAGGCACTAAGTACTCAATAAACAGGTTTGTTGTCACTGTTACTTTCCTCAAGACCGTTGTGAAGATTGAGTTATATGTGAAAATGTTTTGTAAACTATCTAAGATACTGCTATTGTTAACACGATGGCTTGCTAAAGTGTAGAATTATCTTAGCATTTACTTTTAAAGTATGTTTTTTGTCTCTAAATCTTTATTTTTCTCTCAAGTGACTCTTGGTTATTAAAGGACTTCTAGAAGCAAAAAGGTAGGGAAATTTTGGGGATCTTGAATCTTAGGAGAATCAGAAATTACATTAGGCCTACATTCCTGTGAAGGTAAATATTATCCTCTCGTGATGACTTGTCTTAGGGGTTTGCGTGCGGCGGTCGCCTTCCTTTTGGACCTCACAGACCACCACTGGGTTGGCGACCGCTGAACTAGAGACGTCCATAGTTCTTTTTCATTCACTCTTTTCATAGGATGTTTTTCTTCATTCAGAGATGTTGAATCAGAAACACAGGCCAATGCAAATGTAAAGTTTAGATATTTCATTCTAATCTGGCACATTTGTTTGCTAGTTAATTAATGACTTTGTATATTGTAACCTCCGTCATCTGACATCCTTTAGACCTTTTTGTTCCTCCCTGTATTACTTTTAACTCTGATTATAGTTTCTGTTAAAAGCATGTTTTAGTAGGACTTTCTATGTCCTTGATTTTTGTAAGTCAAATGAGCTTTTTCTCATACTGTGGAAATGAAATTTTAAAATACTTAAGAATGTTAACTTGTCAATTTTAACATATTTCTTCTGGAATATGTAAATTTGGAGTTTTCATTGTAGATACTTCACCAAATCATGTAGAATTGCTCTAAAACTTTAGCGTAGAGAGCTTGTTAAGACAGATTGCTGGGTCTCACTACCAAAGTTTGATTCGGATTTCAGGGGTTTCACAGATTTGCATTTCTGACAAATTTCCAGATTTAGCTGGGTGAGGGAGGGCGTGTCATACTTTGAGAACCATTGGTGATATGAGATTAAGATAAGTAATGGATCAAAGGTGATTCAAAGACACTGTTGTCTGAAAACATTATATATTAACTCTCTACCTAAAAATGGTTCAAGTCCATGTGTCCCATGTCTAGTGTACACGTATGTGTCACTGTTTAACCTCATCTTTTGGTGGTAGGAAGACATGATGTGTCTTTGCTTTGATCTCAACATTTCTTTTTATCTCTAAAGGTTCATATGTTGAAAGTCTATTGAGAGATGGCACTTTTGAAAGAATCTTGAAATCAGGGAAAAGTGAGATATAAGGCACAAAGGGTTCTTTTGACACACTTAGGGTGAGCCTCAGTTCCTGGGAGAAGTGGTAAAGAAAAAAATGCCATCTATTGGGTATTGTGTCAGGCATATTCTGAATACCTAATTCCTGTTTTGTTTTTGTTTTTTAAATCACATAAAACCCTACTTGCCCAAATTGATAAAGATTAGAGACTAAAAGAATTTGGATACCTATTTGTGATTCTGTAGTTTTGGTGTATGATGGTGCCTCAGCTTTTGGGGTGTGTGTATGCAAAAATACCTAGGCTTTCCCCCCATCTCTCTTGAGACCACTATTGAAGTTTTCAGAATGGTAGGCCAGGGTTAGGTGTGTGTACTCTGGGGCTACAAATTCAGACTTCTATATGGGCTAACGAAAGGAGCAGTAGGCACTAACAACGCTATTTGGAATCTCATGGTAACACTGAACTAATGTCTTAATCTAGGTTTATTGTCACTAATATTTCTTATTTGAAAGCTTTTATATCCTTCCTCTCCCCCTTCGTTGTAGATTACAACTTTTCATACTTTTTAGAAATTAAGATTTAACAGATATCAGGGATAGTATATTGTGCTACTATAAGAATGAATATACTAAAGCCATGTTTCTCTACGAATGTGGAAGAAAGTAAAATATTATCTACATATATCCTCTAATGTTTGTAGTTGATTTATTATACTATACTGGTAGAGGGTCTTTAGAAAACTACTGATTGATGATATTGTGTACCAATTGCACAAATACTGGTGTAAATGACTCTTGGATTCTAAGATACTAGGTTGTAAGAATTGATTTCTTTACCTTGTGTCCTTCACACACAGTATATGCCACATAGTAAGTGAATTATTGTGGAACAGTTTTAAAAAAATATTTTACTGATTTTTTACAGAGAGGAAGAGAGAGGGATAGAAAGTCAGAAACATCGATGAGAGAGAAACATCGATCAGCTGCCTCTTGCACACTCCCTACTGGAGATGTGCCCGCAGCCAAGGTACATGCCCTTGACCGGAATCGAACCCAGGACCTTTGAGTCCAAAGGCTGATGCTCGACCACTGAGCCAAATCGGTTTCGGCTATTGTGGAACAATTTTTTCTTATTCTATATGTTTTCATATATTTCTGTAATAGTCGTTGATTAAAAACATCTTAAATGATAATATGTCTGATTGTTAAGTTTTACTTGATAAAACTGTGTAGGTGACTTTTTTCTCTATATCCAGATGTGCACATAGATGTATAAAATATCCAGATATAGAAGCTTGCATGCTATGATGTTTGAAATTAAACATAAATAATTTTAGGGTGGCACTCTTTTATAGAATGTTAGTATTAAAAATAAAGTATTTCAATGATCCTGTGTTGAAATCTATGTAGTTACTTAAAGGGGTATATTTAGTTTATTATTGCAATATGCAACTTATAAGACTTTTTTTTTCCTCTTGAAGTAATACGGCAGAATTAAAAAAAATTTTTGCTTAACTCTCCAGAGTATTTTCTGTGTTCTTTATTCATTTACTTTATAGTAATTAATAGAATTTTTAGGTACAATTTTGTTTTTGTTACAGTAGCTTTTATTATTTTCAACTGCTGTCCAAAGAATGGTGCTGCTTAGTTGTTGATGAATATCCACATGAGACAGTCGAAAAAGGGCGTCTTGTTTTGTGTGTCTGTGAGTATGATATTTTGTACAATGACTCTTGGCTAATAATATTTGCCCTTTTGATTTGAGTGCATAAGTTTAGTACGTAAGTCGTGGTCATTATACTAATTATAATTAGAAAACTTCCTTGATATTCTATTTAAATAGATTAATGCACGTTAAATATAATACTGTGATAAATTTAAGTTTGCTTGCTTAAAAAATAGGAACTATACAAACATTTCCCCCCCATTCTTTGCTTGGTGCAGTAAATGTGCTGACTCTGTGGTGGTGGTATTGCCTGCTCCTTCATAGTGAGCGCTGCCAGCATTGGCTTTTGATCCAGCAGAACATGAAGCTTAGCAGGCCCAGGCAATTTATATTCCCTGGTCTTTCTAAGGAGAGGAGGGTTTAGAAACCTGTCACTGGATGTGGTCAAGGTCAAAGAAATGTTCTGTGGCTTAATGTGATATATAGTATGTACACATACAATTTTGTTAACATGTTCCTCTATCCGAATTCTAGCAAATTAAAATAACAATATTTACTAGTAGTTAGGACTAAAGGTTGCCACTTAACTTAGCATTTTGTGGTTCTAGATTATTACAAAGAAAACATTTTCCTAAAACTAGCAGCATCAACAGGCACAATTAGTATCACCCATCTATTTTTTACAGAAAAAGAAAGGTTGATATATGAATGTTTTTGTTACAGTAGCTTTTATTATTTTCAAAATTTGCATTTTTTAATTGTATAAAAATATATGAAGGGGTATCTCAATGTAAAAGAAAAATAAGTACAGAAGCATATAGAGTAGACATGAAAGACCCCTTGTGGCATCCCTACCCTCAATCCATATTCCGTTATTAGAGAAAACTGTTCATGGCTTGATGTGTATTTCCTCAGAACAGTCTGTCCCATCTATCCTATATAATAAAAGAGTAATATTCAAATTGTTCCTCTGCCACACCTACCAGCCAATCAGGTGTGAGTATGGAAATTAATCTAACCAAGATGGCTGCAGCCATGGAGTGGGTAGGAGGTTGGCTCCACTCAAGGCTACAAAATTTCAATTATAGAAGATAAATAAATCCCAGATACCAGGGCCTCCACTTGGGTCGCCGGAAGGCGTGGCCAGCTTGCAAACCATCACAGGCCCCTCACCCAGGCCGCCCCACGCCCCAGGGGAACTCCCACCCTGATCTGGGACACCCTTCAGGGCAAACCAGCCAGCTCCCATCCATGTACCAGGCCTCTATACTATCTAATAAAATAACAATATGCAAATTGGCCATCACTCCAACACACAAGATGGCTGCCCCCATGTGGTCAAAGATGACTGCCCCCGTGTGGATACAAGATGGCTGCCACAAAAATGGCCAGCAGGGGAGGGCTGTTGGGAGGGACCAAGCCTGCAAGGGAGGGAAGTTGGGGTTGACCAGGTCAGCAGAGGAGGGAAATTGGGGGCGACTGGGCCTGCAGGGAAGGGCAATTGGGTTGGGGGGCAGGCCTTCAGGGGAGAGCAATTGGGGGTGACCAGGCCTGCAGGGGAGGGCAATTCGGGGTGACCAGGCCTGCAGGGGAGGGCAGTTAGGGGCAAACAGGCCGTCAGCGGAGCAGTTAGGCATCAATAAGGCTGGCAGGGGTGTGGTTAGGGGGTGATCAGGCTGGCAGGCATAAGTGGTTAGGGGCAATCAGGAAGGCAGGCAGGTGAGCAGTTGGGAGCCAGCAGTCCTGGATTGTGAGAGGGATGTCCAACTTCCGGTTTAGGCCTGATCCCAGTGGGCGATAGGACATCCCTCAAGGGGTCCCAGATTGGACAGGATGCTGGCTGGGCTGATGAGGGACACACCCTTTCCCCCATGCACGAATTTTGTGCACCGGGCCTCTAGTGTATTTATATGTGTGTGTGTGTGTGTGTGTGTGTGTGTGTGTATAATATATGAGTGTGTACATATTAATACTTCTCTTTTTACTTCATAAATGGCATTATATTGTATGAATTTTTCCTCACAAATTTGTTTTTGTACTTACGTGTCTGAAACACCTTCCTGTTGCAGTCTGTAATAAATTTTTCATTCTTTCAACAGCTTTATAGTGTTTCATGCTCTAGGTATATATTTTAACCATTTTGTTTAGATAGTAATCATTTTTTATTGAATATTTGTTTATAAGATTATTTAAAAAGATCTTATTTTTTCTTGTATTTTCTATATAATTAATTTGAATCTATCTGAAATTTTTATTTTATATATATACTAGAGGCCCAGTGCATGAAAATTTGTGCACTTGTGTGTGTGTGTATGAGAGGGTCCTTCAGCCCGGCCTGCACCCTCTGGCAGTCCAGGAGCCCTCAAGGGATGTCCACCTGCCAGCGTAGGCCTGCTCCCGCTGCAGTAGGACATCCTTAGCACTGCGGAGGCTGGAGAGGCTTCTGCCACTGCCACTGTGCTCGCAGCCATCAGCCCTGCTGTGGAGCACACTGACCACCAGGTGGCAGCTCCTGCATTGAGCATCTATCCCCTGGTGGTCAGGGCACATCATAGCAACCAGTTGGTTATTCCCAGTCATTCCACTGTTTGCATATTACCCTTTTATTATATAGGATAACATTTGAGGTTGGAAGAAACTTAAATGCTTTTCCATTGCACTAATTAGTAAATAGTTCATTAACTCCCACAGCTTTGAAGAATCATATTTGTCATATGTTAAATTCTTAAATGTCTATAGATCTTTTAAAAACTTTATAGTTGCATTGATCTTTACTGCTTCCTGCACCTTGTTACCATATTATTTTAATTATATAATAATTATAAGCTTAAAATGTATGTTTAAGTTAGCTCCCCATTATTGTGTTCTTGTTTAAAACTTATTTGGATGTTATTGCATATTATATCTTCTAAAAGTCCTTAGGATTGGGTTAAGATTTAGAAATATTATTTTATTAATTTTAGAGTGAGGAAGGTGTGGAGAGAGACATAGACATTGATATGTTGTTCCACTTATTTATGCATTCATTGGTTGACATGTGGCCTAATGAGGGAATGGACCCACAACCTCGTCATATCATGATGATGCTCTCATCAACTGAGCTACCTGGCCAGGACAAGATTTAGAAATGCTAATGGAATTTTTGTAGTGATTGTATTGAATTATAGGTTAATTTGGGGGTGAACTGACGTTGTTGCATTATTGTGTCCTTACATCTAAGAACATGGTGTCCCTTTGCCAATTTCAGTAATCTTTTATGTCCGTAAGTAAAAGATTTTTCCTTTTCATATTGTTTTTGGATAATTTTTTTGACATCTCTTGTTAAGCTTATTTGTGGGCATTATACAATTTTTGTAATAATTGTAAGTATAATCTTATATTTCCCAGTTGCTTATCACTAGTGTTTAGGGAGAATAGTGATTTTTTTCTGTGTCAATTTTGGGTCTGATTGTCTTACTGTACTCAGATTGCATCTAATAATTCTTCCTTTAATTCTCATATTTTCTTCAGTAGGAACTTTCTACCATCATTCTTATTTTCTTAAAACTTGATAAGTGTTTATGCTATCATTACTATCCATCCTAATCACATTTCTATGAAACTTAATATAGTGTAAGGCATTTGTTTGGAGAAGACATGGTAACGCATAGGTGCATTGGAGGACGAGAGATCATCTATCCTTATTAATAAATTCTGGTTATTATTAACTGTAACAACACATTTTATCCACTTTCTAAAACATATCTAAAGAATATATAGTACATATAGTGAAAGTATGTTTATAACAGAAATGTGTATATATTGCATATGTCCTATATAATAAAAGCATAGTATGCAAATTGTTCCCTCCACTGGGAGGTTGTCTGGGAGTTCTAACAGGGGCTTGGGCCTGCTGGGGCAAGGGAGGGAGGCCCCAGCTGGCAACCACTAGGGAACTATGAAATTCGTGCACTGGGCCTCTAGTATATTATAAATGTACCTTCAGAGAAATTCACTGCTATATTTTAATAGGGCAACTAGAAAAATTTATTTCTCTACCTTTTGGATAAAGAAATGTAATTATTGGTTAGCATCTAGAATAAAGCATACAATTATTTATTTATTTAGATTTTTGCACCTGAGGGGAATGTTAGGTTTGGTAAATACATTCCTAATGTTGACTATTCATAGCCACAGTGCTGTATTATTAGTTGATGGAGCTCGGCTGGCCCAGAAACAGGAAGTGGAAGACTGCTAGAAAGAAACTCAGGCAATATATATTTTTTTTGTCTCTTGTTTAGCTTCTCTTTGCTCATTTTATTCTTCTCTCATAGACATTCAATTCATATCACACTCCCCAGTTTTTAAAACCTCATTTTGGTTTTAACTGAATTTAAAAAATAGTTATGATTATCTTACCTTTATCAGAAAGGGCACTTGGAAATCAAGCTAGTTATAGCAGCCTTAAGGAAAAAATTATATACCGGTATATAGCCAACGCTAGAAGGTGGTGGAAGGAAGAGTTGTATATGGATACACTGGGGATCATGACACACTATGGATAGGAGTCATTGTACTGTTTAGCTTCATGGAAACCGAAACTGGTAAGATATTAGAAATTAAGACTGCGTACTCCATCTTTCTCTCTCGGGGGCTGCAAGATATTGGCATCCTTTATGCTCTGTACGTCTGCTCAGCTTTCCTTTCTTCCAGCTGGCTTTCTTGGTTTCATCTTGTATATGGTGTGCAATGCTGTTCAGCTTCTCTTATGACAACTCTCAACGTATTATTATGGTATTTATTCCTTCTACCAAATGATTTAAAACTCAAATCATTTACTTATTTAATGAATGGTCAGTATCTTTACATGGTTCAAAATTCAAATGGTATAGAAGTGTTTCTGCTACCCCTTTTCCCTTGCCACTCAATTGTGGCAAACCAATTCCAGTGTCTTATGTATGCTTCCCAAGATACACCATGTATATACACACCCGAGGATATTTTCCCATTGATTCTAAGAGTGTAAGGGAGGGAGGGGGGGGAGAAAGACAGAAACATCTATTAGTTGCTTCCTGCACATTCCCCTGACTGGAGTTGGGGATTGAACCTGCAACCCAAGTGCATGTCCTAGAATAAAACCTGCGACCCTTCGGTGTGTGGGCTGACTTTTGTGCAGTCAGCATCTGTCAATGATTTATTTTTTTAAATACATATTTTTACTGATTTTGGAGAGGAAGGAGTGAGAGAGAGGAAGAGAGAGAACATCAGTGATGAGAATTGTTGACTGGCTTCCCCCTGCACGCCCACTACTGGGGATCAAGCCTGCAACCCAGGCATGTGCCCTGACTGTAATCGAATCCTGGACCCCCCTCAGTCCGCAGGTCAGCTCTCTATCCCACTGAGGCAAACTAGCTAGTGCTCCTTTTATATTTCATTAGCCAGAGAGAATAGTGTGGTTTCACATCATGTCAAAGGAATGGTCCAAGAGCAGTTTTGCTATGTGCCTGGGAGGACAGCTAGAAGTATTTGATGGAGAGCAGTAATGACTACCATAGTTTGCACTGCTGGTTGCTAAATATTGGGTCACTTTTTGTGTTATATGCAGCACATATCTGGTGATCACATTGAGCTCAAACTCTAGAATCTTGGTTAAAGTCTGTTAGATTCAGAGGAGGTCGGTCCCTCTTGGACCAGACAGTATTTTCTTAAGCTTCTTGGTGGGTGGTGGGAGTGGAGGTGTAAACAGAAATTTCACTCTTAACTCTACATATTTCTTTTATTTCATTCATTCATACATTTATTTTGCAGTGAGCAGGTATTGTGTAAAGAGAAATACCTTAAGACAGCCTACCACAAAATAATCCTCTTGTCCTGGATGGGTAGCTCAGAGTGTCGACCCGTACACCAAAAGGTTGTGGGTTTGATTCCTGGCCAGGGTGCTTATGGGAGGCAACTGATTGATGTTCCTTTCTCTCTAAAATCAATAAGCATATCCTCTGGTGAGGATTTAAAATAAATCCTCATCTCCTATGCATACTAAATTCGAAACTGTATAATATATTACACAGCTAGAGCTGGAATGTAAGGTAAGACGTTAACCCACTGTGCTTTCTAGTGTACCATGATGTATCAGCTTCTGTGTATAGCTTTTTAATAATAATATAAATGCATTTTTTTGTTATTTGTAATGAACAGAAAAAAAAGTTGTTCTTTGAGGAGAATGATCTCTGGGAAAATAATAGGAGTGAAGAATGATTAAAAGAAGGAGGACCTCATAAGGGGACAGTCTGTCCTAATAGGGAGGGTGCATATTAACTGGTTTCTAACTTGAAGTATTTAGTATTTATCTTTTATGATCACTGAGTTTTAAGGAACAGCTTACACGGTCAACAGAAGAATGGCCAAGTGTAAAGTGTTTTTAGTTTATATTAGTTTGTCTAATGTGAAATGTTTATTAAATACAAAACTCCATCTTTAAACTAGAAAAAAAGGGGGAAAGCCATTTATTTACTAATTTCCTTCATTTCTGTAAACTAATTTCCTTCATTTAGCTTATTATAAAAACAGTATATTTTATCACAGTAGAGAAGGAACATAAGCAAAAAATAAAAACAAACCACAAAATGTACCTTCCTATTTGGAAATAACAATCATTAAAGATCTGGTGGGTAGCCCAGCCTGTTGGCTCAGTGATTGAGTGTTGAGCCATGAACCAAGAAGTCAGATTAATCCCTAGTCAGGGCACATATCTGGGTTTCTGGTTCGATCCCCAGAGGGGAGTGTGCAGAAGGCAGACTATCAATGTCTTTCTCTCATCGGTATTTCTATCTCTAACCCTCTCCCTTCTCTCTCTAAAAAATAAAGACGTATTAAACAAACAAAAAATTCTGGTGTATATTCTTTTAAATCCTCTTTTATGCATATGATTTGCATTATTAGCCAAAATGTAAACAAAGCAAACGTATAATTTTTTGTTAATAATTTTTTTTCTTTATGAATCTTGATAATCTTAAAGGAGAAAAGATTTTTTTGGACCCTCTTTTTAGAACTTCTTTTGCATTTACTCCTCACACTACTTAATATCTAAACTTTGGTCTTACAATTTTTGTTATTTCTGTTTAAGTTTCTTGACTTCTGTATTCTTCATTTTGCTGAGCTCGTACTAAATTTATTTAAGGGCAGGGCATACAGTAATGCAAGTAATTGTAGGGAAAAAGAAGACATTTCAGTAATTATTTCAGGGTACAGATCAATCACTAATTCACTTAATAGTCCAGCATTGCTTAATTTGCTGATATAACAAAACTAAGAGTACATATTTGTATACATATATTTAAAGCCATCTTTTTTAAAAGCTAAACTAAAATATTCCTAGGATGTTAATTTTTTTGACCTTTTTTGCACAGAACATACTTACTCAGAGGCATTAACTCTTGAAAATGAAAATGTGGAGGAGGACAGCAAGGTTATATTCTATTCGTTTTAAAATGTCATGAGTTTAATTTCTTTCAAGAACAAGGAAACGTGGGTTTACTGTCAGTTTTTTAGGTGGTGGTTTATAAAAGAATAGCACTCCCAGACCAGTTGTAAATGAATATATTAACTGGTAATATGTAGAAATCTAATGGGACTGAGGCCCACTTTTTATCTTCTTAAAAGTTATTGATTCTGTTACGATTTAGATGATCAGTAATCTGTTAAAACACATCAATTGATATTTATCCCAGTGTGCTAAGATTAAAATGTTTATTGTTTAAGTCTTTTTAAAAAATATATTTTATTGATTTTTCACAGAGAGGAAGGGAGAGGGATAGAAAGTCAGAAACATCGATGAAAGGGATACATTGATCAGCTGCCTCCTACACACCCCCTACTGGGGATGTGCCGGCAACCAAGGTACATGCATGCCCTTGACCGGAATCAAACCTGGGACCTTTCAGTCTGCAGGCCAATGCTCTAACCACTGAGCCAAACGTGCTTCGGCTATTGTCTTTAAGTCTTTTTTTTATTTTTTATTTTTTTAATCTTTATTGCTCAGTTTATTAATTACATTGTTCCCTTTTTTTCCCCCCTATAGCTCCCCTCCACCTGGTACCCATCTCCCACCCTCCGCCCTCCCCCCCCTCCACTGTCCTCTCCCATAGTTGCATGATTTTTGTCCAGTCTCTTGCTGCACTTCCCACACCCCCTTTCTCCCCAAGAGTTGTCAGTCCATTCCCTCCTTATGTCCGTGATTCTGTTACATTCACCAGTTTATCCTGTTCATGAACTTATTAATTCACTTGATTTTTAGATTCATTTGTTGATAGATGTGTATTTGTTGTTCCTAATTTACACTTTTATCTTTTTCTTCCTCCTCTTCTTAAAGAATATCTTTCAGCATTTCATATAATATTGGTTTGGTGGTGAAGAACTCCTTTAGCTTTTTCTTATCTGCGAAGCACTTTATATGGCCTTCAATTCTGAATGATAGCTTTGCTGGATAGAGTAATCTTGGTTGTAGATTCTTGCTGTTCATCACTTTGAATATTTCTTGCCACTCCCATCTGGCCTGCATTGTTTCTGTTGAGAAATCCGCTGACAATCGTATGGGTGCTCCCTTATAGGTAACCAACTGTTTCTCTCTTGCTGCTTTTAATATTCTCTCTTTGTCTTTTGCTCTTGGCATTTTAATTATGATGTGCCTTGGTGTGGTCCTCTTAGGGTTCCTATATATTGGGGTTCGGTGTGCTTCTTGGACTCCTAAGTCAATTTCTTTCACCAGGTGTGGGAAGTTTTCGGTCACTATTCCTTCAAATAGGTTTTCATTGTCTTGCTCTCCCTTTTTTTCTGGCACCCCTATAATTCGGATGTTGGTATGCTTGAGGTTGTCCCAGAGGCCCCTTACACTATCTTCAATTTTTTGGATTCTTTTGGTTTCTTGCTTTTTCAGCTGAGTGGATTTTCCCTCTTGTATTTCAAATCTTGAACTTGGTTCTTGGGGTGCTCCAGAGCACTTTTAGGTCTTTGTATAATATTTTTTATTTCAGTCAGTGTATGCTTAATTTCTGGTAGGTCCTTTTTCATATCCTTGAGAGTCTCCTTTATATCCTTGAGGGTCTCCTTCATTTCCACGTTGGTCTTGATCATTTCCTTGCAGGTCTCTTTCATATCCTTGAGGGTCTCGTTCATTTCCTTGTAGGACTCATTCATTTTCTTTGCGGTCTTGCTTAATTCCTTATAGGCCTCGACCTTTTGTTGGAGCCTCTTGAAAAACCCTATAACCGTGGTTTTGAATTCCATGTCCAGTCGTTTTTTTTTCCTCCATTTCTTTCACATCTGATTTCTTTCCATGTCTCTGCATGGTGGCTGCTTCCCTGAGTTGGTCAATTAGCTTTGTGTGGTAGACTTCTTACTAGGGACAGTGGCTCAGCCGCCCCAGTTACCTGAGGTGGGTATGGGCTGCACAGTCTTGCTGAAGTTAAGCTCAGTTAATCGTTGTTAGCACTTGGAGGGGTTGACCTCCAGGCCAATTGTCTGTGAAGCTCAGCTGTGCTCAGGTTGGGTGGGCGGAGTCTCCGGGCCAAGCAGACAGCGTTAGCTCCACCCTATGCGGCCCCAGGGACTCTGTGCCGGGGGCAGTGGCTGCCAGCACCTCTGAGAGAGAGCCGCTGTGGAGCTCCACCAGCTGCCGGGGAATTCAGACTCTCCCCAAATGACTCTGCACGCCCAATGTCTCACCCAGGGTCGTAAAACAAAGCAGTCTGACGGTTTTCCGAATGAGAGAGTGAGTCGCAGAGCGCTCTCTGCGCGGTCACACAGCTGAGCTGTTCGCGCAAGCTGCCTTCTCCACAAGCCGGGAGAGCCCTGCAGCACCCGAGCTTCGGCGTGCCCTCCCACTGTCCAGTTTTCACCCCGTATGATAGTGGGTTGGTTCCCTGGACTTTGCCCAAAGCTGGAGAATCAGTCTAGTGGGTCGTCTTTGTCTCCCCGTTCGAGAAAACTGGCCGGTTTTCAGCTGCCCACCCTCTCTGCTGGCGAGCACTCCAAACCTCTCTCTGTGCGAATCTTTCAACGCTGTCCGCCGCCGCTCCTCCGAGTCAGTGTCTTATCTTCACTTTTATTTGTGGAATTTTCACTTGGCGACCTTTCTGGTGACTCTGGAAGGTGTTTGTTCTTTCGTTAAGTTGTATTATTAAAATTACCTATGCCGCCATCTTGGTTCCTCCTCTCTGTCTGTCTTTAAGTCTTATAAAAACTTCTTTCTTACAGGTATTCTATTTAAGGAAAGATACAAAATTTAATTATTTTATTGTGTATCTAGTATATTTGTGGCTTGTAAAAGTTTTAAAAGTTGAGCATAAATATCTGATACATTATAAAAAAATCACATGAAAAGAAATTTTAGTTAAGGTGACAGGCAATGGGGACACATTTTGGATAGAAAACAGTGATTGCTCCAAACCAAACAAAATGTTATTTCCAAAGAGAACATATCAGTTATGTAGAGAAGAGTTAACATAGCTGACTTGAGTCTGGTATCCTTAGAATGGCCTGCGTACAAAGTTGGCCTTTAGCTGGTATCTGGGAATTTGGATTTTTATAAGGGTCCACACCATTCCCAGAACTGAGAAGAATGGCTCACTGTGCCTAAACTGTTTGTACAAACCATGTGACTTATGCTGACCACCTGCTTTTTCCTGGGACCCTGGTATGTTGGTACGTGGTAGGCAGAGGGTGCCTCCATGACCAGCCCCCAAGAAAAACCTTGTGTACTGAATCTCTAATGAACTTCCTCTGCATGTCTTATAACTCATTGCTGGGGGAGTTAACTGTATCCTATGCGATTCCCCTGGGAGAAGACACTTGAAAGCTTGCACCTGGTTTCTTCCAGACTTTGTTCCATCTGCATTTTCCCTCCGCTGATTTTGCTTCGTATCTTTTTGCTTTAATCACTATGAGTATGACTATGTGCTGAGTCCTCTGAATACCCCTAGGGCATCATAGAACCTGGGAATGGTCTTGGGGACCCCATCGGAACAGTGGATCAGGTAAATTGATAAGTGGAATCCGCCATGCTCATTTAAAGCCTCTACATGGAAACATTCAATGGGTTGATGTTATTTTTTTGTTCAAATTTGTCTTAATAGAGTAGTAGATGCAAGAAGTGAAATTAGAAATTAGTTTGGGAGCTGTAGGAGGGAAGGGAAAAAAAAGTTCTTTATTTGTAACAGAGAAATTTCTGTTTAAGGTCTTAGTTTCATGAATTGGATCTTGGTGTCAGGCTAACTGGTAAGATTCCATACTTGAGAGAAATACATTATTCTGAATGGTGAACCAAAAGTGAGATAACAGATATGAATTAAGAAAGCACTGTGATGTAGGAAGTACAGGGTTTTTGAAACTAGGCAGATTTGGGTTAGAATTCTGGTTAATTATGTGATTGAACTTATCTATAGACTAGAGGCCTGGTGCATGAGTTCATGCACAGGTGGGGTCTGGCCAGCCCACGTGATGGGGGCCGATTGGGGCTGGGCCAGTGGGGGGAGGGGCCGTGGGTGGTTGGCTGGTCAGCAGTGCCCCTGATTGGGGTGGGGGGCTTGATCAGGAGCCAGGCCAGTTGGGGGGAGGGGCCACAGGAGATTGGGGGGGCTGATTCGGACCCTGATCAGAGTGGGAGGGGCTGATTGGGGGCTGAGCCAGCTGAGGGGAGGGACCGTGGGAGGGCCTATCAGGGACCCGAATGGGCCAGTTGGCCACAGCAATGCACTTCATAGCTACCAGTCGTTCTGTAGTTCCAGTCACTTGGCTTTTATGTCTATATAGAGATATATATAAAAGCCAAGAGACCAGACAACTGGCCAGTAACTGACGTGGCACTGACCTACCGGGGGGCAGACACTCAATGCAGGAGCTGCCTGCTGGTGATCAGTGCGCTCCCACAGTGGGAGTGCTGCTCAGCTGACAGACGGGTGCCAGATGCTGGGCTCACGCCAGTGCTACTAAGAGCTCCTGAGGTACCCAGGCCTGGCTTGGGCTCCTCCTCAGCTGCCTGCCACTTCTCACATTGCTATGCCCCTCGGAGGGTGTCGGACTGCTGATTTCGGCCCGATCCCCATGGGCCAGGCCAGGCCCAGATTGTGAGAGGGCTCAAGCCAGGCTGAGGGACTCCACCCCACCAGTGCACAAATCCGTGCACCAGGCCTCTAGTTTCTTTATAAAATGAAGATAATACCTACTTTACAGGGTGGCTTGAGAGTTAAGTAAGATACAGTGATATATATGAAGTTTCTACCACTATATCTTGCATATAACGACTCAGAAATTGTTAGTATACTTTTTTTTTGCCCTTGAAGATGTAGAGAAATTGGAGAAATTTAAAGGTGAAAAAGGTGAAGGTTGTATTTTTCTTAATTGCTCTGACATGAAGTTGCATTGGAAGGTTAGTGAAGAGATAAGAAAATGGAATTTTAAATTTATCTTTAAAATCACCCAGCGGATTTTTTCATAGTTTATTTTAATGGAATTTTATGAAGTCAGGGAGGTTAGTGTTTAGTTGAGAATTGAAGGATGGGTAGGAATTTAATAGTTCAGTAGCTAGGAGTGGGGAAGAGTGTTTCAAAAAGAGGGATCAGAAAAACACAGACTGGATGGAGGAAGCCTCATAGCATTACTTACAAAGGCTTTGTACTCTTTTTCTTCAGTAGATTTTGCTTGATTACTTGGAAAAATATGAAATAGTCATTGTTTAGTTTTTATTTTGTGTAGATGTTGATGCCTTAGAATGGTTCTTAGTCATTCTTAATCCACAAAACCAGAAATTATATGTGGTATATAAACAAATCATTTTTGTTGTTGTTTGTTATTCCTCCTCTGAATATTTTTTAGGGGGGCGGGGAAAAACATTGATGTGAGGGAGACACATCACCTCATCAGCTGGTTGCCTCCTGAATGTGCTCTGATTCGGGGTAGGGGAGTGCGAACCTGAAACCCCAGGTACATGCCCTTGACCTGGAATCGAACCCTCAACCCTTTGGTATGTGGGTCAACACTGTCACCACTGAACACGCTGGCCAGGCCCTAAACAAAGCATTTCTAAGCATCTATCAGTTTATTAAATTCTTTTTTGGTAATCACAGGCTCTTTAGAAGGTACTCTGCTTAATCATAATTTGAATTTTGATTGACATTTACCAGTAGATCAGTGAGCTACTTTGAGTAATTTTTATAACTTTCTTTGCTTTAAGTTATATTACTAGGAAACTGTTAAATAAGATTGATTTTAAGTTAATGAGTTCCCTATGTAACAAAATTTTTGTAAGAGATTATATTAAGAAACAACAATATTTTATAGAGAAATTGATTTATTTCTTGCAGGGCTCCCATTGAATTCAAAATTATGAAATTTATAGTGTTAATAATGCTTTGACCAAGGAAAAAAAGATACTCTTTGGGTAGTATTGTTACTGAATTTGTTATGATCAAAGATTTATAAGGTTCAACTTAATAAGCAAAAGAACTGTTCCTCACCAGTCCACTAGGGGATACTCCAGCACTTAGGAAGAAAATCCAGTTACTAGTATAGTTTAAAAATTATCTCCCATTTAATAAAGTTACTGCTTTCCTGTTTGCTTACATGAAAAAAAAAAAGTAAGTTTTAGACCTAATTTGGGCTATAAATTTGACAATATTCACTTGTGGAAGAATTTGTAGTCTTTTTTTTTTAGTTTAAGGTATAATTAACAGATAAGAATTGCCTGTATTAAAACATCAAGTTGTATAAGAATTGCCTGTATTAAAACATCAAGTTGTATGTTTGATATATTTTGATGTATATACAATATACGTGATGTTTTTGATGTATGCATACATTATGAAATGCACGCCACGATCAAGCTAATTAACATCAACTCACATAGTTATTTTTTTTTCCTTATGGCGAGAACACTTAAAATCTACGCTCTTAACAAATTTCAAGTATATGATATATTCACAAGTAGGGGCCCAGTGCATGAATTTATGCATCTTGAAAGGAACTGTGGGCTATGAGTCTGCAGTGGGCACAGGGGCGGGTCTTGGCCCATCCTCTGTGCCCCCTCCAGGCCCCTCCCACCACAGCCCCTGGTCTCCTCTCTGCTGGCAGTCCCGCTCCCACCACTCCCATGCATTGACAGCTCTGGCCCCACTCGCACCCGCTGACAGCACGGAGCAATTGGGGCTAACACCAGCAATGGGTGTGAGGGGTTGGTGCCATCAGAGGTTGTAAGTGGCAGCTGCTGCCCCAATTGCCCCTTAGGAGCAGGGGGATGTGGAAAAGCCCTTGGGTGTGATTGGGGCTGGTGGCTGCTGCTTGTACCCGCTAAGGGCATCGAGTGTTCAGGACCAGCACTGGCAGCAGGTGCAAGAGCTTCTGCACAGCAAAAGAAACCATCAACAAAACAACAAGAAAGCCCACTATATGGGAGAACATATTTGCCAATGATATTTCCGATAGGGTTTTAACCTCTAAAATTTACAGAGAACTCATACAACGTAACAAAAGGAAGATAAGTAATCCAGTCCAAAAAATGGGCTAAGGATCTAAATAGACACTTTTTGAAAGGGGACATATGTAAACATGCTCAAAGTCATTAATCATCTGAGAGATGCAAATCAAAACAATAATGAGATACCATCTCACACCTGTCAGAATGGCTGTGATCAACAAATCTACAAACAAGTGCTGGTGAGGATGTGGAGAGAAAGGAACCCTCCTGCACTGCTGGTGGGAATGCAGACTGGTGCAGCCACTGTGGAGACAGTATAGAGTTTCCTCAAAAAGTTAACAATGGAACTCCCATTTGATCCAGTGATTCCACTTCTATGACTTATATCCCAAGAAACCAGAAACACCAATCAGAAAGGATATATACACCTCTATGTTCATAGCACAGTTTACAGTAGCTAAGATTTGGAGGCAGCCTAAGTGCAGATGAGTGGATTAAAAAACTGGTACATCTACACAGTGGAATCCTATACCTTTTACCATTTGCAACAGCATGGATGGAACCTTGATTGCGGGCAAATCCCCAAGAGGTGGCTGATCAATGTTTCTCTCTCATCAATGTTTCTTACTTTCTATCCATCTCCCTTCCTCTCTGCAAAAAAATCAATAAAATATATTTTTAAAAAAGACTTCAGGGTTAAAATTATTTAAAGTTTAAAAATTAATTGTAAAGCTACTTTCTCCATTTAGTAGCAAATTAAAATGCTACTAAAAATAACCTCAGCTACTTGTTAAATCAGATGCCTTGAGATTCTTTCCAGCAAAACAAAGACAATATACTTCCAGTTACTTGTACCTCTGGGCAGCGTGGGAAGGCAGGGCCAGAGCAGAAAGGCAGTGCCAGCAGCCTGAGAAAGGAAGGCCCATTCTAGCATGGGTCTTCGTGTATCGGGCTTCTAATCTTCAACTATATCTATATATCTATATCTATATATCTATATATCTATATCTATATCTATATCTATATCTATATCTATATCTATATCTATATCTATATCTATGCAAAGCAGTCAAGTTGATTAATCACAAGTGGCAAGTTAACAAGATAACCCCTGCCTTTGCTAATGTACAACTGAACTAGTTAAAGAATTATAATACAAGCAAACATAAGATAATGTAAAAGAGCACGTAACAGGAAGTCAGGGAACCTAAACTCTAATCTCCATAATTAGGTATGAGAATTCACCACTGTGTTCTCATTTCCCCATCTGTAAAATGAAGGAGCAGAGGAAGAGATCCCTCTAAGGTTATTTTCAGTTTAAAAATCTTGTAATTCCAAGAATCCGACTGAGGTATGTCATGTTTTATTTTTGTATTTCAAATAGAAATAATAATTATTACATAAGTTGGAGTTATTACTATCTTTGATTAAAAGGTAGCAGATGTAGGATAAAACTATGGCAAGAATAAAAACCCATGAAAAGGTATGAGAATGTATTAATAAAAACACTACCTGCCATAGATAAAGTTCCTTCTGCAAACACTTAAAAATTTTTTACAAACTTGTAGAAACAAACTTTATTCCTACGAAATATTGTTTCAAAATTTTGAGGTAATAAAGCTGTTAAAATACCAGTAAGTCTTGAACTCTAAAGCAACCTCTTGGTACATAAATTGGCATATGCAGTGATTCCAATCATAAGTGGAAGAAAAAAATAAAGGTGTTTATAACCAGTGTGCTTTTTGTTGAAGAGTTGTGAAAGAAATTGCTTTTTTTGTTGTTTATTAATTTTCACCTGAGGATAGTTTTCCATTGCCTTTTTTAAAAGAGAGTGGATGGGAGGGGGAGGGACAGAGAGAAACATCAATGTGAGAGAGACATCGATTGGTTGCCTCCCGCATGTGCCCCAACCATGGCCAGGGCTTGATCCTGGAATTGAGGTACATGCCCTTGACCAGAATTGAATTTGGGACCCTTCAGTCCACAGGCTGACGCTCTCTCTACTGAGCCAAATTGGCTAGGACAGAAATTGCTTTCTTGAGCAGTGTTTGATACTGATCACAGGCAAACATAGCCAGCTATACTGAGTTAGTTATCTGTACTAATAAAAGGGTAATATACTAATTAGACTGGACATCTTCTGGACAAAGCCATGGTAGCAGAGGTGGTTAGGGGTGATCAGGCTGGCAGGGGAGAGCAGTTAGGGGAACAGGCCAGCAGGCAGGTGAGTAGTTAAGAGCCAGTGGTCCTGGATTGGAGAGGGTGAAGGTCGGGCTGAAGAACCTTCCCCTCTTCCCTGTGCACGAATTTTGTGCACTGGGTCACTACTAAAATAATTGGCAGGAAAGTCACAACTATCATGGCAAAGGAAATAACAGCTCTTTCCTTAAATAGCAAGCATCTGAGTCTTTAATGTGATGCACACATAGTATGCCTCATGAATTTTAACTAATAACATTTCATGTAATATAAATTGTTTCTTGGTTAGTCATATCCAATTTGAGTTTTGAGAACTTATTTTTTAAAAAATATATTTTATTGATTTTTTTACAGAGAGGAAGGGCGAGGGATAGAAAGTTAGAAACATCGATGAGAGAGAAACATCTATTAGCTGCCTCTTGCACACTCCCTACTGGAGATGTGCCCGCAACCAAGGTACATGCCCTTGACTGGAATTGAACCTGGGACCCTTGAGTCCGCAGGCCAATGCTCAATCCACTGAGCCAAACCAGTTTTGGCAAGAACTTTTTTTTTTTTAAAAATATATTTTATTGAGCTGAAACCGGTTTGGCTCAGTGGATAGAGCGTCGGCCTGTGGACTGAAAGGTCCCAGGTTCAATTCCAGTCAGGGACATGTACCTTGTTTGCGGGCACATCCCCAGTGGGGGTTGTGCAGGAGGCAGCTGGTTGATGTTTCTGACTTCCTATCCCTCTCCCTTCCTCTCTGTAAAAAAACAATAAAAAAAATATTTTAAAATATATTTTATTGATTTTTACAGAGAGGAAGGGAGAGGGATAGGAAGTCAGAAACATCGATGAGAGAAATATCGATCAGCTGCCTCTTGCACACCCCCTACTGGGGTTGTGCTCACAGCCAAGGTACGTGCCCTTGCCTGGAATCGAACCTGGGACCTTTCAGTCTACAGGCTGACGCTTTATCCACTAAGCCAAACCAGTTTCGGCATGAGAACTTATTGTAGGAAAAATACCTGTGCTCCCCTTAGTTACTTGGGAGATTTTAACTGGAAAGCAGTTTCTATTAAAACTGAATAGTTTCCAGTAAACATAACATATAACAAATAAGCAATCAAAAAAAATTCCTGGAACCGAGAAAGGATTGTTGTAATAGTAAATAAATTTAATGCAAGGGTGGTCATTTTTAGCATCAGTACATACCCATTATTAGACTTAAACCAGTATTAATGGTTTAAGAATTTAGACATTCTACTATTTTCTTATTTTTGAGACATCTTCTTGTTACTTAAATTTTTGATGCAGTAATGTTCTTGAAATAGCATACTTAAGGAAATTAATGTTAAATGTAATATGTTTTGTTTGTTTTTGGTTTGTAAATTCTATCTCCTTAATTTTGAATATAATATAGATGTTTTAAAAATACATTTTTTGTAGATATGTTTTAAGTTACAATCTAGCTAAGCTTCTGTTTCATTTTTTATGTTTTATAAATGGAAAACTGAAGCTGAGAGAGGTTGGACAGTTCAAGATCACAAAGCTAGCAAGTTGAATGCCTAGGATTCAGACTCTGTTACTCTAATTGTCAGTACTTACTCCTTTCCCATCCTATATTAATTCTTTTGTAAGTTAGTGACTAACCGTTCTCTCTTTGAATCTAAATGGCCCAAGTCAGGACTTTTGAGAAATATACACATTTCTCAAATAAAATTATTTTCCTCTTCAGGAATCCTCAGAGACCTCTTTGGGGTAAAGGTGGTATTAGAAAGGTTCGTTGCTACTATTATTACCTAACTGGTCATATTCAAAACACACACACACACACACACACACACACACACACGTACCATACATACATACATTAAAGGCTTAAATATGACAGTTTTGTTTAAATTCCTATTTGTAAGAGGGCTTAACGTGTCTGGGGGACAGGACAAGTAGGGATATACTATTCTTTCAGCAGCATGCCTGGACAGACAGCTGTTAGAATGTGTCTGTCCAAATCTGTGTGTGCATTCTTTATGGTAGGAGTTTACATCATTGCAAATCTCCAAGAAAGGATAGTTTGGCTATTGGATGATACCCACTTGGGATATGATTCTCCTGTCTCCCCCAATAAGATAGTAATTATCATGCTTTTTTTTGGTATGTGTGGTTTTATACATTTTAGTCTGTGGTTGGAGATAGACTTTGAAGAGTTCTTTAATAGTGAAGGAAGAATGAGAGAATTATAATTAACTATAATATGAAGTAACTAGAGGTCCAGTGCATGAAAATTCATGTAGTGTGTGTGTGGGGGGGGTGTCCCTCAGCTTGGCCTGTGCCCTTTCGCAGGCCGGGATACCTCGAGGGATGTCCATCTGCTGGCTTAGGCCCACTCCCCAGGGGATTGGGCCTAAGCTGACAGACATCCCTCTAGCAGCCCGGGAGCCCTCAGTGGATGTCCAACAGATGGCTTAGGTCTACTCCTTAGGGAGAGCAGGCCTAAGCTGCAGACATTTTTAGCACTGCCTCGGGGGTGGCGGAGGCTCCCACCACCACCACTGTGGGAGTGCACTCACCACCAGGGGGCAGCTCTTGTGTTGAGCGTCTGCCCTCTGGTGGTCAGTGCATATCATAGCAACCAGTCATTCCACTGTTAGGGTCAATTTGCATGTTACCCTTTTATTATATAAGAGTAGAGGCCCAGTGCACAAAATTCATGCAAGGGGGGGGGGGGTGTCCCTCAGTCCAGCCTGCACCCTCTCCAATCTGGGATCCCTTGAGGGATGTCCAACTGCCTGTTTAGGCCCAACCCTACCGGGATCAGGCCTAAACGGGAAGTCGGACATTCCTCTCACAATCCAGGACTGCTGGCTCCCAACTGCTTGCCTGCCTTTCTGATTGCTTCTAACCACTTCTGCCTGCCAGCCTGATCACCCCCCTGACCACTCCCCTGCCAGCCTGATTGCCCCCAACTTTCCTCCCTTGCAGGCCTGGTCCCTCCCAACTGCCCTCCCCTGCTGCCCACTTTGTGGTGGCCATTTTGTGTTCACATGGGGGCAGAGTCTTTGACCATATGGGGGCAGCCGTCTTGTGTGTTGGAGTGATGGTCAATCTGCATATTACTCTTTTAATAGGATAGAGGCCTGGTGCACAGGTGGAGGCCGGCTGGTGTCCTGGATCAGGATGGGGGTTCCCTTGGGGCATGGGGTGGCCTGAGTGAGGGGCCTGTGGTGGTTTGCAGGCTGGCGATGCCCCCTGCCCCCCCCCCGCTCCCCCCCCGTGACCCAAGCAGAGACCCTGGTATCTGGGATTTATTTATTTTCTACAATTGAAACTTTGTAGCCTGGAATGAAGCCATGCCTCCTGTTCTCTCTGTGGTGGCAGCCATTTATGTTGGGTTTTATTTTTCTTCTATAATTGAAACTTTGTAGCCTTAAGTGGAAGCCTGGGCCGGCCAGGGCAGGTGGAAAGCTTGGCTTCCTCCATCTCTGGGTGCATCTCAAGCCTCCTGCTATCTCAAGCTCTGTGGCTGCTGTCATTTTTATTTATCTTCTATCATTGAACTTTGTAGCATGAGTGGAGGCCTGAGCTGGCAAGGGCAGGTGGAAAGCTTGGCTTCCTCCATCGCGGGGGGCAACCCAAGCCTTTCTCCTGCTCTCTGTGGCTGCAGCCATCTTTTTTGGGTTTATTTGCATAGTTGCTCCTGGTTGGTTGGTGGGTGTAGCAGAGGTATGGTCTATTTGCGTATTACTCTTTTATTAGATAGTATATTTATCATTTTAAATGTTTGCCAGGGTAGAAAATAGTATGCTTAGATTTTTATATATATTTTTAAGTTGTTTTTAATTGTGGTAAAATACACATACTTAAAATTTAACATTCTATCAGATGTTTTAATGTACTTGTTAATTTTGTTCATATAGTCTGTTTAAAAAATGAGCAGTTCCTGGTGATAACCGTAGGCACTTTGTCCAGAGGCACTCTTCTTTTCTCTGTTATCACTCTTCCATCTCTTACCTGCTACTGAAACTTTTTACCTCACTTAGAATGCATCTAGTGAGAGTGACAGAACAGGAGAATAGAGAAGTGGTAGAGTTGCTGTTCCCTCATCCCTTGTACAATATCTGTGCAACCTGGGTCATGTTGGCTCTTTTCCTTCCTTTTCCTCTGGAGGCTTCATGTCAACTCCTCAGGGGAAATGTATAGGAAAGCCAGAGTCTGAGTGCATTCAACTCTAATCCTGTTACTTCTCTAACCGCTTTCATTGGTTCTTAACCATCTTTAGGTCTACTAGTAAGCTGTTTTGAAGAACATCCAATAGAGGTTTTCATAATTTGGTCCCTGCTAGTTTCATACATGTTCTTTAGCTTCCAGCCATGCTAAAATACATGTAGTTCTCTAAACATGGTTTGTGCCTGACATGTAGTAGGTGATCCAAAATTATTTCTTGAAGGAATGAACATATATATTTCAGTTGTACTTTTTAAACATACTAACACACTAGCTTTTATTCCATCACCAACTTGTGACTTAAGATTCAGGCCAAAGATTCTCTTCAACAGGCCTTCTGTGCTTTTGTCTATTAGTAGTAGTCACTCTTGCTGTATAATGCCAAAATATTCAGGCTACATTTCTGTATATACTAGCTGACTTTTTGTTTCTTTCATTAGTATGTGAGGTTCTTTTATTTTTAAAAATATATATTTTTATTAATTTCAGAAAGGAAGGGAGAGGGAGATAGAGATGGAAACATCAGTGATGAGACAGAATCATTGGTTAGCTGCCTCCTGTACACCCCGCACTGGGGATTGAGTCCACAACCCAAGCCAGTGTCCTGCCGATCTGGGAATTGAACCCTGACCTCCTGGTTCATAGGTTGACACTCTACCACTGAGCCATGCCAGTTGGGCAGTATGTGAGGTTTTTGAGGGCCAGAGGCCATGTCTTATTTACCTTAGTACCCCCTAGCTCTTGGCCTACTCTATAGGCATTTTGTATTACAGAAAGTGTTGAATTTGAATGGTTGCTGTTGGCTCTTGTTTCTCAATGTTACATTATGAAATATTTATATATTGAATATTCCTGGCTTTTAAAATTTCAATTCTTCCCAAGGTGAAAATTGCTCAGATACTTGATTTGTTAAATAATCGGTATTCCAATGAATATGTGTAAGTCATGATTAGTATATGATTGCTTATGGGATTGGGATATTGTGTAGGAAGATTAGAATTGCAGACTTAATTATGTGGATGAATTATCTGAGCCCTTTAAACAGTTGGACAAGATTATGTAAGCTTTATCCTTCTAGATAAATACATCCTATTTAGCAGATTTTAAATTGACGACTCATTAAATCGTTCCTACTTAATATGTACATGTTATTAATGTATTGCTAACACAGAAGTTCTGTCATATTGGTATTCCTTAGAATTAATGACTTAGTGGGTGATACATTATTTGTTCCTATGAGAAGACTTGATTTTAGACGTTTTGATTCTTCCTAATTTTAGTTGTGAAATCACTTAGGTGAAACAATAGTCTAGGAAACTGTAAGCATACTAAAAATGTCTTCTTTGGCATGAATCTAAGTATTGTAACCATTTATTATATAAACAGCAATTGTGTGTAGACCAAAATTTATTTAGATTTACTTAAATACATTTTAAAAATTAAAATTAAGGTGTGGTACGGAAGACATCTCTGATCACTTTTTTCAAGTGTAGGCCAGCTCTTTCATGTCAGAGCTTCCTGCCTATAGTAAATCAACTTTTGTGGGATTTGCTTTAAAAAATTTTTGTATTATAAAAAAAATAACAGAATTGGCTATTTTAATTGTTTTTAACTCTACAAATCAAATGGCATTAACTATGTTCACAGTGTAATGTCCCCAATAAGCAATAACTCTTCATTCTTCCCTGCTCATGATCTCTGATAACCTCAATTTTACTTTCTGTTTCTATGAATTTGACTATTCTAAATATTTCATATAAGTGAAACTATACAATATTTGTCTTTTTATACCTATTTTATTTTATTTAGCATAATGTTTTCAAGTTTATCATGTAGCAGAACTTCATTCCTTTTTATGGCTGTATAGTATTCTATTGTAGGTGTATGTCACATTTTATCTGTTCATTTCTTGGTAGATTTTTGGGTCTTCCTACCTTGTGATTATTGGCAATAATGCTGCAGTGAACATTGCATATAAGTATCTCTTTGACTAAGTATCTGCTTTACATTCTATTGAATATATACTTGGGAGTAAAATTGCTGAGTCATATGATAATTTTATGTTTGTATTTTTGAGGAACCACCAAATTATTTTCTGCAGGGGCTATACCATTTTACATCCCCCATCTAAAATATACTGGGATTCATTCACAGAAAACAATTCTACCTACAAGATCCTAAGTTAAATATATATTACCTTGGATAAGTCTCTTAATCTCTCTTTGTATTTCAGTTTCATCCTTAAAAATAGAGCTTAAATTAGATAATCAATTAAGTTTCTCCTGTCTCTAAAATTATATGTCTGACATTACAATTAATTGCCACAATATTTACATTTTCAGTTGTGTTGTCCTCTTTTTTATTTTTAAAAAATTTACTTTATTGATTTTTCACAGAGAGGAAGGGAGAGGGATGGAAAGTCAGAAACATCGATGAGAGAGAAACATCGATCAGCTGCCTCCTGCACACCCCCTACTGGGGATGTGCCCGTAACAAAGGTACATGCCCTTGACCGGAATCCAACCTGGGACCTTTCAGTCCCCAGGCTGACACTCTATCCACTGAGCCAAATGGTTTTGGCTTGTCCTCTTTTTCAAAAGAGCAGTTTGGCTACTCAGTGGGAGGCAGAACCCCTGTGTGCCTGGTTTTATGAGTATATTCGAGTCTCCAAATACTTTCTAAATCATACTTACTGAATATGAGCCACTTTACAAAAGTTAATTATAGAATTTTCAGGTACATCTACATTGAGATATCGTAAGCTTTTATTAATTTGTACTCTATTGCTATAAAAATCATAACTAGGGAAGTTTTGAAATAGAAGTATATTTAATTGACATATGAGCAAGAACTTAAGTTGGTATAAGCTTTCATACAGTTGTTACTTTCAGTAAAATTTTGACATGTTGGAACTTGAACCTTTTATTGCTAATATTTGTTTCTTTCTATGTAATATCCTTAATGATACATATGTGTGTATGCACACACAAGTATAATTGCATAGTATCTAATTAGATACCAGAATGTATTATACATTACAATGAGCAGGGAGGCCAGAAGTCTTGGATCTTGTGTTATGGACATTTAAAAATATATATATCTTTATTGATTTCAGAGAGGAAGGGGGAGAGGGAGAGAAATGTCAATGATGAGAAGGAGTCATTGATCGGCTACCTCAAGCACGCCTCCAACTCAGGATTGAGCTCAAAACCCGGGCATGTGCTCTGACCAGGAATGGAACTTTGACTTCCTGGTTCATAGGTTGATGCTCAACCACTGAGCCATGCCGGCTGGATGTGGCCATTCTATTAGAAGGTCATGATATCCCAATAGGCCATAATGGGTTAAGGAAAAGAAGTTTTAGTAGGAATTCTTCCCTTGGCTACTGATAACTGAACAGAGAGAGCTGAGTAGTCCTTATTCCCTGACCAAAAAGCCACTTTTAAGCTAGTTGTGTAACCAGCCCAACTTTGCAAGAAATGGGTCACCATATGTACTTAAGGATTTGAAAAGTTGATTTTAGCACCTATTGTTTTCCTGAAAATAAGATTTATGAAAGAGGTTAACAGTTTTGGCTTGTTCTTTACCACCCTCAATATGTTACATGATGCAAAAATTAAGTGAATTAATTGCTATTAAATTTAGGGTTTCTTATTCTGTTCATAGAGTTTCAGTGGATAAAGAAGTACAGTAGTAATAACTGATTGCCCTTCTGAGTTATGTCTTTAGTCCCAGCGCAAGATACTCCCAAAGACTGACAGTCTCCTTGAGGATGACTGTAGTTGGAAGGAGATGGTATGTCATGACTATTCTTGGAACTTGACTTGGCTGTTTCTGTGTTGCTTTGGCAAGAGCCAGAAGGGTTGGGTTGGGTCTTAGGGCATCTTTGGAATAATCAAGATGCTTAGTATAGCAGCCCAACTTACAACTAGGACTCATTCCTCTTACAGGTTTTGTTTTTTAATCTCTTACATCATTTTTAATCTTATTTTTCTTGTCAGTAACAGAAACCTACTCTTCATTAGTCCACCTCTTCCTCTAGCTTGGGTGTTATATTAAAGCTTTTTTTTTTCTGTTGATATAGTTACTAGTAAGTTTGATCATCAAAGTCAGAGTATACTTTTACAAAATACTCAACTGGTTATATTTTTCATAGGATAGGAAATTGTAGCAACACTAAAAACTAAAACTGACTATTGTTAATAACAACAACCTTATTTATTACTTTTGTTTTCTTGAATAGCACTTGTCAAATCCAGGTATTTGCCTATATCTCCCAATGTGACATAGTTTTAGAATGTTAAGAACTTTTTTATGCATATAGTTAAAAAGGAGTGATAATTTATTTGAATCAATTTTTTATAACCTCTTTTGATTGTAGAGACAGTGATAATTTATTTGAATCAATTTTTTATAACCTCTTTTGATTGTAGAGACAGAGGTAAGAATTTGTCTAGTTTGTCATCTCCTTTATTAATTTGCTTCATCATTCCCTTTCATTAGCCTTTATGTCTTACTGCCTAGGGCATGAGCTCACATTCCCATTTATTAGATGGTGGCATTCCAGACAGTAGTAAAACTTCCTAGGATATCTGTCTGCTAGGAGACTAAAATTAAGAGCTAGTTGTTTATTCCTCAAGTACTTCCATTTAAGGAGAATAGTTCCCTTCTTCCATCCCACTCCTCAAATAGCTAATTTATTTTCTTTAGGTAGCTTCAAACTTGTCTATTCTAATATTCTGAATATTTACTAAGCTTTTACTATTATGAAACATTCTTGACAGTGGGAGTCTGGTCTTTAGAGCTCCAAGGAACTGGTGGTGGTTTTTCTTTTCTGAGTGGACAAGGAACTGAAGACAAAATCCAGGGGTCCAGGGTAAGGAGCTAGTTGAACATCTGTCAGACTGCTATAACTTCCTCTTTACGTTTTCTCTGTGCCAAAAGCCAAA
Organism: Antrozous pallidus; assembly: GCA_027563665.1. NCBI lineage: Eukaryota > Metazoa > Chordata > Mammalia > Chiroptera > Vespertilionidae > Antrozous > Antrozous pallidus. The sequence continues at coordinate 22,837,197 of CM050527.1, read as the reverse complement.
ACAAAACAATCTCTCCCCCTCCTTCCAATAAAACAAACAAACAAAAATACTGTCTCTTATTCTTGAAATGAAAGGGACTCTAAACAATTTCACAGGGAGTAACAAAAGGTAAAGGCACTAAGAAGAGATCAGGGATAATATCCCTTTTGTAATCTCCCACTATCTCCTTTTTGGTTATAACCAATAGAAAAATTGAGGGGTATAAGGACAGTTGTTAGAAGGTTTTAAGACCACACTGTGTGCCCTGGCTAGTGTTGCTCATTGGTTGGAGTGTTGGCCTGAGCACCAAAGGGTCTCTGGTTCGATTCCTGGTCAAGGGCACATACCTGGGTTGCAGGTTCTCAGAGTGAGTCGGGGAGGTAACCAAGTGATGTCTCTCTCTCATATCAATGTCTGTCCCCCCTCACCCCCTCACCACCCCCACCATTCCCTCTCTTCCACTCTCTTCAAAAGTCATTGGGAGCCCTTTATGGGTTGGCCTGTGGACTGAAGGGTCCCAGGTTCGGTTCCTGTCAGGGGCATATCCCCAGTGGGGGGTGTGCAAGAGGCAGCTGATTGATGTTTCTCTCTCATCGATGTTTTTAGCTCTCTATCCCTCTGTAAAAAAAATCAATAAAATATGTTTAAAAAAAAGTCAGTGGGAAATATATCTTTGGGTGAGGATGGGGGGAAAAAAGAATACACTGTGGACTGAATGAAGTAATATTCATATATGTAATATATTTCTTTCAAAGTATTTCAAACTGATTCTCAGGTAAACATACAAATACAGGGGATTTCAGTGAGGAATATCAAAGAGGAACTAACTATAGTACTGGAAAAGCTTTGGGTTCATTATGTGTCTGCAAGCGCAAGTGTTAGTAAGCTTATTTCTTTATTTAAGGTGTGGAGGTAGGAATAGGGGAATAATATGTTCCCAGAGTATGCAGTGAAAGGAAAGTCAAAGGGAGATAAAGGAAGGGAACTTGTTAGAAGTGGAGGGAGGTTCTGCATAGGTCGGTGTGTGTGTGTGTGTGTGTGTGTGTGTATATAAAATGTTTTCTTCACATAAAATTTTACATGAACATACACCCACTTAAAGGGGAAACTGTAATAAAAATGCTGATTTACCAATACATATGAAACTTCCCCCTTGCTTTGGTGTTTTTGTTTCAGAAAGAACCGTGTCATTGTGATTTTTTTTGTCATTGTAATTTTAAAAAACAAACATTGGTTTTGCTTTTATATAGTCACATATCCAGTTGCTGTTCAGATGTTATTCCTTTTCAGTTTGTTTGAATTAGTATCCAGATAAGACCTATTTATCACAATGATAATTTAATAATTGATATACTACTTAATAACATATAAAATTTATTGACAATGGTATATATATACCTTAAATCTCGGTTGATCTGCAGGTTTTCTGCCTTCACATACTGTTTTGTGCAAAGGAAAGTGTTATTATTTCTAAAAAGCCTTTGACCCTTTGTAGTTGAAAAAATTTTTGCTATGTTATTCTAATTATATCAGTTATTTTTTAGAACATGCTTTCAAAATATTTATTGACGGTTTTGGAAGTTATTTTTAATTGGAAAATTTCTTTATAACTTAAGATTTTTAATAGTTTTAAAATATTCAGATGGGGCTTGTTATATCCATTGTTATTACAATGCAAAGCTCCCCATAATATTCTGAGTGGATATGTATGTGTCTGACCCTGTTAATTCAGTATCTTCAGAAGAGATATGCTTGCTTTTTGGCTAAAGTTAAAATAGAGCTAGCTCAAATGTATATCTACTAGGGATAGATAGAATAGACTTTATGGCTTGATTTCAGCAACACCCACAATGCCCCTCTGCCTACTAGCTATTGCCTAAAATTGCTTGGGGGAATTTTTTGAATTATGTAACCTAGTAAGATGTAAGCATTATTATAATGTTGGGGGTGGGATTATTTGTACATTAGTTTTTGTACATTTACCTCTTTATAGAAGTTACAAATCAGATTATCTTTTAATTTTTATAGCTTATCTTTAAATTCTAAGGCTCTAGATCACAATTATGCTAGAGACCTTACCTGGAGAAGTAAACACCCTTAGGTCCTGTGTAGTTAAAATAAATGGAATTTGTTCTCTTCCCCCTATTACTATTCTCTAATCAAAGATAAAATTACTCCAACCCTACAGATAAGAAAATACTGACTTGGGACAATCTGCCATGTGCAGGTATGTGTGCATACAGAGAGTCATATGAGTATCGTGAGGGGTTAAAGTCCTTGGGATAGAAAAGGACAGATTCATAAGAGAGGCCAGGAAGGAGGGTGTACCAGTCCCTCAAGGCCCACTTCCCTAGGACCAGACCTCATTAAGGAGATACCTTTCCTTGAAGTGTACCATGTGCCAACGTTCAATTCTCTTTGTCTTTGTTTTTTTTTTCAACAATGCTGAATTAATTTGCTTTTTTATTTTGTTAGTTATTTTGGGCTTCAGCTCTATGAATAGTTTTAGGAGAAAGATATTTATTGATGGTCTCTATTGGATTCTTTTCTTTTCCTTGGAAATATAACAACTAGTAAGGAATATCTGTAATCAATGGTAGTTAAATTTGATGATTTGATTGTTCTTGTTCAGAAAAGAGAAAATAAATTATACAAGACTTTTCTGGGTAAATGAAACATGAACATGAAAACTAATTCAAGTTGCGTGGAGTTTTTTACAGAATTTTATTTCTGTTTCTTTGTATTTAGGTGTAGCATAATTAAGTACCTGTTGTACTTTATGGTAGTGTAAAATGAACTTATTCTAACTAAATCTGTATTTTAGATATTAAGCTCCTTAACCAGTTTCTATATCTTTTATTATTATTTTTGTCCCCATAGTATCTAGCTAACAGTAAAACCATCCTGTTAGTACAGTTCAAAAATGGGGTGTGGTATTAAAAGGTTAGTAAAATTGTCTGTGATTCTGCACAAATGACCGTTAGTTTTAGAGCCAATCACTAATCATATGATATCAGAACTATAATTCCTTAGATTCATAGGTACAGAAAACAGACTGTCAGAGGGGAGAGGGGAATTGGGGGCTGAGTAAAAAGGTGAAGGGATGAAGAGGAGAAACATCATGGACACAGACAACAGTATGAAGATTACAAGAGGGAAAGGAGGCGTGGATTGGGGAAGAAGGTAGAAAGTAACTGGGCATAACTGGTGATGAAAGATACTTGACTTTGGATGGTGAACACACAATACAATCTATAGATGATATAAAATTGTATACTTGAAACCTATGTACTTTTATTGACTAATGTCTCCCCAATTCAATAACTTTTTTAAAAATGTATTTTATTGATTTTTTTACAGAGAGGAAGGGAAAGGGATAGAGAGTTAGAAACATTGATGAGAGAGAAACATCCATCAGCTGCCTCCTGCACACCCCCTACTGGGGATGTACCCACAACCACAGTACATGTCCTTGACTGGAGTGGAACCTGAGACCTTCCAGTCTGCAGGCTGATGCTCTATCCACTGAGCCAAACCAGTTAGGGCCCCAATTCATTTTTTTTTTAAAAAACAGATCTATAGTCCCTTAAACAGAGTAGTTCAAAAATTTTGAATAATTGAGGGTTTCTGTTTTTATTAATTCACTAGGAGCCCGGTGCACAAAATTCGTGCACTGGGAGTGGGTGGTCCCTCAACCCAACCTGCCCCCTCTCACATACTGGGATTCCTCAGGGGATGTCCAACTGGTGGCTCACCCCCAGCCTGCCAGAGGCTTTAGGCCTTGGGCACCCAGCCATAGCCCTGCTCAGCTCAGCCCTGGCTGCCTGCGACCACCCGGCCCCCGGGGGCTGGGCGCTCACCGCCACTGCTGCTCACAGCGCTCGGGGGCCGGGCACTCCCTGCCACCGCCACCGCCACCACCACCACCACCACCACTGCTGCTACTGCTGCGGCCACTTCCCCTCAAGTGCCTGGGGGCTAGGCGCTGGCTGCCACTGCCGTTTCATCTCCACCCCAGGGCCTGGTGCTCACGCCACTTGGCCCCACCCCCACTCCTGATTGGCTGGTAGCATAGCCAATCAGGAGCAAAGGTACAGTCAAATTTGCATGTTTCTCTATAGGATACTAATATAGATGATTAAATTCCCATTTTCTATTTCTTCGTTATTCTCAATTACAGTTATGTTAGGAAATTGTATTGTGGTTTTTTTAAAAAAATTCTTTTTGTTTTTTAGAGAGAAAGGCATTATTTAATGTTTGGTCTTCATGACCAAAGTAAAAAATATTGACTAGGTGTTGACCTAAAAGGATTTGGGAAAAAGAAAGGGTTGCAACTCAGTGCATACAAATGTGGCAAGCCACATCCACACTTTAGCCTGCATGCCAAGATGGAGGGCTATTAATGGATGGGAAAAGGAAGTTCAGGGAAGGAGAAGCTAGAATCATAGAGCTTTATGATAAATACTAGGAGCCCAGTGCACGAATTTCGTGGTGGATGATCTCTCAGCCCAACCTGCTCTCTCTCACATACTGGGAGCCCTCAGGGGATGTCCTACTGATGGCTCACCCCTGGCCGAAGCTTTAGGCCTTGGGCACCCAGCCATCGCCCTGCAATGGGGCCTATGGCTGGCTCTGCCCTGGCCGCCTCTGCCCCGCCCACCCCCAGCCCTGGCTTTAACCCCAGCTGCTGGCAACCGCCCAGCCCCGGGGACCCCCACGCTTGCTGGATGCCTCAGCCCCGCCCCCCCAGCCCAGGCCTTAGCCTCAGCAGCGACCACACAGCCCCAGGGGCACCCCGCACTTGGCGGCACCCCCACCAGCCACCTTGCGCATGCCTTGGCCCCGTCTCCCGCCTCACGTGCTCGTCAGTCGCCTTGGCCCTGGCTGCTGGTGATCACCTGGGCCCGAGGGGGGCCCCCCTCTGCGCTTGCTGGCCGCTTCACGCATGCTTCGGCCCTGCCCCCTGCCTCGCGCGCTCACCAGCCGCCTCAGCCCCGCCCCCCGCCCCTGATTGGGCGTGACTGGTGGGCATGGCCTGTGGGTGTAGCAAAGGTATGGTCAATTTGCATATCAATTTTATTTTTATTATATAATAAAAGATAATATTTTTTATATAGGATAGAGTTCTTCCTGTAGGGTTTTTGGGTGTAGGGTTCTTAACAATTAAGCCCTAGTTCCTCCCATAGGAATGTTATCTTAAAGTTCCATTAGTCTTTATCACTAAAGTCATCCATTTTTGTTACCAGGGTTTTCTATAGAGTTGGATAGGATTAAAACTGTGTTTTTAAATAATTCAATGAGAACCACTTTAGGTTATTTTCTATATTTGACTTTCCTTTTTTATAACTATTTATTTAAATCCCTTGTTTTGACTTTTGATGCCTCTTCTAGTAGTGGTAAGCTTGGTGTTTTGAGAAAGACTGGTTAAAATATTTTTGTTTGCAAAGGAGTTTATGCTTTTTATATTAAAAGGTTAGTAAAATGGTCCAGTATACTTTGATGATTTTCATTTGGAATTGTTCTTTAGAAGTGATATTTAAGTTAATTTCCTCAATAATTAATGCAAACAGAAAATGGGAGAAACTTTAACTTGGATGTTTTTTTAATGTTATCCAGTATAACCAAGCAAATCTATTTAAAGATAGTTTTCAGATGAAATTAGCCTGTATCATTCTCTGAGTATTGTGGAGAAACAAAGTCATGGCTGCAAAGGACTCTGAGTCAATAAATACATTAACCAATTCAGGGTTGATTGACTTGAATATATTACTTGGCCCACAGAGTAGATTTTACCATTGCTTATGGGATATTTTTGGCATTCTTCTTCTTCTTCTTATTATTATTATTATTTTAAAAATACTGATTTTTTATAGAGAGAAAGGGAGAGGGATAGAAAGTCAGAAACATTGATGAGAGAGAAACATCGATCAGCTGCCTCTTGCACACCTCCAATTGGGGATGTGCCCGCAGCCAAGGTACATGCCCTTGACCAGAATCGAACCCGGGACCCTTCAGTCCAAAGGCCGCCGCTCTACCACTGAGCCAAATCGGTTCCGGTGGCACTATTCATATTATTAAATGAGCTAAAATTTGAAGCTTCAACTGAACTAGTAAGTCATACTAGTTAGTGTAATATAACAATCATTTTCCAACTTTTTCACATAATTTTTAAAGAACTTCTAAAAAACCTAGGTGAAACGAGAATGGAGGATGTTACTATAAAAAGGATAGTATGAGGGAGATTCATCATTTTTGTATTTTTTACAAATAGGTGGTGATTATATGTATCTATGCATGTATTAAAATTCATAGAACTTATATACTAAAATAAAATGGCTGTCTATTCTCTTGCATACGTTTTAGGTGATATCTGAAAACTTTTTCATCACAAGTTTAAATCATTGTAAGTTATATATTTTCAGGATGTTATAGTGACATTTTTAAGTTAAAGTATTATATCATTTAACAAAATGTGTCCAGAAATCTAAATACCACAGTGATTTATCATCCCATTATCTATTTTAAAATTACATGAACAGGCTCTTTGTTAATTGCTGGAAGCTGTAAATTATTCCTTTGGATTTATATTTCTATTTTACTTCCCTCATAGAATTTATCCTAATACTGTATTTTATTGATCGCTTAAATACCATAAGAAGGATGAGAAACCGTCACACAAAGCCTGTTAAGACTCCAATTCAAAATTGGCATATAGCCCACACTGGTAGAGAAAGTCACATGGCCAAGACCAACATTCATAGGGCAGGAAAATATACTTGCCCATTCTTAGGGGTAGGTAACTCCAGATTCTTTTGGTCAAGCATGTGGATCTATAATCTGTAACATGGAGAAACTAAAAAATTGGGAGTAATTCAACCTATTGTGCATTTTTAATGAGACATTTAATTATATATAATATGGATAATCTGTAGTAGAATGTGATAGCAAAATAGAGATCTGAGATAGAGGAGTTAGCCAGGCAAAGTAGGGGTGGGGATAATGGGCAGAAAATACTTGGAGCTGGGAGAACAATATTTGGGAAAATAAAAGGGTTTGGGGAACGGTAGAGTTGAGTATGTCCAAAGTATAGGGTGAGAGGTCAGGTGTTCACTAAAAGAGATTAGCCAAGTTCACTGCAAAAGAACCTTTTATGCCATGTGAGGGATTGAGATTTTAACTGCAGAGTACACTGGGAAAATTAATGGAATGTTTTAATAAGAGTAGGGAGGTAGTCAGATTTTCTTGTGCTCTAGAAAAATAATCATTTTTATCTGTTGTTTAATGTTAGATTGATGATGAGTTGATAAGTGAATATGTTGTTTTATTGCAACTAGAGAAGCTTTATTTAACTATTGTCCCCGTGACCTAGTATGTATTATTCAGATAAGAGACCAAATAGGTGACCATTGCAAAGCCCAGGTGAAGAATGAAAATGGCCTACAGTCTGGTAGTGGAGTTAGGGTGGAAAGAGGTATTGTTGAGCCACTGAGAACTAGGTTGAACTGTTTTCAGCCATTGAGAACATTGTTCACATTCTTACAATTATATGTAATTTGAATATTAGAAAAGGGGCAGTTTTTTAAATTAATATATGTCCTCAATCTTTAATTTTATAAAACAGTGTGAATGTTAGCAGTGTATGTTAAATGATTTGTAAGTATTAAAGTTTAATACAAATGCCAGTTATTAATATTATGCAGGAAGTTCACCTTATTCCTTAGGAAAAGAATTGATAAGTGAATATGTTGTTTTATTGCAGCTAGAGAAGCTCTATTTATTATCTCCGTGACCTAGTGTGTATTGTATATATTTTCCATTTAACTATTTGTTTCCTTCCCTGTAATCTGGAAAATTCAAAATATATACATATTTCTCTCGAAAAAAAACACCCCAAAAGTCTCTTGAAATGGTTACTGTTCTTTAATGCCTTCTGATTGCCACCAAGATAAATCTGAATTTCTTGGTGTGGCATTTAAGTTTCTCCAAGATCTGGTGTCCTTGCTTATGTCTCCTACTTTTACTTTCTTAGCACTTCATTTCATGCACACACCCCCTCCACACAAAAAACAAACAGAAACACTGGTGCCATACTAATTCTTTTTTTCATTTTCCAGAATATATAGTTTGCTGTGTAATATTAATCACCTTTCACTTTTACCTATTTCAGATGGTTGATATAATAAAAATGACTTGTGTGTCTAAACTAGAGGGGATACATGAGGGCCAGATTTCATTTCTTTCAGTTTACTGATATACCCCTGGTGCTTGTTACATAGTGCTTGGCACAAAGTGGGTGTTCAATAAATATTTGAATAGTTAATACATTGACGAATTATTATTGAAAGTTAGGCATTTTAGAATTTCCTGTAGATTGAGATATTTTGTTTATGTGCACACACATTCACATACATTCCATGCCCAGAAACATGTGTATGTGTGCAGTTGTTGCATTGCTTCCATAGAGCCAGTGAAACAGCTGACTGCTTGGATTACAGAGGATTGTATTGTAGATCTTTAGGAATGATCTAGGTTTTTTTGTGAGTCCCTCTGTAGGAATGTCAGTTCTGAACTTGTATTGAAGTCATTGTACCAGGTGCTAGTCTCATTGACTTCGGGAATTCCCTGAGGAAAAGAGGACTGGCACATTCCTTTCATCCCTTAGATATTTTATTATCTTTTGCCTGAACAACATAGGCAATGATGTGTTTCTATTAAGATGCAAAGATCTTGGAATGCTGAATTCCACAAATTTTATCTGTTTAGGAAGTATTTTAGTTTCCTCTAAACTTGTGTCACAAATCTGAACAGAACAGTGTTTATATATAAATTAAATGTAAAAATTTCAGGTTCTGAAGTTAAGCTGCAAATTCACAGTTGTAGGTATTACTAAAATTTAGTGTTCTGTGATGATATACTTATGGCATGACTTTTTAAAATTAAATTTATTGGGGTGACATTGGTTAATAAAATTATGTAGTTTTTAAGTGTACATTTCTATGATACATCATCTGTATACCACATTGTGTGCCTGCCACCCAAAGTCAAATCATCTTCTGTCACCATGTATTTAGTCCCCTTAAATTTCCGCCACTTGCCTTCCCTCTGGTAACCACCATTGTGTTTGTGTTTCATTCTAGCAAATAGACTATAACAATATGTAAAAAAAAAACAACAAAAAAAAAAACCCATCACAATCAAGTGGGTTCATTACAGGGGCATTCCCTGGAATACGAGTCTATCGATGCTCTGTGGAAAGAGACTCGGAGATAAGAAATCTGAGATATACTCATGCTGTACCTACATTGTGGAGGGCTACTCTGAGCATGACTATATCAATGACTCTAATAAGTTAGTCTTTGTTGTAGGGCTTTTATTCAGCATTTTCCCATTTTATTTAACTATGGAGTACTTGACCTGTGACATCTACTACCCTGCCTATTTTATGGAATACACTTTGGGAAATACTGGCTTAACTTGTTACCCCAAATAGTGTGGCACATGATAAGTCTTTATAAGCATTTAAAAATATATTAACTCTTGTCTTGAGTTGGGTTTTATAGCCGATCATATTCTTCTCTTTAAAAAAATGTTCTTTCTGTAATTCCTTATCCCTATTTCTAAGGACATTCTAGGCAGTGGTTTGAAAGTTTGATTACTAGACCAGTAGCATCAGTATCACCTCTGAGTGAGATGAGAAATACAAATTCTTGGTTACCACCCTAGGTCAACTGAATAAAAAACCTAGAGTGAGACCCTATAATGTGTTTTTAACAGGTACTTCAGAGGATTCGTGTGTATACTAGTGTTGGAGAACCCACTTTAGGGAATCATTCAGTTTGGGGTTTTATTAGCAGAGCACCAAAATCTGACAAGGTTTGGATCATCTAGGTCTGACTAGGATTAATCAGAGCACTTTTCTATACTCTGTTAATGCTGAAAACTTTGTAGAACACTAATACAACAATTGGACACATTTTATTGTCTTTGTAGTTTTACTGGCTGTGAAATGAATTCATTTCACAATGAAGCCACCAGGAGTTGAGAAGATACGGAAAGGAAAGGAAACATAAGAATGCATCATATGTAGCAAAAATATGCTTTATAATTCTATTTCATAATGTACATGTTTGTATGCAAGCACATATTTTTCTTACTGTGGGTTATGGGTTGGGGGCATATAAAAGGAAGCAGATCTGTTGCAGAGGAATGAACACTGGATTCAAACTATAAAAATAGGTTTGAGTATCACTCAGTTATGACGTTTGTCAAAGCTCTATGTATCATAGGATTATTGTAAAAATTAAATAGGAGGTTCTCAACTGGGGACGATTTGCTCTCCAGAGGACATTTGACCACCTTTGAGATATTTTTGGTCATCACAGTTGGGGATGAGGTGCTATTTGCATTTAGTAGGTAGAGGCTAACGGTATTGCTAACCATACTACAGTGCACAGATCAGCTCCCCAAAACAAAGAAGTACTCAACCCAAATGTCAGTAGTGGAACCCTGGATTTAAATGATTACACTTGAAAAGTTGTCATATAAAGTATGTATTTGTTTTATTATTAAGAATATAATTTAAATATTTTAAAATATAATTTAAATATTTTAAAAGACTCAGTATTATCTTTCAAAGATGAATTTTTATGATAAAAATAGAGACCTGATGCAGGAAGATTCGTGCAAGAATGGGCTTTCCTTCCCCTGGCTGCCCACACTGCCTTAGCTCTGGCCAGAGCTGCCTTTTCCTTCTGCCCTGGGGCTGCCTTTCGGCCTTCCCATGCTGCCAGAGGCCCAGAGTGGCTGGGGTGGTGCAGAAGGCCTACATCATTGCCATGGTGATGATGTAATCATTCCACCTGGCCTTTGGCTGCTTGGCTGGTGGGTATTGTGATGGTTTGCTTAATAGCATGTTACTCTTTATTAGTGTAGATATAGCATATAGGGCAGATGAAGGAAATTGGAGCAAATCTGTATGATCTTGGGTTATTTACCTGACAGATTTATTATGAGAATTAAATAATTAGATATGTACTAATTATATACATCTAATATATATATTTTTGTTCCAAAAGATTAGTATTCAGTTTAAGTAGTGTTTTGATACATATAGGAATGGTGCATAAGAGTATTTGTATAAGAAATGATTTGCATCAATATAAGCAGCTTCAGAGAAGCCTGTATCTAAGTACATTAATTTAGTCCAGATTATTTGAGAGATTAATATAATTCTGTTAGTCTGTGTTAGCCAAGTATAAAAAAACAAAGTGTAGCTACCCAAGACTTTTAATCAGAATTTAAATTTGTGGAGCAATCTATAAGTACATTCCCTTTCCTGTCTTTTAAACTTTTATTTATCTACATACACACAGGACAAGCTCATCCAGTCTTAGGGCCTTAAAAATTTGTTGTTGATGATTCCCAAATTTATGTCTCTGGTCAAAACTTCTCTGAATTCAGACTCCTAAATTCAGCTGCTAATGCCACATCTTCCTTTGGATGTATAATAGGTTTCTTAAGCTTAATATATCCAAAATGGATCTAACTAACTAAATGGGGTTGCTGTACACCCTTTAAACTATTCCTCTGACCTCCACCTAATTTTTTTTCTGTCCTGTGATTTTTACCACATCATAAATTAGACCAGTGCTAATGGCAAACTTTACCATGAGACATAGTACACATAGTCATGTGAATACGTAGAGTTCACATAGTACTTATAGTTCTGTGTATTCACATTTTGATACTGACAGATATAGTAAAAATAACTTTAATATAGAGTTTTATTAACTAAGACATCTTAAAATTTTTCAATAATTTTGCAATTTCAGTGATAGTTTTAAGCTGGAGAGAAATAGAGGATTCAGCAATGAAGTAATGGATTGAATGCTGAGTTTTTTTTAATAGATTATTTGAGCAAAAAATGTGTATTAATATGAACCTTAACCAAAAGAATTTTGTAATTTGAAGTATGTTTTCTTTCTTATTACCTCTAACTTATTCTGTAGGGAGAATTCTGTTGCTTTGGATAACCAGCAGTCTCTGAAATAAGGGTAATGAATAAGGTCTTTGTTCCCTTAGTTAAGTCAATTGGAAATATGTGAGTTCAACCAGCAGGAAATAGCTTGTAGCCAGGACTCAAGTATAGGGAGTGTAGTATATATACACACACGGACATGTCACTTAGTAGATACTGTAAAACTCCATGGATCTGAAACAGGAAAAACCAGCCTTTTGATTTTTAGCATCACATGAAAGGATTGTTATGTTGCTAAGTTATTTGCAGGACAGTGATATGCATCCTGAAGGGTAAGGTTAGAGAACCTTGAACTGTAAGAAATATCTCCTATTGCATACCCACATATACATTACTTTCTGTGTGTGTGAGATATTTGTGAGGTGAGTCATATACTAAGGAAAGACTTTTGTCTGCTCATCTTTGGAGGAAAAATCAAAAGGAAAGACAGTCTTATTTTTATCTAAATAAGATTGTTCAAAGAAGAGATGAAAGTTGTACAGTTAGAGAAAAGGTTATTTGTTAAGATGCATTCTGAGTTCTGCCATGACCTATACAAATTTTTAAAACTCTGAGTCATTGTGCATTAACTCTGGAAAAATGTGTGATTACTCAGCTGCCAGGAGTAAATGATGAAACTTCCAGTGCCTTGATGAATGGACTGGTTGGTAAGCACATATTTAATATTCTGATTAGTTTCTTAGGTTTTGACTCTTCAATATTATGCTATGTATGAACAGATGGATCAAGGTCATTCCACTTGGGGAGTCTGGCTGTCTTCAGATTCTTTTGCAGAAGGATAAAAAGGGACTTTCCTCAGTGTTTTTGTGCTACTCCCTTGAATAAGGGAGGCAGCCTGAATTAGTGAAAGGAGCGTAGGCCTTGATGTGAGACAAGACCTAGGGTTTTGAATCCTGGCTTTACCAACTCAGGTTATTAATATTTCTGAGCATTTGTATATTAGTTCTTCAGGACTGTAGATAATGATATTATTAATGATAACATGTCACTAGGAAGACTTTGAGTCCAAAGTATGTTGATACCTGTGGTTTTGTAATTAGAGAAAGCTCCCACTCTTCAGGAGCAAATGAGCCCTTTAAGTGTTTGAAGGTTTTAGATGGGTATGGAGCACACGGTCTCAGCCAGAGTGACAACTCTGTGTGACTCTCCAAAGCTCAGTGCTACCCTACAAAATCTCATCCTTTTGGATTTAATTTATTAGGGAAAATTTGAGTTAAAACCAGTAAATTAAATTTAAATTAGTTTTAAGTTAAATTTAATTCTCAGAGTAGTGCTATGATCCCTAAAGTTAGTACAAACTTTTCTTAAATCCAATAAATCTTTATTAAGCAGCTTTGGACTCTGCCATTCAAAAAGTGTGATGTCATTGGTTCAGTTATTTAAATATCTGAGTGGACAATTTTCATTTGTAAAACAGGGAAAAAATGGTTAAGTGCAGTATGTAGTCCTTAAATGAGATTATGTGCATGCAAAATGTTTAGTGGAGACCTTGACATTATACTTGAAAACTTTAGTTCTTTCTGTATAATCTAAAAAAGTGCTAAATCCATTAAAAGGTAAGGATAAGTTTATTGGGCTCAAGTTGAAGATTTGTATGGCTAAAATAAGTCAGAGGTGTAGAATCTATATACTAGTAAAAGACTAATATGCAAATTGTCCCCATGGGAGTTTGACTAGGAGAGAGTTCACTTACTATGACATGTGCTGACCACCAGGGGTCAGCATGGAACAAAAGGAGGCCCTGGTTGGCAGCCAGCAGCCAGCAGCTGGGGAAGAGAGGACCCAGTCAGCAGCCATCAGTCAGTAGCCAAGGAAGGATGGCCCTGGCCGGCAGTCAGAAGGCCCTGATCAGCTCTAATTGCTGGCCAGGCCTAGGGATCCTATCTGTGCACGAATTTCATGCACTGGGCCTCTAGTTAAAAATAAGCAACTGAAGGACACCGACATGGCAACATGGTGGTGCGAATTGCGCTTGGGGCCCTGTTCCTGCATCTCTGGCAGGGCAGCTTAAAGGAAAAACAGATGGCAAATTAAATAGATATAGTACCATAGTGCCATGTTTCCTACAACTAGAAGTTTTGATCCACTAGAAGGAGCTGACAATAAAGGATTGGGAAAAGCTGGATTGTTGATTATGAGGCACAGTAATGGTGTAAAATGGGTGGTTCGAGGGATTTTTCTGTAAACAGTTCTAAGAGCAGTACACCCCAAAATGGTGGCTTTCTTCTCAGTTCCAGTATGAAGTGGGTATAGTTTTCAAACCTACATGTTGATATTCCCGAGGATTTGACCAAGCCTGCGATAACTATTTCTGATGAGCCAGACACGTTGTATAAGCGCGTGTCAGTTTTAGTAAAAGGCCATGATAAGGTGTGTTGGACAGTTATGAATGTGTCGTGCTTGCCGCTAAAGAACTTGGTATCTTTATTGAAGTACATGAACCGCCAAGGAAAATAGAGCGATTTACTCTTCTCAAATCAGTGCATATTTTTAAGAAGCACAGAGTTCAGTATAAACTGAGAACACTTTACAGATGCTTAGAGCTAAAATATCTAATTGGAAGTACAGTAGATGTCTACTTGGAATACATTCAGCAAAACTTACCTGAAGGAGTTGTCATGGAAATTACAAAGACAAAATTAGAACAGTTACCAGAACACACCAAGGAGCCAATCTGGGAAAAAATACCAGAGGAAAAGGAAGGAAGCTGGTCATGAAGTCTCAGAGACTAGTTGTGTGGGCTTTTGAAGGAGGGCGGGCAGCCATGTGGACTGAAGTGGGGAGTGCTGCCAGGTGAGGTGGTTCTCTGTTGAGTCCACATGTCCTGGTCATGGGCAGCAGGGGATGGAGCATTAAGGATCAGTGGACTGTAGTGAGAGAACCACTTTGTCTTTTATACGTGTCATCATTTTAGTTCTGATTTTACCAAATGTGAGTAAACCATTGTGATCATTAAAAAAAAAAAAAAAAGCTACTGAAGGAGCTCCAAAATATTGCCAGATTAATTCTCTTTAGGTCAGTTAGTAATCGTAGTTAATGGCCTTTCTTCTTAGCTTGGATGCACTCTCAATTTGAGTGTATTACCCAACAGTCAAAATGGCATTTTAATCACTACTGTGCTTGGTATCTCCCCTTGTCTATTTAATTCCTGTACTATCTTTCAAATGGTAGTTCAAGTTCTTAGATTCTTCTTGGATCTGACCTCTCTGACCATTTCTGATTAATCTCTTTCTTTGCCTAAAACAGAAACTGTTGTACTAAACTAAGACACTTTCTATAGTGTATTTACTATAATTATTCCTTTTTTGTCTTTTTTCCTCTAATAAGATGAAGTTTCTACAAGTACAGAATCATTATGCCTCTCTGTCCAATAAAACCCAGCAAAGTGCTTTGCTAACAAATAATGATTAGTAAAAAGGATTGCTAATTTAATAACTCTGAGATTTCCTGTCACAAAATAAAAAACTGGCCCAGCCGGCATTACTCGGTGGTTGAGCGTCAACCTAGTAGGAACCAGGAGGTCTCCTTTCGATTCCTGGTCAGGGCACGTGCCCAGGTTGCAGGCTTAATCCCCTATGGGGGGCGTGAAGGAGGCAGCCGATAAATGATCCTCATCATTGATCTTCCTCTCTCTCTCTTTCCGCCTCCCTCCCTTTCTGAAATCAATAAAAAAATATACTTAAAAAATAAAAAAAGCTATAATGGCATCTCTTCTTTTTCTCTACACCAGTATTTCTCTTAGATTTAAAAAAGCTTATTAACTTGAGGGATCTTTTTGTAATGAGGGTCAGTATTTGTTCCCAAAGCCTTGAGCTCACAAAAGGAAAGGTAAAGTGGTGAATGCTGAGAGTCAAGTACCATCATGATGCTCCCCTTTCTTCTTAGGATTCTAGCTATCTGCTATGTTGGGAGAGCGAGCAACCAGGGTTAGTAACAGGCAGCGACATGGCAGCTGCCCCTGTAGAGACCACCTGGTTCTGACACAGCTTTGTTTCTCCATCTCAGTAATCATGGAGCCGAATGTACTTTAAGATCTCTCATTAGATCCTAAAGTGCTTTGTGCCCACCTCTCTGCAGTGCTCTCTAATGCTGACGTGAAAAAGGGATCGGTGGTCTGGTATGGGTTAGTAAGTGACAGCTCCCCTTGTGAGGTGTTTGAAATTTAGGGCCTACAATAGGAAGAATCAATTTTTTTTTTTGTTCTATCTAGAGATAGGAGAAACACGAAGTTGTATTTTGTAATTTCCGATTTGTTGATTTTTATTTACTGCCCGTGCTTCTGACAGCTTGCAAAATGGGAAATTTAAACAACAAAATAAATGGGAACTGTTCTACCTTACTAGCAGTGAATTGCAAATTTAAACAAGTAACTGCTGTTTGTCTTTAAAATTAAAAAGTAGATAAGCACCATTGTGAAGTGAGCATTTTCACATAGTTGAGTATAAAGAGGTAACATTTTTTTGGAAAGTAGTTTGGAAATATGTATCATGAGTTTTAAAATGTCTTTGATTTGAAAATTTGCCCTAATGAGGTAATGCTAAATAGAGAAAAATTGGGAGTTATAATATACATATAAATGCTATTTGGTGATAGGACCAAATTAGAAATGATGATACCTCTGAAAGATGGAATATATAAAACCATTAAAAAGAAAGCTTTTGCACCCCAAGAACCAAGTTAAAGATTTGAAATACAAAGAGGTAAAATCCACTCAGCTGAAAAAGCAAGAAACCAAAAGAATCCAAAAAATTGAAGATAGTGTAAGGGGCCTCTGGGACAACCTCAAGCATACCAACATCCGAATTATAGGGGTGCCAGAAAAAGCGAGAGGCCAAGACAATGAAAACCTATTTGAAGAAATAGTGACTGAAAACTTCCCACACCTGGTGAAAGAAATTGACTTAGGAGTCCAAGAAGCGCACCGAACCCCAATATATAGGAACCCTAAGAGGACCACACCGAGGCACATCATAATTAAAATGCCAAGAGCAAAAGACAGAGAATATTAAAAGCAGCAAGAGAGAAACAGTTGGTTACCTATAAGGGAGCATCCATGCGACTGTCAGCGGATTTCTCAATAGAAACGATGCAGGCCAGACGGGAGTGGCAAGAAATATTCAAAGTGATGAACAGCAAGAATCTACAACCAAGATTACTCTATCCAGCAAAGCTATCATTCAGAATTGAAGGTCAGATGAAGTGCTTCGCAGATAAGAAAAAGCTAAAGGAGTTCATCACCACCAAACCAACATTATATGAAATGCTGAAAGATATTCTTTAAGAAGAGGAAGAAGAAAAAGGTAAAAATATAAATTATGAACAACAAATACACATGTATCAACAAATGAACATAAAAATCAAGTGAATTGATAGGCTGTTGAACAGGATAGACTGGTGAATATAACAGGGACAGGACATAGAGAGGGAATGGACTGACAATTCTTGGGGAGAAAAGGGTTGTGGGAAGTGCAGCAAGAGACTGGACAAAAATCTAGCAACAATGGGAGAGGACAGTGGGGAGCGGGAGGTGAGGGTGGAGGGTGGGATAGGTACAGGGTGAAGGGAAGCTATAGGGGGATAAAAAGGGGAAACAATGTAATTAATAAAATGAACAATAAAGATAAAAAAAGAAAGCTTTTGAAGATTTATAAGACTACGGAGAAATGTTTATTCTATATAATAAAAGAGAAACATGCAAATTTGACCGTACCTTCGCTACGCTACCAGCCAATCAGGAGCGGGGGGCGGGGCCAAGCGGTGCAAGTGCCCAGCCCCGAGGACAGAGACGAAGCAGCGGCAGTGAGCGCCTGGCCTCCGGGCGCAGAGACAAAGTGACGGCGGCGGCGGCATGGCACTCTGGCCAGAGCAGAGAAGACTGAAGGCTCCAGCTGGAGTGAAGCCTCCAGCTGGCCAAAGCAAAAAATGGAAGGCAACAGCCAGAGGGAATACCTGGGTCCCAGGTTCCAGAGGAAGCCTGGTCCTGGCAGCCAGGAGAAAAAGAAAGCCTATTGCATGAATCTTCATGCAATGGGCCTCTAGTATAGCTTATAAAAGCAGTGAATACTTTTTTGTATTCATTAACACCTTAACAGCAGCTAACTATTGTGATCCCTCCCCCCTCCCTCCCTCCCTCCATCCCTTCCCTCCCTCCTTCCTTCCCTCCCTCCCTCCTTCCCTCTCTCCCTCCCTCCCTCCCTTCCTCCCTTCCTCACACTTCTCAATCTTGGGTAGTTTTTCTTCTTTGGTTCTTATTTGTCTCCTTTGCTGCCACCACTTCTTTCTGTTTGATCTCTAAATGGGGGAATACTTCTAGGCTTGTCCTGGGTCTTGCCGCTTGACTGTGTCGCTTGTGGACAGGTAGAGGTACAATCTGGTATGGTCTGAAGCTGTCCGCTGAATGCACTGGCTCTAGGGCCTCTGGGGAGATGCAGACTCAGCCACTGCTTGGAACTACCTGGCAGGAATTACCCAGCGATCTGCAGAAGGCTGTTATTTGTATTGGGCTTGGAAATGCTCAGGCAAGGCCAAGTTGTGAAGTAAGGTAGACTGGTGCTAGTGTGGGTCTTTGGCCTCATATTGATAGGTATGAGGTATGATGATGCCAGCTGCTGCTTGTGTCAGAGATTTTAGGAAAGTCTGAAGCCTGAGCCAGGATAGGCTATTTCTATGCAAAAGCCATTGCAAAAGCTTGGGTGAGGCTGCAAGTTGGGTGGGGCAGAGTCTTGAGGAATCACCAGGGTGGAGTGAAAAGTGTGAGCCATGCTGAGGGAAACTCAGAAATGCCTGCCAGTCAGCTCTGCAGTGGGGTGAGGTTCCAGTATAGAAACAATGACCCCTGTGAACACCTCCATTTGGGAGAAAGCCACCTTGAGTTCCTGCCTCAATGCCAGACAATCCAGTTCCTCCCTGTATGTGTCTGGTTTCCCCAATGATGCTCCCCAATCCTGGAGCTCAGAGGAAGGGGGGACTTTATAAGTCTGTGTGCTGACTGGTTGAGTCTCCAACAGCCTCTGTTTCACTCAGCCACATTCCCCACTGGTTTTTACAGCCTGAAGTTACAGGGACTTCTCTTCACAGCTCAGGGGTCTGGTGTGGGACTGGGACCCCTTGATTCTTTCTCATGGGAGGCCTCTGCAGCAGAGGTATCCCTTCGGATTAAAAACATGCCTCAAGTGGGTGTCAGACCAGCCTGCTTTGTGCCTCCACCCCTCCTTCCAGTCTCTGTGCTTTCTTCTTTACTTCTCTAGTTATAGGACTTCCATACAGCCAACTTTTCAGGCCACTCTGAATAATGATGGTTCTGTATTTTAGTTGTAATTATTTTATCTTTCTTTTTTTTATTGATTTCAGAGAGGAAAGAAGAGGGAGAGAGAGAGAGAGAAACATCAATGATAAGAGAGAATCATTGCTTGGCTGCCTCCTGCATGCCCCTTGTTGGGATCCTGCCTGCAAGTCAGGCATGTACTCTTGACTGGAATCAAACCCAGGACCCTTGAGTCCACAGGCCAGTGCTCTATCCACTGAGCCAAACCAGCTAGGGCTATTTTAGTTGTAATTTTGATGTTGTGGGAGCCGGCAAGTACTGGCGTTTACCTACCATCTTGGTTGTCATAGCATAATGTTTTCAAGACCCCTCTATGTTGCAGCTTCTATAAAAAATTTATTTTTTCCTTAACTTGTTTGGCTCAGTGGATAGAGCGTCGACCTGTGGACTCAAGGGTCCCGGGTTCGATTCCGGTCAGGGGCATGGCATGTACCTTGGTTGTGGGCACGGTCCCCAGTGGGAAGTGTGCAGGAGGCAGCTGATCGATGTTCTTTCTTATCGATGTTTCTTTTTAAAAAAATATATTTTATTGATGTTTTTACAGAGAGGGAAGGAGAGGAATAGAGATTTAG
This sequence comes from Antrozous pallidus, assembly GCA_027563665.1. Classification (NCBI taxonomy): domain Eukaryota; kingdom Metazoa; phylum Chordata; class Mammalia; order Chiroptera; family Vespertilionidae; genus Antrozous; species Antrozous pallidus. The sequence goes on along the minus strand of CM050527.1, from coordinate 22,817,285 downwards.
AAACATTGATGAGAGAGAAACATCGATCAGCTGCCTCCTGCACCCCCTCTACTGGGGATGTGCTCGCAACCAAGGTACATGTCCTTGACCAGAATCATACCTGGGGCCTTTTAGTCCTCAGGCCGTTGTTCTACCCACTGAGCCAAACCAAGTTCGGCTCATTGATGTTTCTAACTCTATCCCTCTCTTTTCTTCTCTGTAAAAAATAAATAAAATATATTTTTAAATTTATTTCTTTTTATGGTTTAGTAACATTCCATTGTATATATGTACCACATTTTGTTTAATCACCTCTTTACTCCTGGTTATAAAGTATTTGAAAATGTAACTATTAATTATTGGTAATTTAAATAGATTTACTAATCAAATAATAAATCATATGCTCTAGAATCCATACAATTTATATAGATATGTATAGAGCATAGATTATGGAGTTCCTTTTCCTTATATATATATTTTTATAATCTAAGGAAGGAAAAATTCAACCTAGTATTTGAAATTGAGTCATTAACTGAGATAATTATTAGTCATTTATGTTAACAGAATTGTTTTTATAAAGCTTAATTTTATTAAAAGTATAAGCTTTGTTTAAACTAGTAATTACTGCCATCAAAGTCATTCTTCCTCTAGGATTACATTATAATTTTGTTTCAGCCTTATTGAAGGTTATTTCAATCCTGCTATCCTATCATTTTACCTTGTTACCTTTATTGACCTGGAACCTGGCTCAGTGGTACATAGTAGGTGCTTAATAAATATATATCAAATCAGTGAGTGCTTTCAGCTGTATAGTTACAAACCTTCTTGTATTATTTTTGTAGATTATACCAGTAAATTCATTTGTTATTTGTAGGTGTTACTAGTTTAATTCTCATAAGATACTCTTATTTTCATATTCTTAAATTTTATTTAACTTTGTTCCTATATATTAAAAGAGATTAGGCTTGGACTTTTAAAAATTTCAGCACTAAGAAGTTTTCAACACTATTATGCCATGTTTTTAAACCTTTATTAAGCTATTTAGGCCCTAGGGATCGGGCCTAAGCCAGCAGTCAGACATCCCTCTCCAGTCTACAGCTCTCGCAGTCTGGGACCACTCGCTCCTTACTGCCCACCTGCAGTGGAGGCAGGAGAGGCTCCCACCTCCCCTGCTGCGCTCCCTAGCCATGAGCCCAGCTTTTGGCTGAGCAAAGCTCTCCCTGTGGGAGTGCACTGATCATCAGGGGGCAGCTCCTGCATTGAGTATCTGTCCCCTGGTGGTCAGTGTGTGTAATAGCTACCGGTCGTGTTCTACCTTTCGGTCGATTTGCATACTAGGGTTTTATTATATAGGATAGTCTCACAATGTTAGTGAAAGTAGTAATTTCCGGGCTTCTGTGTTTATGAATCAGATTGTAACTATTTCTTTGGCTTTGGATTTGTGGTTTCTTGAACTAATTTAAGTGATGCAAAAAGATGAATCTCCTTAGGCATTTCCTTTTTTAAAAAAGTGTAATTGGTGTTTTATTGTAAACAGATTTTCTCCAAGGAAAACTTTTCTTCATCATCATTATGAAACAAATCCCATTTTTATATATACCAGTCCCTATATGTTTTATTATTTGCTACCTATATGTGTAGGTTTTTACTTATTTGTTTTTGTGGTTTTTTTTTTTTTCCAAAAGAGTTCCTGTGGTTTTGAAGTAACTATTCTGACTCAATATTTTGCTAATTGCTCAACATTTTCCTTTAAGTTATCCCCAACCTACTTTGGCATTTGTAAATTCTTACACTTCTATTGGCTCCCTCTGGCCACTGTGTGTATGACTCAGTGTCACATGCATGTGGTATTACTTGTCAGAGTGGAATTCTAAGACTTCCTCATAGAACAGTTTAACTTTCATGCTTTCTGGGCAGAGAAATGGTCCTGGGGACAGTTCTCCTTCCACCTGAGAGTTATGGCAGAGACCAGGACACGTTGCTTTGCTGCCTGTGCAGTGAGGCCTCAGAAACTGCTCTACCCACCTTAACAGGTATGATTTGGAGGTGATAGTTTGGGGGAGGATAGGTAAGCACAGTAATCAAGTGTGAATGAAGATCTCAAAAAAAATGAATCGTATCCATTACTGTCTTTTTTCTTAGCCATTGATATAGTGCCCGTGTGTGTGTGTGTGTGTGTGTGTGTGTGTGTTTGTTTTCTGGCATTTTACAGTAGGACCTCAATAAGTACTTATTGAAAAGAAGAATAAGTAAGTAATATGTAGTATTTTGTGGTCTTAATATACATGTGGCTTGATATGAAGAACTTAAACTATTTTTTGAGAATTGTTGAATGATTTTCCAACCACCTTAAATAATTTTTGAAGAGATATTATAAAGTATTAGCTTATGGGAGAATATGCAGTTTGGTAAAGTAGAATTCTGACAATATAAGTATTTGTAAAATACTTGGGAATGCCAGAGCTGAAAATTTGTATATGAATTTTTCTAATTTCTACCTGACAGATTTCTAATTAAATTGATAAAAGCTATTGAATGACTAATTGGTAAAAACTGTTTTTAATGAAATTAAACATTAAATTTATCTCTGCATTTGAGTTTTAGTCTGGATTTTAACTTGTTTAATCCTGATAATTTGTATAAGTTATTTTTATGTTTAACCTTATTTTTATTGTATCCTGCAAGTGTATCATTAGAAAAAGATAATGAAACTGTCTTTTCTGAATACTCAGAATGTATTTCTGCTACCTGTGTCTTATATTCTTTATATGAAAATTAGTCTTCTGTTGTCTTATCTAAGTGTGATCTATACTATAAAAAGGTACCTAATGTGTAGTAGTCACTTCACATTGTTCAAAAATAAAATATTTCCAGACTACTCACTTGAATTTGGATGGGTGCAGGACATTTGATTCATGTATATGTTTTTCTCTTTTAAACTATTGAGCAAAGTGGTGTAGACTAGATGCACTGGATAGCACTGTAACATTTACTACTTGCTTTTCCTGTGGGTTTTTTTCCCCTTTGTCTTTTTTACCTTTATTTTTTAGCTTGTTCTCCTCATTTAGTTCTTTAAGTCTTTATGGTTTAATAAGTTTTGATTCTTGGCCTCAGGAAAATGTTAGGATGTTGTTTTGTCTTTGAAAAATTCCCCCTTTGTTTTGTGCTAGTGGTAGGATGGCGTTTCTGTGGATATCCTGTGCAGATGGATTGTATGGGAAGTCGACCCTTAGTTTTCTGAGAACAAAAGAATGAGCAGGGGAAAAAAGAAGGAAGGAAGGAAATACGATCTTTTGAGTTGATCATAAAGGTTATAAAGCCAGAGATGGGGAGGAGAGTGGGGAATAAAAAGGATTGTTTTCCATTATGGTTCTTTAGTATTTTGGCTTTAAAAATTACTTTTATCCTATTTTTATTATTTTGTATACTTGATCTGTTTGGTCTGAATACAGAATGAGCAAAAGTAGGTTTATAGTTGTTCTATGGAAAGTAATATAATAAAGAATAAACTGTTTTGCATATTTATAACTGTACTTGCTTTTGTCTAACCCTGTATATCTTTTAAGTTTATTTTTATTTATTTTTTTATTAATACAGTATTTATTTATCTTCCTTTTGTCAAACCCTGAGCCAACCACGTTCCCCAGGCTGCCTGGGGAGGTTTAGGAAAAGGAACATACAGGGCAGACAAGACACGGGAAAAAGAACTATGGGAGGCGGAGACAGCTCCTTCACATGGCAAAGAGGATGAGAAAGGCCACCATCAGGCAAAAGAGCCTCCTGGCCTCTGAGATGGCAAAGCCCAGAATGGCGTAGGAGAAGAGCTGTTGTTCAGAGAAGGGTTCCTGGCATAACCAATGATGAGGCTCCCAAACACAGTCCCAATTCCAGCCCCAGAACCTGCCACCCCTACTGTGGCAGCCCCAGCCCCAATGAACTTGGCTGCTGTGTCGATGTCCTTTGAAATGGCACTGGTTTGGAAGCTGCGGCTAGAAATAAGGCAAGGTCTGGGGCGTGGGGCTGCCAAGCTGTTGAAACTCTCATCTGTCAGTGTCTCTGGTCGTTTCAGCACCACTGCAGACATTGATCGGCTCAGGGGAGAGGTGCTCCTGACCAAGGAGGCGGTGGAGACAAACTTGGTGCAGGCATCCATTTTCAGGGGGTGAGGGGAGCTGCTCCCAGTGCAGAGAAGACAGAGCTCTTTTAAGTTTATATAAGATTGTGCCATAGGCCTCATTCTCTTTTCTCCTTTTGTCAAAAACATGGTTTTTAAGAAACTAACTTGCCTTTAACAATCCTCCTTTGAGTTCGTTGGGAGTTCCTCTTCAGTACATGTGAACTACATGTCATAGACATGTCTTGCACATTGACAGTCTGTCACTACTGTCTTCCGTGCAGAATTCCTGCTCATCCAATTTTAATGCTTTCTCTTCTCTGAAACCTTTACTGACTTCAGAGCTTTGTGTTCTATTTCATCCTCCCAGAGCATCCTCTGAGTACATGATTCATTTATACAACATCTTTTTTGAGAGCCCCTTATACACATGCACTATTCTGGGTGCTTCTAATTTATCTGTGACCAAAGCAGACAGAAATATCTGTCTTCATGAAGCTGGTATTCTGGTTAAGGGAGATAGCTTAATACACATGAATATAATAAAAAGTAAATTGTATAATTTTGTGGTATTAAGAGCTTTGGAGAGAAATACATTGGGAAGGGAGATATGGGGAAAGCGTGAGTGTTGTTAGGAATAGATGTATTTTAAAACTAGAGGCCCAGTGCACGAAATTGGTGCATGCGGGGGTGGCAGGGGATGTCCCTTAGCCCAGCCGGCACCCTCTCCAATCTGGGACCTCTCAAAGGATGTCCAACTGCCCGTTAAATGAGCAGTCAGACATCCTTCTCACAATCCAGGACTGCTGACTCCAAACTGCTCACCTGCCTGCCTCCCTGATTGCCCCTAACTGCTTCTGCCTGCCAGCCTGATCACCCCCTAACCACTACCCTGCCAGCCTGATTGATGTCTAACTGCTCCCCTGCCAGCCTGTTTGCCTCCAACTTCCCTCCTCTGTCAGTCTGGTCACCCCATAACTGCTCTCCCCTCCAGGCTTGATCGCCCCCAACTGCCCTCCCTTGCAGGCCTGGTCCCTCCCAAATGACCCTCCCCTTCTGGCCTGATCACCCACAACTGCCCTTCATTGCAGGGCTTGGAACCTCCCAATGGCCCTCCCCTGCTGGCCATTTTGTGGTGGCCATTTTGTGTCCACATGGGGGCAGGATCTTTGACCACATGGGGGCAGCCCTCTTGTGTGTTGGAGTGATGGCAATCTGCATATTACTCTTTTATTAGATAGGATAGAGGTCTGGTGCATGGGTGGGGATTGGCTGGTTTGCCCTGAAGAGTGTCCCGGATCAGGGTGGAGGTTCCTTTGGGGTGAGAGTCGACCTGGGCAAGGGGCCTGTGGAGGTTTGTAGGCCAGCGACCCAAGCGGAGGCCCTGGTATCTGGGATTAATCTATGTCTACAATTGAAACTTTGTAGCCTGGAGCGGAGCCAAGCCTTCTGCTCGCTTGGTAGCAGCAGCCATTTCTGTTGAAACTTTGTATCCTAGAGTGGAGGCCTAGGCTGTCAAAGGCAGGCAGTAAGCTTGGCTTCCTCCGTTGCCAGGGAAACCCAAGCCTCTGTTCTCTCCAGCTCAGTGGCTGCCGCCATTTCTGTATCTTTTATAATTGAAACTTTGTAGCATTGAGTGGAGGCCTAGGCCGGCAATGGCAGGCAGAAAACTTGGCTTCCTCTGTTGCCGGGGAAACCCAAGTCTTCCTCCTGCTCTCAGTGGTGGCAGCCATCTTGGTTGGGGTTTATTTGCATAATTTGCCCCTGATTGGCTGGTGGGCGTGACTGTGGGCGTGGCTTGTGGGTGTAGCAAAGGTAAGGTCAAATTTGCATATTACTCTTTTATTAGATAGGATAAGACAGTCAAAAAATAGTGTGCTGAGGGGGTAACATTTGAGTGAAATGTCATGTGGTGGATATCTTGGGGAAGAATGGTTTAGGTAGAAAGTAAAGCCAGTACAAAAGTCCCAAGGCCAGGGGAGTGCCTGCTTTGTCCAAGGAAGGCCAGTGGTCAGAATGGGGTATATTAGGGGAGTGGGAGTAGGAAGATGAATTGGGTAAAGTAAGTTGTAAAGGGCCGTGTAAGCCCTTGTTAAGACTTTGGTTTTTACTATAAGATATAGGGAGCCATCTAAGATTTTGAGCAGAGGAGTAACACAATCTAATTTATGCTTTAAAAACTGGCTGGTGGGCGCACCAGCGGTATCCTGGCCATGGCGATGGGGAGAGGAGGTGGCGGCGGCGTCCGGAGCCCGAGGACTCGGTGCTGTTCTGGCGCGGTGCTGTTCTGGCCAGTGATGATTCTGACATTTGGGATGCTACTGCACTGATAAAAGCATACGATAAAGCTGTGGCTTCATTTAAGTATGCTTTAAAGAATGGTGACATTTCTGAAGCTTCAAATAAACCAAAAGGCACCCCTAAAAGAAAACCTGCTAAGAAGAATAAAAGCCAAAAAAAGAACACTGCAACTCCCTTGAAGCAGTGGAAAGTTGGTGACAAATGTTCAGCCATTTGGTCAGAAAATGGCTGCATTTACCCAGCTACCATTGCTTCAGTTAATTTTGAGAGAGAAACCTGTGTTGTGGTTTACACTGGATATGGAAATAGAGAGGAGCAAAATCTGTCTGATCTACTTTACCCATCGTCTGATGCAGCTAATAATATAGAACAGAATGCTCAAGAGAATGAAAGCCACATTTCAACAGATGAAAGTGAGAACTCCTCCAGATCTCGTGGAAACAAACCAAATAACATCAAGTCAAGAGCTGCTGCATGGAACTATCTTCTCCCTCCACCACCCCCCATGCCAAGATCAGGACTGGGACCAGGAAAGCCAGGTCTAAAATTTAATGGCCCACCACCACCACCACCCTTCGTATCATGCTGGCTGCCTCCGTTTCCCTCTGGACCACCAATAATTCCCCCACCTCCTCCCATATGTCCAGACTCTCTTGACGATGCTGATGCTTTAGGAAGTATGTTAATCTCTTGGTACATGAGTGGCTATCACACTGGTTACTATATGGGTTTCAAACAAAATAAAAAAGAAGGAAGGTGCTCACATTTTAATTAAGGAGTAATTCATACAGTATTCCTTAGGAAGTGCAGTTCTCTCCCAAGGAGAAGGGTGTTTTGATATGCCCTGGTTGATGTGAACAGTTTTCATCTTTTATGAGCACAATCTTCTACATTTTCCTTTGTTGTATGTGACTTGTGCTTAAGTAACCAGCCAGGTATTTGTAGGTAATAACCAGTTTGAATGACTGAACAATGGAAATGTGAGTAATTAAAAGAAACTCAAGGTCACATATAGTGCAGAAAAGTCAATCTGTCAACACATTTGTATATTGTAACTTTCTTAGTAAGTATGTTAAGCTTTTTACTGATGCCTTTAAAAATAAATGATAAATATTTTTAAAAACATGGCTGGTGTGTCCTAGCTGGTTTAGCTCAGTGGATTGAGTGTTGCGGCCCCCTAACCCCGCAGGACTGAACGCCCCGGATTTGATTCAATCAAGGGCATGTATTTTGGTTGCAGGCTTGATCCCTGGCCCTGGTTGGGGCACATGCAGGAGGCAACTAACTGACGTGTCTCGCGTTGATGTTTTGCTTTCTGTGTCTCTCCCTCTCCCTTCCACTCTCAACGGGAAAAATATTCTGGCGAGGATTGACAACAACAAAAAAACCTGGCTGGTGTGTTGAAACTAAACAATAGAGAACAAGGATAGAAGCATGGGGATCAGTGAGGGTAGTGAAATAATCCAGCTAAGAGATGATGGTTGTGACACGGTGGTAGTAGTGGAGGGGGTGAGAAATGAATAGATTCTGAATATTGAAATCACTGCCAATAGAATTTTCTTTATTGATATAGTTGACATACAAGAATATGTAAGTTTAAGGTTTATGATGTGTTGATTTGACACACTTGTGTATTGCAAAATGATTACCACCAAAGCCTTAGCTAATACATACATTACATCACATAATTACCCTTTCTTTTTTTTGTGGTGAAAACATTTAAGATCTATTCCCTTAGTAACGTGCAAGTATATAGTACAGTATTATTAACTATAATCACTATGCTCGCTATACATTAGATCCCCCAGAACTCACTCATCTTATAGCTAGAAGTTTATACTCAAGCTTTCAAGGTTTTTGGTTGGCATTTCATAACCCAGTGGAAATTCTGCTAACGTAGATAATTTTTCATTGGAATAAATAATAACATAGAATATGTAGCCAATTTAAAGGATATTTCATATAATATAGTGTTCATTTTATAATTCTAATTCCCAGTCATTGTAACTCTGCCTTTAAACAAAGAGCTATACATTTGTTTCAAATTAGCTGTCAGGATATCTGGACATATCTTTATGTTTGTCATAGTTATTCTAAATGTAAAACAAAATTTAATTAGCTGTGGAATTTTAAATATACATTTCTTTTAAGAGGAGAAGGAATGTGATGAAGTGAAATAAACTCTAAAACTGTTAGAATTACAGATCAACCTACAACAGGAATTTGTCTTTCATGTATAGATAGTGCTGAGACAATTTAAAAAATATTAATTAATGCTATTTTAATATTAAATGCATGCCATTGTTTCCTGTTGCTTATATTTTTGTGTAATTTTACCATTTATTCAATCAACAGTTATTGAACACATATAACTCCCTGCTAAAAAGAAAAAATTCTTAGCCAAAGAGCACATTGTGAAGTTTGGGAGACAAACATGAATTGAGGGTATAATAAAGATAAAAATAGAGGGTATTAATGCAGCAAATGCAATGTTTTTTTTTTGTTTTTTTTTTAAGAGCACCAGGAGGAGGAATCTGTGAGGCTTCCTAGGGGAGGTTATTGGAGCTGAGTGTTATGAAATGAGTCAATTAAAAGGGTGGAATGAGACCACATTTCAGATAGACAGGGCAGTGGAAGCAAAGGCAGAAAGGGAGGAAGCATCACAGTGTATGTTAACATTTAAAATTTGAGATGTAGAGTGGGTGGAGGTAAAGCTAGAGAAATAGGATACCTGATCTTAAAGCCCTTGAAAGCGATATTAAAGAGATTTTAGCTTGATGGTAAACTATTGAAGGATAATCTTAAGAAGAGTGACATGGTCAAACTTTTGTTTTGAATAGATCACTTTGCCAGCTGTGTGGAGGATGGATTTGAGGGAGACAAGACTGGAGGCAGCAGTCCAGGTGAGAGACGATGGGGATTTGAACGAAGGCATTGGCTGTAGAGATGAGATTGAGAGGAGGAAATGGATTTGAAAAGAAAGAAAACCACAGACTAAAGGTTTATTCTCCTGTAAATATGATAAAACCAATTTTAAATTAAAAATGATTGGAGGAGAAAGGGAGAGACAGAAAAGTTAGTGGCACATAGCTGCTAAAAGTAATTCCAGTCATTAAGAAAACTGCTGCTAGAAGAACAGAGTATTTTTTTGTGTAATTGGCCTGGGCCGTAGACAGATGGTTTGTGTAGTGTGGCTAAACTTCGGAGCCATGAAGCCTTGAGGAAGAAACCAGGTCCTACAAGGCTTCCACCATTACACATGCCAGAAACTCAATAAATGTACATTGTTGGTGATATTTTTTAGAGCACTCATTTAAGTGCCTATTTTACAAAAATGTATCACCAAGGAAAAGAAAATAGGGTAGAATTTTTTTTCATTAAAACAACAATTGTAAACTATTATAGACAGCGTTGCATGGTAACATAGTTATTTTGGAGTGGCGAGAATATTGTATGAAACCAAAACATTTTTCTGTTGTTTAACAGGTAATTTTAGGATTTATTTCTAGAAGCACTATTTTTAGACATATATGGAGGGTCTGGATTTATACAATATGTACATATTTCTTAAAATCTGTTATCTTTTTTCACAATTTGTTTTATATGGACAGAGTAAGGGAAGGAGAACCACCACTCCACCATAACAAAATATCCTGTATTTTTATAAAACAAATTACCAGTTCTTTTTGAGATTTCTTCTTTCCATTTTGAGAAAACTGCTTTTCCTGTTGATTTCTGATTTTGGTGACTGCATATAAAGGACGGTTAACTGTGTTCTTTTCATTTTGTGTTTTCTCTGTCTTGTTACATTTTCAATAAGTAAACTTCTCGTGTTTAGGAGACATTTGCTCATTCTTCATTATTCTCATTATGCTAAAACTAGATAGTTATGTCCCTCCCTGAGCCGTCCATCTATGCCAGCAGCTAAAATACTGCCTACTGACTGAATTCAAATGAATTCCCAGCTGTGAATTTCAAATGAACTTACTGTGAATTTCTTTTTCTTCTTATGTCTTTCAGAAGCCTTGCACCGCCCCTATGGTTGTGATGTTGAACCCCAAGCACTGAACGAGGCCATCAGGTGGAGCTCCAAGGAGAACTTACTGGGAGCCACTGAGAGTGATCCTAATCTCTTTGTTGCACTTTATGATTTTGTAGCAAGTGGTGATAACACACTCAGCATCACTAAAGGTAAGCTTCTGAGTAATATCCCGTACTTTACAGTTTTCATTAGTAGATAGGAAATAAAGGGGTCTGTTCTAGATTCTACCTCTTAAATTAGCTAGGTGACTTGAGCCCAGATACTCTTGGTTCATCATTATCTGTTTTTAAAAAGTGAGAATGTGTTTTTCGTTGATTCGAGAGAGGAGAGGAGAGGAAGAGGGAGAGGTAGAGGGAGAGAAAGAAAAAAAAAGAGAAGGAAACATCGATCAGTTGCCTTATGCACATGCCCTGACTGGGGATTGAACCTGAAACCTGGGTATGTGACCTGACTGGGAATCGAACCCCAGGCCCTTCAGTGCACAGGGTGGAGCTCTAACCACTAAGCACACCGGCCAGGGTGTAATTGTCTTCTTTAACCTGTGCATGAGGTGATGTTATGTTGTCTACTTTATAGGCTTATTAAGGATAAAATGAGATAGTCTTTTAGAAAAAACACCACACAGTATACACATAAACTTTCCTCATTCTCAGAATTTTTATTATATAATATGGCAGCATTCATCTGCCGCAGAGGTAGGGTTCACTGTACATCTCTTCTCGTTGATTGAATCATGTTGTCCATGGCTGGCTGCCTATTTGAGAATTGTTTATCATCAGTTAGCAATCAGATTAAAAACTTGTACTCAAAATGCAAACTATAACTACGTTACCAAGTACACTGTTATTTAGTTCAGCTGACATTTCTTTTTTTTCTTTTCTTTTTTTTTTTCTGGAGTAAGACTTTGGGCATTAAGAAAGTAGTCTAGTGATTCACATTCTGGCATAAGCCTCTTATATTATTGTGGACTTGCCCTGAGCAGCACTGGCCTAGGCAATTTATCTCTAATTTCTGTTTATATGGATCAGTGAAAGGAACAGTATGAAGGGTTTCTATTGTAGTGATATTCTCAGATTAGTTTATTTCAGTAGTAAATGCTTATAAAAGGGAACACTAAGGACATGACCAAATAAAATCACCCATTATTGGTTTTTTGAACAAGGATAAGAACTATGAAACTTTTATGAGAAAGAAATAGAAGTATGGGAGATTGTCATTGTGTACATGAATTAGATTGCTAATTTGCATATGTTTGTTCTTATCTTTTGAACCTACTGGGAGAAAATACATTTCAGGACAAAATTTTTCACTTGACAAAACTGTCACATTAAGTAATTATTTGTCAAACATAAACCTTTTAAAAAATATATATTTTTATTGATTTCAGAAAGGAAGAGAGAGGGGAAGAGAGATAGAAACATCAGTGATGAGACAGAATCATTGATTGGCTGCCTCCTGGGGATCCTACTGGGGGTTGAGCCTGCGACCCTGGCATGTGCCCTCACCAGGAATTGAACCGTGACCTCCTGGTTCATAGGTTGACTCTCAACCACTGAGTCGCGCCAGGTGGGCCAGACATACTCTTTTTATTTTTAAGGTTCAGAATGAGGTAGGTATTAATTGGGAGTAGACATACCAAATTAAGAACATAAGCCTCCATTCAAGAAATGTTACCTTTAAATAAAATTTGTACATGAATTTTTGAAATTTTGACCAGATTCATCAAAAGCAGAAATGCTAAAAACTGAGTTTCTCACCCTAGCTGGTTTGGGTCAGTGGGTAGAGAGAGCATCAGTCTGCAGACTGAAGGGTCCCAGGTTTGATTTGGGCCAAAGGCACATGCCTGGGTTGCAGGCTCGATCCCCCATAGGGGGCTTGTATGAGGCAGTTGATCAATGATTCTCTCTCATCATTGTTGTTAGTACCTCTTTCCTCCTTCTCCCTTCCTCTCTGAAATAAATAAAAATATTAAAAACAACAACAACTGAGTTTCTCGAACTGGGGTATAAATATGTCCCAGTGTGAGTGTGATGGCATGTGTGCATGAGCCACGAGTTTCTGAAGGCACAGGACAAGTAAAGTGCATTATCTCCTCATGTCAGTTTACTTAAAGATTTTGGGTAGTTTTGGGGGTGGATATATGAGAGATGGGTGTTTATGCATTGGGAAGAAAGTTTTAGGGTAAAACAAAGGACTCATAGAAATTTTATTCTTGTGGTTGTCTTTTTGAGACTCTTATACCTTTACTGATACTTCAGTGGAGAAGTTTGTGAATCTGTGACTCAGAACATTCTTTCCTAGATATAATTTAAATGTCAGTTATTTTCCAGGATAGCTTAGTCACTGAGGAAACATTGATAAAGTTTATTGAGTCTTCAGTTACCAGTTGTGGCAACCACTAGTATGCAGCTCAAGCAATAGGATTCCCTTTGCCTTATGGCCAGCAGGGATTTTTCATAAAACCCATGAAATGCCCGATTTTTATATCCGGTCCTTATTATAAAATAATGTTATGCTAAAGCTTTTTAATTATTTCAACTATAAGAAAATATATTTAAAAAATAAAATAATTATTTTACTTCCCTTTTTTTAAAAAAATATATTTTATTGAATTTTTACAGAGCAGAAGGGAGAGGGATAGAAAGTCAGAAACATCGATGAGAGAGAGACATCAATCAGCTGCCTCTTGCACGCCCCCTACTGGGGACGTGCCCGCAGCCAAGGTACATGCCCTTGACCGGAATCGAACCCGGGACCCTTCAGTCCGCAGTCCGACGCTCTACCACTGAGCCAAACCGGTCTTGGCTACTTCCCTTTTTTTAAAGATAATAATTTGCTTGAAGTAAGAAACAAAGTTCTACCAGGATTCCTCTGTCAATAGGGTAATGCTTTGTATCCTACCATCTCATACCCGTCAGTTTCCTTCCAGAGTAGAAAATTCTTCTCCCAACTGCCAAAAAGAGGGGAAATCAGACAAAAATCTAGAGTGTTTCACTATATCCTAATTTGATTACCTATCATTACTAGTTCTTTATGAGGAAGCAATAATAATATGGTTAGTAAAATACTTAGTGTTTTACCTTTTCCAGTTCTCATGGAATAAAAGAGAAAAGCTACAGAGCAAGTTTTATTTTGTTTTTCTAGCAGTATTAAGATTGTTTGCCCTGTGCGTTTCCACCACCACATTCCTATTTATACATATGTATGTTTTAAAAACTCCTGGGTTTTTCCTCACTGAATGTTTCATACTTAGGTCTCTTTGAGTGAGATAGTAAGAGTCAAAAGAAAGTTAACTCTGTAAACCACTGAAAAAAGTAAGAGAACTGTCATAATAATGATTCTGATAACTGGACCATATGCTCTTGATTGATTTTGCTTTTTCCTGCTTTTTGACACTGAGAAGTAGGTGTGAACTATATAGAAAGGCTTGCATCTCTCAGAGTTAGGGGCCTAAACTGGAAGGATTATTTAGGTGGTCAGTTATTACTAATGATACCTCTTTTGCTTTCCCCGTCTTGTCCATGCTGCAAGTGTAGGGACAATTTATATGTTGCTGGAGTCTGAAGTTGATGTTTACAACTTTAATGAAGCAATCAAGTACACGGAAGTCATTAGCAAAGATACTTTGAGTAACTTGAGTTTTGGGTTCCAGCATCAGACTCAGCTTCCTTTCCCACACACTAATTTTAGAGGAATGGATAGGAGTGACTCATTCTTTGCGGGGAAACTGGGAAACTATATCTATTTAAAACTTGAGTCCTGGAAAAGATTGTGCTTTGAGAGTCCTCACTACTCACCTCCCATCTCCAAACAATTTTCTTTCTGAAAACATTGCTGAAAGCTCTGTGGTCAGAGCTTTTGTTTTTTATATTGATGGTTTTGTTGCCTTGGTGCCATGTGAAATTTAGAAGTAATGTTGTGTTTCCCATAGCTTATCCTTAATCCTTAATGCTTGCTAACATTATGTATATAATATAAGATATATTCCTTGACTAACTGTTTTGGGAAGAAAAAAAATGAACAAAAAAAATGTTTTTGAAGGGTGAGACTGTCATTTTCCAGCCGTTTGAGTAATCTTTTTATCTTTGTATACATGGAGTTTTCTAAAGACATTTTTAGTTGGTATAAAAACCTTTGAAAACCTGTAGTAAATGCCAAAATGCCACTTTTAACTATGCTTCTTTTGTTTAAGCTACAAGCTAAAGAGATCAGTGGAGGATATGATGAACAGCCAAGTTTGTTTTCATTATTATTTTAAAAATATTGTTATTGATTTCAGAGAGGAAGAGAGAGAAAGAGAAACATCAGTGATGAGACATAATCACTGATTGGCTGCCTCATGGGCATGGCCCTTCTTTAACTGGAATCGAACCTGGGACCCTGAAGTCTGCAGGTCGGCGCTCTACCCATGGAGCCAAACTAGCTAGGGCTGTTTTCATTATTTAAAAAAACATTTGTTGGCATAAAAGTTCCTATTTATTTTTCAGTGAGTCTAAAGTTTGATAATAGATTGCTTTTGAGACAAAGTGTTAACATCTCTTTCATTCTGTGATAACCTTATGACTAGGTGAGAAGCTACGAGTCCTTGGTTACAATCAGAATGGTGAATGGAGTGAAGTTCGCTCTAAGAATGGCCAAGGTTGGGTGCCAAGCAACTACATCACCCCAGTAAACAGTCTGGAAAAACATTCCTGGTACCATGGACCTGTGTCACGCAGTGCAGCCGAGTATCTCCTCAGCAGTCTAATCAATGGCAGCTTCCTGGTGCGAGAAAGTGAGAGCAGCCCCGGGCAGCTGTCTATTTCGCTCCGGTACGAAGGGCGTGTGTATCACTATAGGATCAATACCACCACAGATGGCAAGGTAAGACTGGCGCCCCTTTAGGTGTGGATGGTCTGCTCCTTAGAAATTATATTCCGAATGACTGGAGAATACAGTTTTTATGTCTGATGAAAGAAAATAATCACTGATGTTAGTTTAGTTTGGGCTGTTTGGCATGTTAAAGAGAGTTTACTTTTTTCAAAAGAATATGGTAATGGAAATTTAAAACAGTATTATAATAGAAATTTAATGATGAACTAAATGCAAAGAAGAATGAAGGAAATTGCTGGATAAATTAGCTGTTCTAATCATTGTTAATATGTAAATAGACATACTAGGTGGACCGGTTAATAATGTGAATTTTTTTCAGTAGATGAAGTTACATATATGTTGATATATATGCGATTTGATATGTATGTTATCTTGTTGTATTGACAAAAAGCTTCAAAACTTCATATGTCAAATTTGCTGAAGATGTTAACATCATAGATATTTTTACACTTAAAAATGTCAAATTTCGGGGCCAAATAAAGAGCATTTGTGGAAAGTTATAATTCATTATTTTGAAGAAAAGTGCTACTGAATATTTCGGGAAGCTTATGGTGAACATGCTCCATCTCAGGATACTTGTGAACACTGATTTACATGCTTTGAAGGCGATGGTTTTGATGTGAAAGACAAAGAAGATCCAGGTCAACCGAAAAAGTTTGAAGACCAACAATTACAAGCATTATTGGATGAAGATGTGTTTCAAACTTAAAAACAACTTGCAGAAAGATTAAACGTTGCTCAGCAAACAATTTCCAATCATTTACAAGCAACGGGAAATATTTTAAAGGAAGGAAAATGGGTGCCACATCAACTGAACAAAAGACAAATGGAAAACCGAAGTCATCAGTAAAATGTTGCTTCAGTGGCACAAAAGAAAGTCTTTTTTGCATCGAATTGTGACTGGCGATGAAAAGTGGATTTATTTTGAGAATCCCAAATGCACAAAATCATGGGTTCATCCAGGTTAGCCATCAATATCGACCGCAAGGCCAAATCGCTTTGGAAAGAAGACATTTGATGAGATCAGAAGGTGTGGTGTGTTATTATGAGCTTCTAAAACCAGGTGAAACCGTTAATACTGATGGCTACCGACAACAAATCATCAATTTGAACCACGCTTTGATCATGAAACGACCAGAATGTTCCAGAAGACACTGCAAACTAATTTTGTTTCATGATCACCATCACATACTTCAAAACCAGTTAAAGACACATTAAAAAATCTTTTCTGGGAAATATTAACCTACCTGCCATATTCAACAGGCTTTGCTCCTTCAGATTACCACTTGTTCTGATCAATGGCACATGCACTTTCTAAGCAGCACCTCAAAACATTTAAAGAAGTGGAAAATTGGGTCTCTGAATGGTTTGCCTCAAAACAAGAAAAGTTCTATTGGGACAGTATCCACAAATTACCTGAAAGAGGGGGAAATGTGTGGCTAGCGATGGACGTTACTTTGAATACATCACTTGTGATGTTTCTCTTGAAATTACTGTGTTTTCTTTAATTGCAAAATTCGCTATTAGTAACTGGTACACCTAGTACACTGAATGCGTTGTATAGAATTGATTTATTTTTTAAATATATTTTTATTGATTTCAGAGAGGAAGGGAGAGATAGAAATATCAATGATGAGAGAGAATCATTGATTGGCTGCCTCCTGCATGTTGGATGGAGCCTGCCTGCAACCCAGGCATGTGCCCTTGACTGGAATCGAACCTGGGACCCTTCCATCTGCAGGCCGACACTCTATCCACTGATCCGAACTGGCGAGGGCTGTATAGTATTTATAAGTTAAACCTTATATCTGAAAATTATAATAAACTCAACAATAAAGTTAACAGAGTAAAAATTTAGGCTTCTGAAACTGGTGTTGATCATTAATCTGTCTATTATATATACACACATATATACATATATAAAAGGCTAAGTGACCAACTCTCTTTCCATCTGACCTACTGTCTGACTGACTGACTGACTGACTGACGGCTGGTAGATATGTCGTGCATTGGCAATTTAAAAATAAATGTTGACTTGCATATGCACGATGCATATAAAGCTCTCACTGGCACTAATCACACGTGTGTTTTAATTTTATAATACTATATTATATATACTATTTTGTCTTGTAATTTTTGCAGTAACGTAATTACTGCATGAATCCTTCTTCTAATTAATTTTCTTTCAATGTGCACGTATCTATGCACCGGCTACTCGTGACAATATAAGTAGATGAATCACTTAACAGTTTACATGTTGGAAAGACCAACCAGTTTAGAATGGCTGTGTTAGACTGGGACAGTTTCTCACTTTATAAACTGTAAAGCATAGGCATATGTTAGTTCCTCTGTTGAACAGTTAATGTAAATTGAATAATTTATTCTGTTCTTTTCCTCTCGGGGATATGCATACCAGGGAGAAAGCACAGGCTTTAGAGCAAGCAGGATCTGGTTTGCTGTGTAACTCCACCATTTATTTATAACTTTGTGATCTGACGTAAGCCTCAATTTCCCATTTTACTTTATTGCGTTCTTGTGAGGATTAGATGAAATGATTTCCATAAGGCATAATGGTTGGTGTAAAGTAGGAAATAAGAAAATTATGAATTCTTTTTCTCTTTCACACTATCTTATATTGTCTCCTGATGAAACCAAATAGAATCAGATAATACACAAGAGACAGCTCAACAGAAATGAGTACATATGTGTACAGAAGGCATGCACAAGGATGTTCATAGCAGCGTCAGTTCTAAAAACCCCGAGCTAGACTCTCCTAACTGTCTAACAATAGTAGCATAAACTAATAAATTGTAAATTGCAGTCTCATATAACAACAAAGATGAACATAGTGCTGATATGCACACTTCAGGAAAACTGGCCTGTCAGCTGCCTGCTTTTGTAAATAAAACTTTATTGGAATATAGCCACACCCATTTGTTTATGTATTGTCCATGGCTGCTTTTTCATTATTACAGCAAATTTGAGTAGTTGCAACAGAGGTGCTATGGCCACAAGCCTAAAATATTTTTTGTCTGGCCCTTACAGAAAAGTTTGCTGATCCCTGCCATCGAGGAACCTCACACATATAAAATGGAGCGAAAGGGATCAGTGTTGCCTGGGGAAGGGATGGGGGCAGTGGGAATGACTGCTAGGGGGTGTGGTTTCTTTGTGTGGGTGATGCAAGAAAACGTTCTACAGCTAAATAGTGGTGATGGTTGGACAGCCTTGTTGAATATACTAAAACCACTGAATTGTACACTTGAAAATGGTGAATTTTATGGTATGTGAATTATATCACAATAAAAAAGTAGAATAATCTAGACATTTTATAAACAGAATCTTGGATAAATAGACAATATTTTTTACTATAAACATTTTAATGCTATAAAATACTATGTAAATCTCTTAAAATTCTGACATTCTGCAGTCTGTATTAGACATCCTGGTCTTAAAATGTTTTACTTCTGCCTTAAGATTTAAGTTTCTTAAATGTATTTTGCCTGAATTAAGTATTAATTTGATGAAAACTCCCTTTAAAATCATCACTTAGTGGGTTCTAATAAATTAAAAATTAAACTTGAAAAAAATTGAGTGAAAGAAAGCAATACATATTGTATGATTGCATTTGTATGGAGTTAAGAGGCAGGCAAAGGTAATCTAAGGGGCTAGAAGTCAGCAAAGTGGTCACCTTTACAGGGATATACAGATGAGAGGGCACAGGAGAAGTTGCAGGGGTGCTGGTGATGCTATAACTCTTGGTGTGAGAAATGTGAGTTCATTTTATAAAAATCAGTAATTCTCCATTGTACATTTTTTCTGTATACAATAAGACCCAAAGACTGCTATATTACTTTACACTTACTGCCTATCACAGATTAACTAACTACTGTTTTGTTAATAGACCCTCTAAAATAAAATTGTGATTCTTTTTTAGTAAATGGTCTAGACACTCAAAAGCACATCCCAGTTAAATAAAAATTACAACATATTTGATATCCTTGCTCTACCAGAAGAATCGAAACAGTGGTTTTCAGAAAGAGGAACTAAGATGGCGGCATAGGTAAACACCTATTGTTCTGCCCCGCGCAACGATTTAAGAACTACAACATAACAAAAAAACAAAAATCACCCAGAATCGCCAGAAAGCTGGCTGAGTGAAAACTCCACAAATAAGAGTAAAGGTGGGACACTGAGACTCAGAGGAGCGGCGGCAGCACAGCCTTGAAGACGGAAACAGGTTAGGAGCTGTCCTGGTCGTGCGCGAGTGGGCTGGGGCTGGAGCTGGAGCAGCAACCCCGGCTGGATTTCGCCAACGGAGAGGGAGGAGACGTCCCACTGCATGGATTCCCCAGCGCCAAGCGAGGTCCGAGATCCGGGGTACGTGGAGACGTCCCACTGCACAGATTCCTCAGTGCCAGGCGAGGTCCGAGGTCCGGGGGATGCACCCTGGAAGCGGGGCGCGGCAGAGGCTCCTAATCTGCGAGAAACCCGGAGGCGGGGAAAAGAAGTTTGGGTGCAAGGGTCGCACAAACCCACGACTTGCCCCCTGGAAACTTTTCTCCAGGTCCCGGAAATCATCTATTTTACAACCCTGGGCTAGACTTTGGGGGTGCAGACACATTTGGGGAGAGGCAGAGTTGTCTGGCAAGGGGAAGAGACTAGTGGCTTTCTCTTGGAGGTGTCTGCAGCCATCCCCATCCAACAGACACCACCGCGCGTGCACGCGCGAGCGCCGCATAGGACATAGCTGACACTGAGGCTGCCTGCGCAACTCAGAGACTCTGCCCATCCAACCTGAACACAGTCTCCCTTCACAGCCAATTGGCCTGGAGGTCAAACCCTCCTAGGGCTAACAACAAGAAGCTGGGTTTAAACTCAAAAATACTGTACAACCCATAAAGGATTGCAGTAAGAGTACCCATCTCAAATAACTGGGGAGGCTGTGCCACTGACCCTTAGAGGATATCTACCACATAAAGCAGCCACTATGCAGAGACATGGAAAGAAATCAGGGGTGAAAGAAATGGAGGAGAAAAGACAAGACATAGAGTTCAAAACCACGGTTATAAGGCTTTTCAAGAGGCTCCTAGAAAAGGCCGATGAACTTAATGAGAATTACGAGCAAATAAGACCAACCAGGAAATGAATGAGACCCTCAAGGAAATGAACAAGACCTCTGAGGATATGAACCAGACCCTCATGGATATGAAAAAGGACCAACTAGAAATCAAGCATACACTGACTAAAATAAAAAATATTATACAAAGTCCTAAAAGCAGTCCAGAGGGCCACAAGAACCAAGTCAAAGATTTGAAATACAAAGAAGCAAAATCCACTCGGCTGGAAAAACAAGAAACAGAAAGAATTCAGAAAATTGAAGATAGTGTAAGGGGCCTCTGGGACAACCTCCAGCATGCCAACATCCGAATTATAGGGGTGCCAGAAAAAGAGAGAGAGCAAGTTAATGAAAACCTTCTTGAAGAAATAGTGACTGAAAACTTCCCCCACCTGGTGAAAGAAACTGACTTAAAAGCCCAAGGAATACACAGAACCCCAAAATATAGGAATCTAAAGAGGACCACACCAAGACATATCATAATTAAAATGCCAAGGGCAAAAGATAAAGAGAGAATATTAAAAGCAGCAAGAGGAAAACAGTTGGTTACCTACAGGGGAGCACCCATACGATTGTCAGCGGATTTCTCAACAGAAACAATGCAGGCCAGATGGGAGTGGCAAGAAATATTCAAAAAAATGAATAGCAAGAATCTACAACCAAGATTACTCTATCCAGCAAAGCTATCATTCAGAATTGAAGGTCAGATAAAGTGCTTCGCAGATAAGAAAAAGCTAAAGGAGTTCATCACCACCAAACCAATATTATATGAAATGCTGAAAGATATTCTTTAAGAAGAGGAAGAAGAAAAAGGTAAAAATATAAATTATGAACAACAAATACACATCTATCAACAAATGAACATAAAAATCAAGTGAATTAACAGGCTGATGAACAGGATAAACTGGTGAATATAACAGAAACATGGACATAGAGAGGGAATGGACTGACAATTCTTGGGGAGAAAAGGGTTGTGGGAAGTGCAGCAAGAAATTGGACAAAAATCTTGCAACAATGGGAGAGGACAGTGGGGAGGGGGAGGTGAGGGTGGAGGGTGGGATAGGTACAGGGTGGAGGGGAGCTATAGGGGGATAAAAAAGGGGGAACAATGTAATTAATAAACTGAACAATAAAGATTAAAAATAAATAAATAAATATAATAATAATAAAAATAAGTAAATAACCGGGGGGGGGGGGCAGGGGGTTCAGATTGTGTCTGTGGAAGACTCTGGGGCGTATTTGGTAAACTCAGGAGGTCGCGTCCCCTCTTCCCTACTTTAATCAGAGAACCCCTTTTTTATATTTGTGTACTATAATTGAATTTCATGCTTAAAACGTATTTGAGGAGCAATGATCTTGATGATCCAGAAAGATATCTTTGAAGTTTTTTCCCCAAGACTAGAGCTAATTTAGTAAGCATAAGAAGAGTGGGTCAAAAGTAAGATGAAACTGAAATTCTGTGTTATCCCTTACCATCATCACTTAATTCTTTGATTTACCTCAATAAGATAACCTCCTAGCTCTATACCTTCAGACCAATGAAAAAATGGCCTTTAAAAAAAAATTTCCGGCCCAGGCCGGGTGGCTCAGTTAATTGGAGCATTGTCCTATACACCAAAAGTTGTGGGTTCAAATCCTGGTCAGGGCACATACCTAGGTTGCAGTTTCGATCCCCAGTTGGGGCGCATGCAGGAGGCAACCGATTGATGTTTCTCCTCTCCCTCTCCCTTCTCCTCTCTCTAAAAAATAGTGAATAAACATTTCCTTGGGTGAGGATTAAAGATTATTTTTTCTGATCTCTTTTCTCCTGCCTTTCTCACCAGGTATACGTCACTGCTGAGAGCCGCTTCAGCACCTTGGCAGAGCTTGTCCACCATCACTCCACAGTGGCTGATGGGCTGGTGACAACATTGCACTACCCGGCACCCAAGTGTAACAAGCCTACAGTTTACGGTGTGTCCCCCATCCACGACAAATGGGAAATGGAACGAACAGACATTACCATGAAGCACAAGCTTGGGGGTGGTCAGTATGGAGAGGTTTACGTTGGCGTCTGGAAGAAATATAGCCTGACGGTTGCTGTGAAAACATTGAAGGTGGGTTGCTGAGAATGGCAGTGCTCAGGCATCTTTTTCTTTTGTGCTGAATTACTTGGAAATACCAGCATGCCCATCTTTAACTTTGCAACGCTTTCCACCCACTGGTGTCATGCAGATCAGCAAATGGTGATGATCAACCCTAGTGCCATTGCTGAGAGTGCAGAGGAAGATTATTCCTTGCAGTGCAGTGAAACCCACGTGTGGGGAATGTTTATCTCTGGAGGCTGTTGATGGAGATCTTAGTGGGAGGTTAGAAGCAAATTACTAGTTATAAAGTGAAACAGCTTGTTTTGCTTCCTCAGCACGACCCCTGCTGGACAGAATTTTTCATGCATTGTTCGAGGGTCATGGGTACTCTTTCTGGCTTGCTCTTGCCGCCCCCGCCCCCTTTCCCTCCTCTCTCCTCTCTGCCAAGAGAATAGACTACTTCTTGTTCTTAATATTCACAGAATCCTCCCGTGTGCCTCAGTGGCTCTGTCACATTACTCATAAGGGCTGCTCTTTGGCTATGCGTCATGGTCAGTTCTTTTCAGCAAGCATTTATTAGGCATATTTTGAGTATGAAACAATATTTAAGGCCTTGCAAGCATGCATTGCTTCTTAAAGAATTTGTCAGGAAAACAAACATGTAAACAGCGAACTGTTCTGTCTCCTCTTTCAAAGCTGAGATGTCTTGGGACATAAACTGTCAGAGAACTGAGTCAGGTTTTCTGTGTGTGTTTCAGCTGTGATAGGATGTGATTGCTGAATTTTGCTCACCCAGCTAATTTTTATTCATTTCAGATATTGGACAAATTTAATGTATTCCTTTCTTCTGTAGAGCATGTTAGGTTATGATAAGATTCTCAATGTATATGTTAAAGTATTCAAAAGATGCCATTTTTTAAAGCTCAAGTTTTTCACCTTGGCCAGTTGCTCAGTGGTTAGAGTATCAGTCTTCGCACTGAAGGGTCGTGAGTTTGATTCTCAGTCAAGGGCATGTCAAGGGTTTGATCTGAGGCCCCAGTTGTGTGCATGTAGGAGGCAACCAATTTATGTCTCTCTCTCACATTAGTCAGTGTTTCTCTCTCACACTCCTTCCTCCTTTTCCCTCCCTTTCACCCTCTCTAAAAATCAATTGGAAAAATATCCTTAGTGAAGATTAACAACAACAAAACACCCAAATAAAAGCTGAAGTTTAGGATTGTGAGTCGACTCAAATAGTTAAGATGGGGGTTCACTCTGAAATAAAAAATTATGTTTTGTTTTTTTTTATAAAAAGATGGGGGTTCATTCCTCTTCTCTTTTTCTTTTTATTGTTCCCCCTTTTCCAGGAAGATACCATGGAGGTGGAGGAGTTCCTGAAAGAAGCTGCAGTGATGAAGGAAATCAAGCATCCTAATCTGGTACAGCTGTTAGGTGAGAAAGCTTGCCTGAACTATAGGTTTCCTCAAAGCTGCTTGTCCCCCAGCACCCCATTTTCTCCAAATCCTCCCTTAAATCACATGGTGGAAGCTCCAAGTGTGAATCTACTTCATTAAATGGTTATTTTAATCAGCAGGCTCTGTGTTTAAAAGTTGCTTAAGAAACAGTGGCCTGGATTGATTTCAGTGTGTAAAACTACCCATTTTGTGGTGATTGCCCCAGATTCAGAGTTCCAGAGTCATTTAACATGATTCCAAATAAAAAAACTGCCATAGCTCTGGCCGTTTTTCCTCAGCGGCTAGAGCATTGGCCCTCAGACTGAAGGCTTAAGGGTTTGAGTCCAGCCAAGGGCATGTCCTTGACTTATAGGCTCGATCCCCACCCCAGTTTGGGGCATGTGTGGAAGGCAACATATTGATGTGTTTCTCTCACTTCTGTGTTTTTCTCTCTCTGTTTCTCACCCTCCATTCCACTCTCTTTAAAGATCAATGGAAAAAATATCCTTGGGTGAGGATTAACAGCAACAAAATCACAAAATAATTTCACAAAATAGACACCAAACAAAGGACTATTGAAAAGAAGCAGATTAAAAATTGTGGCCACACTCATCAGTTTACCTTGATTAGCTGAAAATACTATGCTCTGGTAGATTGATTTCTCACCTGTTCAGATGACAAAGAAGTCTGTATCTGAACCCTTTGCCCTTTTCAAAATAGGATCACGTCCTTTGGGTGTTCAAATTGAGCCCAACTATCCCAGAGGAAATAGTTTCTTGTTGGTTCTTTATATGGAATCTGCCATGTATGGAAACAATTATAATTTTTTTTACAAAGCATTATTATAGGCTGGGCTCACATAGTCTTCAACATATGCACAATTGTTATTTTAGATAAGCATCTTTAGCACCCAGTGGAGAATGGGAATCATGGGCATATACAGAACTCTAGAAATTTTGGTCTTCCAACCTCTTATGGAATTAATACAAGTAACTCTGCTTTTGCCCTCAGCAAATACTCAAGTGCATATGAATTTCCAGAATTACTAGGTGTACTGGTTAATAACACGGATTTTGTAATCAAAGAAAACATAATTTCAAGAGAAACGTCACAAATGATTTATTCAAAGTAATGTCCATTGCTAGCCACACATTTCCCCATTTTTCAGGTACTTTGTGGATACTGTCCCAATAGAACTTTTCTTTTGAGGCAAACCGTTCAGAGACCCAGTTTTCCACTTCTTTGAATGTTTTGAGGTGCTGCTTAGAAAGTGCATGTGCCATTGATCGGAACAAGTAATCTGAAGGAGCAAGGTCTGTTGAATATGGCGGGTGGGTTATTATTTCCCAGGCAAGATCTTTTAACGTATCTTTAACTGGTTTTGAAGCGTGTGATGGTTCATCACCATGAAGCAAAATTAGTTTGCAGTGTCTTCTGGAACATTCTGGTTGTTTCTCGATCAAAGGATGGTTCAAATTGTTTATTTGTTGTTGGTAGTGATCAGTATAAACGGTTTCACCTGGTTTTAGAAGCTCATAATACACTACACCTTCCTGATTCCACCGAAGGCAGAGCATTGTCTTCTTTCCAAAGCGATTTGGCCTTGCAGTTGATATTGATGGTTGACCTGGATGAACCCATGATTTTGTGCATTTGGGATTCTCAAAATCCACTTTTCATCACCAGTCACAATTCGATGCAAAAAAACCTCACTTTCTTTTGTGCCATTGAAGCAACATTTTATTGATGACTTTTCAGTTTTCCACTTGTCTTTTGTTTAGTTGATGTGGCACCCATTTTCCTTCCTTTAAAATCTTTCCCATTGCTTGCAAATGACTAGAAATTGTTTGCTGAGCAACGTTTAATCTTTCTGCAAATTATTTTTGAGTTTGACATGAATCTTCATCCAATAATGCTTGTAATTGTTGGTCTTCAAACTGTTTTGGTTGACCTGGACGTTCTTTGTATTGCACATTGAAACATCACTTTTAACCAGCGTTCATAAGTATCTTGAGATGGAGCGTGTTCACCATAAGCTTCTCGAAGTATACAATAACTTTCAGTAGCACTTTTCTTCAAAATAAAGTAGTGAATTAAAACTTCCCGCAAATGCATGAAATTTTGGCACAAAATTCAACATTTTAAAGTGTAAAAATACCTAATGATGTTAACACCTTCACATAATTTGACATATGAAGTTTTGAAGCTTGCTGTCAATACAACAAAATAGCATACATATAAAATAGCATGTATATCAACATATGTATAACTCCATCTATTGAAAAAAATCTGCATTATTAACTGTTACAACTAGTGTGTAATGGAAGTAGAGACTTCCTTATCAACCATCTTCTTAATTTGGCTATATTATTGTTAGAGAATATGATGGCAAGAAGGGAAAAGATTACTGGCAAACAGATTTTTTTAAATTGTTGGTTAATTTTGTCAAAGTTGTTTGGAATGTTAACAAGCTTTATTCTTGATTTCTCAGGTGTGTGTACTTTGGAGCCACCATTTTACATTGTGACCGAATACATGCCTTATGGGAACCTCCTTGATTATCTCCGAGAATGCAGCCGAGAAGAGGTGACTGCAGTTGTGCTGCTTTACATGGCCACTCAGATCTCTTCTGCAATGGAGTACTTAGAGAAAAAGAATTTCATCCACAGGTGTGTAAAACCTGAATATTGTCTGTGATAACCATGAAGCTACCTTGCTTGTCCTATAAATAAAGTGAAGAAGGCAAGAACCCGAAATTTCCAGATGACTCAGGAAAGGAATTTTCCCATTTAAGGGCCCTTTATGATGTTATTTCCAACTTTTAAACTTATGTACTCGGATTAAAGTGTTAATGAGAGGCCTTCGCTGTTCTCAAAATAGGCCTTTATTTTGCCCAGGACTATATTCAATAGCCTTTTGCTCCATCTACTAGCTTATTTAAAAAATAGCTTTCTGTCTTGTAAAGAACTTCAACACTTGTAGGAAAGTATGTTGCTCACCTCTAAAACCTATGCCAATGTGCAGTTGACTCTGGAACAACATGAATTTGAACTGTGAAAGTCCACTTATACATAGATGTTTTTCAATATTTACATATAGTTCTGTAGATGTATTTTTTTCTACTGTTTTTCTTTTCTTTAGCCTACTTTATTGTAAGAATACAGTTTGTAATACATATATAGCTAACAGTAGTTAGCTGCTTTAGTAGCTAAGTTTTTGAGAAGTCAGAAGTATACCTAGAGTTTTGGCGATGTGTGGGTGTGGTGGGGGTAGAGTGGATACCTCTCACCCCTGCATTAATTGTCAACTGTACTTATGAATAGGAACCCATCCTCTGAAGCCTGCTTTATTCCAGCATCTGTAACAGCCTCTTGATAAGTACTCTGCAAGTGATATATAATTAATGATTTTCTACCATGTTAGCGATTATCTTAAAAACCTGCCATATCTGTTAAGCACTTACCAACTCTGCTTGAGGCACAAAGAACAGAGAATAGAGCATTCATGGTCACTTTCAACTTCATCTGAATAGAATCACATTAGGGTTGGTTCTCTTTCCTGCAGAGATCTTGCAGCTCGGAACTGCCTAGTGGGAGAGAACCATGTGGTAAAAGTGGCTGACTTTGGCTTAAGTAGATTGATGACTGGCGATACCTACACTGCTCATGCTGGAGCCAAGTTTCCTATTAAATGGACAGCACCAGAGAGTCTTGCCTACAATACCTTCTCAATTAAATCTGATGTCTGGGGTAAGGTTGGAAGGGGCTTTTTTCTGTATGTTGTTTTGTTTATAAATGCTCTTAATTCTCTAGAGCTTACCTTTTACTTGACCAGTGTCCTTTGTCTTTACCCCCACCTCTTCAATCATTCAGCAAGCATTTGTTGAATACCTATTACCAGGCATTGTGCTAGGTGCTTAGCATAGAAGTGTAAAGAAGAAAATAAAAAGTCCTGCTTCAAAGAGCTCAGTCTAGAATCTCACCTTGCATTGGAGTTCTGATGATCTTTAAAGCTCCCTGTTTCTCACAGTGGGTATTAGCGCTTGTTTACAGAGCCCTGGGACACACCGAGTGGCATCCTGTTTTCAAGAAAGGCATGCTGAAGTTGCAGCTAGGTTTATCCTGGTAACTGGTGGCTACTGCCATGAATTAGTACAAGCCCAGTAGACTGAACCAGTCTGGAAATTTGGATTGTGGGCCAATAGAAATAATTGCAGGATTCTAAGTCACTCTTTACCAGAAATCTGAAACAGAAATAACCTGTGACAAAATCAAGCAAATTTCAAATTAGTTCATTTTTGTATTTACTTCTCTAATATTAGCTGACATAAAAACTGTGAAACTCATTAATTAGGTCATAGATTATTCTAAGAAGAGTTTGATTATGCCCCAGATTTCTTTTATGGTCATAGTTTATTTTCCTTTATTGTAGTAAAGGAAGTCTAAATTAAAGGTGGGAAATATAAAGAAAGCCATCTTTATATTTCAGGTTATATCTCAAATGTTCCCATGACAGTTATCTTAGGAATACTTTTTATAATTGAATATTATCTAGAATTTGAAAGATAATTACCTAGTGGTACAAAATAATAATAAATCAGAGAAGAAACATTAAGCTCCTTTTTTTTTTTTTTTTTTTTTTTTTGCCCCTTATGCAGCTTTTGGGGTACTGTTGTGGGAAATTGCTACCTATGGAATGTCACCATATCCAGGTATTGACCTGTCTCAAGTCTATGATCTACTAGAAAAGGGATATCGAATGGAACAGCCTGAAGGATGCCCCCCTAAGGTTTATGAACTTATGAGAGCATGTGAGTATTTTTGCATATTTTAATTTTGAGAGTCTGAGTCAGCAATTTGGGATGATTAGCAAAACTAGGGACATTTTTCCTCTTAATGTTGTTAGAGGGAATCTAACTGCATGACATATAGAGTTGGTCACTGATTAGCCAGTTAGCATGTCATATGCTATACCATTGAACCTTACTGAATCCTAAGAATCATTGTCCATAGCTGAAATGTTGAGTCAGTTTCCCAGAAACACTTGCACATTTAATCTAGATTATGAAAGGCCAGTGGCCTTAACGCTATAACGACCAAATGACCTATCACCAGGAGGTGCATGGAGAACCTCTTGAGCACTCTCTCTACCCCACCCCAGAGCGGTGGCAGCATCAGCGGAGCATTGTGGGGCGCCAGCAGAATCCATGTAGTGTGCGAGGTGTCGCAGGGCAGCGGACGTGGCCCTGCTGGCAGGCTAGGTAGGCCTAGGGGACCCTACACACACACCAGTTAATTGTGTGATGGGCCTCTAGTGGGGTAATAAGAGCCTTGGCCCTTGTGGCTCAGTTGGTTAGAACATTGTCCTGTACACCAGAGGCGGCAGGCTCGGTTCCCAGTCAGGGCACACACACGTCCAGGTGGAGCTCGCTTCCCAGTCAGGGCACATGTAGGAGGCAGCTAGTTGATGTTTCTCTCTCTTCCTTCCCCCTCTCTCCTTTCTCTAAAAGTCAAAATATTTTAAAAAATAGAATAGTAAGAAATTGGGTTTGGAGTTTAGGTAGGGAAATGATTAAAAATGACTAGATGAAAATGATTGCTAAAGACTGGGGAGAATATATGCACGTAACCTCAGTGATGAATAAACAAAGCATTGACTCCTTGAAGATGGGAAGGTGCTAGTAAAGTGCAGTTGTGTGTGAGCATAAATCTTACTTTCTCATTGAGCATTGGCATTGCCTGCTGCCCTGGCTTTGTCAAATATGAACTCCAAGCCCCTCTTGGATAGTCCATTATATTTCTGAATATGTACAACTCATGATTTCTAAGGTTAGAGTGAGTTTGAAGACAGATTTAACTTTTATTTTTCCGGTGAAAGAAAACTTGCCATTTTCTAAATTATCTTCCCATCCCTCCTCACCCCTATGTAGAGGAAATAGGAGCGGAGGCTGCCTAGAGGGACTTGGTCTAGGAAGTGGGTTCATTATCCTCTGAGTCAAACTGAGAGGCAGTGGCCTCACTATCATGTGCGCATGCTGCAACTCTGCTTTAAGAGGCACACGTCCGATGCACGGGACTCACACAGCGCCACTAGGTGTCCGTTCCTGCAGGGGCTTTAGAATGTCCTCCTTTTGTTACCTAGGCTGGAAGTGGAGCCCTGCTGACAGGCCCTCTTTTGCTGAAACACATCAAGCTTTTGAAACCATGTTCCATGACTCCAGCATTTCCGAAGGTAAGAATCTGGTAGTTTATTGGCGGCTAGTTCTGGATAGTGATAATATTTCAAAAATGATGGGCTTTTGTAGCTTGGGACTCCATTTCAGGATATTGAATTAATTCTTGGCCTTTATCCTTCTTGTTTTGCTTTTTTATTTTTTGCCTTTTTAAATTTCTTATGTTTCTATCATTTTTAATATTGAAACTATACTTTAATTGCAAATTAATTCAGTCGCTTCATAAAGAGAGTAAATTCAGTAGTTCTTTAAGCATTAACACTTATGTAGGGAAGAGAAAGGGGAAAAAATGAGTCTGAAAATTATTTTCTTGGAATCTTATTTTTAGAAATAAAATTTCTGGATATTTCTGGAACCAGCAAAGGCAGAACCAAGTCATAAGAGCAATATCCAGAAATTTTATTTCTAAAAATAGATTCCAAGGAAATAATTAAGGGTGTGAACAAAGATTTAGCTACAAGAATATTCCATCAGGGAGAGGAACCAAGATGGTGGCATAGGTAAACACCCATATTGCTGCCCCATACAACAAATTCAAAACTACAACTAAAGGACAAAATGGACATCATTAAGAACCACCAGAGGGCTGGCTGAGGGGACATTCCACAAAACAGAAGGAAAAATAAAAGGACGCTGAGACTCGGGGGAGCTGTGGAGGACAGAGTTGCGGATACATGCAGCACGGAGTCAGAGGTTCGGAGCTGCGCCCTCGTGGAAAGGGCGGGCGGCTGCAAACCCTGCTGGTTTTCTTGAACTGGCAGGGAGACAGAGGTGTCCTACTGCACTGAGCCCTGGTTCCCGGCAAGTCTCGGGGAACCCAGACTAACACGGGGTGAAATTGGACTGTAAGAAGAAAGTACACTGAAGCTTGGGCTCTGCAAAGGCGTGCAAGCTATTGGAGGGGGCTTGTGGCTGGATCTATCGTTCAGGAGGAAAAAAACAAAACAAAAAACTGCTGGACTGCTTGTTTTCCCATTCCGTTGAGTCTTTGGGTGTGCAGACTCATTGGGGAGAAACTAGACTATCCGGCAGCAGGCAGAGCTCCGGGCAGCTTTCTCTCAGAGGTGCGTGCAACCATTGCCATGGGGCACAGAGACCCAGGAGCCATTTAGGGCAGGGCTGACAGGAAACCAAGGCTGCCTGCTCAGCCTGGAGACTGCGCCCCATCCAAGCTGAGCACAGCAACTCTCACAGCATAAACACAGCTGATCCTCACAGCCAATTGGCCTGCAGGTGAACCCCTCCCTGTGATACCAGCAACAATCTAGGCTTAACTACAACAAGACTGTGCAGCCCCTAAAAGGGTGCACCAAGAGTATCCACCTCAGGTAACTGGGAAGGCTGAGTCACTGTCCCCTAGAGGATACCTACCACACAAACTTACTCGACCAACTCAGAAAAGCAGCTAAAATGCGAAGACAAGGTAACAAATTACATGTGAAAGAAATGGAGGAAAAAAAACAACTGTACATAGAGTTCAAAACCACGATTATAAGATTTTTCAAGAGGCTCCTAGAAGAGGCCGATAAATTTAACGAGACCCTTGAGGATATGAGTGAGTCCCTCAAGGATATGAATGAGACTATGGAGGATATGAAAAAGCACCAACTATAAATTAAGCATACACTGAAATAAAAAATATTATACAGAGACCCAAAAGCAGACTAGAGGACCACAAGAATCAAGTCAAAGATTTGAAAAACAAAAGCAAAAATCATTCAGCCTGAAAAGCAAGAAGTAAAAAGAATCCAAAAAATTGAAGATAGTATAAAGAGCCTCTGGGACAACCTCAAGCATACCAACATCAGAATTATGGGGGTGCCAGAAAAAAAGAGAGAACAAGACACTGAAAACCTATTTAAACTATTATTTAAAGAAATAGTGACCAAAAACTTTCCCCACCTGGTGAAAGAAATAGACTTAACAGTTCAGGAAGCGCACCGAGCCCCAAACAAAAGGAATCTAAAGAGGACCACACCAAGACACATCATAATTAAAATGCCAAGAGCAAAAGATAAAGAGAGAATATTAAAAGCAAGAGAAAAACAGTTACCTACAAGGGAGCACCCATACGATTGATTGTCAGCTGATTTCTCAACAGGAACTATGCAGGCCAGACGGGAGTGGCAAGAAATATTCAAGTGATCAATAACAAGAACCTACAACCAAGATTACTCTATGCAGCAAAGCTGTCATTCAGATTCTCAGGGGAAAAGGGTATGGAGGGGTGTGGGAAGAGACTGGACAAAAAGCATACACTTATGGATGAGGACAGTGGTGGGGAGGTGAGGGCCGAAGTTGGGATGGGTACTGGAGGAAGGGGAGCTATGGGAGGGAGAAAAAGCAACACTGTAATAATTTGAACAATAAGATTTATTAAATTAAAAAAAGAATATTCCATCAGAGTTAGTTGATAATACTGAAAAATTAAGAACAATTTAAATATCTAGTGGGCTGTTAATTATCATATTCATATAATTAAATATTTAAAATGAAATTCTTGAATTGACATGAGGGGAGTTTAGAATGAGCATATACTAAGTTATGTGAACAGTGTCAGCAAAAGTCAAACAATAAACTTGTTATAAAGAGAGACTTTTTCTAAAGAGCTAAAACCACAACATTCTTAATTAAACTTGCCTCTTAGACACTTTGATATAGTTCCAGAATGTTATACCTATTTCTCAAAATTTTTCTTTCCTTCATAATTGAACACAGAGCTTACTGCTTAAGTTCAAGTTTTAAAATATTAGAAGAAGAAATCAGGGAAGTTGAATTTTGTCTGCTTTCCTCAGTGATTTATCATATCTAGGTGAGAAGGGAATACTATAACATCAAATTTAATAGTGTTTACATTCTATTTCTTTGATGTATGGACTTTCTGTAGGTGGCGGGGGGAGGGCATGGCAGGCCCTTGGGCAGCTGCCTGTCACCGAACTCCTCTTTCCTCCGTGCTTATTCCTCTGGTATCAGAGTGTTGGAAATCATGAATATCGGCCAAAGAGTAGGGTCCATTTCTTTGGTACTTTTGTGTCAACTTTTAACCTCTGTTGAATCCTGAGCTAAATATTTCTGCTTCTCTTAAAAATGTGACATCCTTTTAGAAAATTGGCCCTTACCAATTTTTAAGGCTAATTTCAATTCACTACTGCTAAATAAGAAACTTAACGTTATTCAACCCATAATTTGTTGAGCATTTAATGTGTGGCAAGGACTATACTAGATCTGAGGACACAGAGATAAGACACAGCTCCTACCTTTAAAGGATGTACTTATTAGTTGTAAGTGAAGGAAGCCTAACTCAAACTTTAAGTAAAAGAGAAGGATTTATTGGCTTATAACCAAAGCATGGGGAAACGGGGATGGTGCTCATCTCAGAGTCAGTTGATGCCATGGACTCAAGTAGCTTCAGGTCTTCCTCCTTCCCAAAGCCACTCCCATCCAACATCTCTTTAGTTTTGCTTCTATGTTGATCTCTTCCTCAAAATCCTCCAGCTGGCTTTGGACACAGTCGTCAGCATCCTTGAGGTAATGTTTGTCTCCTAGCTGTTTGTATAGCAGTGTAAGAACGAAATCTCACTGTATTGCTGTGTTATGTGCCATTTACCCACGCTTGTGGAATGCCGATTGTTAAATAGTTACCAGCCCTGCCAGTGTGCCTCAGCAGCTGAGCATTGACCCAGGAATCAAGAGGTCAGTGGTTTGATTCCTGGTCAGAGCACATGCAGGTTCAGTGCCCACTAGGAGGCAGCTGATTAGTGATATTCCTCTCTCATTGATGTTTCTATCTCTCTATCCCTCTCTCATCCTCTCTCTCTAAAACTCAATAAAAACAGCCCTAGCTGGTTTGGTTCAGCAGATAGAGCGTCAGCCTCCAGACTGAAGGATCCTGGTTTCAGTTTTGGTCAAGGGCCCGTGCCTGGGTTGTGGGCTCCATCTCCCGTAGGCCGCGTACAGGAGGCAATCGATTAATAGTTCTCATCATTGATGTTTCTATCGCTCTTTTCCTTTCCTCTCTGAAATCAATACAAATGTATTAACAAAAATTAAAAACTCAATAAAAACATTTAAAAATAATTACAAAATTTCACAATTTAATTGATCCTACGGGCTTCATTTTTGTTTAGAAATGAATAGCAAATTATATGTTTGCTTTAGCACTTGAGTTAGAAGCCATGGCCAGGTTTAGTCAGCAAAGCTTAATTACTAATGGCTCAACCTTTTTTCAAGAGCCTCATTTGCATGAAAGGCAATGTACCTGCCCTCCTTTTTAGTACAAGGTGCAACTGAAAAATAAAGATATCTGTAGACTTCTGTCTGCTTTGTTCAGTTTCTGAATAGGGACATAGTGAGCAAGGATAGCTAAGTGACCAGTAAGCCTATGAAGCCAGGCTCAATATCATTCCTCATCAGAGAAGTAGAAAATAATGAAATCCCTCTACCTACCTACCCCAGAATGGCTAAAAGTAAAATCAAACAAGAAACCTCATAACATAAAATGGACGAGTATTCAGAGTAACCAAAATTTTATACGTTGTTAGTGTGAGTGTAGATTGGTACAGGCATTTGGAGAGATAGTTTGGCAGGAAAAAGCTGAATTTATATGTACCTCATGACCACACATCATGCTTATGCAATTATGAAGCAAAACTTGTAGCAGAATGGTCCCTAGCAATATATTCATAATAGCCAAACACTGGAAACAAATAGGTGAATTTTGGTATATTCATTCTCCATTTGCACAATACACAGGAATTGTTCAAATGTGAAAAACCTGCCACATGCAACAATATGGATGAATTCACAGATGTAATGTTGAGCAAAAGAAGCCAGACAAAAAATAGAGTGCATCTCTGTGGTCCGTTTATACGTCTTCATATTCTCGAGTTCTTCCGCAGTTGTACGCCTTTTCTGAAAAGAATTCCTATGCTCTGTCATGAAGCTCTTTTTACCAATTCCCTTGTCTCCCCACAGAAGTAGCTGAGGAGCTAGGGAGGGCTGCCGTTGCCTCGTCTGTTGTCCCCTACCTGCCCCGATTACCTATACTTCCTTCCAAGACCCGGACGCTGAAAAAACAGGTGGAGAACAAGGAGAATATCGAAGGGTCCCTAGATGCCACCGACAACTCTGCTTCCAGTTCAGCACCAGGTATGGGTCCCCAGGCAGGCAGAGTGAGGCTGCCTTGTTTAAAGAACCATGGGTTATGGCGCTTTTCCTTGCACTTCCCTGCCTGTCTTCCCCGAGGAAAGCATGGCTGGCATCCATTTTACCTACCTCTTTAGTCCTCAGCTCTGCATCACAGTGTAAGGAGTCCTGATCTATCCCCTTGCATGCAGCTGTGCCTTTCACTCGTCCCCTTAGCTCCAGATTCCCCAATGCTTAGCTCCGGGTTCCCCAATGCTTAGCTCCGGATTCCCCAATGCTTAGCTCCGGGTTCCCCAATGCTTAGCTCTGGATTCCCCAATGCTTAGCTCCGGATTCCCCAATGCTTAGCTCCGGATTCCCCAATGCTTAGCTTCTTGGCATTTCTGGCAAACACTCTTCAGTGAACCTGATATTGAGGGCGGTTTGTATGGTAGCTTTTGGAGAAAAGATGAAGGCCGAGTAAACACCAGCAGGGTTTTTCTTTCCCTTTACATCCCATGTCACATTTGGAATTCTGATTAATGTGAAAGGATAATTTATTAGTTTCCTCTGAGTCTGGCTATCACCTGGCATTGAATAGTTGCTGACAAAACTTACAGGTCAGCCTTATTAACTCAAGTGTAACAGAGTGTCTCCTTGTCTTTCACATTACTGATTGGCTGTTTCTCATCAGGGTTCATTAGAAGTGCACAGGTCCCCAGTGGGTCCCCAGCTCTGCCTCGAAAACAAAGAGACAAGTCACCCAGCAGCCTTTTGGAAGATGCTAAAGAGACGTGTTTCACCAGGGACAGGAAGGGAGGCTTCTTCAGCTCCTTTATGAAAAAGAGAAATGCGCCCACACCCCCCAAACGCAGCAGCTCCTTCCGAGAAATGGAGAACCAGCCCCACAAGAAATATGAACTCACGGGTAACTTCTCATCTGTTGCTTCTCTGCAGCATGCTGATGGGTTCTCTTTCACTTCTGCCCAGCAAGAGGCGAATCTGGTGCCCCCCAAGTGCTATGGGGGGAGCTTTGCACAGAGGAACCTCTGTAATGACGACAGTGGCGGGGGTGGGGGCAGTGGCACTGCGGCGGGTGGGTGGTCTGGCATCACAGGCTTCTTTACACCACGCTTAATCAAAAAGACACTGGGCTTCCGAGCAGGTAAACCCACAGCCAATGATGACACTTCCAAGCCTTTTCCAAGGTCAAACTCTACATCTTCCATGTCCTCAGGGCTTCCAGAGCAGGATAGGATGGCAATGACCCTTCCCAGGAACTGCCAGAGGTCCAAAATCCAGCTGGAAAGGACAGTGTCCACCTCTTCTCAGCCAGAAGAGAGTGTGGACAGGGCCAATGACACACTTCCCAAAAAGTCAGAGGAAGGTGTTGCTCCAACCAAGGAGAGACCAAAAGCCAAACTTTTGCCCAGAGGAACCACAGCTCTTCCCCTAAGAACCCCCTCTGGAGATCCAGCCATTACAGAGAAGGACTGTCCAGGGGTGGGGGCAGCTGGAGTGACAGCTGCCCCAAAGAGCAAGGAGAGGAATGGTGGGGCACGACTTGGCATGGCTGGAGTCCCAGAGGATGGCGAGCAGACAGGCTGGACTTCTCCGGCCAAGGTTGCAGCCATCCTCCCCACCACTCACAACCACAAAGTGCCCGTGCTCATCTCCCCCACTCTGAAGCACACTCCAGCCGACGTGCAGCTCATCGGCACGGACTCTCAGGGGAACAAATTCAAGCTCTTGTCTGAGCATCAGGTCACATCCTCTGGAGACAAAGACCGACCCCGACGGGTAAAACCAAAGTGTGCCCCACCCCCGCCACCAGTGATGAGACTACTGCAGCACCCGTCTGTGTGCTCAGACCCCACGGAAGAGCCGGCGGCCCCGGCGGCCGGACAGCCCACACCAGAAACACAGGAAGGAGGGAAAAAGGCAGCTCCAGGGGCACTGCCCATCAGCGGGAAAGCTGGGAGGCCCATGGTACCTCCACCTCAAGTGCCTCTGCCCACATCTTCCATCTCGCCAGCCAAAATGGCCAACGGCACGGCGGGTACTAAAGTGGCTCTGAGAAAAACCAAACAGGCAGCTGAGAAAATCTCCGCAGACAAGATCAGCAAAGAGGCCCTGCTGGAATGTGCTGACCTGCTGTCCAGTGCAATCTCGGAACCGGTGCCCAACAGCCAGCTGGTGGACACTGGGCACCAGCTGCTTGACTACTGCTCAGGCTACGTGGACTGCATCCCTCAAACTCGCAACAAGTTTGCCTTCCGAGAGGCGGTGAGCAAACTGGAACTCAGCCTGCAGGAGCTGCAGGTGTCCTCAGCCGCTGCGGGCGTGCCCGGGGCAAATCCCGTCCTTAATAACTTACTGTCGTGTGTGCAGGAAATCAGCGATGTGGTGCAGAGGTAGCCACTGTGAGACTACTGGGAGAGGCACATGTTTCTGAGGGGACGGGAAGGGACTTGTTTTCCTGTGTTCTTGTTTTCAAAAAATGAAAGACTGATACTTGAGTGTGTTTATGTGAAGTACCTCAGCTCTCTGAGATCTCACGTTTACAGGTTCATCTCAAAAATAACAAAAAGCAAAACTCATAGGAGAGGGAAATGAGAGGGGACTGGGCGGTGGTGGACAGGATTGGAAGCTGCACTGGAATATCAGGGAATGTGTGTGTGTGGCTGTGAAGAACCAAATCCAGCCATTCTGACCTGGAGCGATGCGAGGCGGTTAGACGGCTGCCGTGGGCAGTGCCGTGACTGCCCAGACGCCAGACGGGTCCCGCACAGTGGGAACTGGCTCAGGGCTCCGGGAGGTACTAATGATCGATCCATCTCACTAGGAAAATCAGTGGAACAGAAGAAAGGAAAGCTGGGAAGGTGCTAAGTGAAGTTTCATCCAAGGCTGTTGGAAGCAGCCATTAGCCTTGTTTCCCCAAGGTCACTTGCTGCAGTAAGAACTGTAAATCAAATTGCTGGAATTACAAAACATACAAAACCGGAAAGGTGGCCCTGTCTGTTTCCCATCGATGTGTTAATTGGAGCCAGAAGTAAAGAAATCTAGGAAGTACAGCCTGGGAGCTTGAAAGCTCCTAAAATCTCACGTCCATCAGCACTGTCTAGTTGTTTCCTAATGGACCAGGATTACAGGGGTCTCTAGTGTTTCTTCTCTGCCCCCTGCTGGGCAGACTGTCTTCTTTTATTCCTGCAACAGTCAGGCATTAACCAACATTGATTTAGAAATACGTGGTCATGGACAGGGAATCCTTTTCTGATACAGTGCCCCTGCATATTGGCATACTAGTCAAGGACTTGGGAAGCTGTGTATTTCGTTACCAACTAAAATATTCAAGAAAGAGGCTCTTCTTAGAACCCAGCAGCCAGGCCCAGAGGAGAAGCTGGTTTGGTTCTAGTGGCCGTTTCTCTGTACCTTCCCTTCCTTCATCACCTTAGACCCAATCTGGTAGAAAGTAGAGAGAAGCACACATATACCCTAAATTATTCTCACATGCCTTTCTCATTCTCCCCCCCCCCCCATTGTTGTGCTTGTTTGTAAAGATCACATTGGGAATATTCGATATTTATTTCAATATCATATTTTAAGAATGTATAATTGAAGAAGCACATCACTTCTAGGAAAAACCAATTAGATCCTGGAAATCTAATGACTTAACCCTCTATATTTTGCCTTTGAAAAATAGGCCTTTTCCTTCCCTACTCATTCATAATTATGGAAGCTAATTATGGGATCGCAGGGAGCTGAACAGTAGGTATTATTATTATTGTCAAATCCCAGTTACCACTTCATTCTGTTTTTAAAGCTGTGTGACTCCCTCCCCAAGGAGAACCCAATACAAAATATTAAATTATTTTTTTTCCTTCCAAAGGAATATTAACTTAGGAAGATAGGAATTCAACATCGGTGAGCAGTGAATTTTCTTCCTGCCTCTGTCATCGATCCACTGTCAAGCCACAGCCCCATCTCTAGATCTGTTAAATGAAGGTAATGCTACATGTTCTCATGGGTGTTTCACAAATAAGGGTGTAGTTCTCCCCTGAGAGCCTCCTTACCAAGGTGTTTAGTGCAGTGGTGGTATGTTGAATGGTTTTTGGTCTCTTCTGTGCTCAGTAGCAAATCATGAAATTTAGAGCTGTTGGGATTATTAATTGCGCTAGAATACTAATAGGAAAAAATTATGTTTTGGACAGAGTTTGACCAAGGAGGACTTTTAGTTTTCATCAGAAAGAAAGGAAACCTTGATCTTATCATGGCTGCTCTAAAGGAGGCCCAGACCAAGGAAGGACTTGAAGGGAGGGCACAGTTCTGGGCATTCCTTGCTGGGGTGGTGGTCTCGGTCTGACTCCTGAAGACGCAGCACAGGCAGCTAGTGATGTGCTCAGTCTCCTTGCAGCAGTTGGAAGAGAAGCAAGAGCTCCTTTCAGTGTGGGTTTAAAGACCAACAGTGCCGCTCCATCTCCTTCCTAGCCACTTCCTTCACTGTGCACTTACATAAACTTGAAATCGTTTTAGCAATTAGCCTTTTAAGGGTGGGGCAGGGAAAGCTAAAACTTTAGAATATTTCATGCTGCTTTTTCAGTTTGTCCCTGTCATTATGGGATGCAAGTTGAGGGATTATAATTGTTTTTCAGGTGATTTTTTTTTTTTTCTAAGCAAGGGATCTTTCATAGAGAGCCCTGAGAATGAGCCTTGGAGGGACACTACTGAGTGTATTTAGGCTCCAGACTTCTCATCGAAATTGTCTTGAGGGTGGGGGCTGTGTTTTACTCAGGGGTGGCACCTGGCTCTATCTTGCCTGTGGTAGGTGCTCAGTAAGTTAATGAATCACGTTTTCTCAACACTGTCAATAGTAGCATTGGCTTTTAGCACCCCCATCTACATGATGTGTGAACTGGGGGCTTCAGGAGTTGAGAGCTCAGGGTTAAGGTTAAAGAGGCACTGTCAACTTATAAGCAACTTATAAAAGTCTAATAGAGGTCTTTCCTTTTTCTACTTGAAAAGAATTAAAAAATAACCTATATAAATTTAAAAGTTTGAATTCAAAGCACAGAAAACTGCTTTTTTAGAAACTAAAAATGTAGTTTAATTCTAATTGTTTTAAAAGCAAAGCATAGAGCAGGAGCAAAAAAAAAATGTTGAAAACTTTCTAAAATGGTCATATATATGTGTGTGTGTGTGTCTATATATATGTGTATACACATATATAGACACACACACACATATACATATATATACACACACACTCCTTCGGGCTATGACTGTTTGAATCCTTTCATCTACATATAATACAATTTCAGATTAGATTTCCTACCTTAAAATGCAATATTTTGTGTAGAATACATCTTTATTGTGTGATACATTAGGTATTTTCTTAAAAGGCTTTGTGTAAAACTAAAATGTGTGTATTTTCTATTGACTGCCATTGTAATTTTCAGAGATACAGCCTTAAAAAATTGGCCCTGAGAAGTTCTTTCGGTGTTTTTCCAGATGACCCAGATCTGACAGTGAGGTCTTTACGTGGAGCCATCTGCCCAGCTGCATTTTGGGGTTTAAATTAGAATTTTCTTACAATTCACTGAAAGTTGGCTAATAAAATAGTGCCCAGTTAATAAAATATGCTCTCCTAAGGCATAGCCCATATTTATTTAAGTAATGCCCATGGAGCTTTTGAGTTGAGGATACGGTATAGACAGTGATTAAGAGCTCAGACTCTAAAGCCAGTCCAGAAGGCAAGTCATTTAATCGTCCTGAACTTCATTTCCTCATTGGAAAGCCGGGATAATAATAGTAACTACCTCAGGTTGTCATAAGGATTAAATGATAATTAATATATGTAAGATACTAAGCTTCAGTGCCCGGCACATAATGAGTGTTAATGACCACTATTATTATTAATAAATTTGGTCCAGTGAATGTTAGCCAGGAATGTGCAAAATCTTCTGCTTTTAAAAATGAGATCAGATCTGATGCTGATCAGAGTTCCCAGTGGGGCGAGGCCTCAGCAGCCAGTGTGTTGTACAAGAGCCCTCCAGGTGTTTCCGACCCCGGACACTGAACACTTACAGCAGTCCACTTTTTCCTTTGTCTTACGATTGGAAGAGAAGATAGTGACTTGCTCTGGCTCTCAGAACAGTTAGTTAGGGGCAGAGCCAGGG
Organism: Antrozous pallidus; assembly: GCA_027563665.1. NCBI lineage: Eukaryota > Metazoa > Chordata > Mammalia > Chiroptera > Vespertilionidae > Antrozous > Antrozous pallidus. Next base: position 22,775,830 of record CM050527.1, on the reverse strand, counting down.
CTAGAGCTCACTCTCGACCGTCTGACGTGGGGTCCCTCCGCCTTTGCCGCTGCCTGTGAGACCTGCGGAGAGAGTGGCTCAGAGAGACAATCAGTCTGCACGGTGCTGCGCTCGAGAGCACGTGCTCCTGGCACCCTCTGGCCTTCTGGGGCCTGCCTGTCAGTAACGGCCGTCCTGTCGGAGCAGGCAGTCTCCGGAGGCAGTGCCGTAGAGACCCTGCGGGCAGACCTCAGCAGCACCGCAGTCTGCGCTTTGTAATGAAGAGATACCGACTTAAGTTCTAAAAACCTAGTCCTGCACTCCTCTTTCTTGAGAAAATAACAACGTAAGTTTATTCTGTGCCATTTTAATGACTGAAATAATGTATATGAAAGCACTTTGAGGAAAAAGTATCAAATGTAATATAACTGTAAGGTCATATTATTAAGGTCTGTTTAGAAGTTAAAGCAGTTGGTTACATGCTGATGGACTTGCAGGCTTTTACCTGTGGGACCTGAAGACACGGGTCCTGTGTAACATTTATAAAAACGGAACTGCTGACTGACTATGTGCAGGCAGTAAGTCTTTTACTGAATTGTAGCTCAATACTGAATAACTTCAGAAAAGTAGGGACCAACTTTCTGGTTTAATTATAATCATTAGGAAGTAACAATGGGCGTTCACACCCGAGAAGCTCTTCCAGGCCCTGACCGAGGAAGGAGGGGCCTGTTGGTTGTGAACATTTACCGCTACATGTTCAGTCACCCAGCATCCTAATGTGGCGGCGGCAGACACATTGCCTGTTGATGTTGACAGTGTCTTTTTTAACCTATGTCCTGTGTGGGGTTTTTGTTGTTTTTTTTTGCGGGGCAAAGGGTGGGGGTGAGAGGAGATTGGATGGCTATAGAACCAGAGTGTTTAGGATTTCCTGTCAGTTATAAATGAGCGTGACATTCGTAATCCACGTTTATTTTTTTCTAAGAAGAGTAGCTGAACATAACTCACCTGTTAGATTATAAAATACCTATAAAAGAGTAAACTGCATTGGTGGCCACTTTGAGTGACAGCTGCACTGTCTCCTATTCCCTTCCATGCTTGCTGCTGCTGTCATCGCTACTCTCAGGCTCTGCCCCCACAGGAACTCACATTGGGGTGACAGGGTTGTCTTCAGGTTTGTTCTTGATGACTTCTGGTTTCAGCATCTTGCTTGCATTAATTTGGGATCCATCTCTGTAGACAGAAGTTTCTTCTAATGTATTTAATAGACTCCAGCTGTCTAGATCTCTGTCTTAGCTTCTGTCAAGCCAGTAGCTGGGTTCTTTTGTAATCCCTGATTCAGTTTGAGATCTGTGGGAGCCAGAGAGAAAGAAAGGCAGCCCGCAGGGCCCCTGACAATCCAGGGAAGTTGCTGTTAGCCACAGCCGTCACAGAGGAAGGCCTTGGGCTGGTTCTAAAATGTGTCCTACTGTTAACAGGATATTTGTGTCTTTGGGGTAGAGTTTCAGTTGTTCAACTCCCAGACTTTTAAAAAAATCTAAGGCTTGCTTTTTCGGGCGGTAAATAGCGCCTGACATAACAGTTACCATTACCTGCTCTGTTACTGTGGCTTCCCCTGCCCGCCCAGGTCTCCTGTGTTCCTGGGGAAGCTCGGGTGATTTCAGGGCTGCTCAGCAACTGTCTTCGCTCCAGACTGTCTTTCGTGGCGTTTACGTCAATGTCCAGAGCTTCTGCTCTGGTTCTGCTGCCTTTCATGCCACCCACCTGAGCTATGTGTCATATCTTGAGATAATATGTATGCAAGATGACTCGGTCCTATTTCCAAAGAACAGGAACCTGGGGAAGGCTTCGCCCGGTGCTTATCAGGCAGGCAGAACCCCATGCTTCTCCCTGGGGAGGGGGCCTGGGCAGCTCATCATGCTTTTAGCTGACTTGGGAGTGGTGGTCACTCCGAGAGGATTGTGCCTTCAAGGATGGGTTTTATGTGTTTTGCAGAGGAACAGACTCGCCATCCCGGTTGAGGTTGTAAGGTTGTTGAACTGGTAGACGTGAACATGATGGTTGCAGTGGCTCAGAGCCCTGGTCAGGGAGAGTCCCCATTTGGAAGTTCTCCCCACACGGGCCATTGATCTTGGCAGACCACTGTTCTTCTCCGTCCTGCTGGGGAGTGGGGAAGGATGCTCTCGCTGCACCCTCTCCTCCCTCCAGGTGCCCTCACTTCTTTGCTCCTATGTATAGTTATACATTTGAAATTGTTTACCTCTCATAGAAGAAGTGTATATCCTTTAACCTCCTCATTGCTGAACACAGTAGCAAGCCCCTGTTAACTCAACCTGTGGTCACAGGTGGTGGGTGAGCAGATCTTCAAACCTGCAGATCCTCTAAATCAGGGGTGGGGAACCTTTTTTTCTGCCAAGGGCCATTTGGGTATTTGTAACATCATTCGACGGCCATACAGAATTATCAACTTAAGTATATCTGCTATTAAAAAGCTTCTAGATTTATTGAATTTCTAGTCCCGCCTGTGGTTACCCTGGCAGGGCCAAACCAAATGGTTTGTCCGCCTGTCTCATCACCCTCCCTCCCCCCCCCCGCCCAGCTCCTGTAAGTTGAAAGACTAGACCAGTGGTCTGCAAACTCATTAATCAACAGAGCCAAATATCAACAGTACAATGATTGAAATTTCTTTTGAGAGCCAAATTTTTTAAACTTCTAACACCACTTCTTCAAAATAGACTCGCCCAGACCGTGGTATTTTGTGGAAGAGCCACACTCAAGGGGCCAAAGAAGTTCATGTGGCTCGCGAGCCGCAGTTTGCCGACCATTGGGCTAGACCAGTACTGTCCTCAGAACACACCTTGTACTGCCCTCTTGTGCTTTTTCTTGTTCATCGTACTGAAAGCAGCAAGTTTCTGGGTCCTACATGTCACTCCTACTTCCGAGCTGCACACACAGGGCTTGAGGTCTCGGCGCACTCCAGTTAACGTTTTCGGACCCAGTGGAGATGGACTGACAAATGCTGGCAGCCTTAAAGGAAATTTAGTATGTATGGTTGGAGCTTGTTTAGATTTGCTTCTGAGTCTTAACATGGTGTTAAATCATGTGTTTAAGCACCGTAAACTTTAGTTGGAGAATGAGACTTCTGGTCAGTAAAATAATCATATGTAAGGACAGTTAATCTCAGCAATTATAACAATAACACAGGTACGCCAAATCAGTGTATTCTAGATTCAGGAGATACTGCAGGAACAGCGTTGCTTTAGGTGATCAGTCTCGAATCCCAGCCCCTGTTCTGTATGATCACAGATACCTTGGCCTGCGTGCAGAGTGGCAGCAATACCCAGAGGCAGAGATGCTTCTGGTAGATGAGGCCTGGATTTCCTCCATTTGACAAGCTGTTTCACACAATGGCCCGTTTTCGGAACTCCTCTGAGAGAAATTTTCAGAGATCTGGAGAAGTCACGTTGATTAGGCTAATTGTCCTTCAGAGAAGTCAGTATTCAGAAGCTGGAAAGGACACTGAGGTGTACTCATAGCTATTTAGGGCGTGTGTTTGAAAACTCTCATATCTCCGGTCTGTAAAGAGGGAACATGCCATGTCCACGCTACGTGTGTACACTGTTGTGCTCACTACGGAAGGAGGGGTAAGAAAGGGAGTCGGACAGATTACGCTCGGTGGTGAATAGAGGCTGTGCCCTGGTGGTGTGTTTGCGGAGATCAGGCTGTCTGAGCAGTTGGTCTGTGCTCAGAGCCGGTTTCCTGGGTGTACCCCGTACTCTTCCTTCTCTGCAGTTTGGTTCAATGACTGTCGTTGGAGGAACCCAGTTTTATGTTCACTTGGCAAAAATAAATTAGAATGTTTTGTGGTGGTTGACAGAATTTTGTCCTAAAACATAGGCTTCAGATTCTTTAAAACTTGTTCAACGTTTATACCAAAGGTCACACTCGCAGGTGCGTGTGTGGTGGGTGCCCAGGGGTGAGGTCTGGAGGCCTGGCACTGCGCGTGGCTGAGGGGACACAGGGAGACAACACGGATTTAACTGAAAACACATCAGTCGTGGGTCACACTGCCGGTGGTGTCAGGTGTTTGCTCTTGTTACTGTAATATATTTTCAGGTGTTTGTTTTCTACTTTAATTCTCTCACCCTGTTGTCTGACTGTGAACTGCTAACAGTGTTAAACTTGATGTAAATAAAGGAGGCCCTGGAAAGGGGAGTGCTGTCTGCCTGTTGTCTCACAAGGCTTGCCAACTTGTGTTTTGTTTTAAATAAAGGTTGCAATATTTTATTGGCAAAGGAGGCTTTTGATTGGAGTGGTTCTTCCATCATTTTCACTTTCACTGGGAGGGAATCTGAGCAGAATGTGTGTAACATGTTTGTAAGGTAAAGCAGCTGGGTTAGCAGTCATCCCTCTGGAACATTCTGGAGAATGTCCTCTGTGGGGTGAATACGTCTCCTTCGATGGATTCGATTTTTGAAAATGGCCAAAGGCATCATCTGGAGTCCAGCTGGTACATCAGATGGGTAAGTGTGTCTGTGTGTCAGTCCGTCCCATGTGAGGTGACTGTAATATGAGACGTAATTCTTTCCCAGTCCATTTTGAGGACAGCTACAAATAAGTTCTAAAAGTGTTGTGAGCCCAAGCAGCATGGAAAGAGTAAGTGTAGAACCTCACAGGAAACGTTCTGTTCTTGTTTGACTTGATCTTCCAAGTATTTTAACAGTGAGCCGTTGCTTTGCAATGTCATGTGTCCATTAGGTAAGAGGAGGATGTACTCAGGTGGTGCCTTGGGAGGCCATTAGTGGCTGTTAAACATAGCTTGTAACCCCCCTTCTCCACCTGCCGTCCTCTCCCCCGCCTGCTTTGGTTTAGTTCCGGAGAACCTTGTTCTGGTCTTTAGCGAAGACACGCTGTGCCCCGCGCCCCGCTTTGTGTTACCGGGACGTTTCCACACCTGAGCTGTGGCATTTGCTGAGGAAATGTGGGAATCGTTTTACAAGTCCTTAAAGCACAGGGGCTGAAGTTGGACGCCTGGGTCGAACCCCTACTCCTGGCTAGAGTGCTGTGACTTTCCAGACATTTCACCTCCGAGTCCAGTTGTCTTTTCTTCAACAGCGAGGGGATTGGTCCCCAGGTCATCGTGTCAGGGTGATATGAGAGAATGATTGTCCAGGGCTTAGCGCAGGGCCCAGCACATGGAAACTTCTCAAACGTTGGTGCCCCACCCAGCCAGGCTCCAAGAACAAGAATGGACAAGGGCAGCCGTGGCGTGGAGTGTGGTGTCAGAACCGACAGCAGTTTTACCAGGTTTTTGTTGTTCTGTTACCGGAGCACTCGATCAGCATTAACCAACTTAACCCTCACACATCCCTATGAGGTAAGTGCAGTTGTGCTCGCTTTTACAGAGTGGGAACCAAGATTGTACTGGGCTGATGGCTTTCCTGTCATCGCACAGTGGCATGTGGCGCAAGGCACTCGGCCTCAGTGACGGTTCAGAACCACTGGCTTCGCCGTTTGTGTTGGTTCCGGGGCGGTAAGTGGTTTAGGCCGACAGGGAAGACATCAGACATGGCCGGCCGGTGCTGACAGGGCGTCAGCTGTGGAGGGTCCAGTTTAGAGCTGGGTGTGTAAGAGGCTCGGGTGGCCTGCACCCCCTCCCCAGACGCTCTGGCCCGAGAGTGAACACACTGGCCCCCATCTAACCGGTGCTGCTAGGTCCGGTTTACTTTGTCCCGGAGCGTTTGCTGGGGACCGGCTGGGGCTGGGGCTGTGTGAGTGAGTGGGGACGATGGAGTGTCCCGGGGGGAGAGAAGTCTGCCACTTCACCCGGGTCCCTGCGGCTTCAGATCCGAGGAGATGACCATGAGCTGTGTGTAACTCAGGAGTGTGTGGGGAGAGGTGAGCCCCCGGCCACTCCGTCCTCAAAAATGACTTTTCAAAGCCGGGAGCCCGGGAGTGACGTCGGCTTACAGAAGAGCGAGACGACGGAAGCCCTTTCCGTCCGAAGCTGAAGGAACTGGGCAGCACAGACACCCGGCTGCAGCGTGGTGAGCCGTCCCCGTCCCCGCCCTCCTTACCCGGCATCTGGAGCAGTGCTGAGTGAACAGGATTACCAAGTCCCATTAAGAAAGGAGGCTGAAGGCTTTAGAAAAATAGAAAATTTTAATTTTTACATATGGCAAGGCCTCTAACTTTAAAAATATTGTTTTTAACCTGCAGAGCAAATCTGAGCCTACACTGACGGGATTTTAAAACATTATTCTGTGTACCTGTGTTTTCCAGCCGAGGCTCTTCCCTGCTGTGGTCACAGAGTCCCTCGGAGAGCACCGAAGACACGTGAACGGGCCCACGCGCCGGCAGCAGAGATGCTAAGCTCCCTCCCGCGTGGTGGTCACTAGCCGCCTGGCCCGCGTCTGGGACGGGGCTCTGGCTGAGGGAGGCCTCCTGCCACACCGCTGTGTGAGCGCTGGGCGTCTGCTTACCCCAGCTTCAGGTTTTCATCTTGCTCTCAAGGCAGGAAATAGTTAATTCTCTGGGAAACGGATTTGCATCCCTGAGAAGAAAAGAATTTTTCCTCTTTGGGGACATACACCATCATCTTGGCAATCTCGTCCAGCGCCTCTTCTGTGTACAGGAGCTCCTGGCCCCGGAAAGCATCACGTGCACACAGCCTCACGTGCTGGTACTCCAGCGGCAGGAAGGGGACAAAGAGGTCAATCAGGTTTTCCTTCACCAGGCGGCTGTGGCCAAAGCCACTGTCTGAAATGAAGACGACAGTTACATGGCAGTCTGAACCCAACTGGAGTGTGTCCTGACCCGGAGGCCTAGCAGCGTGTGCTCTCAGGGCCACGCCAGGAGGGCTGTCTGAGGTATCAAACGCTATCTGCTCTGGAAAGAGTGACAAGGCAGAAGGTAGAGCCACCTTCCTCTGCCTGGAGGCCTAGCCGCAGGTTCCACAGGCCACTGCTGGTATCTCCAGGGCCAGGCACACTGCTCTCAAAGCATTTTCAGAAACAGAGTTCAGCTTTCGAGGCACTTTCCTTGTGCCTCCCTGAAGCTGATGAGGTGGTCCTGTACCCTGTCGGCCCCAAAAGCACACGGTCTGACCCGGAGGGAGTCGGTTACCTGTGGACGCCACAATCTCAGCCTGGAGGCCGGACTCCAAGTGTTCCATCGTGATGTCTTCCCGGGACCATCCAGCCTTAAGCAGACCCAGGACCACCTCATTGATGACATTGCCTCCAAGGTTACTGCAAGAGACAGGAGTTGGTTAATCGATTTCATCTTTACATTTAGGTTTCGACTGGACGACTGGACACTGAGGCCGCTGCCCTGGAAGAATGGATGCTGAGGTCCGGGGCCACCTCCAGGAGATCCTGTTACAATGCAGAGGTCTGTGCAGAAGACAGTGTGTCTGTCAAAAGGGAGCAAGGCAGGACAGACTGCTGGTGCCGGGAGCACAGAGGTGGGGTGCTGTGGCTCTCTCCGTTGACTGCCATGTGTACGTGATTTCAGGACAGTGTGGCAAGTGCTAATGTAGGAGACAACCTCAGAGGGAGGGTAAGTTTAGGAGGCACAACTCAGAGGGGCCATGACTGAAGGAAAAGTCATTAAAGAAAACGCCTGTTTCCCTTGAGCTGCCTCGTCCTAACAGAGGTGGACTATGGAAGGATGGACACATGTGCCTATGATATCATTAGGCAACTAGAATTTCAGGGCTGAAGCACAGGAAAGAGGACGGGGTTAGAGATACGAAGGAGAAAAAGGGTGAGAAGAAATCTTAGTGCCACCAACAGGGATGCTGGGAAGGAGGCGGGACACCTAGAGTTGGCAGTGCTGCTTCCTTCTCTCCCCTTGGGCTTCTGAAGCTCCTAAACAAACCAGCGCTCTCCCTTTCCCCAGGCTCCTCAGGAAGCTCCTGGTCCATTAACTCATGTGTCTGCATTTGAGTGCGGCTGGTGTGCTAGGCTCCGGGGCACAGAGAAGAAGCTGACTGGTTCTCGCCCTGCCAGCAGGTAAGCTGACCTCTTAGCCAAGTGACCCAGTGCCTCCTTGCCCATCTGGAGAGCCTCTATCCCGTTGCACAAGTCCAGCTGCACGTAGGGAAGCTTCTGCCCCAAGGCCTGCCAGGGAGGTCATCTCTGCACACACACGTGGCAGCATTGCATCAGCTGAGGTAAGACTGCCCTCAGATTGCCCCATCAAGGGCAAGGGGGGGCATGGGTAGGACTTGCTTACTCAGCCCCAGGAGCACAGATTCCAGTGGCTTCCCCATTTCTCCCAGAACCACCTACCTGACACTAAGTGAGAGCAGGAGCTTAGCCTATTTATGTGACGCATGTAGAGCACATAGCAGGCACTCAGTGGGTATTTCTGTTTGCACCTTTGTCTTCACTTCCCTTCCGAATTTCTCCTTGTTTTGTCCCGAAGCCATTATCTCACTCACCACCACATAACCTGGCGCCTTCTCTGTTCACGCTCCTAGTTCTTAGGAGCTGCTGTGTCGGCACCAACCTTTAGACAGAGGTTGCCTTCCTCATCCTCCCAGGCCACCTGCTGATGGGGGTCTGAAGGGACACGGTCACCTCTAGAGACTAGCTCTGGCTCAGGACAACATGTAATTCATCAGCCCAAAGGCCTTTTCGGAACTCTCTCTCTGAATCTTAGTTTCTGCATTTGTAAAGTAGGAGACTAGACAAGATATCCTCCTTAGGCTCCATACATGCATCTTTCTCTTCCTGACGACGGTGCAGGGAGCAGCCACTAACGTCTCTCTCTATTTGCAGCAGTGAGAAATGGACAGTCCCTTTGCTCTTGGGAGTTCTAAGGTCCTGCCTCTGGCCACCTGGAGCTTCCCTGCTTTTATAGGTGACAGCAGTCAGTGTGAGTATTCTGGCCCCAAAGACTCGGCTCTGAGGGCTGGGGCCGTCCAGGCCTCCACCCCCTCCATGTCCTGTTTCTACCAGCACCTCCTCCTGCCATCAGACTCCACACGGATGGTGGAAAGCTACCCCCTCAACTCCAACAGCAGCATTGGGAAACTACATTATTAGTTTGAATCAGCTGTGCTTTTCTTTCAGCTAGACAAGTCCTTGCCACACATTCCAGAAATCAAGCCCAGAAACTCGTGAAAGAGAAAAACTAGAGTCACTGTGCTGAAAGCCTCATGGCTCCAGGCCCAGACCTCTCTGGTCAGTGCCACTGGCCTTCCCGCCACACAGCCTCTTCCATCACCGCCGGATGGCCTTGTCAGGAGCAGTCCTCTGGCCAGCAGCTTCCATGTCCAGCTTCTCAGAGCATCTCTGTTTACTAGATGGGATGCTGCCTGATTCAGGAACCACTTAATAAAGCCTATTAGCCCGTCAAATTTATTCTATTGAAGTTTTGTTCAACATTCAAATACATTGTCTTTCCCTGCCCATCACTAAATAACTGAAAACCTTCAAGGGTTAAAGGTGGCAACCTTGCTGGCCCGTGGGTGGTGGTGCCTAGCCCCCCGTCACAGGTGTGGTGTCCTCCTCCCCGAGAGCCCACAGGGCGCCTTTTCCCTGCCTCCAGCACTCATGGTCCGACTGGTAACTGGAGAGGGGCCAGGAGGTATAAAGACCAAAATACTACAATGGCAGACATTTGTTAAGAGATACAGCAGGGCCCCCTTAGGAAATCCTGGCACAGGTGCTGAGAACAGGGCCGAGCCCATGTGGAGCCACAGGCAGAACTGGCTCAGGTGAAACCAGAGGGAGAAGCAATGCACAAAGTCAGAGTAATTCTACAAAAAGTGAGAGAATCATGAGCTGGTCACCAGCCTTCCGTGGGGGAGGCCGGTGTCTGCAGCAGTAGTTCAGAGGGTCCCCTGGACTCCCCCCACCTGACAGGTTTAGGTGAAGAAGCTTGTAAGGAGCCTCTAGGCTGCCTCAGAAGGTGGTCAGTAACACAGAACCAATCATATCAGCAAGTCCTTCTGCTTTTCTCTTGAAACCACTTTGGTTGCCCTCCTGCCCTCCACAATGCACTATAGTTAGTGTCCCATAAGCCTTTTATGCATCGAAATTACAACAGTTTAAACTGGTCTCACCTTGTGGGTCCACAGTGAAAGAGGATCCCCTCCACAGCTCATCCTTCACACTCGCCAAACCTGTTTGCACCCTGAAGCTGGGGAAACTCCCTAGCATATACTAGCCTGGGGAGGGAACAGCTGGTTTGTCTTCCACAGAGTGCAAGCAGCAGCTTGTGAAGCATTCAAGTTGGGCCAACAGGGACCCAGACTTTAACAGATTTGGGCAGTGCATTCCTAAATGGAGCCTCCGTAACATAAGAGGGTTGGACAAGTTGATTTCTGAGCCTGTTCAGCACAGCCTTTTCTAGAGCCTGGAGCACATAGCACAAAAAAGGAAAGGTCTGTGCGGTGGGCTTGCAAATAGGGAGACATAGAGCACTTCTCATTCAACACGTTAGCCCTGAATTTCAAACCAGTAACTTCCTCTCGTGATCAGAGGAGAAAAATACCTCCCAAGGATGTTGAGAGAACACACCATACTGGAGTTAATGTAGACCCAAAGGGTAGTTTTCCCCTAAGAATTTTCCAAAGTAGTTTGTACTTGATTTTGAATGAGTATTTAAAGGGGAATTCCCAGTATAAGAGCTACATTTCAAACTATATTACAAAGTTATAGTAAACAAAACAGTGTGATAATGGCATAAAAACAGACCCATAAATCAGTGAATAGAACACAAAACTCAAACCCACGTGTATATGGTTAATATATGCAAAGGAACCAAGAATAAATAATGGGGGAGACAATCTATTCAATAAATAGTGCTGGGGAGACTGATAGTCACATGCAAAAAGATGAAACTAGCCCACCATCTTATACTGCACACAAGAATGGACTCGAAATGGATTAAATGCTTGAATGTAAGATGTGAAGCTCTAAAACTCCTACCTTGTTTTCCCGAAAATAAGTGTCTTATATTAATTTTTGCTTCCAAAGATGCTCTAGATCTTATTTTCAGGGGATGTCTTACTTTTGGGGAAACAGGGTAGCAGAAAACTTAGGTGATAAGCTCCTTAATATTGGTCTTGGCAATTATTTTTTGATCTGACACCAAAAACAAATACAACAAGCAATAATAAATAAGTGGAACTACATTAAACTAAAAAGCTTTTGTACAACAAAGGGAAACCAACAAAAAAGGCAACCTACTAAATTGGAGAAAATACTTGTAAGCCATATATATATATCTGATGGGTTAATACCCAAAATATATAGAGTACTTACAACTCAATAGCAAAAAAAAAACACACATCCCAAACAAGCAGATTAAAAAATGGACAAAATATCAGAATAGGTAATTTTTCCAAAGAGGATGTGCCAGTGGCCAGTGAGTACACAAAAAGATGCTCAACATCACTAATCATCATGGAAGTGCACAGTGAAGACATCGCCTGTTAAAATGGCTATTATCAAAAGGAGGTAAAAGCTGGTGAGGATGTGGAGAAAAGCGAACCCTGTGTACTTGGTGGGATTGTGCAGCCTGGGGTATGAGGGGAATCCCACCATCCTGAGAACAATGGGGGAGGCTAGATGGGAGGCAGCTGCTCTTCCCCACGCCAGTCCCCAGAGTGAGTATGTACTTAGCTGGCCATTGGGAGGAGGGGGGGAGTGGGGACCACAGTCCTTCAGAAGTGTCCTGGGGGTAGAACCGGCAGGAGCTGGAGACTTAAGGCTCCCCACCTGGTGGCGACACCCCGAGCAGCTAGCTTTCCCTTGTGAAAAGGGTCTGCACCTAGGAGCGCCCTCTACTGCTGCCCGGCGCACACAGCACCTGGACAGAGGCTCTTCCTCTCCTCGCCATCCCTCCCGTTTTCCCTCAGACCTTACCTTAGGAAAAGGAAGATGGCTCTAGGGGACTCAGCCCCGTGGCTCTCCAGGACCTGGCCTTCCAGATGTGGCCCGAGGGCCTCCAGCAGTCCTGGGTGCAGCTTCTCAGCCTCATCAAAAATGAACAGGGTCTGGTGGCATTGCTCCTGCGTCTTCCTCACCTGTTCAGTCAGCTGCTCCTGCACAGAATACAGGGAGCAGCTGGGGACCTCTGGTGGCACAGAGGGCCCCGGGGAGGCGCCCTTTCACCCTGGTAAAGCATCTGCAGTGGGTTGCCTAGGGCTGGGTTCTACCCTGGACCGACCAAATTCAAACTGGTGGAGGTGGGGCTAGCCTGGGAGAAGCGAGAAGGTGAGGGCCTTGCCTGCTCTTGGTAACAGCAGGCCCTGCTCCCTCCCCTCCAGGAAGAGGTCTCAGAACTAACAGCCAACTCACCCTCCCCAAGGGGCAGGAATCGGGCTCTAATACTAGGGGTCATAGGTACAAGCTCAAGTGCCAGAGGCGGCCACAGTCCCATCTTTAGCTTTCAGGAGCAGAGCTCCCCCTGGGAAGGACCTATCTGGGTCTACTTGGCCTATTTGGAACTGGGGCTCCCCATTCAGGCAAGAATAGTCCTCAGTTGAAAAAAAAATGCCGCTTTGTGGGGTTCATCAGATCAGGGCCAGCTCTGCCCCAGGGTGGGGTGTTTTAGCAGAGCCCATACTCACTTGTCGCCTCTCGCCTTCCTGAATCCTGACTTCAGTGCCCTGTGACCCGAGTGTGTGATGAAACATGCAGGGGTGAGTGTGTACATGTCCTTTTTCATGTGAGGAAGCCACAAAGCCAGCTGGCTTTTCTGGGAAAGGCTGGCTGGCCAGCTGCCTGCCCTTAGGACAGCTCTCCCTACACTGCCCTCCGAGGCCACACTGACACTTCCAACTGACTCAGGCAATCTCTCACATGCTCACCTAATCTTCCCCGGTTATCGCATTCCACATACTGGACTTGAAAGCCAGAGACAGACAGACGCCTCTGTCAGGCTGCAGTGGGGTTTTGGGGTTTGTCCGGCTTACTTTAAATTCTACATCTCAATGGAAGAAACCCAAAATAACAGAGCAGCAAAGACAATTTTTGTCTCTCTACTTGTTGTGGGAAATCACTTATGATAGACTTCTTTAAAAACAACAGGATATGCAACTTTCTGTCCACTCTAATGACAGTGACATCAAGCAGCATAGGGAAAGGCTTGCAGGAAGCACACCAAAATGCTAACTCCTTGTGTCTGTGTGGGGAGGTCATGATAGAGCTTTTGCCTTCCTCTGTCCCACATTTCCTGCAACTTCCACTACTATCACAGAAAATTAACACGAACTCTTTTTAAGCCCAGTGTCTGGCAGGTAGGGAGACGGCTCGGGACACGCGTGGAACATGTAGGTCCTCCCCGTTCAGGGCCTCATCTGTGTGGAGTAGATGTGTCTGTGCGTTACAGGTTCTGTCCCCCAAACCCCACACCTAGGCTTCTCCAGAGCCCATCCCCCAGCTCCTCGGGCTGCACCTCGGGCCACCCAAGCCTCCTTCCAGCCCCGGCACTGTCCGGCCTCACCTTGTACAGGTCCACATATTTGGGGTGGGGGAAGTGGATCATAGTGATGAACACCTTGACACAGTCACTCCTCAGCCCATCCCGGTACAGGTTCTCCGCCAGCAGCCGTGCCACGAAGTTCTTGCCTGTGCCAGACCAGCCGTGGAACGACAGCGCCAGGGCCTTGTCTGGCCGGGGTAGCTCCAAGTAGCTCCTCACGGCCGTCAGGACCAGCTCCCGGGCCAGATGCTGGCCATGCAGCCGCACACTCAGCTCCGACTGTAGGCCTAGGGACAGGAAAGGAGGCCACAGTGAGGTGCTCACAAGTGCAGTCCCCACCAGGCTCAGCAACAGCCGAGAGGGAACACCCGACATCGCTGAGGTGGGGTCACTTTGGCCTCAGAACAGGCTGCTGGGCACACCTGGCAGCCGAAGGGACCTGAGGGCTATTTTCTGAAGAATTTGAGAAGTCACCACTGAACTTAGGGAGAGAATGGGTTCACCCTTTCCGAAGGCCCTGAAGACCCTCAGTGGTTGGGAGAGTCCCATCAGGAGGAGGAACCGCACACGCCATGCTCGAGGTTGCTCCCACCTGGGAGTTTTAGAACTCCCTACGTATTTCATGGAACACCCTCATTCTATTCATTTTAACTCAGTTCGGCAAACACCTGTCGACAGTGTGTGCAGTCTTCTGGTAGGCTTTCCCACCTCACGGCCATGCTGCTGCAGGGTTTGGAGATGGGGACTGTGGTGGGGACAGGAGGGCTGCTGCCAGCTGTGGGAAGGATGCGGAAAGGTTCCCTATACCTTAGCCATTTCCCCTGAACTGCCTCCCCTTCCCACAGATCTATCCCCTTAGAGGCATGCAAGGTCCAACCTGTGAAGTTGTTGGAGACCCTGCAGTCCCCGAGGCCACAGCAATCCTGGAAGCTGCAATACCACGTGGTCAGGATGTCCAGGTACTGCTGGCCCAATAGGGGAAGGCTCCAGCCTGGAAAAGGAGGGGCTGTGAGGCAGACAAAGCACGGGGCCCAGTAGTCCTTCCAGTCCTTTGCCCTCCCTCCAGAGCCACTCTTCCTGCTTTTCCCTGGGGCCCCCTTGTGCCTGGATACGAGTGGACACCTCCAGCTTTGCTATTGATGCAGCTCCAGGAAAACCTTGGTTGACTCAACAAACACGCCCTCGGCACTGCAGGGCGGCAAGGAGCCCAGACCCGGCCTTCCGGGAGCAGCCATCTAGTTGGGGACAGTCAGCTGGTGATCATCATTCTTCCTACTGGCTCTGGATTCCAAATCTGATCATGGCCAAACCAAAGGCCTCTCAATTCTTTTGCCAAACGTCAATTTTAATATACCCAGCACTGGCAAAAACAAAAACCATACGCTGAAATTAGAAATCCCAGTCTAACAAAAGATGTGTAGAGCACCATGACAGCACTATTGCCAGATCTAGAATATTCACAGAGACCGAAAACAGCCTCAGAGAGCATCTGGTCCATGACAGGGACAGAATGGGAACCAGAACTCAGGCGGGGACTCCTGGCCCAGGCTCCACCTCTTTAAGCAACAGGAGGAAGAGGGACTTGGGGTGTGTCCAAAGGGGACTAAGCCATCTAGGGGGAGCGGTCTGGAGGAGTCAGGACAGCCAGGCCCCTCCTCTGAGACGCTGTACCTGGGCTGAGGGTGGCAGGGGTGAGGCCTCCTGGTCCTCCCGGGACTGGGCACCTCTCAGCCCCGGGTCTTACCGGGGGCCTCCTTGTCCGGCGAGCAGGTCTCGGGCCACACGAAGCAGCTGAAGAGCACCCAGGACCGTCGGGAGAGGGCGCGGGCCGCCCGCACCCACTGGCGCAGGTCCCGGAAGGGGAAGGGCGGCCAGGCTTGTCCCGAGCCGGGCTCTTCGGCCGCCTCTCCAGGC
Source organism: Antrozous pallidus (assembly GCA_027563665.1). NCBI lineage: Eukaryota > Metazoa > Chordata > Mammalia > Chiroptera > Vespertilionidae > Antrozous > Antrozous pallidus. The sequence goes on along the minus strand of CM050527.1, from coordinate 22,760,497 downwards.
CCAGCCTGGTCGTGGGGCTCCAGTGCGCCCGCCAGGGGCGGCGGCGGCGGCAGCAGCAACAGCAGCAGCAGGACCCTGAGCGAGAGCCGGCTCCGCAGGCCGCCAGGCATGTCCGGCTGAGCTCCCGCTGCCCCTCGCCGGCCGGCCGCGCTCGGCTGGTAAAGCCCGGGCGGCGGAATCCACAGGCGCCCGAGCCCCCTTCCGAAGCGGGACGAAGCGGGATCCGGGTCGGCCGGCTGGAGACGAGTTGCCACAGGCACTGCAGCCCCACGTGACCGGGCGAGGCGGTGCCCCAAACCGAAACCTGGGCTGGGCCCAGAGGGCATCCCGAGACAGAAGCGCCGCCCGGCCCAGGGGCGGGCTACCGGGTCACGTGGGAACGGCCCCCGTCACCCACTCCCCCACCCCCGCTATTGCTTTCAGGCGGTTCTGGGGGCCCCTGAGGCCTACCGTATGGGCACCCTGTGCCTGCCGGTGTCCAGGAAGTCTCGATCAACTTCCTGCCAATCTGTTAGGGGGAACCGGAGCACCCACCCGCCCGGAGGCAGAGGCTGGGCGCCGGCACGGGCAGAGAGGGAGAAGGGAAAGGACCCTGGCAGCTTGCCCCGGCAGGTTCCCTCAGCGGGGCATCAGCACGAGCAAAAGGAAGCCGTGGGCTCCCATCTGGAGACGTGGGTTTTGGAAACTCCCAGAGTCATGGGGAAACCACAAGGTCTCCGTCAATGTAATCAGATCTCATTAAAAACAAACTGTGTGATCCTTTCGTGGCTATGTTTGCAATTTTTAAGGCTTGTGACCATGAGCAGCTTCTGACACCACTGGCCAAAGACCAGAGGGCCTTCCTTTCCCCAGCTGCCTTTCCCATAGCGTGCATCCTGCCCGGTTGTTAGATTTCAGAAGAGCTTAAAGCGTTTTCCGTCACCTGACTTACTGAATCCGCTGGCCCACAGCCACCGTACGAAGCCGCTTACTAGGGTCCATGGGCCTTGGCTACTGTCATAGGCTCGATGGCTCTGAGGGTGGCCTCTGCCAGTCCAGTGAATCCTGGCGCCAGGTCTCACCAACATCACAAGCAAATTGATTCCCCTGTTCCTCCCAGTCTCTGCTCCTTCCTCAGCAGCTCCCCAGATCTTCTTTCAGAAATCAGCCAAGTACCTTGGTTAGGATACGAGAGCCAGATTGTAGAGTACTGTTATCTAAGTCTATTTATTGTACATCTTAGCCACTCAGAGTGATGTCAAAATTGAACCCAAACCTTCCAGAGAACAGTGCCCAGTCACAAGTCCACATGATGTCCAGTCCAACTCATGGAACCCTCCAGGGGACTCTTACCAAGGAACATGCTATACTGAGTCAGAAATTGAAAACATTAACTCATTCAGTATATGCTGTTTGAGCGTGAATGGCAATCTAATATGCTGATTAAGTGGCCCCTACCATTTTCTATATGTGACCTAGGGTGCTACTTAACTGACCTGTGCCTCAGTTTTCTCACCTATAAAATGGGTAATATAAAAAGTTTATAGAGATGCTGTGAAGATTAATGAGCTAATTCAATTATATGTTATCTTTCATTATCATGTATGCCTCGCCCTGGACGAGGCTCTGGATGGGTACACAGGAAGTTTGAATGGCTTTATACTAGTGAAGTTTACAGGTGAATGTATGGTGATAAAATTATTAGAATTAACCTGTTTATTTAAAAAAATCCAAATTTTAAGACTGTGGAAATAATCATCTCTTTACCGTAACTGTCATGTAGCACTAAATTCTTGGACAAGCAACTTGATTTCAAGAAGACATTTCCTCTTTTAAAAGGAATAGAGCTAAGTATTTTTTTCACCAGAATCAGTACCACATAGAAACAATGAGTCGAAATGAAAAAGAAGCCAGTACTGCTCAGTGGTTGAGCATCAATCTATGGCCCAGGAGGTCACAGTTTGATTCCAGATCAGGGCAGTGCCTGGGTTGCGGGCTCGATACCCCGTGTGGGGCGTGTGGGAGGCAGCCAATCAAATGATTATCTCTCATCATTGATGTTTCTCTCTCTCTCCGTCTCTGTAATCAGTAAAAACATTTAAAAAAATTAAAAAGAAACAGTGAATCCAGTTTTCAGAAAGCCTCTAGTTCAATAAACTGCTAACATTGCCTATGGGTTGAACTCTAGGAGCAAATCTCATGGAGGATGGGGACATCTAAAGGCACATGTGGAAACTACAGGCAGCAAACCCTATCAGTGATACCCAACTGTGATCCAAGGACCACAAATCTACTCAAAATCTGCATTTTAACAGAGAAAATGGGCCTCCAGCAACATCACTATCATCTGAGTATGACAATTCCCTCACCCTACTGAAGTCAGTCATAAAGCACCATTGGTCTTGAAAACCATCTGGGTAAAAATCAAATCTATCTCCAAATAAGCTTGGCATGCAAAACACAAATCCTGAAAACATAAAATGAATGTTTCCACAGCTTGTCTACATGCCAATGGCTCCTTTGGTTACCATCAATGCCACAGAGACATCACAGTGGACTGCGTCCTCCCCAAAGACAGGCACAACTGGCCAGAACCACAGGAAACCCTTGAAGGGACATGTCTGGAGACCCAGGTACTAACAACAGACACAGTCCCAGGAAGCTCTGCATTTCTGAAGAAGGGGTTTCACCACACCACATGGCAGGCCTGGGTCAATCGCTTCTTCAATGAGGGTCCTATCGGCCTCCCCCGCCTCCCAGCACCCATGGTTTTTTCTTGGGTCTTATTTTCATTGTAATGAACTTACATCATTCTGGAGGCATTTGGTACTTCACAAGCAACTTTCTTCTGCTAGGATTACAGGCTCTTTGAAGAAAGGGAGTCATTATTACCTCATGGCATCCATGGCTCAGAGCACAATGCTGCAAGAATTGAGTTAACTACTAAATGCACAAAAAGCATCCATGGCTCAGAGCACAATGTCTACTAAAAAAAGATCAAATACTTTACAAATCATGATTTACTACTGTTACTCCCTGGGATTTATGCAGCAGCCTACCTTACAAAACCCACCCATCCAGGCAGCCAACCAATGATTCCCTCTCAGAGTCACTGATGTTTCTTCTTTCTTTCCCTCTCCCTTCCTCTCTGAAATCAATAAAAATATGTATTTTTTAAAAACCCATCCTCGTTATGCCAGTAATTATGACCATTCTTGTCTCTTACAAAATGAGGGCTGCTAAAAAGTTCTTATAAGCAAACACACTGGGTAAAATTAGCCCGCTATAGAAGCATGCCCTCCCTACTCCCAGCTGCCTTTTCAAGGGATACTCCCAGTCTTCCTGACATGCTGGAGAAGGGAACGAAGCCTGAAATCTCGCCTGGAAAAGGATTGATGTGGTGAGCCTGGAAGAACATGTCCTAGGCTTTAGGCTCCCATTAGTATTCAAGTACAAATGACAAAAACTGGCACAAAATGCTGCAAATCAAGTAAAAATAGTCTTAAGAACTGCTCAATTGTCTGGTTGAGACTTATGTTACTCGATTTCCATTTTGAAAGCTAAAAATCTGGGCCTTTGCCGGTGTGTTCAGTGGTTAGAGCCCCAACCTGTGCACCTAAAGGGTCTCGGGTTCAATTCCCGTTCAAGGGCTTGTGCCTCTGTTGCAGGTTTGATCCCCGAACTCTGCCGGGGCACATGCAGGAGGCAACAAACTGATGTCTCTCTCACATTGATGTTTCTCTCTCTCTCCCCCCCTCTCTCTTTCCTTCCACTCTCTCTGAAAATCAAAGGGAAAATATCCTCAGGTGAGGATTAACAAACAAACAAATTATAAAAAAGTTAAAAATCTGAGTGTCCTAAGAATTATAATAAGGGCACCTGGTCCTCTTTTCCGTGCCTCTGCGGTACCTCCCTGACAGGTTCTTTAGGATTCATAATTTTTTATCTCTAAAGAAGCTGCAAGAATTGAGTTAACTACTAAATGCACAAAAAGCATCCAAGAAATATTCTCTGGGAAATTCTGGTCCAGTCATAACCTGGTCTGGGCCTTTTAAAAACTCCTAAGGAAGCTAAAGGTCTTATCCATCAGATCCTGTGAAAATATAAGATGTAATTTTCTGTCCCTACTAAAATAAATAGGAAAATGAAATAGAAACCACTCTTGGTAGTAGGAGATAAAGAAGGAGATAGAGAAAGAGTAGAAGGAGATAAAGAAAGTATCCTAAAACGGGGGAGAAAGAATAAGAGGAAAACATGATACATCAATACTTAAAATCTTTATTTTCTTTTTTTAGAATTAAAACTCATAGAACATATTAGAAATTTAGGTGTACATCTGTCTTGTTTGGTGACTTACCCAGCACAACCTCTATTTGGGAGGAAATCCTTGGTAGATCAAAACAGAGAGTGGTTCTTACACTTCTCTTTTAAGCAAATAAATTAGCTCCCCATTAAGTAATTCCCAGTTCCCCCCATTCTGTATTTGTAACCCCTTAGTTCCTTAAAACCTGTGGCAGCCCCTACCTTTCAACCCAGACTTGAGAAACTGGAGGAAGAAAAACTGGCTTTGCCTGTACAAGAGGTTTCGTGACGTCGGGTCTGTCTGGCTCACACGCCTGCCCATGGGGCTGGCTCACCAGAGTCGCTCAGTAGGCGTTACTGAATGAATGAACGATCTCTATGCACGTAGGGTCCACGCTCAGAGACTGAGAAGAGAACCTTTTACTAACTTCAAGTTCTTCAGCAACATAAATCAGTGTTTCCCTGTGTCAAAATAAATAAATTTTTCTTGGTAGAATACATATATGACTATATACATACGTATATCTTTACTCACGTTTCCTGAAGCTCAAGCTCCCAGGATAAAAGTCAGCTAGCTCCTGACAGATGCCGTATCACCATTACTGAGGTGTGGTCACTTGCTGGTCAAACAAGAATACAATACAGAGACCACTGAGAAGGGAGGTTGAAGGAATATGGTGGATGGGAAGGGGAGGCCAAAAGCCTTTTGTTTTGTTTTTGAGAAGAGATGGATTTCTTTGGAAGAACATTGAAAAAATTGCCATGTATAGGATTAATCTTTCCCAAAAGAATATGAAGTGGATGTACCCAAATTCTCCCCCATTTCATTCCTAAGTTTCATTTGACACATTAATTCTGAATACAAATGCCTTAGCAATATACTATTGAACAAATATGCTGAGCAAATCAGGTCCTCTATAATTTGTTTTGCACAGAAAATTACTTATGGCCAAACCCACAGTACAGACTCACATTAAAGAACGGTTTTAGAATGAAACCTCTCTCCTCCTATTTCCCTACTAAGACTCTGGAATAAACATATTTAAGAAGTAGAAGGAGATAAAGAAATAGCAATCACTTCTGATTTTCCTAGCTTTATAATATTAAAATGTCAGTTAGACACACTCTACTTTAAGCTGACCAAAAACCCTTCCAATGAAGCTAGATTCTAATAAATAAACCATCAAGGGAACAGTGTTAGAAAACTTTTGAAAAGATATGTTGTTTTTTTTTTTTTCAAATAAAACTTAGTGTTTGTGAATTTCAGGGCTATATTTATGGTTGATTTTCTCTAAGGTTCACTCAAACATACTTTTCTTGCTTAATCCAATCCTGACTTCGAATATAAATTTATATTCTCAGTGTCACATAATCAGCACAATTCTAACTTTAACCAGTACAGATCTGAACATCTTTTAGAAGCATGAATTTTTAAATAGCAGGGAGAAGGAAATTATTCATTTTCCACGTTATAAAAAGGGATGAGAGTTTCAAAGCAGCTTTCTCTCCTATTCTTTTCCTCAGCAGAGTCTTCTGCTTCGACATTGTGAACCAAGTTCGCCGTCTGCGAACAGCTTACGCACCCCCGTGTGGCACACTAACGGAGCCATGTGCTGGAAGAACTAGTCAATCCAGCTCCGGACATTCACCGAGAGCGGGGCTGACAGCCTTCCTATCTCCCTCCCGCTGGCTTGCTGACCCTGCGGGTACACACTCTCCAAGGTATCCTCCCGCTCAACTGTGGATTTGGGGGCCTGTACAGTCAATGGCCTTACAACTGGAATCAATACCGCTTTTTGTCAACAGTATGTTAGTGTTTTGTACTAATACTGTCTTCTAAAATCCAAAACCTTTTTAAATAACTCAGCCCATTCTTGTGTACATCTCAAAATGTATATACATAGTACAAAAGTATCCTAATTTCATGCTCTTTTAAAGTAGTCATAGGCTACTTATTTATCTTTCAATGCGGGGCCATTGGAGCATAAATTCTAAACTGCTTTTGAAAGGGTGGTTGCTTACACCTGGTGTCCAATGTCTGGCATTAAATGTGCTCAACCACACTGTTATCTACGAGTCTGCCTGACACAAGCACAGAACTGGGACAGCACCCAGACACCAGGGGGAACAGCACAGCCGGAGCACACACTGAGCGGGCACCCGCCTGCGCCCTCAGGCCTTGTATTTTACTCAGCTGCTTACATGGCACAACCTCTCTGCCAGAACCCAAACTCAGCCTGTGTTTTAGCAACCTGAAATCCAAGAACGATAACAACAGACAGAATACGAGTTAGAAATTCCAAACAAGATTAAATGACAAATTAGGTTTTGACGTAACTCAAAATCTTAAGGCTCCTCCTGGTACACCCTCCGTAGTTTTAAGGCTCAGAAGGCTTCAGTCTTTGTCTCCAGTCGTCCACATGGCTCACCTCGTAAGTCAGCCGGCCAGCAGCGGCTGGACATGCTCATCCGCCAGAGCGAGCGGGCTCTTCACAAGAAAGGCACAATCAGGGTTGCCAATCTCTGGGAATAGCAGCTTCCAAGGCCTTAAAGGCCAAGATGGAAATTCATCTCAGAAGAGAAACCAGGATGGCAGAGGTCACGAGTAACCTAACTGTTATTCAAGGTATTTTTTGTTTGCTTTGTTAATCTGGAAAGGATTTGTCTCCTTTGGGCAAAATAAAGAAATAAAAGTCTCATAAGAGATTCATGCTTGGGTTGTAACAGTAAGTTCTCCAGAGACAATTTTTTGGTTAATTGAAACACAACTGTGAGAACACAAACTTTACTCAGGTACAAGTCACATTAGCTTTTATACACCTTAAGAACTTAAATAAAACCCAGGGGAACCTGCTTTTGCTAATCCAGTCATCTCTCCGATTCTGGTCATCTTCTCTCTCCCTTCTTCCCTCTTCTAAGAATCATCCAAAGTGCTTCTGCCTAATTGCTGAAAAGCCCAAACACCTCTCCTGCTTTTGTTCTCCCTCTAAAACACACCCCCTCCAGCAGAGCCTGTTCCTTTGGCTTCACAAAATGCCAGGTTTTACTTGCTGCCACTCCTCAGGAGGCAGTAAAATCCTCAATTTGACTAGTCCTGGTTAAAAAGGACTTAAGAGATTGCAAAGTGTTCAGAAAATCCACAGGTATGGTGAAAGGACTATAAGAATGAACTCCAAACACCCACTCCAGAACCAATCCCAGCATGAACCCATCCAAACGGCACACCTGTTGTCCTTTGGCATGAGAATTAAGACTGACCAACTGCAATGCCACTAGAATGGGCAAGGGCCGAGGATATCAGGTACCTCAGCAGAACATCCGTGTTCTGAACTAAAAGTCTTCAGTTTCTACGATGGAAAACACCAATGAAATCCAAGGCCACTCTGTCGTGTCACCAGAACTTACTGCCGGCCATTTCCAATCCATCTCATACCATTTGGATTGATTGTGCTGTTTCTCTATCTTTGTAAAAAGAAGTTTGTTATTCTGTGCTGCAAATTACAAGTGAGAGAGAGGCATCCTGTCTTCCACCAGCACAGTGTCCATCCCGAACTGGTCTGTGCACTGCTTCACAGTGGCCAGGACACTCAGGAGCCGCTGGTCCACAGCGTCCAGGTGCGGGTCGGACAGCACGGGGGAGATGGGGTCATGGGCCATGGCCGATTTTAAGGCAGACTTCAGCACACCGTTCTTCAGGAAATTCAGTCTGTTCCAGGTAGAAACCCGAATGCTGGAAGAAAAAGGTTTCGGATGGGTTACATAAAACCTCTCACTATTAAATGGAGTTTAAAGCCTGCTTGGCAAACAAAAGCAAAGAAATTATGTAAAAAACCTCAATTAAAAAAATCAGTATGAGTACGTCACATCACATTGTGATATTTTTTCTAGGTAATTGAGAGGTAATATAAAGATTTATACATGTTCACTGCAGTGCTATTTATAAAAAGGAAAACGTGAACCAAACTGAATGTCCAACAACTGGTAGATAATTAAATAAGTTATGGCTCATCCATTCAAGTTAAATACCATGCAGACGTTAACAGGAATAAAGAAAATGTCCATGATATTGGGTATATGGGAATAAAGAAGCTGTTTTACTCCAAATCTATGGGGAAAGAAAATGTGTATTTGTATACACACATACACACACACACACACACACAAACACAGACATGCGATTAGAAAGAAGTCACTATAGTGTGAACAGAAATTATCCTTACATCTTAATGGGTAATTTTATTTCCTTTTTACATTTTTGAATTTTAAAAAATTTCTACCAATAATATTATAAACTAGAGTCCTGGTGTACGAAATTCATGCATGGGGGTGTGTGTCCCTCAGCCCACCCAGCCTGCACCCTCTCCAATCTGAGACATCCCTCTCACAATCCAGAACTGCTAGCTCTCAACTGCTTGTCTGCCTGCCTTCCTGATTGCCCCTAACCGCTTCTATCTGCCAGCCTGGAAACCCCCTAACTACTCCCTTGACAGCCTGATGGATACCTAACTGCTCCCCTGCCAGCCTGTTTTCCCCTAACTGCCCTCCCTTGCAGGCATGGTCCCCCAAACTGCTCTCTCCTGCAGGCCTGGTCACCCCTAATTGCCCTCCTCTGCTGGCTTGATCACCCACAACAGCTCTCTCTTGAAGACTTGGTCTCTCCCAACTACCCTCCCCTGCTGACCATCTTGTGGCGGCCATCTTGTGTCCACATCGAGGGAGCCATCTTGTGTATTGGAGTGATGGTCAATTTGCATATTACTTCTTTATTAGATAGGATAGAGGCCTGGTGCATGTGTAGGGCCAGGTGGTTTGCCCCGAAGAGTGTGCCGAATCAGGGAGGAGGTTCCCTTGGGGCGTGGGGCAGCTTGGGCAAGGGGCCTGGTGGTGGTTTGCAGGCTGGCCACGCCCCCGGCAGCCCAAGTGGAGGCCCTGGTATCTGGGGTTTATTTATCTTCTATAATTGAAACTCTGTAGCCTCCTGCTCACTCAGTGGCCACAGCCATTTCTGTTGGAATTTATTTATCTTCTATAATTAAAACTTTGTAGCGTTGAGTAGAGGCCTGGGCTGGCCAGGGTGTGTAGAAAGCTTGGCTTCCTCCATCGCCAGGGGCAACCCAAGCCTCTTGTTCGCTCCATGGCCCTTGGTTGGGTTAATTTGCATACTTGCTCCTGATTAGCTGATGGGTGTGGCTTGTGAGTATAGTGGAGTGATAGTTGATTTGCATATTACTCTTATTAGATAAGATAGGAAGAGTTTACTATAAAGATACCAGTTTTCCTTATTTTATTGAGTAAAGAGGATCTTCTGTTTATCTCAGAAGAAAAGTACTGATCTGCCTGTGGGTACTGTGAGAATTACTAGGTATGCAAAAAAATTGGACTCTGTCAGAGGCAGGCTGTTCAGCAACTATTTAAAAAGCAAAGGATATCAAACTTTGGCTAAAGCATGGAAGGGATGAATATACTACTAGTGCCCTGAGCTTCTGAGCTTCCTGTGTGTGACATTAAGGTATCGCTTGATACAGTCTGCTATAATGGACAGGTTTCATTTAAGCATCCTCAGCAGAGGGCGCTCGAGGGACAATCAGAAGAAAGGGGTTCTCCAGCCGCTCCTGGCTTTTGCACAGTGGGTCAGTCATGTGTGGGCAAGGTCATCATATGCTGATCAGTCCCGGCCACATTCCCAGAACGGGCAGGCCCTTGGTGATCTTGTAGCCTCAGCCTGGCCTGGTGAAAACCATCCAGAGGCCTGGCTGATATGGAAACCAGAGTGCCAAAGGCCACCTACCCATTCTGGCACCCTGCAAACCCCAAAACATGCCTTACTTACAGCCTAGAGGGCTTCTACCTAGTCATCCCTCCCTCTGTATTTCATGAAGCTAGTTGTTGATTGCCTGTACCTTGCCTGCATTCTAGAGGGCTGCTTCCTGCTCACCCAGCACCTGCAAACTCATGGACTTCTCTGCCACCCAGTGGGCTGAACAACAAAGGGGTTCCCTCCAAAGCTTGTCCTTTTCTTTGGGGGCTCTCCCTCAGCCCTCATTTTCTTTGATAGTCACTCCTGCAACAGAGTTAATAATTCTTTACACTACACTTTCCCATTTAACCCACTGTGTTTTCTCCATCTCCTGACAGGACCAAACTGATAACACTAAATATTAATATAAAAACATCTTCCTTGAAAGATACAGTTTTTGCTTGGCTGTATCATTACTTCCCAATATTAATTAAGATAATTAAGGGTTGCCTGGATAAGCTTTCTGCAGAATATTTTTGTGACTAAAAAAAGGCAAAAGCCCAGCCACGGTGGTTCAGTGGTTGAACGTCGACCTATGAACCAGGAAGTCATGGTTGGATTCCTGGTCAGGGCACACGCAGGTTGGGGGCTTGATCCTTAGCGTTGGGTGTGCAGGAGGCAGCCGGCCACTGATTCTCTTTCATCGTTGATGTTTCTCTCTCTCTCTCCCTCTCCCTTCCTCTCTGAAATCAATAATAATATATATTTAAAAAATAAAAGGAAAAAATAGATAAAAGCACACTTAAAGAAAAGAGAAGGCATGCTGCCAGGAGGAGCAGTCTCACATGGTTCCAGGGACCTGGGAATTGACCAGGGGGAGTGTTGCTGCTGAAATTGCATCTCTGTGAAATTGCATAGCTGATCCTAGCGCTCACTTTAAATTTTTACCACAATCAGGAGCTTCTTAGAGCCAGTTTTTATTTTATTTTCTTGATTTACCTTTTCTTTGTTCTATAGCATACACTTAAAAAAACAACATCAGTTACTAAATACATATGGGAAATGTTACTTTTGGTTTATACAATTTCAAATTGAGATATGCGACCCACAGGATGTTTGTGGTGGTGAGAGGACTGGAAACCACAAGGTAAACACAATACAGCAACCAGGGACACAGACTGGACTAGAATTATTTTGGGGGAGGGACTATATTATGATATTAAAACAAACATGGATATACATTACTAAATATTATGAAGGCTTTTATTCATACAAAACTCAAAATGAATTCTGAGTATTGGGTCATCAGCCTCCACTTTTCCTTTATCCTCCTTGTCAGGCCCTTACGGGGTTCTAGGTTAGAAAAGCATGAAAAGCACTGCTCAGGTAGTAGAACGTTTTAAGGCCAAGAACACTGCTGTACTGTTACCTGAACCTGGCATTTGTTGTGTGTAACTTACATGCAACACTGATAGAGGGGGGCAAGAATGCTTCTCTCATCCAGCGAGGGGTTCCCAAAGCTGAAAATGAAATGAAATCTCGGTGAATTAGGTAGAAGCACCAGTTCCCTTCTTAGCATCAAGGCAAGAGCAAATTCTGTAAAGAAACCCAAATGTGATCCTAAATAATGTCATGCTCCCACAGCTCAAGTCACTTAAAAATAAACAGGACATGACCAATTAGACACAGACTCCTAACAGATTGTGCAGCAGCATCGAATAACAAATATACACATTTATAGGAGCCCTCTCTCCTGACAAAATACAGCAAGGTGCGGAGGCACAACGATGGTACCACGGGCTGAGCAGGAAGCTGCAGACCTCTAAACCTGGACAAGCTTTAAGTGTGGGTGGAGAAATACAGGCTATTCATGCCAGGTTCCCGCCAACAAGCAGATGGTCATTACTTGTAAAAACAAGTTTCGCTATTCTCCTCCAAAATTACCAACCAGAAAAGGTTTGGATTATCCTATTTCCCACGAGTACACAAACAGATTCAGAATACAAAAACTACTCGCAGAGGCTGAGAAAACAGTTAGTTCAAAGCAGGTGTAAAAGTGATCTGAGCAGTAATTCTCAGTGAGAAAAGAACTGCACTCTCCTTCCCAGGAGCACGCCCTCCTGTGCCTTTCCCTTACTCCATCTCGTTTCCTAAGCCAATTTCTTCTAGGAATTACTTTTTCTACCGCCGCATTTTATTCAATAAGTTTTCTCTTGCAATTTGGGTCTTGCTCTGAGTTCTTTCCTAGCCGGAACTCAAGTACACAGATTGCTATATTGAGAGAGAGAGAGAGAGAGAGAGAGAGAGAGAGGGAGGGAGAGAGAGGGGGAGAGAGAGAGAGAGAGAGAGAGAGAGAGAGAGAGAGAGAGAGGGAGGGAGGGAGGGAGGGAGAGAGGGAGAGAGGGAGAGAGGGAGGGAGAGAGAGAGAGAGAGAGAGAGAGAGAGAAGAAGAAGAAGAAGAAGAAGAGGAGGAGGAGGAGGAGGAGGAGGAGGAGGAGGAGGAGGAGAAGAAGAAGGAGAAGAAGAGATTCTAGAAAAACTGTTAACCTTCTCTTCCTGGAAGCTCCTCATAATAATCAAAGGGTCTGGTAACCCATAGCACAATGCAGTCCCTCAAATAATAAATGGCAAAGGCAACTATTTCAATGTATATTTCCATAGTTCATGTGATCTTTTAAAACAGGATCATTTCTACAAGGAATGTATGTAGCACTGACTACTGCCTGCTGTGCCGGCAGGGGGTGGGTGGGAGGGTGGGGAAGAGGGCGGTGTTTGCTGGCCTCTCACTTTCTTCAGCTGTCATCACCTTTCACAGGCACTGAGGTGCCTGTGCTCAGTGCAAGAAGCTGGCACCAGTAGCAAGTGCTGCCCAAGTATTCTCTGCTGAGGACCCATGTCTCAGCTTACTCTCAGCAGCCAATGTTAACAGTAGAGACCTGGAAATTCTGGGTTCCAAAGAAGTATTCTACTCAGCAAACACAATATTCTATTAAGTGTGACAAAAGTGAGGTACTGAACTGGGCACCATGGAGAATGCAGAGTGTAAACTGAAAATACAATGTGTTCTTCAAAGAGCCCAGACTTAAAAAAATAAGGACAATCATTGATTCAAAAATAGTGAGTGAAATAATTTTATTGAAGATAAAAGTTGTCTTTATATATAATCACTAAGCAACTCCTCTTCCTCTCATGATAGCTAAATGTCTGGGCAAACACTTCTATAAAAACGGCAAAGCAGCCTATCAAAAAAAATTAATCTTTTAGACAGCATGAACCTTTGGGTAAAATAAGTTGAACAGTAATCAGATTTCATGTTCTATTATGTATTTTTCAAAATTCTAAATATCATAGTCAAGAAAGAATGATGTGAGCAGTGGCAAATCAAAGGCCTTGGTTTCCACCTATCTGTGAACAAATCACAGTCTTTGACTCCTGGGGAAAAACCACCTTTCCATTTTTAAAGTTCTCAGATCCCTGAGGGTGGAAGGAGTGCAAACCTGAACAAGACAGAAGAATGGGATTGCCAACAGAGAAAACCCCAAGCGGAAACAGGAAAGATGCCTTCTATCAGGTGTGCTCTGGAGTTTTCCAGGATAGCCTAGAAACCGTTACCTGGCCAGGTAGTCCTGTGGTCCTACCTTTTGGCATTATCGAGAAGGATGAGCATACTGGCACCCTCATCGTCTTGAAAACTCTCATAGTGATGGCGGTCCGCATTGCCAATCAGGTAATCAAAGACAGCCGTGTCAATGATATCCAAGAGCCGCGGGCCGGAGTCATAAGGGGATGTTTTCTTCACCGCGTCACAGTAGCTCTCATCATACTCCCACCTGGAGGCAAGCGGCAGCACCGGGTTATTTACTGAGAGCCGACACTGTCCCTGCATTGTCTCAACACAGAGAAGGTAAAATCTCTGCCCAGCAGGTTTGCCCCTGGCCCTCCACTGTTCTCTGTGGTCCTGGACAGACAGACCCCTGACTGCATACGGGCGCACTGGGCCAGGCACAGGAGAGGACGGTAGTGACGCACAGGAGCGTTTACCTGGCCAGTTTGCCCTCTCGGTAAGTCCTGCCCCAGGGGTGTCGGTGTTTCTGCAGAGGCCACACATCTGGAAGCCAGAGGGTAACAGATCCCTCCATCGTGTCTCCGTCGGCACAAGCTGGCTCTGTTTCTCGGCAGTAATAACACTTCCCGTAGAAACAAGTATTGTTTCCTAAAGGACAGAAAGGAAGCACACACACTTAAGGGGAAAAAAAGGAAGATTCCCAATTCTCCCTAAACAATGAAGAGAGCAGCTAGGGAAGCAGATACTGTGAAAACCAAGATCCTGAACTTCCATTTAAAACAGTACAGGTAATCAAAGCACACAGAACAAAAAACTCCAAAAGGTACCAAAGGATATATATATGAAAAAGTAAGTCTCCCTTTTCCATGTACCTCCTACCCAATCTCTCTCCAGGAGCCCACTACCACCACAGTGTCTTTCTGAACTCATTTTAAGGAAAGGAAAGGAAAGGAATGTCCTCCTCTGTTTAGCCAGAGCACTCGGAGGAGGGAGATGGCACGCACAGGGTGGGTGGGGAGCTTATACAGCGTGGATGCCCTGGACCAGGGGAGGATTCGCACATCCCAGGATGCACAGAGCAGACAGGTGAGATTTCATGGTGTACAATTTAAAACTTATGAACTGTTTATTTCTGGAAGGTTCCATTTAATATGTCCACCAATTCTTCCCATTCTAGAGTATCTCTCAAATATGTTACTTCTGACTTACTGCATATGCATTCACTCCAAGAGCTCCCAGGACTGTGGTTATGTTAGTAGCCCCCAGTGCTTACAGAGAAAGTCTCAATTTGCAGGTTGGTGCACAGGGCCCTTTGGAACACTGTCCTGACCACCTGTCTTGCTCAGTCTCCAACCCCACACAGAACCTTAACTCCAGCTAAATCACAGTCTCCTGAGTTGTCATGCTCTTCTCGACACCCTATGTGCTCTGTCTTCCACCCGGGAACTGGATGGGAACAAAATTACAGTTTTATTTTCATTAACTTCTATTTGAAACATCATTTCCTTCAATTATTATGGTAGGGAGCAAGCTATAGCAGTAGTGCCATTATCTGTGACTTTTTCACTAGAAGAAACCACAGAGTTTTCATAACATGGTGGCATTGTTGTTGCAAATACTACAAGGTATCATTTGTAGTCTCAAACTACAGTAGTTACTAGATCTGCTAGGTCTTGTTATTTAATATGTTAATAAGAAGGCACAAGTGACTATCTTAAATTTGCTATTTGTAATTTTTTAAATTTATAAATACCTCAACATTATCGGTTTCATTTGTAAGTCTACGCATCTATTTATCTATTTATCTTAAAAAACATTATTGTGGGAAAGGATCCATAAGCTTCTCTAGACTGCCAAAGGAGTCGTTAGCACAAAAAGGGTTAGGAATCCAAACCTAGGATGTTCCTTCCCACTGTGTCCTCCTGTGGGATTGCTACTCTCTCTGAGACCTGGTTGCAATAGCACCCCCACTGAGTGACATCACCCAGGCCCAGACTTCCAGGTCCCTTCCCCTCCACGGCCTCTGCACACGTCTGGCTTCCCCATTAGACAAAGCTCCTTGAAGGCAGGAAGGTATCACTCATTTTTTTACATTCAGCACCTAGCACAAAGTCTGCCACACAGAAGTTAAACAAAATGTTGTTGAATGAATGAATGAATGAATGAATATTAACGAACGTAAGAAAAGTAAATACTTCAGAGTTTTAAAATCTGAGCTTGAATCCTGGATAACGAGTGGCTTTGTGACTTTGGGAAAGTCATTTAACTTTTTAGCCTCTTTCTCAAGTATGAAATGTGGCTAAACCTCTCCAACTTACTGCGCTTTTTGTTGAGGATCAAATACAGTAACTCCGTAAAAGTGCTTAAAATTGAACAAGCACAAGTGCTTAGAAAATATAAGAAACAAATAAATGACACTGTATGCTTTTGGTTATTTGTAACAACAGCATAGCTTCTGCATGATTAATCTCTCACAAGTCTTTTAAATATTGTTTCACCTCATTTTAAATGCAAACCTATTCACTCTAGCAAAGCAAGGTGAAGTTCATCTTGCCATAACTTTTTCAAATTATAATGGGAAGCTCTGTGTCATTAGAAATGTCACCGTGAAGAAGCTGGGACAAGAGACCACAGCATCTCTGAACTGTCCCAGTTCTCACTGTGCCCACAAGAACAGGAGTGAGAATTTTAGCTCAGATCCTGTACCTCAGAGTGAGGTACCACAGAGAGCAGGGCCCAGAGGGATGCAGCCAGTTCCAAGCGCGTGAGTTACAGGCCACCCCTTGCAGAGTAGGAGAAGGCAATGGGGATCTTCCAGGCCCAAATGCAATCCTACAAGGGAATTTCTGATATTCTCACAAAGTTGCCTTAAGGATTCCTCAATTCTAAGGAGGCAGACCCCCAGAAAGTACATGTATATGAAAAAAGCTACCCAGCCAACAATATACAGACAATAACGGTTTCAGGCTAAAGACTGAGTTTGTGGTCTGTATAAGAACAAGCAGAAGGAAATAAAGTTACCAGCTACTCACATTATCAGTGAACGACCTCACTTCCTCCTTCACAGACACAACAAAGCACACATTAGGGAAAACTTCAGGTTCCTGCCCTCTGTCTTTAAATCCATTCCCCCAGTAATCCAACAGCAACTTAGTTGCCTGGCTTGCTTCTGTATTCCCTTCAGTTCTTCAATTCCTAAAAGTCACGAACCAGCTTGCTCAATGACACCCCACTTAACTTAATAACCATTCCACCACCTCAAAGTTCCTCACATCTTCTTACCCACAGTCAGGAAGGTGCTCAAGAGCTGCTCCGTGGCCACAGGTTTGACCTCTGTCCGAAGATTAACAAGTCTGCCAACCACCAAGGGGGCTCGGCGAAATCCCAGAATCCTGTTCGGAGGGTTGAAGAACAGAAGAGAAAAATCTCTGGGGATATAATTTAAACAGCAGTATTAAAAATTATGGTTAATTATGTTAGATATATACAGGAATTGTTGACAGGTATAAATATTTTTAGAGGTACATATGTTTATGAGTATAATATCAGGATGTATGTAACTTATTTTAATATACACTTCAGCAATAATGATAAGGCGAATATGGCAAAATGTAAACTATTATTTATTCCAGGGAGTGGGTATATGAGTTCATTATACTATTCTACTTTTGTTAGAAAATTTTCATAATGAAAAAATTTAAATAAATTTTAACAAAGGTTGAAAAAAACACAAGTAAAAACTGGGTCTAAATCCATACTTGAGTTCCAAGCTTTGGATAAAACAGCACATT
Organism: Antrozous pallidus; assembly: GCA_027563665.1. Taxonomy (NCBI): domain Eukaryota; kingdom Metazoa; phylum Chordata; class Mammalia; order Chiroptera; family Vespertilionidae; genus Antrozous; species Antrozous pallidus. Next base: position 22,743,123 of record CM050527.1, on the reverse strand, counting down.
GACAGAAAATGATATGGCTTAATCTAAAAGGATAAACCCATAGGACAAATTAAATACAGATATTTTTTTCTAACGGTCTAAAAGTAGAATTTTATAGTTAAGCACAATAATTCTTTCTTTAAATGAAATGTCGTGTCTAAAAAAAAATACACATTCACTGAAAAAATGTTGGAGGGGCAGGATCTGGAACACAAAGACTATTTATAATGAAGAAAATAAAATTACCCATAATTCCAAAATCCAGAAATAACTGACATTTTGGCATATGAGCATTTTTTCCTTTACAAGTATATATAAACATATACTCACTCTTGTGTATTTATACACACAATATACAGTTTTGTGTCCTGTTTTTCACTAACCATTATAGCAGGAGCCTTTTCCCTTTTAAAATGGCTAAGACTGTCAAACTACAGTGGGAAGGCTGGGGAGGGTGGGGGGCGGGGGCTGTAATAGATCAACTGAAGGACTTGTACGCATGCATATAAGCACAACCAATGGATACAAGACACTGGGGTGGGGCAGGTAAGGGCATGTGCTGGAGGGTAGGGGAGGCCGGGGGGAGGTTAATGGGGGGAGGGAAAGGAAACATATGTACTATTATTTGTAATACTTTAAAAACAATAAAATAAATTTAAAAAATGATAGTTTTAAAAAATGGCTGTGTAGAACAGTGGTTAGCAGAGAGAATGGGGGTAGAGGGAAGAAGAAATGTGTCAAAGGGGGTCAACTGTATGGTGATGAAACGAGGCCTGACTTCAGATGATGAGCACACAATGCAATATACAGATGATGTATTACAGAATTACACACTTGACAAATATCTTAACAAATATCACCCCCAAATTTTTAAAATAAAAATTTTTAAAATGGCTATGCAATAAAAGTCCATTGTTCAGGGCTTCTGACTTTGTCCTAAACTGAATCTTAGAAAAGCCACAAAAGCAGAGATCAACAGATTTGTCAGAATAACATAAAAATAGAGAAAGCCTCCTGAGGCCAGAGAACGTGGTCAAATCCCAGTGAAACGAAGAAACAGCACCCCACAGCAGAAACGTGCCAGGAGCCATGGACGGGAGTAAAGTGGGAAATGTTTTCTCCCAATGGCCACTATCAGGCCAAAGAACAGCAGCCAACTTAGTGCCGAGGAGCCAAGTCACAGAGGGGCAGTTAACAGAAGGGGTCGGGTGACTGGCTAGAGAATATTTTTCAGATTCTGAGGTAGGGAAGGACCTCCCAAAGCACAAGTCATAAATGGAAATATTATTATATTTAATTAACATCAAAAGTAATGATTTCTGTACAAAGCTACTCCACTCTAAATTAAGTGGGTGATATGCTGTGAACAGATAAGGAAACACGAAATTTTGCCAATAATTGGGGAATTACAAAATGAAATACCACTTTACATATGTTAGATGAACAAAAACTGATATGTTGGATAATATAAAGTATTGGTATGGATGTGAGAAAATGACCTTCACACACTGCTGGTGTCATCAATAGGAAACAGGGAGGGGTTTGGGTGTAAAGAAAATTGGGAAACAAATGAGGTCTTGGAAAGACTAATTCTAATATACCAACAAGTGATGAGTAGGATTTACCCAACTCTTTCCCATCAGTTCTTAAAAGAAGCAGTGAAAATTCATGGGATTGTGAACAAAACATTTTAACCTTTTCCATGGCATTAGATGTTTCTCAGATTGCTACCAGCTACAGCTAAGATTATGGTGTATGTATCTTTGAATTTCTAATTATTTCTCCATGGTCCTTCCTAGAAATACCTTAGATAATATTCATACCCTTTGATGCAAATAAGTTTTTTGACACATAAGGCCAGAGTTCTTGATTTGAACCAATTACCACCAGAGGCAGCATCTGAATCTCAATGAATTCCTGCCAATCAAGTCTGTGGTTTTTTTTATTTTTTTATTTATGCCATTTTCAGCAGGAGAATATAGCATCTCATTGTTTCAACTGGACTTTTTGTATTACTGGTAAAGGATGAGCCCCCTAGTCTATATTTATTAGGAATCAGTAATTTCTATTTCATCAACTGTGTCCTTAGACCATTTTCTACTGGAATTTGAATATATGTTCAGATTTGTTTAAATATTTATATATTAAGACTATTAATGCTTAGATTGCATTATGCTCAAGTATTTTCTCCTGGTTTGTTTGCAGGAGAAATTTTGTTTGATGTTTCTTGACATGTGAGTTAATTTTTTTATTTAGTTGAGTCTATTGAGTTTTTTCTTTGTGATTTTTAAAAAATATATATTTTATTGATTTTTTACAGCGTGGAAGGGAGAAGGATAGAAAGTCAGAAACATCGATCAGCTGCCTCTTGCACGCCCCCTACTGGGGATGTGCCCGCAGCCAAGGTACATACCCTTGACCGGAATCGAACCTGGGACCCTTCAGTCCGCAGTCCGACGCTCTATCCACTGAGCCAAACCGGTCTCGGCTCTTTGTGATTTTTTAAAGACTATCACTCTTATTCTTACAAAAATCCTTCCTAGTCCAAAAAAAAAAAGACAAAAATTTAGCTTAATTTTCTTCCAATTTCCTTACAGTTACATTTAAAAAACACTGTGCCCCTAACTGGTTTGGCTCAGTGGATAGAGCATCGGCCTGTGGACTGAAAGGTCCCAGGTTCGATTCCTGACAAGGGCATGTACGTTGGTTGCGGGTACAACCCCAGTAGGAGGTGTATAGGAGGCAGCTGATTGGTGTTTCTCTCTCATCAATGTTTCTAACTCTCTATCCTTCTCCCTGCTTCTCTGTTAAAAAAAAATCAATAAAATATATATTTTAAAAATATTATGAACATTTCTTCACAAGTCTGTCCACGTGCCTGATGAATGAGCTGATTAGAAGAGCAACTGGGATTCTGGACCATTCACTCAATGTTCTTGCTGAAAAAAATGTTAATTTTCCTAGCTAACTTATACATATAGAATTCATGTCTATTATTTTTCCTTTGGAATTATTAGGGTTATTGGAGCTGTGCATATTTTATATAAAGGACAATAACATTCATTATATATGTCATGCTCTATGTTAATAGCAAATGGGGATAAGTCAGTATTACTTTCTTAAAAACAAAACAGTATTGCCAGGCTCAATAAATGATCAGTTCAATTTAGAGGTCTGAGTTCAAACCTTGGTTTTTATCCTGCCATTTTATTTATCAGTAACATCTTCATTCATGATAATGACAGAAGACAGACCAGAATGAAATAATCCAAAAGAGCCTGTAGTTAAGAAATGTATTTTGGCCCCGGTTGGTGTGGCTCAGTGGTTGAGCATCGAACTATGAACCAGGAGGTCGTGGTTCAATTCCTGGTCAGGGCACATGCCTGGGTTGCAGGCTTGATCCCTTGTAAGGGGCCGGCAGGAGGCAGCCGATTGATGATTCTCTGTCATCACTGATGTTTCTATCTTTCTCTCCCTCTCCCTTCCTCTCTGAAATCAATAAAAATATATGGAGGGGAAAAAGAAAAATGTATTTTGGTATTCCTAGTACCACCTGAATTATGAGAGACTCAAACAAATTTCACAGAATCAGTCAATCAGCTCTCCAAAGTAGGTAACAAGTCAAAGTTATTAGTATCGCAGCCTTTATGGGAGAAACGGGGGAGTCCACTAGCCCTCTCTTCCAAGATATTTTTGAAAGGAAGAAACAATGCAAGTAAACCACTGTGATTACACACGTACCTGTCCAAGTGAAAGGCTGCCACCTCTGCATTGTGTCTGTCATAACCAGCGTAGGGTTCGCCTTCTACCACGTGGTCTCGGTTATAGCTGCAGAGAATGGGAAGCACAGATGGAGACATGAACACATCAGTACCACAGGTGCCAGCACCAGGGATAGTGCACAGATTATTTCGGCAAGCCTGGTTCTGCTCCATAACACCTTCCCTGTCAACCCCGAGAAAATCGTGGATGACACGAGTTACTGGAAGACAGGGCGAGGATGAAATGGAGAAGAAACCAGTGTTCTCTCTCTACCGCAGCAATCATTCTATTAATGAAACTCAGAAGATATTTTTTACCCCACTGAAAAGACTCAAACTACAAGGTAATTTTCTGGAGGGCAAGGACCATCTTTGTATCTCCACAATAGTGGTAAGGTCTATAGTTGTTTGGCTACTGCAAAAAGCTTGTAAGAGAAGTTTAAATTTCTTGGGAAATGGTCCTGATACACCTTTTTCTATTAATAAGTAGACAAAGGTGCATTAAAAAAGAGCTGGTCTGTTTCTCTGTATGTTTATGGTGATACAGCAGAAGAAACACTCGACTGGAGTAGGAGCTACCTGCCTGAGTAAATGAGCAAAACTCTTTTCTCTGGGCTTAGATTCCTTACCTACAACACTAGGGGCTTGATTGGGAGGCAGTTTCTCAGATCTGTGTCACCTCAAACACCATTCTACATCATATGTATGACAAACACAGGATAATGAAAACTGGCATATTTCTCTCCACTAATCATAAATAGATACAATTTAAACCTGTTAATTGAGAAGAAAAAGACACCTAACTCACCTTTGACCTCTACTGTTCACCTACATTTCCTGTTTCAAAAGGAGACCTATTAGATGTACAGGGAACTGTCAACTAGAAATAAACTGAGATTGAAGTAGAGTTGCTCTGCTGAGGACACATGGATCTCCACAGCTGACAAGATGTGGGGAAGTGGGAAATGGTACTAGAAAAGGCATGACCTTCAAAATAAATGACTGTGTAATATAAAGTGAAAGCATGTCCACGAAACACATTTATCAAGGCAAAGTGATGAAACACTTATGCTAGAAGACAGCCATGCATCAGCACCTGGCTGAACACCAGCTTCTCCTTAGCAGTGTCAATATACTCAAATGGATTTTTTGTTTTTAGTGTCAAAACATTGTTTAGGCTACCTAGGATTATACTGGCTTCCCCAAATTAAAAGTCTCCATTCTAAAACAGAACTGAAGCCAAAGCACCTCACTTCAAGCACCTCTCTCCCCACTACAGCTGTGGGCTACAGTAAAACTGGGGAGCAGTCCTTGGGTACTTCAGTTTTAACTCCAGTGGAGCCACAGGAACGCATGTGGTGACGAGCAGTCTATTCCTCTTAGTGAATCAGAGGCTGTTCCAAGGGGAAGGTAAGACCAGAGGAACCCGGGAACTCTGCAAATGGGCTGGAGAAGAAGGCAGGAAGGGAAGGGGAAAGAAAGGACCAAGAATCAGAAGGAAAGAGCTTTACATGTTTCAGGTGTGTGGAATGTGGCGTCAGAACTCCTGGTCTCATTTTTGGCCCCCAGAAACGAGTAGCTGGATAAGCTGAGCTCCAGGGCCCCCTTCCGCACTCCCTAAGACCACTCCCTCACTTCTACCCACTCCCTGGCCCCTGCCATCGTGTCCTCACCATAACTACAGTATGTGCCTGTGATAATCAGTTTACTTCCAGAATGGAGACAGCTAAATTGGAAAGAATCACTTTTATAATGTGAGGCAAAATGTGTAAATAAAAGCGTCACTGTGGGCCTACATGTCATCTATCTTCCATCCCCCACCTCTGAGAGCAGGACATGGACAAGTAGGCTCCAGCAAAGCCAGAACCACAAAGGGCTGTACAGAAAGGGGCCAGTCTCTCTCCATTAGCAGTGAGGACCCAGCTCCTCCTCTCAGCACAGTGATCCATCTTAAGTCCTTGACAGAGCAGCAAAATTCATACAGTAACGGCCAATAAATCATTCCTACCCTCTGGTGAAGGGCATTGGAGTCTGACCAAGGACATTAATTTGCACTTACATGAGGACTAAATACTCTCTGAAGTCCCCAGGGTCACAGTAGCAAGTGCTGGGTACTTCAGGACTGGAATCAGTTTCTACGAGCACGTAACCGTACAACCATCTTCCCCGGTCTGCGACAGCGCCAGGTGCAGTCAGCACAGTCGGTGTGTGCAGGGTCAGAGCATTATCTCCACCGCAGGGGCCATACAGCTTGCTGGGTGGGGGAGGACAGTCCCCTGGAGCTCGGGGTGGACATAGGCTCTTCAGGAGGTGGTGAGGAGAAGGGGACCACTCCGACAAATAAAAAGTTGGATGCAGAGAGGAGGACTAGACTGTGAGGGGCCCCACTATTAGGTTGTGGACACTGGTTTGGTCCAGTGAGCAATGAGAAGTCCTGAATGTTTGGAAGCTGGGCAGCACAGGGAGAATATGGGTATTGGGGGAAGAGGAAGGCAATGAGAAGACTGTATGAGATATGAGATGAAGCAATAGTGACTAAGGTTAGGTTATACATTTATCTGAGACCACCTCCCATAGTCACCAGCCAGGCTCCTCTCCCTCCACTTGTATGAGTACCTTGTCTAAACACCCAGGTGTACCCACAAAGCACCTGGACTGGTACTAATCCTGTACACTCCCCGGACTACCTGACTTCTACACTTCCTGCTGTCCCATCTCACTCTCAGTTCTCTGGTATACAAACAGTGGATGTGAAGAGGATATCCTCTTATTTAAACACAAAATGCCCACGACTCATCTATTTGCTTCTCTCAGGCTACAAAACCAAGAGGTCAAAGACCACGTTTCAAAACTAAGCTAGCGATTTTTGATGATGGGTGTGCCACGTCATCACACTTGCAGGAAGGCAAACAAACAAGAGAATTACATGTGCAGCACACCACCAGCTGCTCACACTCCAACAGATCCAAACGCCAACTCCATTCATTGCTGCAGGGTGACCTTGTCAAGTTAGTTACTGCCCCTAAGCCTCAGTTTCTTATTCTGGAAACAAGTACTATGACTGCCCACAGTTGTGAAGAAGGTTAGAGACATTAACAGATACAAATGTAGTCGGTGCAATGCCTGGCAAACTGTGCATTCATTGGAAATTAGGCTCCAAGGCCCATATAACTATACTATTTCCTTAATACCTGCCAATCAGACTTGTGTTTGCCAAAAGTCTATTGCATTTTTAAACTTTCCTAATTTCCACACCTTCCCATATATCATACTTCCCAGTTCCAGGTAAATGTAGATCTCTTCAGTTTCTGGGACCCCAATATATTAGTTCTCTGGCTGCCTATTATCTACTGAGAGTTGGATAATGAAGACACAAAGCCAACTGCTCTGCTCACAGTTGAGTTATGTACATCTTTAGCCTGTATTTCTTCTCCTACTCCAGCAAGAGACCCAAAGTGTTTTAATTCTTTCAAAAGCTCCTTTGAGGGGTGGTAAAAAAAAGTTAACACACAGAAACTTCACCCCTACTAATTCCTGGCAAAGGAGTATGAATTACCATGTTAACCTATTTCAAATTCATACTAGTATATTTTTGTAGAAAACTTTTCAAAAAATTAATTATACTACAGAACTGACACACAAATTATCTCCATAGATCCTTACAGAAGTCCAAAGGGGTCGTTGTTTAACAATATACAGTCCACTCTCCAGTTCAAGTTTAGACCAAGGTAACTAAAATGGCCCTGTTTTCTGCTTAATGCAGGTAAAAGGAACAATGAGATAACACTGTACACCTAAGAGAAGAGCCAAAATCCAACACACAGATACCAAATGCTGGTGAGGATGATGTGGGGCAACAGGAAATCTCATTCATTACTGGTGGGCATGTAAAATGGTACAGACATTTTGGAAGACAGTTTTACAAAATTAAATATATTCTTACCATATGATTCAGCAATTGTGCTCCTTGGTCTTTGCCCAAATTAACTAAAAAGTTACAACTTACAAAAACCTACACATAAATGTTTATAGCAGCTTTATTCATAACTGCCAAAACTTGGAAGCACCACAATGTCCTTCAGTAGGTGAAATGAGTAAACAAACCGTGATACATACAGACAATGGAATATTATTCAGCAATAAAAAGAAATGAGCTGTCAAGCCACAGAAAGACACAGAGAGCCCAGCTCGTGTGGCTCAGTGGTTGGGCATCCGCCCATGAACCAGGTTGTCACTGTTAGATTCCTGGTTGGGGCACACGCCTGAGGTTTCAGGCTGGATCCCTGGTAGGGGCTTGTGGCCGGGGGGTTGGGGAGGAGGAGAGGGGGAGCCAATCAGTGATTCTGTCTCATCATTGATGTTTCTGTCTCTCCTTCTCTGAAATCAATAAAAATACATTAAAAAAAAAAAAGACAGAAACCTTAAATGCATACTGCTAAGTGAGAGAAACCAATCTGAAAAGGCTACAAAGGGTCTGATTCTAACTATATGAGATTCTGGGAAAGGCAAACCTATGGAGACAGTAAAAAGATCAGTGGTTGTCAGGGCGAGGGAGAGGGAGAGAGAGGAAGGAGAGAGAGAGAGAGGAAGAAGAGGGAGAGAGAGGAAGGAGACGGGGGTGGGGGGAGGGAGGGATGAATAGGTGGAACACAGGGAATGTTTAGGGCAGGGGAGCTATTCGTATGATACCGTAATGGTGAATACTTGTCATTATATGTTTTATCAAAACCCACAGAATATAAAACATAAAGTGAACCTTAATGTGAAGTGTGGATGATAGTTAATAAATATTGGCTTATCAATTATAACAAATGTACTACACAAATGCAAAATATGAGAAACTGGGGAGAGGGAATACATAGGAGTTCTCTGTACTTCACCCTCAATTTTTCTGTAGACATAAAACTGCTTAAAAAAATAAAAGGATAGCCCCAGTTGGCTTGACACATAACTGCAAGCATGTCAAACTTGCAGCCAGCAGGCCGCATTTATAAATGAGGCATGCAGTCTACTGGCCGTGAGTTTGACATGCTTGGAGAGTATTGGCCCCTGGAGTGAAGGGTCAATGTGTCCCTCTCATATCAATGTTTCTCTCTGTCTCTTCCCCTACCTTTCTTTCTCTCTAAAAATCGATGGGAAAAATATCTTCAAATGGGGATTGGAAAAAAGTCTATTCATTTAATTAAAGCAAGGTGGAAGAATTATAGCTTCAGCACTAAAGGGGGACTTTAGTCATTGATCCAAAACCCACTCCGGCTCTGTGTAACTCCTTCTCTAAAACATGTGGTTATCTAGTCTCTAACTGTACAGTTTTGGTGACAAGTGGCTTATTTCCTAACCAACTCATTTTGTATCTCTAACATCTGGAACATAGTAGATATTTGATAAATTTAGGACAGCTCTAACTGTAAGAAATTTGTCTTATATGGAACCAAATCATGTTCCTAAAATTTCCCCTACTCAAAAACTTACAGAACATTAACACCTAGAAAAGACTTCAGAGATCTTCCAGTCTACCCCTCTCATTTAACTGAAGAGAAAACCTAGAGAAGGAGATGACCCCTCTTACACAATCCCAAATTGCACGCATCAACCAACTAGCACACGTAATTTCTAGAATAAAGACTTACCGCTTAGGTTTGAAGACAACCTTCTGTCCTCCTTCAAGTATCAGTAAGGCTTTCAGTTGGGTCCCTTTGTAACCCACATCAGCTTTAATGATTTTTTTGGTGGCCATGGCATGCATGACTGCCCCCAGCTCTGGTGTCTCATCAGGATACACTTCCCGGGGAACCACCCACTGGGCTGCAATTTCCCAGGGAGACTGCAAGGTGTGGTCCAGCTTGGATGCCAGCTCCACCCGCAAGCCAGCTATCATTCGGTGAAAAGCCCTCTGGTCCTCCCGGTTGGCAGCCGATGAATCTAAGTTGTCAATCAGGAAAACTTTGGTGAAGATAAAGATGACAAGGAGAATTGCTAACAACACGACTCGCTGCTTCAGCTTCATGTTGACCTCTTTCCTTCTCCCCAGACCCACTCTCTCTCACGTATCAGGGAGAGCAGGTGGTGATGGTTAGCAAGGAGACTCCATGATTATATACACTGGTCCATTTCTTCACTGAAGCACCTCCCACAATTCCTGCAAGCCCAAGTATAAAGCAAAATTCAATCAGAAATCCTGTCCTTCCCTTTGAAACTTTTGCAAGCCTCAAATACATTATGCCTTGCTAATCCTCTGCTTGAAAAGACCTAAAATTAACTAGAAATTAACTAGTCTAGGGAAAAACTTAATAGGTAAGAACTAGGTATAGTTAAAATTTAAAAGCAAATACTCCTGTTTTATAAGATGCAGAGCGATCTAGGAGCCATTTGGACAGCTATGAATTCCTAAAAACCAAAACGGTGAGGAAAAAGACAACTGAAATAAAACAGTAAGAATTAAGGAAATCTGCCTGGCCAGCGTGGCTCATGATAGAGTGTCAGCCCTCAAACCAAGTCTTGGGGTTCGATTCCTGGGCAAGGGCTGGGCTGCAGGTTCACTTCCCACCCCAGTTGGGGCATGAGGGGTAGGCAACCAATTCTCACATAAATGTTTCTCTCTTCCTCCATCCTTCCCTCCCTCCCACTCTCTGTAGGAATCAATGAAAAGAATACCGTCAGGTGAGGAGTAACAAGAAAAAAGAATTGTATAACTTAACTTTCATTTTTACCTTTCAAAATCCATAAAGGAGTTTTGAACATCCAAACCACCAATATTTGGTAGCTTTCCAGTTCTTCTCTTCTCTGAAGGTAAGTTTTATGACACACTGTAAGACAGGAACTCCTAAAAATGCCAATGAAAGTAGAGAGGAGACAAATAACTCCTTGTCCGAATCCAAGCTCCAAGCAGTAATATCTTTCATGTGGTATGTGTCATATCTGCTGACCACGTATTTACATACAACACCCAAACACATCTCTACTTCTAATTATTTTTCAAAATTAAAATCTCTGTAAAATGATAACCAAGTCTGGATAAACTAAGTAAAGGGAAAACATATCTCTATACCACCTGGCTATAAGTGAAACATGACTGGAACACTAATGAAACCTGGTACGATAGCAACATGATTAAACACATAACAAAAACACTGATGTCACACACATAAAGAAGTGCTACTTGCAGGTGGGGCCAACCACATTCAGTCAATTCTCAAGCTAAAATATTCCAGATACAAGATCTGTGTAAGGATGTCAAGAGCATATAATACAGTCTCATTTGCATGTGGACAGGTTGCTTTCTACGCCACAGGGTCATCTGAAATCACGCACAAGCTTGCACTCCATGTGCTTATAGACAGCCCGGTATTGGGCTAAGACAAAGATGACAAGAAGATAACAATGCGTCGCCTCCCTCTCCAATTCATTTAACAACATGAACCATTAATCGAAGAAATAAAACCAATACAAAAGATAGGGCAAATGATTTCGCCTGAAGCACATCCACCCCAACTGGAGACTGACTGATCCCCTAACAACAGCTGAAACACATCCACAACAATCTACTGGAGCAAATGTGTTCTAAGAAGCACTTTGAGGTGAGCCTGCTGACATGCAGTGTCTTCTTAGTGATTGACCAACTAACTATTCTTTTCATGTTAATTTTCAAGAAGTAGAAAAATCAGAGTCAAATTCAAGTTCTAATTATCTCCAGCTATCTGTTTTGTTTCATCATCATCATTTCACAGGGAGTATATAACACTATTAGCTGAAACAAAGGCAATTCCAGTGCATCCAAAATGTAATTTTATCAAGTTTGGTGTGACATTCAGTAAAATAGTTCCCTGTGATTATTGATAACAGCAATGCTAGGAGAACAGGTTGCGGACTTTTGCAAGTCCCAACATGACGTGAAACACACAACTTCAGTTATTTGTACAACAGTACACATTTCTCGCTGCAGTGATGAAAGGGAACATGGAAACCTCGCTTGTTACCAATCGCTTCCTCAGCACCACCAGCTACAACTCCCTACAGCCTTGGTACAGTTTTAGAAAAGGCATCAGTTCAACAGCCTTTCACTTACCATAAAACATTCTTCAGAACTGAAGTCTGGTTAACCTATAAACTTCCAACAATGCTGCTCATTTCATTGACAGTAATAGAATTTCCCTCATGCTATATGAATATATCATATGTAAACATTTAGAATAATGGTTAGGAATACTGAGCCGTTTTTTAAAATTACCAATGTAGAAAGTTCTAGCACCTTCAAAAGTCATATAAAACAAACTGTCCAATTCTGCAATCTGAGTGTGTGCTCTTAAGTTCTGCAACCTTATTAACCTTTGGAAAAGGCTTCAGAAGAACACATTCGTCAATTCAGAACTGCAAACAATTCATCCATTCAACTGGAAGTTTCTATCAAGTAAATTGAAGAATTCAACTCTCAGATTATTTCACTATTTACCACTGCAGATTAGCAGGTGGGGCAGGTTTAAAAAAGAGACTAAGCAAGTTTTCATGCTGAGATATCATCAGATTGAGGTAGAATAATATCACACACAATTTGGCACTGTTCTCTCCAACTGTCCTTCATCTCCACAGCCGCCGATTTAACTTAGTGCTTATCACCTTCTACTTGATCTCTGAAAGAACAGCCTTCTGGGCCACCAGGTTCTCCAATCCAGACTAGGTAATGCAGCAAAACCAGTTTTCTAATCACCTACCACGTTTGATTTCCACAAATTCCTTAGCAAGGCATTAAAGCCCTCCCCTACATGGCTTCAGCCAATCTCATGGCTAGGCATCACTCTTTTCAGCTTCAACCTAAATGAGTGTATCAACTGGCATTGGCTATCTATAATCAGCTGTCCTCCCTTTTTTGGCAATCTACTTCTCTATCAACACTATTGCTACTGACATTTCAGAGAACACAAAGATATTTAAGAAACTGACAATGTACTAGAGATTATAGTGGAATTTCTACAAAAGTTTGAGTTTGCCTTAGTCGGTTTGGCTCAGGGGATAGAGCGTCGGCCTGCAGACCAAAGGGCCCCGGTTCAATTCTGGCAAGGGCATGTACCGTGGTTGCAGGCTCACCCCCCTCCTCCCCCCAGCCTGGGCCCTGGATGGGGAATGTGCAGGAGGCAACCAATCCATGTATTTCTCTCACATCAGTTTCTCTCTTTCCCTCTCTCTTCTACTCTCCCTAAAAATCAATGGAAAAATACCCTCAGGTGAGGATTAACAAACAAACAAACAACAAAAAATTGAGTTTGTAAGACTTCTCTTCCAGAAAAATGTCTGATGTGGATTAACTACACCTTTTAGTGATGGTATACTTTACTTCTGTATCCTTGAGAGGGAGGTGACCAAGACAGGCTTTCCATGGCATGTTGTCTTGTTTGGGAGAGCAGCATACTATACCACCTACAAACTGGGTTTCTAAGATACCAATTTCAAATACTAAAGAAGTTAAAGAAATCACTGGGTATATTCCAAATTATTCATGAAAACTTCACCTGCATTCAGCTCTATTCCATGCCCTCACCTCCACTAACAGTGTAACACTGCCCAGTTACAGTATGGTCATTTATCTTCGTGTTTCTGTTAGTGGAACAGAGCCCACCTCAGAGAACAAATAAACTCAAGGTAATAACATAACTCAAAAAGTGTTAAATAGAAAAGAGGCAGTGCAAATGGTAGTCTTCACACTAAAAGTTGGCATAAACCCCAAGATTCGAGTTCTGGAAGGAATTCCCTTTTAAGGAATTTTCCTACTGAACCCTGGTTTCACTCTCGGCTCCATCACCTAAATGAGGCTTGCTATGGAGGCTCTATTTACTTTCATTCTACACACACATACATCATCCTACAGGGATGATAAACTTAGGACTGTTAAGTTGTTTGAGAGAAGAGTGATAGATAACACAGAAGTGAGATACTACTATAAAGTCCTCTGTTCAAGAATCTGGCTAATGTCTGGAGAAATATAGATAGAAAAACACATTGGTGCAGAGGTCCCTAAGTCATCTATCTATAATAATAGTAATAGGCTAGTTAGACCAGACAGCCGAACAACCTTCCAGACGATCTTCCGGACGAAACCGGGGCTGTGAGGGCTGAGGCAAGCTGCCGAGGCTGCGAGGAGCGAGCCCCTTGCACAAATTTCACGCATCTGGCCTCTAGTCGTGTGATAAAGTTCAATGTGTGGGGCTTCTGAGGAACATGAGAACTGGCCCGATCCTCACTACCGTACCGTGGGCTCCCAAGCTACCAGTGAGATCCCAAGCCTCACTGGTAGCAATGTCTCTGAGTCTCCCTCTAGTCAAGGGACACCTCACACTATTACTTCTAAGGTCACAGAGAAGAAATCCAAACCCTGGCTCAGATTAACTAAAAGTGAAAGCTTCAGTAATAACCTTTTTTTGTTTCCAATTCGATAGTCAAATCAAGTGCTTACCACATAAATGGAGCAGAACATACCTTATGAGTGTCAAGTACCATAAGAAAAACGATCAGTAGGAACATTTCAACCAGAGGGCAACTGACAAAGGCAATGTGGCAAAGGGGATGGAATTTATTATAAAACTAGTATATGATCGTATTTACTCACACAAGCTCCCTCACCTAGATTCTAAGTAGGAATTACAAGGGCTCTTTATAAATTTCTTTGGTAAGTGTTGGTTTCAGTAAACCTCTGAAGGTTTGGTGAGCATAAGAGGTAAGACCTGAATCTAATTAAGAGGTTTTGACTGTCTTTGTAGACGGACACCAACAAACAACTCCAGCCATCAAGTGGTGGAATCTTCCCCTAAATCTGAGCGAACTTTGTAACTTGCTTTGACCAATAGAATGCTGTGGAAGTAACTGTGTCGGATCTGGGCTTCGGCCTTAAGAGACCTAACAGCTTCCACTTGGGAGTGAACCACTATATAAAGCAGCTTAGGGCAGACTCTTGAATGATAAGAGAGCTGTAGAGAGAGGGATGCCTGACCAGCCCCCTCGCTCTTACACAGAAGTGAAACCATCAAGGGCAATCTAGTTCCAGTTAAAATGCTAATTGAATACAGACACACATGTGACCCCAGCCTATAGCACGTGGGCAGAAAACCAAACAGCTGAACCCAGCTGTTCTACATAATTATAAGAAATTAATCACTATCTTAAGCCAGTAAGTTTTAGGGTAGTTTGTAAAATCCAACATTCTCACATCTATTCTGTACATATCAACTATTTTGGGGACCTTAAAAATATGGGGGAGGGGACATAGGGAAATAGATTATGTGACAAAAAAACAATTTGCTCAGGGAGAGGGAAAACATTAAATTCACTATTAAATAAAGACTGAATGAATTGTTAGGTCATATTTGTAAATTATTATTAATGCCTCATAGAATAAATTCATTATGAAAGTAATATGCCATTTTGCTTTCTTTGTCATTGTAAATATTTAGGAAGATATGTAATTAAGGACTCTTAAAGGTAACCAAAAAAAAAAAAAAAAGAAAGAATCTCAACTGGATCACTAAAGCCATTTACATACATTAGAGCAATTAAGGCTAACCTTATACACAAACTCACACTACTATTATACATGCTCTGTTTATAAAGCCTAACCTTATACTTCAGCCAAACCATAAATAAAAGCAAAAGTCACAACCCTTTAATGAAAAAAAAATTAGAAACACACACACTTTCACCTGGGCTAAATCTGATATTCTGCTCTTTTGCTTTGTAATTGGTAGCGACATTACAGCATTGTGCTATATTATTATCAATAGCCCCCTAGAAATAAAGCAATTTCCCCTGATGGTTAGTAGCAATATTATAAGTAAAAGCAAGAGCATTCAGAAACTTTTCCACTTAGCACTGTGTGCTTCCATCCAGTAAATCAAAACCTCCCATACCAAATGGCATTGTTTATCAGCTGAACAAACCCCAAGTAGCTCCAGGAAGCCAGCCCACCCTGCACTGCCAACCAGCTAGCTGTCCACCACCAGGGCATATTATACCTTTTTTTTTTTTTTAGTCTTTTTTAATTTTAATTTTTTAAATTGATTTCAGAGAGGAAGGGAGAGGGATAGAGAGATGGAAACATCAATGAGAGAGAATCATCGATTGGCTGCCTCCTACACGCCCTCTACTGGAGGGGATCAAGCCCGCAACACAGGCATGTGTCCTTGGTTGGAATCGAACCTGGGACCCTTCAGTCCACAGGCCAACACTCTATCCATTGAGCCAAACCACTTAGGGCTACACTTCTTTTTCAGCTTCAAATGGTAGTCTTCACTTAAAACAACAACGTATACCAAATAAAAACAATCAGTATGCATATAGTTTTCCTTTCCCAGCTAATTCTCACTTAAGAAATGGCTTCTAAATTCACCTTCTTCTTCTAAACTATAAACTCAGCTGTAGCAGAGGGATTAAGGGTATGTGCTCCGATTGTGAATGCCTGGCCTGAATGCTGCTGTATCCCTACTGTGGGATTTGTGAACGTGATTTGATGTCTAACCATTCTGGGCCTGTCTCCTCCATAATGAAAAATAAGAACACTGTTACTTAACTCACAGAGTTGTTAAAAATGAATGATATTACTTTGCTAAAATTAGTGCCTGGACAACTCATAGCAATTGCTTGTTAGTCATTATTACTGTATCAACAACTTAAAGATGACTTCCTGAGAGGAGAATTACAAAGAAAATAACTCCCACTGGTTATATTCTTCTGAGTTAGTCAGGGGCTAAATAAATACACTTGTTGCATTACTGAGTTCAAGAAGTCTTATATTCCTGAACCAAATCCTCAATTTGAGGAGCAGCTAAGACTGTGAGCAAGCAGGCATGTTCAGAGTGGGTACTATGTGAAGCACAAGACTGGCTCTGTCACTCATTTGAACAACCTGTTTCTTTCCTCTACAAAGTTCAATTCCACCACATTCAATCTAAGTGAAACAGATGGGAAGCCTGAACTTACTCTATTTCACAAAAAATGTTGAAAGAATGCCTTTCACAATATTCTTCAGTTTGGAAAATTAGCTGTGTTTTAAAGATGACAGCTTTGCATGTCCTTAAGCTCTTAAGCCTTAAGAGTAACTTAAGCCCTAGCCAGTTTGGCTCAGTGGATAGAGCGTCAGCCTGCAGAGGGAAGATCCTGGGTTCGATTCCAGTCAAGAGCACGTACCAAGACTGCAGGCCTGATCCCTGGCGCTGGTCAGGGCACAGGAGGCACCAACCAATGTGTCTCTCTCATTGATGTTCCTCTTTCTCTGTGTGTCTCTCCCCCTTCCACTCTCTTAAGCTCAATGGAAAAATACCTTCAGGTGAAGATTAACAACAAAATGTAAGGAGTAAAGTTACAGGCATAGAAAATCTAATTTCCACAGAGTCAAATTGTCCTGAGTGCTAGCTTTTCCTCCATGTTTTCACGTCTACTTAAACATGAATTCATCTCTGTAAACTCAGAATTCCTGAGTGAGGTCCTCTGACAACTCCCTGTGAAAGAAGCCAACTTGAAATATTCTCTGGGCATTATGAAGCATTAAGGTAGCTTTGTTTTCCTCCTGGGTGTGAGAGTAAAAATGAAATAGGCAACATGCTTGTTCCCTCTTTGAAAAAAACTCAATGCCTGCAATCTGTCCCATTTAAACCTTGATTTAGGGCAACCCTCTAACCCTCTTCCTTGAAAAAGGAAAAGTAAAAATGTTTTAGCTCATGCTGCTAGTGAAATCTGTTCTTAAAAACCAACACAGGCAGTGTTCACTGATCTAGAAACTCTGGAAATGCCTAAGAATTTGCATTCTGTTTCAAATGGGCCCAGAATAATGAGCCTTCCTGTTTCAGGCATTGGACTGCTCTGTTGTTAGTGTGTAACTATTGAAGGCTTACTGTGGGGTGTAATTCCTATATAGTGTGCAAATATCAAATTCCAGTTAATAGAAAATCTTCCCGGTAGATCTTCATGTTTTCCATCTTAACTGTTCAGTTCACTACAGTTCTTGGAAAGGTATATAAACTTTATGCAACAATAACACTTCATATTTTTTAACCTTAAGTTCTAGAGAGGTGTCAAGCTGACAGGCCACAAATCACTTTAAAAACAGAACCTCAAGCAGGTCTCTCTGAATTATGGCTTAGTGGCTCCAGCGATAATCCCTTGAATACACACACATAAATACACACACACACACACACACACACACACACACACCTTTTTGGTATGCTGTGAGTTCCTTAAGGACAGGAGATATGTTTTACTCGCTTTGTACTTCCAAGTAAGCTAGCCCAGTGCAGGGCACATGAGAGGTACTCAATAAAAGCTTGCTGAATAAAAAGAGGGAAGAGCAAGGAGGATACACCCTTATGGTCTCTGAAGAATTTCTTTAGCTCTTTGGTCTATAGATAGCCTCTTTTTACAGACACAGGGAAACTAAGTCCCCCAAAATGCAGAAATAGCAATTTTGCATACCAATTTTATACACTCAATTCTAAATTGCTGCCTTCTGGATACCTTGCTTCCAGCTTTTAAGGCAATATCACTGTCAACCTGGATCCTGGGACTGGTGGAACTGGGAGTAAAGATGAGCTGGGAATGCTCTAGGAACACTGAGATGGTCCAAGACCCTGTCCATAAGTGATACAAGACAGGCTGGAACCAGAGTTTCAATGGTATTGGCAATGCTTTCTGAAACAAGAACAATGCTAGTATTTGCACATCTTTTTTTTTTTTTCCTACAGAAAGGACAACAGGAACATAAATGCACCTATACATAGTGCAAGTTCACTACCTAAACGAGGGGTGGGGAACCTTTTTTCTACCAAGGCCATTTGGATATTTATGATATCATTCACAGGCTATACAAAATTATCAATTTAAAAATTAGCCTGCTATTTTGCAACTGGTCAAACACTTAATTAACTCACCCCCTAATGCCTTGGCAGGGCCAGACCCAGTTCCCCACTCCTGATCTAAACCAAGGATAGGAAGCAAGAAATAAGTAAAAGGTTTTTGGGCAGCCAAAGTTCACCCATCAACAGGGAAGAGGTTGCAGACCCTCATAAAGTCTATTTAGCTGTTTTACATTCAATTGCAGGAAGCTTTTGGGTTGCTACTCCACAGACCAGAAGCTACAAATTAAAAAGAGGGCAGCAGGGACACTAACAGCAGCAAAAGCACAGCTTTCCCACCTTTGAAAGAAGAGACAGACTGACTACAAAAGGCAGATTCAAGAATTCAAAATGCAGTCAGGGCAAACAACCTGCATATTTCAATCACCTCAAAGCCTCACTCCATTACTCTTAGTAATGGAGTCCAGGAATGACCTTGTTTAAACTATACTATTTAAAAAGCAAGCAAAGCACATAATACACTGTAATTTTTCCCACAAAAAGTATAGTTAAAATAAGATTTTTTTGCACATAATACTTTATTCCCTAACAGTAGTAGATAAATGAGGTACTGCTATACATAACACATAAAGTGAGCATTTGAGAGCATGGAATGATGGACTTCACTGCCTCACTTGTACTTGATTCTATACATATTCACTGTTTCACATTTCTTGACCTCCTTTTATAATGTACCCTCCCCTCCATATGGTTGTTACCCTCTCAGAAAGTACAGACCACACCGAAGTACAAACACCAAAGCTTACTATCCTTTTCTACATCAGCCTCCTTCTCTTATCTTATACTGGGATAAATGACACCCCCCACAAGACATCAGGTCCAGAGCCAGGCCTTTCCTCTTTTACGTCTGGGTAAGAAAGATAAAACCGCTGTTAGATCTTTGCATTATATTCTCTCCTACCCTCCTCTAGCAGTCATATTGACATTATCAGTTGGTCAGAAGCTAGATTTAGTTGCAAAGTAAGGTCTCCTGTTCCATACCCCAGGTCTGTGCTAATGAATTCCTTGTCCTTGGGAGTAACACGGGCAGTTCAAAAAGGACAAGAGAGGGAGGTGTAGCATGAAGAGCTGCTGGAGAAGCACTTCAGAGAGGGGTAAGTCTCCTCTCCCACCCCCGATATAAGGAACAAGAAGATGGTAGTTACAGTCAATGTTACTGGCAATCACCAAGAGATATAGGTCTTCTATTATTGCAAAAATACTATCAGTCTAACTTCTGAGTTAGCGCAGGCAGAGAAGGTGAAAGTCTGTGAAGCTTTACCTGCTCACAGGAGCACCACAGGCCGCAGGTGGCTGCACCATCACAGAGTCACACAATCTGATCTCAGAGCAGCTCCAACAAGTAACACCCTTTACAGATACCCACCACATATTTTCAACAGGAACCAGAAACATATTTTTTTTTTTACAAAGAGGAATGAAACGATTTAGTATATGCATTAGAATTTTTCCCTTTCTTCATACTGTTTTCCACTCACTCATTCAACTACCAAATATTTCCTGTACTATATGCTATGTACAGATGGGCACAGAGAGAAGAGAACCCCAGTTTGCCATCGCTATTACAACAAACTGCAGTGCCTCACTGCAACGGTGCTTTCCACCCCATCTACAAACCACCAGCACGCAGTCCCCGAGTGATGTGGCATCAGCTTCAGAAGAGTGTCTCCTTTTCCCTGTCTGCAACTGTGGCCACAGAACACAAAGAGCAGCCTTCTGACTCTTCACCAAGAGACAACCACTGTCGTCACTGCTGCAGAAAGTTACCGGTTCAAGAGCTGAAGTATCTGGCTTCAAGGCTTTACACCACTGAAATGGCAGATCATACAAAGTTTGGGAAGCTGAAGACTGCCCAGCAAGAAAAGGAAAAGAAACATTTAGGAATTCAAAATTCAGAAAAGATAGAGCAGAATCTTTGAGGCTGTGTGAAAGAGTTGGAGTCTACAAATGGAAATCAAGAGAACAGACTAAAAGTCAAGGAATCAGCAATTCAATATGAAATAATTCTGTGACGGAAAGGATTAGCTGATAGCCCTAGCCAGTGTAGCTCCGTTGGTTGGAGCACCCCAAAAGGTCTCAGGTTCAATTCCTCATGAAGGTACATACCTAGGTTTCAGGTTTAGTTTTCAGGGGGCATGTTTGGGAGGCAAATGATTGATGTTTCTCCCTCTCTTCCTTCTCCTCTCTCTAAAAAAAAAATCAATGAAGATGTCCTTGGGTGAGAATTGTTTAGAAAAGAGGATTAGATAGGAACAGTAAACAACGATCTCATTGTTCCCTAATTCCAAGTACCTAGAAAGAAAAGCAGAGCATGTGTTTTCAAGTTTTCATTCTTTAACCAAATCATAACTATTGTCCTACTGGTCCCAGAGAAACAAACAGAAACAATGAACGTCACGTTTCCACCAGCCACGCTAAAGGAATGCTGTGAGCCCAAGATTTCCCATCATCTTTTACCTCCATCCATTTCTATCTCACTGTGAGGCTGAGAGTCTGAATGACTTGCTTGTGCTTTCTTATCTCTGATAAGCACTTTCGAACACAGAAGGCCCGCCTCTGGACAGAGTGCATTGTATGGTTCTAGGGGCCAAAGTCCTACACCTTCACCAACTTCAGAAAAGCTATTAATTTAAAACAAAGCATTAACTTTTAAATCTACCCTAGACTGGTCCTGAGTCTAGGCAAGTAATTCAGCTTCTTTACGCCTGTTCCTCGGTTTCGGAAAGACACATCCGGGGGATGATGACAGTCTTCAGCGTGTGGAGTGCTCCAAGGCTTAGCTCAAAGGTCCCGCATAAGCGCAAGGACTGTTGGTAACACACAAGCACACGGAGGCATGGAACCCAACAAACCCAAATCAATTCCAGCGACATTGAGGCATTCACTTACAGCTCAAGAAGAACAGGAATAACTGGTAACCAGCAATCTTAATGACCAGGTTACTTCAAGTTTATCAAGTCCCACAAGTTAACAGCTGAAGGATCCCACAATTCCTACTTTCTTTTCAATGTGAGAAATCCAACCTCCGGAGAGAACCCGGCTGGGTGGACATGAGACGGACCCCTGGCCCTAGCCCAGAGTATCAGCACCTCTCATCTCCCCAGATGAGGAGCTCCTCGGCCATCCCAATGATGCTGTGGCCACTAAAGGACTGAGGTTGCCGTCGTGATCCACCGTGCCTGTCCTCTCCCACTTTCCCTCCAACTTCCTTCTCCCCCTTCCCTTCCTCCCGGGGGAGACTCGCAGGTCACACACGCCCGATTACAACTAAACGCACATCAACCCAGGACGCAGGCTGACCGCTGCTCACATTCACTATTGGCAACATTTCGGGTTCTTTCTTGAGGGTGGGGCCGTCACACCCGGAAGTGAAATCTCAAGGGCAACCCACTCCGGACTACGTATCATTTCCTTAAATCGCTCCCCACGACGGGCGCGGGGTGCAGGACCCCGCGGAGAACACGGCCCTGGGCACAGCCACCCCGCCTCCCGCCTGGGGCCTGCAGGAACCCGTGTTTTCCCGGCCACGAGGTGGGCCCAAAGGTGCACGATCCTCTCCGGGCCCCCGAAGCCCCGCAACCGGCGCCCGAGGGGACATGAGGGCGGCACCGGTGCCAATGGCCTCGGGCTTCCGTGCCCCGCACGAGGGTTGGTCTCTAGAAGGACCTCCGGCGGCCCGAGGCATCCCCAGGTAAGGCCGGCGCCCCAGGCGAGCCGGGGACACTCGGGCCGTGGCCACGTCCCATCCACCGCCACGGCCCTCCCTCGGGAACCGGGGGACGCGCCCGGGCCGCTCTCCCTCCGGGACCGGTGGCGGCCCCTGGAGACCCCTCAGGGCACGGGTGTCCGGCTCCTTGGGGAGGCGCCCCGCCCCCAGGCGGCCCCCTACCCCGCGCGCCAGACACCGCACCGTGCGCCGCCCGCACTTTCCCGCCAGCACTGCCAACGGCAGAGCCCAGTCCGGGGTCACGCAGCCTCCGCCTCCCTCAAGCCGCTCACCTGCGGGGGCCCTAGGTTCTCGAATCCTTGGCCGCCCCACGCCGCCGCCGTGCACTGCAGCCCCCTTCGTCCCCCGCCACCTCCGGGGACGGGCCGCCCCACGCAGCGCTCACCGGTCCCAGCCGCCAGCACCGCTGCCGCCACTGCGGCTCCCACCCACCCCGGGCCCGGCCATTCCCCGGCCCTCTCCCTGCGAGGAGCCGGCGGTCCCACCCCCACCCCCTGCCTCTCGGGCTCCCGACCGTTGGTACCGTCCTAGCGTAACGCCTGCCTCTCGACCAATCCGAGAGCTCCCTCCTCAAGGCCCCACCCCTGCCCTCCAGTGGGCGGGGCTACCGTCTCCGCTCTGGACCGCCCCCCTCCGCTTAACCCTGTCAGTCCCGGGCCGGCCGCTTGCAAGCCTGCTCTCCCAACCGTCACTTGCCTTCGTACAGAAAGTGACCCCTCACTTCTCTGGCTTCCCCTTTCCTGGTTTCCCTAAGCAGGCACTGGGACTGGAGGGTTGGGGGGCCTCAGGTCAAGTTCCGTTTGTGGGAAGCAATTTCCCTCCTCTTTTTGCCCTTTACATTTGCCTGGACTTCTGCCTACCTAAAAGCATCCCCTTGCCCAAAAGAGGCCAGCCTTCCTCCAGAGAGCTCAAATCGCTCTTCCTTCAGACCAGAGCAAAGCTCCCTGCCACACTTAGTTGCATGTAATGAAACTGATTAGTTTACTGCAGTATTAGTTGTTTAACGTCTGTCTCTTGCAACGGACTGTAAGCCCCGGGAGGGCTGGGCAGTCTTGGGTCTCCAACGCTAGACACACCCTGGGCTCCATGAATGGCCTGAAAGATTCTTCCTGCCCTTCAGCTGTTTCTTGTCCACTGACTGCACATAGAGCATCCACTGTGCAATGCATCTACACATTTATTCACCCTACACTAAGCTTGGGCTTAGTGTTCCTGCCACTGAGATATTATAATTCACGTAGCAACACATCATGGCCTAAGATGTGTGATGGGGAGAGTCAGCCTCCGGACGCTCCTTTCAGCCTGCATAGTTCATGTAAGCCACAGTGTCGTGGAAAAAGTCCTCCTTACAGGCTGTGCCCTTACCCTCTCAGAGTATCAGTCTCCTCATCCGGAAAATGGGAATTAATCATGGAGCCCATTTCACAAGGTTGTTTAAGGACCAATCTCAGAAATGTGAGCACTTCTCTCAGAAGATCCTGGAGATCCTTGACACCAGCCCCGGGCAATCCAGTTAGGAAGGAAGCCCTTCTGCCGAAATCATTAATTACTGTGAGGAGCACAGAGTCAAAGGCAGGAGAAGTTGTATCAGCCTTTTACTGAAAGGTCTGAAAGGGCTTGGGAGTCATTTTCTGCCCATGGAGTACATAATCCTTGCACAAGAAGCTGGGTGGTAATGAGTCTTCCTTATTTCTTTCTCTACACAGGAACATGGGTCTGCCTGCAGTCGGCTAATCTCCCTGAACCTTGTTCAGATCATAAAGTAAATGTGCAAATCCACAGTTCCTCTAAGATGCCTTTCCCTAAAGGTCTCTCCTTTCTTACCTGTAACTGACAAAGTCAGCACAGGGAGAAGGCCAGTGCATCCTGTAGTCTGAGTTTGCTAGCAATCACTCCTTTTAAGGATATTCCGAGTGGATGGTTTACGGTTTCGGCTCCAGTGCTTAATTTCACATCCATCAAATTCTCTACCCACCCCACAGGCTGCAGGACAGACACCTTCCCCTCTCCTGTCCACCAGCCAACAGAGAGAGCCATGGGTTCAGGGCCTCTGAGTCAAAGGCTTTCAAACACCAGAACTGTCCTGTCCCTGACTGTCCCTTCCCTAGGCCACTTTATCCAGGCTGTCCGTGCGTGTACACACAGCACCAGCACAGTGCCAGACCCGCCAGGATGTCAGTTTCTGCCCTCCCTTCCTGTGATGGGCCTATTTCCCAACCCATCAGCAGTCAGTGTGGTGTAGGTATTGTGGGCTTGCAATCGCTTGAGAAGGGGACTCTGCCTTCAAGGAGTTAGCAATGGTAGCACACAGGAAGCAGCTGCAAGGAATACAGAGGTGTGAGTTGTGCAGCACAGACTCTGTGATCACTGAAAGAATCCGGGTCTAGGAAGACAGTGTGGGCTGGTACCACCAAGGAGGGAGGACAGGTGAGCAAAAGCTGGGTGGGAGGAGAGAGGGACAATATGAACCAGAGGTAGGCAGTGCTAGGTGAACTTGAAGACAAACACACTCAGCAGATGATACATGATGGGAGAGCTGTTCCTCTCTCACTCCTTCCCTCTCTTCCTTCCCTCCCTTCCCTTCTTCATTCAGTGAATGTCTACCAAGTGCCACACATTGAGCTAGACAGATCCAGGCCATGCAAAGACAAGGAAGGCCCGACCCTCATCCTGAGACACTTACACAATCTAGCGTTGACAAACAGAATGGAAGGCCAGGCAGAGCCCCCGTTAGGAAGGTCTGAGCACTTTGCCAAGACTTGCATGATGCTTCCTTCACAACTCATGTGATGTATTGTGCTTCTAACTATCCTTGTCTAGTCTCCCCCTTCCCTCTCTTTTCCTTGTCCACAAACTGCAAGGCTCTTAAAGACCAGTCCGACTTCACTTCAGCATTATTTCCTCCTGTGGAGTGCCTCAAGCAGGGTACCTTCTTTGCACTGCTCTATTGAAGTGCATCGAGTCAATGCCTGTGTACCTTATTCAGTGACGTCAGTCAGTAGTAGATAGGTTATTCTTAGGCAATTTACTTTTTTACAAGTTTGAGGAAATTACACTAATAAAAGAGAACATGCAAATTGACTGTATCTCTGCTATGCCCACCAGCCAATCAGGAGCAAGCATGCAGATTAACCCAACCCAGGGCCAGCGATGGAAGAAGCCAAGCTTTCTGCATACTCTGGCCAGCCCAGGCCTCCACTGAAGGCTACAAAGTTTCAATTATAGAAGATACATAAATCCCAGCAAAAATGGCTGTGGCCACTGAGCAAGCAAGAGACTTGGCTCCGCTCCAGGTTACAAAGTTTCAATTATAGAAGATAAATCTCAGATACCAGAGTCTCCACTTGGGTCACCGAGGTGCATGGCCAGTCTGAAAACCACCACAGGCCCCTCACCCAGGCCGCCCCACACCCCAAGGGAACTCCCATCCAGATCCGGGATACACTTTAGGGCAAACCAGCTGGCCCCTACCCATGCACCAGGCCTCTATCCTATCTAATAAAAGAGTAATAAGCAGATTGAACATCATCCCAAAACACAAGATGGCTGCCACAAGATGGCTAGCAGGGGAGGGCATTTGGGAGGGACCAGGACTGCAAAGGAGGGCAGTTGGGGGTGATCAAGCCTGCAGGGGAGGGAAGTTAGGAGTGATCAGGCTGGCAGAGGAGGGCAGCTAGGGGTGACCAGACCTGCAGGGGAGAGCAATTGGGAGGGGATAAAGCCTGCAGGGGAGGACAGTTAGGGACAATCAGGCTGACAGGGGAGTGGTTAGGGGGTGATCAAACTGGCAGGCAGAAGCAGTTAGTGGCAATGAGGAAGGCAGGCAGGCGAGCAGCTGGGAGCCAGCAGTCTTGGATTGTGAGAGGGATGTCCAACTGCCCATTTAGGCCCTATCCTACCGGGATTGGGCCTAAACAGGCAGTCGGGCATCCCTCAAAGGTTACCAGATTGGAGAGGGTGCAGGCTGGGCAGAGGGAGACTTCCTCCCCCCCCCCCCCCGCACGAATTTCGTGTGTCGGACCTCTAGTTGGTTCTATAAAAACATTTGTGGCTCTTCCTAGTGCCTACTTGCTACTCATGTGGCACATTAGAGGGAGGCATAGTGGAGGATGGATTGCTCCCTGGTTAGGGCTAACAGGTGGTGGGGGTGAAGTGTGGGATAGGGGAGAAAAGAGTTATTGTCAGGGGATGGAGAATTGTTATCAGAATGTTGCTTTTAAAAACTGCTTACAGGAGGAAACAAACCAACCTCTCACACACTAACAAAAGCAGTTCTATGCCCTCCTTCCCCTGGCCTCAGAGCAATAAAGTGGCATGCAAGGATGCACTGGCCTTGGGTTTGGTCCAGTCGCCTCGAGTTGCTGATGTAGAAACAGGTCCGGAGTTGACGTTAACCTGCCCAGGGAAACACAACCGGTTAGCGTAGGATCACAACCAGAGATGGGATTCCCAGTCCAGTTCTGCCTCCTGAAACCTACTGGACGGGCTCTCTGACAACCTAGGGGCACCTTCTCACCTCGCCAGCCCTCCTTACCAGAAAGGAGCCATGTCTGCCTGGCTCTGGCTAGTGATTAACTCTTTCAGCAGAACACACGGGGTAGACACTAGAACACGTGAATAGCAGCCACCACCCACTGCAGCTGAGACAGTGCCAGGAAGACCACACCCCTCCCCGCCCCGGAGCTGAGATCCAGACACCTGGGGAGGGCCCAGCCCTGGCTCATGAGGATGGGTGAGCCCTCTCCAGCAGAGCCACGTCCTTCTCGGGAGCCAGGGCTGTGCCCTCTCTGATCTCAGCTCTGGGAGTGGAGGGGAGGGTACTCTGTCTCAGCTGGAGCAGTGGTGGCTGCTATTCTTGTATTCTAGAAAATTCTATTCACCTTTACTAGCGAATCCCTCCTTACTCCAATCCACTATTACAGTTAATAATCCTTTGTATTGAGCTTTCCCTATTCAAATACTCTCTAGTTTTTATTTCCTGCTTAGACCCTGATGGATACAGTCCTTTTTGATGAGCTTTTTGGTGTCTTTTGAAAAAGTTTTCCTTTTCCTTTGTTTAATTTTCCCTATTATTATTTCAGTGCAAAAAGCTCTGCTGGTTGGCTATCTCCTCTTGACAAATGGAAACATTTTTTCTCACAGTTTCACCCTCTTTAAGAAACGCCTCCTCGGAGCTTCCTGACTTTTGTGCCCTTCCTGCTTGGTCTGCCTCCCATCACATTGGAAATCTGTGTGCATCCCGTCAGCCAAGTGATCCTAAATGTTGTCATTTTTGCCTCCTCCTCTTCCTTCCGGTCTTTGCAGGTGTGTGTCTTTGAAAAATACGCTTTGAGGCCCTAGTTACAGGCTCTGTTTATATTTCTTTAGTCTTGCTTTAAAGCAAATTTTAATTAACTTGTTATCCTTTGTGGAGAGTCTATATTTATTAACATCACTACTAAGATTCTCATAAAGCAATGATTTTGTTTAGGGAAAAAATATTTTATTGTTTTAGTGAGGCTTGGGGAGGAACCAAAAAAAGCACACACAAAACTCTCCGTATTATTACTTATTTTTTAAAAATATTTTTTATTGATTTTTTTTATAGAGAGGAAAAGAGAGGTATGGAGAGTTGGAAACACCGAGAGAGAAACAGCGATCAGCTGCCTCTTGCACACTCTCTTGGGGATGTGCCTACAACCAAGGTACGTGCCCTTGACCCGAATAGAACCTGGGACCCTTCAGTCTGCAGACTGACGCTCTATCCACTGAGTGAAACCAGTTAAGACTATTACTTACTCTTTTAATACAGTGTTTCCTTAAACTCCTCTAACATTTAAAAAGCTTTTTGGTATTCTATGCTGGGGATCAACTGTCATTGATTTAGCAGATTTCCATTTGTTGGACAATTAGGTTATTTGCATTCATTTGCCACTGAGAAGTTTTTATAAGGGTCACGGGGCAGACCGTGTAACAGGTGGCGTGTCACGTACACAGAACAGCTATACACTCTGGAGAATCCACAAGCTGCTGGATTTATCTGCTTTGACGCCCCATCCATCCTGCCTGCCTTCTTAGCTAGCTGCGAAGCAGCAGCGTACCCAAGAAAAGATGAAGTTCCTGATTTTCAACTTGTCTTCTGTCATTCCTTGTCCCCTTTCTTCTCTGTTTTGCATTGAACTCCAAATTTTGCCTTCAATATATGAAATAAACCTATTGCTGGTTTTACTTGCGTGCAACTGAATAGCGTGCTGATGAGTGATTTTGTGCCTCTGAGTTAGTCTCTGATACCACGACACACCGTGTTTCTGTGCTCACTCCCCCGGCTACGCCAGTGTGCTCACCCAACACCGAATAAATCAGGCCCTTCCTTCCGGTGGGTGCCCCGCACCATCCTGGCTTCGGACTTCAGCGCGTGGGTGGGGAGAGAAGCCTTCAGCCTCTCCCGTTATAACCTGCCCGCAGTAACGACCTAGCTACTCAGAAATAAACAGCCTACTCCATGGAAAGCTAAGTTCTGGAGAAACTTCCGAGGAAAGTGAAAAGGAATTCGGACCCTTCGAGCCCTCGCCCGCCTCCATCCGCAAACACAGACCGGCAATTCACAAGTCAATGCAAGGTTTTCCACACCCAGCGGTCTGGGGGAACGAGGAGGGAAAAAAGTCAGAAGGAAAGCCCGCCGTACAGTGCCTTTCCTTGTCCTTTGTGACACTCCAAAGAGCCTCAAACAACAACATTCTCCTTCGGAGTTAAACCAACAGGGGCCCAGGCGCCCCAGGACAGAGCCCCTTTCATGGGTGTGAGCGAAGACTGGGCTTATTCATAGAACTTGCCTGGCTGGTAGACCACACCCTTTCGGGGCGCTGCCGGGGAGCCGCAGGGCTGGCCTCTAGAGGGCAGTCAAGGGCCTGCTTCTGCAGGGCCTTCCTCAGGAGGAGCACCCTGAGGCAAAAGCCTTTCTGTCCTGCCAGCTGTGGCTCTTGCTAGGCTTTCCGCCCACATTTGCTGAGACGCTGCCAGGTGCCAGGCCTGGGAACAGGGCACCGGTGACGAGACAGACACGCTCACCCAGAATCATGAGACTCTTTTCCACTCCTCTGGCTCATCACACACACACCTACCTGCCGGCTGTCTGTGCCAGCTCTAATAGAAAGGGGGCGCATAAGGGAGCCCGTTTGGTTAGGACAGACATGGAAACGGACCCAGCAGTTTCTTCTTAGAATGCACCCTAACGAATAAAGCAGACATTTCCAAAGATGCTCTTATTCATGTACCTAAGATTGAGAAAATATCAGTTTTCCATATTAAATACTTCACCACACTTAAAGATGTTTTTCTTCTTTTCTTGTTATGTCGAGGTGGGGGAGGAGCTGGTAGAAGAGGCAGCTAAAGCACCCCCCCCCCGCCCCCCACCAAGCCACCCCCTCGGGCTGTCTCTAACCAGGCCCTACATTAGGCACCAAGAGTGGCATCCAATACTGTCTCTGCTGTGTCCAGGAAGCCAGCACACACGGTTAACAAAATGCAGTCCAGGGTAACGAGTGCTTATTAATCCACCTGCTGGATCCTTCTGTCGTTTACTGAGCACCTTCTGTGAGCCAGCCACAGTCCTGGGCCCCGAGAGGGAGAGGGTCCCGGTTCCCTGGACTCACAGCACGGGGAGACCCTGGGAGGAGAAGTTGCCTGATAAGATACAGGATGGCCAGCTAAACTGGAATTTCAGAAAATCAAAGCGCAAGTTCTGAGGATTAAGTATGTCTCCTGCGATATTTGGTCGACAATGTCCGGCAGCCCCTCTTAGAAGGATGCAACGTGCCGGGGACCCAGAGGGAGAGGACTTCCTCAGGTCCCTGCTGAGTGGCAACTCCTGCTGAGGCCTCGTGACCACCCCTGCACCCTCTCGCCTGCACCTGTGTGTCTATCCTCCTCCCAGCCAGGGTCCTTTCCCACCCTATTCGTGGTCCCATTCCCCAGCGAGCTCGTGTGTCGTCACCGGTTATTGAACCAATGACTGCTCCTGGGGAGGTGGAAGGAGGGCCTGGGGGATCAGGGAAGGGAGACGGCATTGGAGAAGGGGCTCAGAGAAACACGTGTGCCAAGGAGTGACAGGGCATGACCCTGTGGGGAATAGTGGGCACTCTGTATGACCAGGGCTAACAGCGTGAAGGCCTGACCCTGCAGTTCTCTAAGAGCTCACTCACTGGGGAGCCCTGGATGTAACAGGTGATACGTCTTCCTCCGTGCCCTCAAAGGGGCTCTCACTGGCCATGACCTCAGAGCAAATCCTCCCTTAGGGAGTCGTGAGGGTGGCTTGCTGTCTGAGTGGTCATGTGTAAGGATTAAAGAGCAAACACACAGGGCTGGACACTGAGCGAATGGCGTTTCATAGGATAATTCCAAATGCACGGGGACAGCAGAGTAGGAAAATAAGCTCCTGGTGTCTGCTCTGGGCCAGGCACCGTGTTGTTCCTCGAAGGCCTCTACCATCGTCCTACGTGAGCTCAGAGGGCAAAAACCAGAGCCCCTAAGGAGAGGACAGAGTGTTGGTGTGGGGTTTTCTTTTATTAAAAAGTTAAAATTTACATATAATAAAAGCCACTCTTTTTGGTGTCAGTCTGCATTTCTATACACATACAGATTTTTATAGCCCCCGCCTCAGACAGGATGCAGAACAACTCCTTTACTCCACAAGACTTCTCTCCTGCTACCCCTTTTGTATTCCGGCCTTTCCCCCTTCCCTAAACTCTGGCAACGACTCATCTGTTATCTCTTTCGATAATTTTGTCTTTTCCAGAGTGTCATATAAGCAGAATCATATAGTATGTCAACTTTCAAGATTCAGTTTTCACTCAGCACAATGCACTGGAGTCCACCTGTGTGTGTGTGTGTGTGTGTGTGTGTGTGTGTATGCATGTATGCGTGTGTTTGTGTGTGTGTTTGTATGTGTGTATGTATGTGTGTATGTGTGTGTGTGTATCAGTGGCCCTTCCTTTTCATTGCCAAGTTGTATTCCATTGTACAGATCTGACAGCTTATCCATTCACCATCCACGGACATTTGGGTGGGGTTTCCCATTTGGGGCCATTACGACTAAGGCCCATTACGACATTGTATGCAGGTGTTCATTTCTCTAGGCTAACTGCCTATAAGTGGCCTGTTGGGTGACATGGTAAGTGAGAGCTTCCCTTTTAAGAAATCTGTCTTCCAGAAAGGCTGAACCTCCTCCCAGCAATGACCTCTCAATCCCGCAGAGGAATTGGCGTCCCAACTCGAATCCCTCCAGATTAGTGCTGTCTGTTCTGGAACTGGTTGAAATGGGATCACAGGGCCTGTCCTTGTGTGCCTCGTCCTCTCCACGTCACACGGTGACACCCACCGGGTGGATGTGTGCTGCAGCATCGGTCTCGTTTGGGAGAACAACGGAGTCCCTAAACGCTACATAAACACAGTAACCAAATAATTACAATAACATGGACTGCGAATGAGCTTGATTAATCATGCTAGCTTGGGGGCAGAGTGAAAAGTCAACACCAGTCCAAGCACATTCATTTAGTTCATTGATTTTCGAACACGGACTCAGCACCTACTTTGAGTTGAGCACTGTGCTAGGGACTGTCATGCAGAAATGAGGAGACATCGGGCCTGTCCTCAAGAACTGTACGGCTTAGCAGAAGCCAGCCAGCTTTGAACGCGAGATCACAGGTACAGAAGTCTTGCCATTCTGGGTCAAAGGTGTGCCTACAAAGAACTTTGTTGCCTTTCTTGTTGTCAACCTCAGAGGTAATGTTTCTCTCCTGTCCCTGCTGCTAATGGCCACCATGAGACCTCAGAGTATTACAGCAGCATTGGGCCTTAGCTGGCTTGGCTCTGTGGATAGAGCATCCACCTGTGGACTGAAGGGTCCTAGGTTCGATTCCCAGTCAAGGGCACATGCCTGGGGTGTGGGCTTGATCCCCAGTGTGGGGAGTGCAAGAGAACAGCCAATCAATGATCCTCTCTCATCATTGATGTTTCTCTCTCCCTTTCCCTTCCTCTTTAAAATCAATTATATATATGTGTGTGTGTGTATATACATATATATATATATATATATATATATATATATATATATAGAGAGAGAGAGAGAGAGAGAGAGAGAGAGAGAGAGGAGAAACAATAGGTTTGAGCAGAGAGGGTAGGAGATGAAGTGGAGAAACAGCTGTGCTGAAACCCAGGGTCCTACAAAGATAGTTCTCTATCCTTTGGCCCTAACTTACTCCTTTCCGCCATCTGAGTGGGGCCCAGAGATCTCATTGTCCCATCTGCCGCCCCATTCTCTCTTTTTAGGTCCCCCCCACCCTCAACACACACACACACACACACACACACACACACACACACAAAAGAAAACCCCAAAACACCCCATTCCCCCTTCAAAACAAAACTACTCTGCCTCTTTCATTTGGCCAACAAACACAAACTTCTGCTAAAAACAAGACGACAGACCAAAATGGAGTTGCTTATGCTAAGCCTGATGTCACCAAACTGAGACTTCAATAAATTACAATTCATTTTCCCTAGAAATGGAATCTGAAACCAGTCCATCAGGGATCACCTGATAAGCCCCAGTTAGGTCATTTGCCGATAAACCCCTGCCATTCCCCAAAGGAAGGTAATTTTGCAACAACCACCCCACTCCTGTCCCTGCTGCTAATGGCCACCATGAGACCTCAGAATATTACAGCAGCATTGGGCCTAAATTCCTGTTCCTGCTCCCTTCTGCCCACTCAGTCTTTCGTTTTGTGCAGCTCCTCAGAGCGCCTATCTGCTAGAATGGATGCTTGAATAAAGCCAGTAAGATCTTTAGAATTCACTCAGTTTAATTTTTTTTTTTTTTTTACATTTTCATTCATATAAGCTCATACAAGATAGGAGAAATGGCATCTCCAACGTGGCAGACATTTCGGAAGCTCACACACTGAACTAATATTTGGTGATTGACTGAATGAACCTACAGTATTTGTTCCAGCAGCTTTCAGTCATACACCCACTTACCCTCCTCCCTTACACACTGCAGAGGCTCAGTGTCTACACCCGCCTTCTCCTGCACCATTTAAATTGATTTCCTCCGTGCCAGTCAGCTTTTCCCGGGCACAGTGGCTTTCCTGGAGGATTTCGGCGGAGACTCAGCACGGTTGGAGGGAAGGCAGGACAACAGGCCTTGTTCTGTTTCACACATTTTCAGTGATTTGCTTTCCTGCTCCCCTAATACACCCGGAAAGCTCCCCATTCTGTCCTGCAACAAAGATGTGTTGACATTTACCCTGTGCCAACCACTCTGCCGGAGGCCAGGGTACAGAGTGAGCAACACCCAGTCCCACCTCAGCCCGTAAGTGATGCAGCTCACAGCGCAGAGAGGTGAGCGCTGGGGTGGGGTGGGGACAGACAGGGACAGGCACCGAGGCGGCTTGGGGCTGAGGCTCCTCAGCCAGGCTTTGTTATGTTTTAATTTCTTCTGGAGACTTGCAAATATGCACAAACGTTGAGAGGATACTAAACACACCCTCCCGCATCCATCACTCAACTTCGATGGATGACAACACTCTGCCCGTCTTATTCGGCTGCCTCCTGCCCCCGTTTTCTTCTGGAGTCCTGGGCAGCCCATCCCAGGCCCCACCATTTCACCCATTTCGGGTTTCTCTGCACAGCTCTAACGGATGAGGCATGCCCTAGGCCAGTGGTCGGCAAACTCATTAGTCAACAGAGCCAAATATCAACAGTACAATGGTTGAAATTTCTTTGGAGAGCCACATTTTTTAATCTTAAACTACATAGGTAGGTACATTGTTATTAACTTAAGTAGGGTACCCCTTCAGTGGCATTGTGCCTCAGCGCCCGCACGTGGTATTTTGTGGAAAAGCCACACTCAAGGGGCCAAAGAGCCGCAAGCATGTGGCTCGAGAGCTGGGGACAGTGACACTTAAACTGAGGCCAGAGGAGCAGCGCTAGCAGGCAGGTAAAAGAAACAGGAGGGGGGAGGTGTGGGGGGAAGGTAGGGGGAGGGGTGGAATAGGGACAGAAGGACGCAGTGGTGTGGCCATAACAAGGGACAAGGGGGCAAGGTGAGGCAGGCCCACCAAGACAAATGATCTGGCTTCACTACCCCCCCCCCCCCCACACACACACACAGAAGAGCCGTGGCGGTTTTGAGGAGGGCGTGATGGAACCAGATTTGCTTTTTGGACAAGAATTGGCTGCATGGAGAGTGGGCTGGGGAGGGGGAGACAGGCACTCCGGAGACTAGTGGGGCTCTTGTTCCCCGAAAAGCTCCAGGGCTGGGGGCTGGGGGCTGGGTGTGAGCTCTGGAGCTCCACAGCCTTGCCTGCGTTGCATTTTTATTGTCAGCGTTCACACCCCAGCGTGGCTTCTCACAGACGGAGCGGCCTTCACTTGGCGCGTAACCGTTTAACTTCTCCGAGCCCCTCCGTCCTCGCCTGCCCCAAGCGCGCCATTTGCTTTACATGGGACCTTGATCACAGCGGCGATGAAGAGAGAGAGCCTAACTGGGTGAAATGGTTCCACTGCCTTCCTCTAGCCCAGACGGCAGCATGCAGGGCCTTTCCCTTCCAGAAAATTCTGTGGTCAGAGAAAGAGCACAGGATTGGGGCTGGGGACTCAGAGACGAGAGAACTCACTGCTCTGCCCAACCTGGGACCTTCGCCGAGAGGCAGCTCCACCGGCCGCCCCCATGCATGCTCCCAAACCTGCCTGCCGGCCTCTGCTCAGGCCCTTCCCCTCCCCTGCAAAGCAGGTGTGTGCACGCGGCTGTTTACTCTGCGTCACCAAGTGAGCACTCACAGGTTTGGGGCCCTGTGCCCTGTGCCCTGGGGGCCTGAGGACGGGTGAGAAGCAGCACTCACCTGCCCTCAAAACCTTTCCTATTCTTTGAGCTCATGCCCGTCCCCCTCCACGGCACCCCTCGTGCCCATGCTGAGCTCGGATGGTCCAGGAGCTGCAGTCCAGTAACAGTGCGGAGTTGAGGACCCTGAGGGGGGCAGGTCACCAGAGGAGAAGTCGGCAGATTCTGAGGGGACCCGGTCCCTCCCCAGGGAGCCTGTGGTGTGAGTAGGGACAGAGCTGGGCTGGTCAGGGGGAGCCTGAAGAGGTCCTTTGGCTGAGGCCAAAGGGCCCGGGGACCCACCCCATTGGTGCCAACATGCCTCTCCGGCTGCTGCACCTCCACAAGCGGCCACGCGGGGTCAGTGTCCTCTCATGCTTCAGTCGGTGAGGCCGCGGCCCAAGCCCTCCCTGCCCCCTCTCCGCAGCATGGTGTGTGATGGTGAAGAACTCCCCTAAGGCTGGGAGCCATGTGGCCCATTAGGCCTTAGGGACCCGGTGGACAGCGAGGGAGAAGGTTACATCCACAGTCACACCGTTTCACTGAGAGCAGCAGGGCGCTGCCCAGCTGCTCGCACCGCTGGCTCCGGCTGATTGAAACGCGAAAGCGCTCATTTGCACCGACATGGGGTTGGCGGGAAGGCCTGCCAGAACAGGGAGGAAGTCTGACGTTTAGGAAGATGGAGTGTCAGGCCCGGGAGGAACACGGGGTCTATTCTGTCAAGCCCGGCAAAGAGGAAAACTAACGTGGCGTGCTTCTAGTTGCACTGGTACACGCTGCGTCCTTCAGTCCATTCCTGACGGGACAGGACCTCCTGGCAGAAGAGAACTTGGACATCGGCGAGAACCGAACCCTTCACAGTCATGACGGCGGAAAGAGTCTCCCACAGGCTAGCTTCCGACTGTGCCTTTTGAACCCCGTTCTCTTCCACTGCCACCGACTGCCGGTGCCAGGGGTCCCAGGCCACACGCATCCTGCTCGATGACCTTCGGTGGACGGGAGGGAGATCCCGAGAAGCCATGTCTGCACTGGGGAAAGGCTCTAGAAATGATTTTACCAGGAAGTGACTGCAAACCCCAATTTGCTTCCTCTTAGCAGGTGCTAAAAACAGCCACTCCAAACACCGCTCAACATGAAAGAATTGCCAGTGGGGAGAGACTGGAGTCTTTACTAATTACAGTTAATATATCTCCCTTTCCCAGCTTTGATGAATTTTAAGCGATTGTGAAGAGCCTCTCCCAGGAACCTGGAAGAAATCCTTGTAGGTGAGGGTTCCTGACATCCAAGCTGCATGAGCTTCATGAGCTTCCTGGCTGACCCACCGCGGTCTGGGACCCCTCACTCTCTCTCTCTCTCCTGCCCTTCCTCCTGCCTCCTAGGAACTGGCTTGCCTTCCTTGTGCCACAGCCCTTCCACTTTCCACTGATGAGACAACCAGGGGCTCAGACACAGGGAGTCAAACAGATTCTTCCAACAGGCCTGTGCCTTCCTGCGACTTGGGTGCCCCGGAGACACCAAGCCCCACACACCTGTGGCCAGAGAGCTGAAGTGAGCGATCATGTTTCAGAGGAAGACAGATTTGGGGTTTCCTGGGGCTTTTGTCCCTGGAGGTGGGGGTAGAAGATCTATGTTGGCAAGATGGGTAGAGCCTGGGCAGCTGGTAGCTGAGGCTGGGGCCACTGCCACATGCATCCTGCTCCCCCTCCCCCCGACCCTGCCCTGAGTTGTTCCCTAGATGAGGCCAGCTGTCCTGAGGGCAGAGGCTGTGTCTGATTTGTCTACTTGACCTCTGCGCCTAGCATGGTTCTGGGGACTTAGTGCTCACTGAATGCTGAATTTGAACAGCAGATTGGAGCTGGGGGTCCAAGTGCTCCAGGCAGCCCCTGGCGGGGGGTGGGGGGGTGACAAGGGAGCATCCTACCAGGCTTTGAGGCCAGCTCTGGGAAATAGCTTTATCTGAATGAAAAGGTAAGTGAATAGATGAGCAGTTGGGAAGGAGCTGGCAACTTGGAGGCAAAAGTCTCTGCTCATCACAAGAGAAAAATGAGGACTGTTGGTTAAACAAGATGGATTGAAAACCTGTTCTCTCTCCTCCCTCCCCAAACTCCACTTACGAAGTTTAATTAAGAAATTAAAAAGGTGCGAGTTCCCAGGGCCAAAGATAAGAGATGTCCGTCACTGTCGAGAAGGTAGAGTGGGATAAATGGAAGGGGCCTGTCGGGGTCCAGAAGGCTGCTGTGGACGCCAGCTTCCTCCAAAGGTGGGAGAGATGGGGCAGAGAACCAGGGCCAGCGGGGACCCCTCTCCTCTCCCCTCCCCTGAAGTTCATTATCTGCAGAAACAGACCAGGCGGACGGAGGACGGAGTGAGGCACACAGTGCAATCAGGGCCCGTGAGGGTAAGCCCCAGCGTGTGCCTGAGACCCAGGCACCCCACTGTGCTCCGTCCCGAGCAGCAGGGCGGCTGCCTTCTAGGTGGGAGATGGGAGATTCTTCTTTAGAAACCCTGAGCAGTCCAAGAGAAAAGGCTTATAGCTACTGAAATTCGGGTCCTCTCAACGAATAAGCAGGCCCACGCCCTGGCCCCACACTCAGAGAGGCCTCACCACCCACCCACAGGCAGCCCGGGGCCCAGAATGGGGGACGGTCACTGTAAACACACACACACACACACACACACACACATACACACACACACACACACACACACACATACACACACACACACACACACATACACACACACACACACACACACACAGACTTCTGCTCATGTTTTGGGGGAAATGCTCAGAAAACACTATTTAAAACAATCACTATGTTATTATATCTCCAAAGTAAGAATTATTGAGCTTTGAAAACCAAGCTTTTTAATGAAAAAAGGCTCAAAGCAACTCCGAATCACTAATATTATTCACCTAGCTGTAGGTTTATGAGGAATGTCATGATCTATATAAGTTTTCAGTTGTCTGGTGGCTAATTCAAGAATAGGGGTGTTTACTATGCACTTGTTTTATTAAAAAGTTTAATGCAAATAAAATTTCTTACTTTTTATTGCTTGGGTGTCAAGAGTTTTTAATAACAGGAAAAAAAAAAAACAACCCAGTGTATAGTATATGCAATCTGATTTGGGATTTTACCTAGCAAAGCATTTTATTGGGGGAAAGAACCCCATCCTGATTTTTTTCATTTAGAAGGTAACATATTTTGATTAGATTTTGCTTTTTTGGCTCATGTTTATTTTTTTATCCATATCAGACAGCCCCCAACATTAAAGACATTCATCAAAATAAGCCTACAAAAATAAACAGAAAAGAAAGGGATCCAGGAAATAATAGTGTAAGGTGCTGAAGAAAACAAAATTATAATAATCTTTAAAAAAAATCAAGATCCATTAAAAAAATAGAGGATTCTATATATTAAGGAACAAACACCCAGAGAAGAAGAAGTAGCTCTTGGACATGTAACATATGATACACTAACCTCTGTGTGTGGGGGGGAAAGACAACGGAATACGAACTCATGGAACTCCTCCCAAAATAGAGCAAAAAGACAGAGAGATGGAAAATAAGAAGGCCAAATACACCAAGTAAGTTTCCCTGGGAGAGAGACCAGAGAGATTGAGAACAAGGCACAATCAATAAACAAATGCAGGACACGTTTTCAGCGCCGAGGCCAGAAGTCACCAGCTGGAAGCCCAGAGGCCCCGCGAGGGGATGAGACAGCAGCACGGCGGCGCTTCCTCTCGCCTGTCAGCCCGCCCGGCACCCAGAGGCGACCGCATCAGCGTGTGAGGTAGAGGAACAGTCACACACAGAGACCAGCACCGACAGGAGATGAGGCTGCTCGCCAGCCGGGAGCTAAAAGTCAAGGAATGACACCTTCAAAATAGTGGGAGCCATGCCTTCTGGTCCCGAATTCTGGGAGAGCAGGCTGAAGGCAACCTGGTTGTGCACAATTTTAAACTACCTCCCACCTGCCCTTTTCTCAGGAAGCTCCTGGAGCAGGAGCTCCACAAAAAAAATGAAGGGATAGCCTGGTGGGTGTGGCTCAGTGGTGGAGCATCAACCTATGAACCAGGAGGTCATGGTTCAATTCCCAGTCAGGCCACTTGCCCAGGTTTTGGGCTCGATCCCCTGTAGGGAGTGTGCAGGAGGCTGCCAATCAATGATTCTCTCTTTCTCATCATTGATGTTTTTATCTCTCTCTCCCTCTCTCTGAAATCAATAAAAACATTTTTTAAGTGAGGAAGTAAACCAAGAAAGAGAAAGATAGGGGCTAAAAGCAACTCAGGAGGAGGAGTTTCCAGAAGGAGGCAAAGGGACGGCCAGGAAGACAGCTCTGGGCTCTTTCAAGCCCAGGCAGAGCGGGAGCTGAGAGCGGGGACACTGAGCCCAGAGAGAAACAAGTGTCCCATTGCTCAGTGTCAGGTTCCAGGGAGAGGGGACTCTGGAGGAACGTTAATGACAGGGACCTGGAGGGTGAAACAAACAAAGGCAGCTCTCAGTGTGGGTGGGCAGGAGGCGGAAGCCATGCAAACCAGCACGAGGAGACTGAGCCCGGTGCAGTATTTACCCAGTAATAATGCAAAAGCCTGTTAAAAATGCACTTTCATTAATTTCGGAGAGGAAGGGAGCGAGAGAGAAACACCAATGTTGAGAGAGAACCATCGATCAGCTGCCTCCTGCACACTCCCCCCCTGAGGACCAAGCCCACAAACCCGGGCATGTGCCCTTGACCAGAGTCGATCCTGAGACCCTTCAGTCCACAGGCCAACGCTCTATCCACTGAGCCAAACTGGGTAGGACGCAAACACTGAGTTTTAGACATTACTGTGAGGTGGTGGAGTGTGTGTGTGGGGGGGGGGGGGATCGGGGGGGGCAGGTAAGATAAATAAATCCTTATTTTTCATGGTGGAAGTTAATAAAGGATATCTAAAATGGAAAGGAAATGAAGTGAATAAATAGCCTTTAAAGATGGAGGTGAAAACTTAAAACCAGCTACAAGACGTACAAGTGGTTGCCTGTGGGGCTGGGGCTTGGAGGGCGATAGGGGATGCAGACGGCTCTTGGTTTTTGTTGGAAAGCCTTGAAGTACCACTTAACTTTGAAAATCTCCTTTTGCTTTTATTACACTAAACGCAAATATTAATGGCAATTCCCCAAACCTCTGGCCCCACAAGCTCTCTGCGCTCAGAAACCAGGTTGTCATGAATCTAAGAAAAGGCTTCATGTCTCCCCGAAACCCACCAGCGTTCCCCAAATCAAAAGCATCCCTCTGCTCCTTTGTAGGAGAAAGAAACCCAGCCGACAGCACACCAGCGGGTCAAGCTCTGCACCAACTCCCCCACCTTCCTTCCAGCTGCTGGGCCCCTGCCAAGCCTGGGTTCTTTACTGAATCAAAGCAAATAAACCCTAATCTCCTGGCCCATCCCCCATGCCAAACCCAGCCAAACCGACTTTGCAGGATTTATTGAAACTGGAGAAATCTAACCCATGAAGGGACAAGCACGCACGCACACACACACACACACACACACACACACACACACACACACACCTTGAACCACAAGGCATCTTCACAATCCTCATTGTCCTCTGGAGAGAGCGGAATGGACGGGCTACCCTGGGAGACCCTGCAGATGGGAAACTCATTAACAGATGTGAGCCTCGAGTCGGAGGGACACTTGGAGACCTGTGCATTTCAGGAGTTCAGGGGTATTCATGGGTTGCCTAGAAACCAGAGGCCAAATAGGAAACAGGAAGCCCTAGGAGAGTGAGGCTTGAATATTTCAGCATCGTTTCCAGAGGGAAGGCTGCGTGCCAATGCCTGAGGGCGGCCACGCTGGTCCTCGCTTCTCTTCAGCCGCAGGTCCTCGACTCCTTTCACCGCATCACCCCCTCCAATATCACTTAGAGGCAGACGTGGGCTTCTTAAAGGGTTACAGTGTACACACACACACACACACACACACACACACACACACACGGGATGTGAAGCCCGTTTCTGAAGTTTAACCGAAGTATCATCTCACACCTCACGGCCTCCTGCAGCCGCAGGGGCTGCCTGTGCAGGGCGCTGATTTACTGCTTCCATTTGGGTGTCTCTGGGTGAGGCTGTGTCTGAGTTCATCCCAGAATTCACTGTGGGAGCCGAGTGTGGCCAAACTTGGAGTTCCTGGGACACCAGGGAGCCCAGAGCATGAAACACAAGCGTCCCCCAGCCGAGCTCACCGACCCCGTCTTTCTGTGCTTCGGAGACAGGCTTGGCCTCCATAGGTTAGATTCGAGTACCCTTACAGTCTGTGCTGCTGTCACTGCAAACGCGGGTGGAACCCCCTCTCTGCTCCTGCCCGAAGGTCTCCATGGGGCCCCAGTTCTTCGTGCGCACCCCTCCTCCACACCCCACAGACCTCTGACCACCGTTCTCGAAGTGTGTGCGGTGTGAATGTCAGGGTCAGGCTAATCTTGCTCTCCATCACTGATTCAAAACGGAGCAACCTAACCTCTCTTTAGCCTTGGCCTCTTCCTCTACAAAAACAAAAACAAACAAAAACAAAAAACAAAACATGATCCTCTCCTTCAGCGATGTTGCGAGGACTGGGGGATATGAAATATCTGGGTCTTAAGTAGACGGTTCTCCCCAGGAGTTGTACAAATAGTCAACAAGCGCACGCGAGGAAGCCCACTATCGTTTGCCATTAGGGAAAACGAAAACGAAAACCGCAGTGAGAACCACTCCATTCCCACCAGAACGGCCGTAAGAAAAATGGAAGGTAACAGGTGTTGATGTGGATGTGGACAAATTGGAGCCCGCAGACACCACTGGTGGGAACGGAAAATGTAAGTTGCTGTCGAAAACAGTTTGGCAGGTCATCAGAAAGTGAAACATGGAATTACATGTGACCCAGCAATTCCAGCCTTAGAGATCTACCCCAAAGAATCAAAACCAGCCACTCAAACAACAACGTGTGTGTGAGTGTTCACGGCAGCAGGACTCACAACAGCCCAAGTGCGGAAGCAATCCCAATGTCCTTCAGCTGATGAATGGACAGCGTTCCATCCACACAATGGAGTCTCGGTCAGCTATAGAGGAATGAGGGTCCGATCCCTGCTACCCCATGATGAACCTGTCGAGTGAGGGAAGCCAGAAACCAAAGTTCCTGGATCACACGGCTTCATTTATGTGAAATGAGATGAGGTAAACCCGCAGAAACAGAAAGCAGATTATCGGTTGGCCGGGGCTGGGGGA
Organism: Antrozous pallidus; assembly: GCA_027563665.1. NCBI lineage: Eukaryota > Metazoa > Chordata > Mammalia > Chiroptera > Vespertilionidae > Antrozous > Antrozous pallidus. The sequence continues at coordinate 22,700,659 of CM050527.1, read as the reverse complement.
GGGGGGCAGGGGGACAGGCGGGGAGTGACTGCTTGTTGTGTACGGGGTCACATTAAGCCGAGGAGGTAGCTGATCCTTCTGAAAATAGGAAAATTCTCAACATGCTTTTCCAATGGTCTTTTTAGGGGCAGCCACTCTGGACTTCATTCTGATCAAGCACCAAAAAACTGGGGAGGACAGACGCAGAGCTTGTGAGCAGGTGAGTATGCCATCGCAGGACCATGAGCCTCTGTGACAGCCAGACGGCCAGGGAGCGCCGGACGGGGACCTCGGAGCCCAGGCCAGCCATTGCTGCACCACCAGCCAACGGGACCCACTGGCTTCTGCAAGAACCATTTGCGAACGGGAGATCCCGCCTCACACCCACTGAGATGACCTCTCAAGGCAAACAACAGCCCAGACTGAAACAGCAGAAACGGGAAGCGTCAGGAAGGACAGAGAAGCTAGAACCCTGTGCACTGCAGGTGGGGCCGGGAAATGGCGCAGCTGCTGTGGAAGACAGTCTGGGGGTTTCCCACACAGCTAAAAACACTGCATGTGGGGTCACTGCATCATCCAGCAACTGAATGTTTAGACCCGAAAACTGGAAGATACATTTGCATACCCGTGTTCACGGCAATATTATTCACAATATCCCAAAGGCAGGAGCAACCCAAGGGCCCGTCGGTGGATAAACAAAACGTGGTACATACAATAAAATACCGTCCAGCCTTACAAAGGAAGAACATGCCGACACATGGCATTGTGCTGCAGGAAATAAGCCCGTCGCCAAAGGACAAATACAGTGTGATTCTACTTATGTGACATACTTAAAACAGGCAAATTCAAAAGGAGAGTGATGGTTGCCAGGGGCTGGGGACGGAAGTGGGGGGCGGTAAGGGTTGGGGGGGCGGTTGGGTGAGGGGGAGAGTTAGCCGTTAACGGGTACAGAGTTTCCGTTTGGGAAGATGAGTTCTGTGGATGAAGGAGATGGTGACAACAATGTGGAATGTACTTCATGCCATGGAACTGTACACTCTGGGGCTAAGATGGTAAATTTTGTGTGGGTGCGTTTTACTATAATTAAAAAGTTTACACAGAGCCCACCCAAACCTAGAGGTGAAAGAGAGGCGAGGCTCAGCCCGGATTCGGGGGGCGGTGCGGCAGAGGCTGTGGGTGCTGGGAGGTGAGTCGCTGGGGCCACTGTTGTAGGCTAGCTGTTCCCAGAACCGGGGTCTCTGGCCTCTTCCAGTCTCCTCTACCCTCGTGTCTGGCTGCTCAGTCTGCCCCTCTTCTTCGATTCCTCACTTTTTTTCAGTTAGCAATAATCGCGCCTCGCCTCAGATAAACCTCATTGGCTACGATACTGCCCCTGTGCAAAGCTGGGTTCCTCACCTTGAGGAGTGGCCCAACCGGGCAGCCCCCCAGTACTGGACCTGCACTCTTCCCTGACCTCTTCCTTCCCTGCTCCTCCCCACGCACTCGCCACCACGCCACCCTGCCTGTTCCGAAGCCTGGAGACCTCCCCTCTTCCCCGGCCACCGCCCCCACCTGTGGGCTGCCACAAGCACCCCTCTAACCACCGAGTCCCCTCCACTGGTCCCCCGAGTCTCCCCTCCTCCGCAGTCCCTTCAGAGGGAGCAAGTCACCATAAGCGGGTCCCGCTCTTCCTGCCTGAAATGTTCCCAGCTCCCTGGGTCTTCGCGGGGTACAGGCCAAGCTCCTGCACAAGGGACACCAGTCACCTGCCCTGGCCGCCAAGCGAAACTGCACGCAGGACGCTGCATGGCGGGTTCAGTGTTCTTTCCAGCACGTCTCATTTTCTTCTTCTTCATCTGTCCTGCTCCCCCCCCCCTTGTTTCTGCTTGTGTATTTCTCACGTTTGTAGCTATCTACAAGTCTCCCCTCTCCTCACGTTGAACTGGATGGAATTATTACTGACCTTGACTGTTTTAGGTCTACAACAAGAGCAACAACAAAGGCAACTTCGCATGGTGCCGGCACTAGATTACGGGCTTTTGTGAGCGACTGGATCCTGGCACCTGGCCCAGTCTTAACCGGTCAGTCTCATGTCAGGTCTCGGAAAGGATTTGAGAACGTCCAGAGGACAGGCAGGCACGGCCCCGAGACGGGGGAAAAGGAGGCGGCTGCTGGAAGAGGAAATTCCGAGTGTGGAACCAAGAACGACCTCAGTGAGGACGGGACACCGGCCTGCAGAACGGAGCAGGGGGCTCTCGGTGCAAGGACACACACCCGCTCTGGGACGAGGCTGGAGAAACGAGCAGGAACATGAGAGAACGGCGAGAACGCTTTCTGAACAGGTCAGAAAAGCGAAAGCCGAGCTTTGCAAAAAAAAAAAAAAAAAAAAAAAAAAGAGTTTTGTCTGATTGGTTGTTGTTTATCATTGTCTATTTGTTTTCTATTACTGCTACAAATTTAGTGGCATAAAAAAAGCACAAATTAGTAATCTTATGAGATCAGACACCTGACCGGGGTCTGGCTGGACCAGAATCAAGGTGCCCGACGGCCGTCTTTCTGTGGCATTCAGGGAGAATCGGTTCCTTGCCTTCCCCGCCATCCAGAGGGTGCCCACATTCCCTGGCTCATCTTCAAAATCAGCAATGGCTGGTGGGGTCCTGCTCGTCCGTATCACATCGCTGGCCTCTTCCGCCTTCCTCTCCCTCTTAAAGAACTCTTGTAATAACACTGGGCCATCCGGATAATACGGAATCATCTCCCTATTTTGGGGCAGCTGGGTAACCACCAGATTTCCATCCATGCTTTTGTTGTCATGCAACAGGACACACTCACAGATTCTGAGGGTCAGGATATGAACATCTCGGGGGGCCATTCCGCCTACCGCAGGTTTTTTTGTTTGTTTGTTTGTTTGGAAGATTAGTAAGAAAGATGAATAAGAAGGGGGCAGGCTGTCAGAGCTCACTCAGATGCTGTTTGTACCATAACAGGGAAAGCGGTCGTTTGGAAGAGGAAACTACAGCCTGCCACGGAGCGACGGGTATCGCAGGTAAGAATCTTGGTTTCCCAACGCAAGTGGACAAGAAAGGTCACCTTTCCTCTATCTGCTCCCACGTGACATCAACTTGACTCCAAGTTCCTATCCTACCACCTTGGCAGGAAACTCAACATAAATTATCACCAAGGCTCCCTCTTTGCCCCGAATTCCGGGGCTGCACTTCTGAACAATCAATCATCACCATCATCATCAGCAGCAGCAGCAGCAGCACAGCATCATGGGCCAGGCACTGTTTTAAACAACATCTATGAACTCATGCCTTCATACTAGTGAAGTCCTGAGTTAAAGAACCCCCCTCTAGGCATTGATATACACATCATATGTAATAATAATAGCAACTGTTATTTTTTTATATATTTTATTGATTTTTCACAGAGAGGAAGGGAGAGGGTTAGAAAGTCAGAAACATCGATGGGAGAGAAACATCGATCAGCTGCCTCTTGCACACCTCCCACTGGGGATGTGCCCACAGCCAAGGTACATGCCCTTGACCGTAATCGAACCTGGGACCTTTCAGTCCGCAGGCCAACGCTCTATCCACTGAGCCAAACCGGTTTTGGCCAACTGTTATTTTTTTGAATGCCAAACACACGTTTACAAGGCAGAGATCTGAGCATTTACATGCTTACCCACTTAATTCTCAATAATTTAAGATTTAATTGCTGAGCTGAGAGCTGTTATGATTCCCATTGACCAGATGGGGAACCTGAGGCCCAGGGAGGGTAAGGCCAGGCCCACTGGTCTCCACTTGACTGTTAACGTTCTGGAGCTCACCGGGGATGGACCAGGCAGGCAGCCCCTAAAGGCCACACTCAGAGGCGGAGCTGCCACGGGAACTCCCATCACTTCCTCACAGGCCCATCTCCGGGGTGACCAGGCAGGAACCAGGGCTCAGAACCGGGGAGGGGCAGGCAGGTCACTCAGAACCATGGAAGGGCAGGCAGGTCGCTCAGAACCAGGGAGGGGCAGGCAGGTCGCTCAGAACCAGGGAGGGACAGGCAGGTTGCTAAGCGGCCTCGCTGGGTGAGAGGTCACTGGGCGACTCCAGGCCTGGTCCACATCACAGGAGGTTTTATGTGGTTTGGTTGCCAGGAAAACTCCCCCAAATACGCTTTGGTGGAGAAACACCCAAAGATATAAATGAATTGCAAGCCCCCTCTTTGCCCTTTAATTTTTCAATCCATGTGCCTTCTTTCATAAAACTCAATCCATATGTTCCTCAGCTTTTATACACTGCAATGTTTCCTAGGGAGTATCCAACTTCCCCAGACCTCAGAGCTCCCCCCACTTTCCCTGTCTTCTGCATCACCCCGTCTCTCCCACGCTTTACAAACAGCAATTCCAATTCTGTTCCAGCAAGAGCAAACCTTGGGGGCGGGGGGTGCCTGAACGGCTCTGAGCCACAGCGATGCCTGCGGGGCACCCCCAGGGCCTGCCGCCTCCCAGCCTCCCGCTCAGACAGGCTGTGCTCTCCGGGCGGCCATGCCGAGCACCGCATTCCGAACGGGGGAGGCAGCGTGCGGGGCCTCGGTATCTCGTTATGCATTTGGAGACAAGACAGCCAGACAGGACAGACGCCTGTGCACCAGACGGAGCCCGGCCAGGCGTCTCTGGTGGCTCTGCCCACTCCTGGTGGTGGCCTTCCACCCGCCGGACCGGGACGGGGCGAGGCGAGGGAGCGAGCCATGTGGCAGGGCTGAGGGCAGCCTGCTCTGGGGCTCCGCGCCAAGCCCTCCGTGGTGAAGCGATAATTATTAATGCCTGACATTGGGTAACACTTCATAGTTTAAGAAATGCTGTCAGCAGTTTGATGTAGCCAGTTTTTTTGTGTTTTTTTTTTTTGAGCCAAGACACTTGCCATTCTTTGTCCCAGCTGCACGACCCTGGGCAAGCCACCTCGCCTCCCCGAGCCTCCATTCGTTCCTTTGTGAAAGGAAGACGAGAATGACCCCCACCTCACACGCTAGATGGGAGCCTCCTGAGAAAATGCCCGAGAACACACTTGCAAATTGCAAAGCACTAACAGCTGGGGGCCCGCGGCAGGCGGACACCCCGAGTCCTGATGCTCAACAGCCGCACGAAATCTCAGGCTCCCGTGGTTTTCCCACAAAAGAAAGGCGCTGCACGCTCTGGCCTACCTTCCTGTCCTGGACGCTCCCCGTTGCCAGCTGCACGTGCCAGTCCCAGGGTTCTGGGCGCCAGGAGGGCCGGGCCGCCTCGGGGGAGGGCCTGTCCTAAGGGGAGAGAGGGGAGGAGGAGGCTTGGGGTGGCCGTGCGAGGAGAGGGGCGGCTTCCCAGCAGGGAGGCCCACAGCCTGGAGGTGGTGCCTGATTTCCGGAAGTGCAGGAAGGCCAGGCCCCACATGGTCAGGTGCTGCCTGGAGACATGACCCACAGTGACCCCGGCCCCCTGTGGCCTCTGCGAAAGCCTGGCAGTGCCTGGGGCTGGAGGCAGGCCTGCAGGACAGGGGTAGCGCTCAGTGCTATCATGGCCCCTTCCGAGCCACCCCCGAGGGCCCCCAGAATTCTGGTGCCTAGAAGGGGGTCCCCCCCCCCCGCGATAGCAGGCAGAGGTGGGGAGACCAGCACTGCTCATCATGTGACCACGAAGCCACGTGGCTCATGTGCGTGGGGGGCAGGGCCGCCAGGATGAGGCCCGAGCTCCCTAGTGTGACCCATGAGGGCGTGACCGGCACCACCCTCACCCGCCCTTCCCCTGCAACACGGGGTCCTAACCTTCACAGCCCCGAGCCTCTGCCCCATCTCTCCCCTGCTGACCGGTCCCCTCCTCAGCCTTTCCTCTGAGCCCCACACCAACTCCCCTTTGCTTTTCAGGGCCCAGCAAAGTGCTTCATAAATGCCGGTGGGGAACATGTATGAAAAAACGAGTAAGTGGAGAGCATGAGGGCCTCACCCAGGATCCCCCAGTATTCAAACCAAGGCCCACACCCCAGGCTCCAGCCTCAGCTGCGTTCGGAGCTCCTGCCCCTCTCCCTCCTGGTTCCTGTGGTTGCCCCCAGAGGGGTGAGGCCGCAAGCGGCCCCCACAACCCTGTCCAGCCAGGCCACTCACCTCGCCGGGGCTGCCTGTCCATCCATCGCAGGGACCTTGGCTCCGCAGCTGCCGGGGCATCGCTGGCCTCGTCTCCGAGCCGCCCGGCCCCACCCGGCCCTGTCTGAGCGGGAGTAAGCCCGACACTGCGAGCCTCTCGCGCAGACGCCTCCAGGTGGGACGCGTTTTGCTGCACATTAGGATCACCTGGGGAGCGGGGGCGCTTTGCCCACCACCAACGCGCAGGTTTCCCCCACAGCAACTATGGCAGAGCCGGTGGGGGTGGGGCACAGGCATCCATTAAACGTCCCAGGTGACTCCACGGTGCAGCCAAGTTTGAAACGAAGGGATGTAGGGAACGTGAACGAAATCACAATGCCAGAGCTTTAAGTAGAACAATTAGACGCAGACTCGGGTGTCTGGGCTGCCTGGGGTTTGTTTGGCTTGATAGGTCTCCAGGTGGTCCTACTGCGCACATGATGGATCTCCGGGTGGTCCTACTACGTGCAGGATGGAAACCTCTGACCAGGCCCAGAGCCCTGGTTTTGCCCCTCAGGATTCTGCAGCCCGGAGGGGTCAAGTTACTTGCCCGAGGACGTGTGATACGGTGGGACCAGGATGTGGGTCCAGCTCCAGGAGCCTGGGTCCTGATCCAATGCGCTTCCCATCCCAGAGGGTAAACAGCACATCAGGAGATACCTTTCGGCCATCCATCTCACTACGTAGGCGTGAGATCGGCACATCTGACCCGGAGAGGGTGCAGGCTCATGTTGACTTTGATCAGAAAGTTTGCACGGGGCGCACTGACTCCATTTCATGGGGATGACTTAGAGGTTTTGTGATACTAAGGCTGATTCAGATGGTGATGATAAGAAAAATTCTAGAAGAATGAACCATACCCAGAGAGGTTTCCTGGGCCACACACACCCTGGAAACTGCCTGGGGTTTCGATGCCTGTTGCTGTTTCACATCCCTCTTTCTGTCCCTCCCATCGACAAGTGCTGGAAACTGAGTGCCTGCCATGTGCTCCCATGTCCTTGGCCTAACCGTCAGGTTGGGATCATTAAGTGCCCATTTCACAGATGAGAAGGCTAAGGCACGGGGAGGTTACTAGCCTACTGCAGATCCCCCAGGCAGTAAAGGGGTGAAGCTGCGATCTAAACCCGGGTTGCAAAGTCTGTGCTTTCTCTCCACCGTGAGCTTCACCCAGTTCCCTTCAGTTAGCTCTGAGCTCTTCTTCCTGTGTCAGCATTCTCGTCTTTTGAGACCTCAGTGATTTGCTTCTTGCCCTTGTCACCTACGCGGCAGCCTGAATTGAGCCCGATCTGCCTGTCCTCTTCATGGGGCCATCTCTCATTGTCCTCTTGACCCCTGTGGGGGTCTCTACGGCCACCAGGGCCCCAATTCTCCAGCCCTGAGAGGAGACACACCAGGTGTTAGGACAGCAGAGACCTTGCCTCTCCCCAAGGCCTCGCCTCCTGGAGTCTCCTCTCCAAGAGGCCTCCTCCCACGAGCCGTCTTTCAGCTCCAAATCCCAAGGGGGAAGGCAACCACCTGCCATGACCAGCTTGACATGAACTCACTTGGAATGGGACAGTGGACTGTCACTTTAATTCTATGTGACATTTTTATTACTAACAGAACTTTATAATAAAATTAAAGGAACCTGGAGGGAAAAAAAATCTGGTGCACCATCCTACCCACTCTTCTTACACAATTGTTTTTGTTTGTGCCTCTTTCCAATCCTTAGTCAGAGAAATACAATTTTCTACTTAGTTCTAATCAGTGTTTTATAAACAATTTTGTGTTCTGTGTATTTTACACAGAACTCCTTACAATGTGTTTCCATACAGTCGTCTTCACGTTGATTCATTCAAATGTCTGTAGTCTTCTAGCGCATTTATTTTGTGCTATAAATTACTCCCCGGTAGTTGAGGATTGGGGTTATTTATAACGTGTCCATACCTTTGCTCCAGAGGACAGGAAGCCAGGACTGTTGTGCGTAGCAGTGGGACTGGAAGGGGTGGGGGATGGGGGAGAGAAAGTGGAGGAAGATCACCTTCAGCCTCAGCTGTGTCTGCATCAGCCAAGCTCACAAAGGAGCCTTCCTGGCCGCCACTGCAGAAATAGTTGAGTCAAAGGCATCATGAGCGATTTCCATGGCCTCTTTTAGCTCCGAATCCTCGGCCCACTTCCCTGCTCCATTTGTAAAACTTGACCACAGGGAACTCTCCTTATGTAGAGCCGGTGAATGTGTATCTGTGTGAGGGTCGGGGTGGGGATGGGATACACCAATGCAGTGATGCTGGCTTGGATCTATTCGTAAGAACCGGGTGCAGATACTAAATGCTCCATGTAAATGACCTGTATCCTCTCTCACGCTGAGGTCAGTGTGTGATGGAGGGGCCTGAAGCTCAGGAAGGCGCACTCTCTTGAGGTGCCAGCAGGTGGTAACCCCAAGATTCTCATCCATGCATGCCAGGTTCACATCACTCCCAACTCTAGAGAACAGGAAGTCTTGACACAGCAAAAACTTCCATTTCTCAGCAACCTCAGGAAGCAGCTGGAACTCAGGCTAGATCTAGATATAGCCCATACCCCAACCCAGAGAGGAAAAGGGACTGGGGTGGGGTGAGGTGACAATGAAGAAAGAGGCAAAAGCTTCTGGGAGAACGGAAGAAGGCAAAGGGCTCTTTTTCTCTGAACACACAAGAGGGCTAACTCCTCCCATTTGTATCTGTCATGTTAATGTTCACGTTGTGTTTCTGTCTATTCAAGGAGCTGTTGGAGGGCAGGGTCTGGGTCACACTCTGTTTTTTTGTTGTTGTTGTTAATTCTTACCCCAAGCATTTTTTTCAATTCATTTTCAGAGAGAGTGGAAAGGAGGGAGAGGGGAAGGAGAGACAGAGAGGGAGAGAGGAGAGAGAAAAAGAGAGAGGGGGGGGACAGAGGGAGAGAGAGAGAGAGAGAGAGAGAGAGAGAGAGATACTTGTGAGACACATTGATTGGTTGCCTCCTCCAGGTGCCTGAGTGGGGGGTGAGGATCGAACCTGCAACCTATGTATGTGCCCTTGACCAGGAATCAAGCCTGAGATCCTTTGTGTGTGGGCTGACTCCCTAAACACTGAGCACCTGTCAGGGCTCACACTCTACTTTGATCTTGAGAATTGATAGGCTACAAGCAATGGAGACCGAGCTCACTCTCAAAGGATGGGGGAGACCCCAGGGAGGGCAACCCGGCAGGGAGATGGGAGCTCAATCTGGAAGACGGAATAGGTGGGGTGGGGTAGGGTGGGGGTGAGGGGCAGTGATGAGACGGAATTGGCCAGGTTGGCTCTTGTTGGGAAAAGATGAGACAGGGCCGGCCCCTGAGTGAGCCCGATTGCCTGGGGAGCGTTCCTGTTCCAGGTCCAGAGTAGAGAACGGTGACGAGGGGGTTGATTACATCTGGCCATTTCTTATAATCAGCAAAGGGGGAAAATAACCCAACACTAGATGAAGCAAACGGCAGAGATCAGTGTCCAGCCCCTGAGGATAAACAGGCTGTCTTCCCGCCTCCATTCAGACAGAATGGAGGGGCACAGCCCTGCAGGCAGCCCGGGAAAGAGGCCGGAGTCTTCTCAGGATGGATGCTCCCCACAATAAGCACTGCCAGATGGCTGCTGGGGAAGTGGGGGAGGTCCGTCCTCTGCACCCCCCCCCCCCCATTTCTCACCTCGGTGGTTCCCCAACAAGCTCCAGAATCAACCAGGGAAGCCTGGGAAAACAGAACCCACCCTCTGGGATGGCCAGGGCTTGCCCCTAAGTCTCGGGTGCCTTGGTTCTGGTCTCACCACCCGCATCTGGTCTTCTAGGGTGTCAGTGGGGAGCGGTGGCCAGCCCTCCTCAGGGTCCCAGCCTCTGGGGCTATTTGCTAATTTTGGTTGGAACACTGGTGGTAAGTAAAAACACCAGGGACTCCGGGCAAGGACTCAGACAAAATGAGAAGCAGAAAAACAGCAGAGTCTCCACGTCTCCCGAGCTGCGTGAGCAAACAGCCCCGGCTGCCGACGGCCCCTGGGGAACACGCCTTGGCAGCGGAAGCCCCAAACCGTCTGCCTTCGGCTTGGGAGACTTCCTCTGCCTGTGGTTCGTGTTAGAGTCGGACCCCGTGTCCAACTCACTGCTGGAAACACTTCAGACTCACCAGGTCAAAGCCAAACCCTGCCCTGCCCCTCACAGGTCTGCATTCCCACTCTGTTCTGTCACTCAGCGGCTGGCACTGCCGTCCCCGCAGTGTGGGACACACGCTTCCACCCAGACACCAAGCAGCCCCGCTCCCGTCTCTGCCGTGGTTCAAGCCTCCTGCTCTGAACTGTCTGAACAGTTCGATGGTCTTCACACCTTGATCCTGCCCGTTCTCAGAACCATGCTTGACCCAGCCACCAGCGGAATCCACCCCATAGGGTGGATCGCAGGCCCTGACCATGCTGCAGGGGTGCACAGTGAAGAGAATCATGGGAAACCCAGTCCTGGGGGGCAGTATCCTCCTCAGGGTGAGGCGGTGGCCGAGTTTCCCCATCGGCGGGGAAATAAATCAGTCTGCTCCCTTGCCCTTGCGGGAAGGGCTGGGGAGGACAGGTGAGAGCTGGTTTATGACTCACTGTTTGGGTCATGGAAGGCTCACTCTGTGACAGAAGTAGACAGTTTGCAGGCTATGAGGCATATTGTGTGAAGCTGGAAAGAGGAGTATGAATATGTTTCCTTAAAAATAAGTGTTTTCTCTCTCTGTGACCACCAAGGCCATGCTCCTGCCCCCCTCCCCACCTCACTTCACCTCCCCGTGCTCAGCCAGCCCATGGTCTCCAACATTATTCTCCACCCACAGACACGAGGAGGATTCCGGGGATTCTGGGGAGGACGGCTGACTCCATATCTTGAGGCAGGAAAGAAATCAGCTGGGTCTGGAACAGCTCACTGTTGCCAGAAAGCAGGAATGCTTTTAAGAATGCCAGGGACAGTGCAGCAAGGACAAGGGGCCAAACCCAGGGGCTCCTGGGCCAATCCTCAACAATTTGGGCATTAATTAGAACAAGTTGAGCTAGAGAAGGAATGTGGGTTCATTACAATACTCAAAAACGAGACAAAATTCTAGAGTGTACAGAGAAGTGGTTGGTAGGCCCTCAGGAGGGTGAATGTAATGGGCTATGCTAATCTGATCGACTTGAATGAGTAGGGTATCAACAGTAATAAAAGAAAAAGATGCAAATTGACTGTACGTTTGTGACACTCACCAGCCAATCAGGGGTGAGGAATGTAAATTAACCCAACAAAGATGGCTGGTTAATTTGCATATGCAGGCGGTGAGCAGCCAGAGATAGGATGGCATGCTTGCATCATCACCATGGTGATGACACAGGTGTTCCTCACTGCCCCAGCTACTCCGGGCCTCTGGGCAGTGTGGGAATGTGGGGCCAGAGCAGAAAGAGGCAGCTCCCGGGCCCGAGTGAAAAGGGGGTTCTGGCAGTCAGGGAAAGAAAGGCCCTTCTTGCATGAATCTTTATGCATTGGGCTTCTAGTTTCGTATACATGGGTCTTTTGTTTCTTCTCTTAATTCTATTTCTGATCATCAAGGATAGACACGTGCTCATTTCCGTCTGTAAAGACAGGGAAGAGGAAATGCAGGGAACTCCGAGTCAGCCCGTTATTTCGAGACTGGGGCCTCCTCCCCGCTGGGATGGAACTTGGGGATGGCCCCCTTTAGTTGTAATACAACCTCAGCAGGAGCCTCACCTTCTCAGTAATGCTCACAGGTCAGGTCAGTACATCATGCTGACAGGACAATAGACTGCGCCATGCTGGCCTGGCCAGCAGGATGGGGATTTATCTCCTGTCAGGGAGAATTCATTGCTGCAAACCCGAAGACTGAGCGAATGGCATGGACTTAAAAAGAGCTTTTGAAGGAACAGATAATGTTCAATTGTAAACAGGAAGCTTCTCCCGAGGTGACTTCTCGGCCTCTGCCCCCCGGCCTCACGTTCTGATCCAGGATCAGCTGCTCAGCCACCCAGACTTTGCAACTCCAGCACATTGGGGTGGTGTTTTTCTCCTTCTTTTGCTCTGGGAAGATTGTTAAGATCCCTACGAAGGTAAAAATAGTGTTTGGTGAACTCACTGAAATCCTAGTAAGGTGTCAAAATTGGCACCCCCGGAAGGCATGGGATTTAGGATAAGAAAGCAAGTCAAGCCCGCAGTATGAGCTCTTTTATAACAGGTTTTGATGTAAGGCCGTTAAACGGTGTTAGAATCATGATATGTTGCATTATTTAATATGGTTAGAGATTTTAAGAGGATCTGCTGTATTAAATTTGTGGATTGCATTAAATGTTTGGAGGGGTTTATGTCAGCAATCAATGTGAAAATTTTGTGAAAATACAATTTGCTAAATTCATGAATTAAGAAAAATAGACTTTATTTTTTAGAACAGATTTAGCTTCACAGCAACACTGAGTGGGTGTAGAGAGTTTCTGTGTACCCCGTGTGTTCCCCCACCCTCCCCAACCTCCCACTACCCACATCCCCCACCAGATTGGCACATTTGTTATAATCAATGAACCTGCCTGACACATAATCACCCAAAGTCCATAGTTTACATTGGGGTTCACTCTTGGCGTTGTGCCTTCTATGGGTTTGACCACAGTATAAGGACATGTGTCTGCAATTACAACATTGTAAGGATAGTTTCACTGCCCCAAACAGCCTCTTGCTCTGACCTTCTGCGTACGCTGTCCCTTTCTCTGGCTCCTTTCCATTTTCAAGGTTCAACTTCAATGTCACCTCCTGGGCAAAGACTCCATTCCAGAGCCACGGCCAGCAACACTGAAGCCTGTGGGCTCCTCCCGCCCCTGCAGGTCCAGGCCCTTGAGACGGGCTTGTGGGTCACTCATTTCTGATTCAGGAGAGCCTGTGGGGGCTGGGCCCTCTCTAGACGCCAGCAGACTGAAGCCCCAGGGCTGGTCTAGCGCTGACGGACAGTCATGATGGGACCGCGTGGCAGGCGATGCCATCTTTGACATTAGAGGGCACACTGCAGACCGCGCTTCCTTGGATGGTGAGGTGACGAGAGGGACAGCAGAATGGGGCCCACTCTCACCACAGGGAGTGACAGAGAAGAACCCCTCACAGATGCCGAGACCTGGAGTGTCCTCCACGTGGCAGTAGCTCTGGCTGCTGTCCCCTTGGGTGGGGTGGGAAGAACCAATCCCACAGGGTGAACAGGTCCCCAGGCCCAGCCACCTCCTGACACCCCCTCCCTCCCTCCCCCGACTGCCAGCGGGATGGAAACTGCAGGACGATTTTCAGGGCTGCAGAGCGAAGAGCTGCTCTCGGGCTCTTACAAGGGTCTCTAATGCCCAAAGGTGACACTGTCTCAGGGTGTTTGATACTGACTCCTACTCTCAGCTCCAGCTCCAGCTCCAGCTCCAGCAATCCTTGTTTGGGAAAAGGGTGTCAGGTGATAACAACAACAACAAAAATAAATAGCTGAGTCGACCTGAGGATCCTGCATGAAACAGAGCCCCTCCTACCCACCCACCCCCAGCACCTCCTATGTCTCTGTTTCCCCTGGGTCAGCCATGAGGGGATGTGAGGGCAGGAGGCCGAGGTGGGGCTGGCAGAGCATGTCCCTGACACTCTGCTTGTTGCACTCTCAAAGCAGAGGTCCATCCCAAACACTATTTACTTTAGAATCTAAATGTCCTATCAGCATTCCTATTGACAATGACTGCAAAGTCAAATACACTGGCCGCTGGTGGTGCTGACGCCCCTCCCCAGTGGGAGGAAGGCCGCTTAAGATGAAGTGGAGTCACCCCATGCCCGGAACAGGCCTGCACAGGGGCCTCCCACTCTGGGCCTCGCCTTACTTCTCTGGTTTTAGGTTCCTCTGAGTGGCCAAGGTTTCCGTTTCTGGAAGGCTGAGCGTGTTTGTTGGAACCTCTGGGGCCCAGGCCAGCCTGCCATCCCTCTCGCCACTCCGGGGTGAGGGGCTGGGAGGATGTGGCAGCTTGCAGAGGCCCTTTAGCTCAAACGGATCCACCTCGGGGCCAGGTGTGCCTGCCAGGAGGGTGTGGGAAAGTGAGAGTCCTAGGCAGGTTTGCACTGAGGGAGGAAAGCAATCAGTGGTTTTAAAGGATCACCATGGACTCTCCTCCTTCCTCCTGTCATCCTGGCCCAAGAAACTTGGGTGTCACCTACTCTGGTTGTGACTGACAGGGCGCCGCCGACACAGGTCACTGCTGGCGGCTAATTCCAGCAGGTCATCAATGTGAGAAGTTCCTCAAAAGGTTGGTGGACCTTGAGGCTTCAGAAGGGCTGAATCATACTACCTGCTGCTGGAATAGCTGAAAGCGTTTCCCCAAACCTGATAATCTGCATATATTATTGCCTGCTGCCAGACAGCTGAGGGCAGTTCCCCCAACCTGATATTCTTAGTTCACCAAGCTTTACCTCTGATATATATATCTGCTTTCTTATAGGGCAAAATGTGGGAACAAAAAGCCCTGGGCACGGAGATTCGAGGAACTTAGCTACTAGAACTAAGCTTCCTCTGGCTCCCCCAAAATGCCTTCCAAATTTATATTTCATGTCTAGTTTATTTAACTTACAGCCCCTTTGCCAGACCCTGGAACCCTAGTAGATGTAGGAGAACGACCCCGGCAGTCAGTCCTGCCACCTCCCCTAAACAAGCCAGGCCCTGAGGCAAACTGTGGACGACCTGCTGTCCTCCCTCGGCAGGCCGAGCCTCCTGACAAGGTCACCGCCCTGCACACCGCTGCCCCCGACTGTGCTAAGCCGTGTATGGCACCGCCTCGGGAATCTGATCACTTCCCAGGTGAGGAAAGTGTGGCTCCGAGAGTTACTTCGGTCCTAAGTTTTAGGGCCAGGATTTGAAATCAGATCTTTCAGACTCAGAGCTGCAATGCTGCCTTCCTGTAACTGGTAAATTCAGCCTGATTCTGAAGTTCAAGTCTAACTCGGCCTAGTCTTTGAAGAAGACACAGCCCTTCCCATGTCACTGAGCTTTGGAGAAAGTAGGACAATTTATTTCACCATTTTATTTTTCAGCTTTGTTGAGGATAATTAACAAATAAAACTGTAAGATATTTAAAGTGTTCATCACTTCGCATTTTGTCTTTTTTTTTTTTTAACTAAAAAGGGGGTAAAAACATTTGAGTTCTACTCGCTTCACAAATTTAAATTACAGGATAGTTATCATGCTGTACACATTAAATACTCAGACCTTGCTCATCTTGCGGCTGAAATTTTGTACCCTCTTACCAGTCTCTCTCGGAACCCCCTTCTACAACATTTCTATCAACACAGTACCAAAAAGTTACACTTAGTATAAAGGTTTTCAGCTACTGCATTTCTTCTGCCTTGCTTTCCATCACTTGTGTTTTTCCACCTCCTCTCACCTGGACAGTATTGTGTTGAATCCTCTGAAATCGATGTAGCTGTAGGCAAAACCAGTGAAACAGCCGCAAGTTCATGTCATTTAACTGAGTAACAGACAGTGCAACTTGAAAAGCCTTCTTTGTCTTCACTGCTCCATCTCCCCCAGCCCCCAACCCCCAACCCCCAACCCCCAACCCAGCTTTACCCTCACGTCAAGGTTCAGCTTGAAAAATGCCGCCCTCCCTCCTCCAAGAAGTCATTGCTGATTCCCATCTGGAAGTTGTCTTTCCAAACCTGTTTGCACTCCGTGCCACTGTGCAAGCATTGGGTTATTTGTCAGTGTGTGTGCGTGCTTTCTTAATGGCAGGGAGCCATGCCTAATTCATCCCTGGCTGACTGGCTCTCAGCATAGCCTCTGGCACACTGTAGGTGCCTGACAAGTTTGCTGAGCTTAGTTATGTCCTAGGAGGGACAGTGTCTGTCTCAGGGCTCCACGCTGTAGCTTCAGGGGAATCTGGGTAGAGAGCAGGGGGTAGGGAGGGGCAGCACTCTTCCCGCCACCCCTCCTACTCTGGGCTGTCAAGACCTCCCCACCCCACCTGTGCATTCCTGGGGGTGTGTGGGGTGTAAAGATGAACCTCTGGGCTTGCTTGAGTGGCGTGGGGCCCGGGAGCCCTCTCTGGGTCACACTGATCAGGCGAGGATGACACCGGATGTGCAGGAGACAAGACTCTCGTCATGTCATTCTACCCGAGAAAGGTCTCCCCAGTCTGGCTCGACTGGCAGAGCTGGGAGCCACGATCGGGTCACTGCTTTGTGCACAGTCCAGGTTGTGGTCAGCTGGCCGGTGAGTCAGAAGGCAGGTGGCTCTGCCGTTTCCAGACGGATTGCCTCTGGAAAGGGTCCCTGGCTGCCCGTCCCTCCCGGGCCTGGCTCGCAAGAAGGGATTAGTGAAGCTGCATTTCCTCCAGAGAGGTGACATCCTCACATACTGAACACATTTTCTCTGTGGAAAATGTGGATTGCAGCAGACTGCTCACCCTGGCGGAGCTCATCTTAGCTCACCAGAGCTGGGGCTCCCGCTGCATACCTCCCCCTGCCTCCCTCTCTGAAAGCAGGACCGGAAAAAGGAGGCGGCAGGACGAATAGGCGGACAACCCCCACTTCTTTATGGGCAACCACCCAGTGACATGAGTGAGGCGCCAAGGAAGAACTCAGGCCGGGAGTCTGGGCTCCTGGGTCTTCCCAGTCCCAGCTGCACCCCTCCATCTCCCCACCTCGCCGGAGAATAAATCAGAATGCAGCTGGGCTGGCCGGCACATTGGAAGACAATCTGGGGGCACAAACTCCAAACCCAAACACATATAAAGGTGCTTAGGACAACAAAGAGCTGCGTGATGCCAGGGATCGGCAGACAGTCCCCATTTATTCCTGAACTCACCCCCTGGACTTTAGGCAATGGGACAGGTGCAAAGGCAAGCGTTCGTATCTTCAAGGAAGTCTGACAACAGTGACAGACAAGTAGAATAACCAACGCTAGACAAAGACGCAGGCACATGGGAGAGTGTGAGAGAGCGTGAGTGTTGAGCTGTTGAAGAGCTGCTCTCCCCCCCCCCCCCCAAGAAGAATCCTGAGTGGCAGGAATTTCCCACTGCAAACCAGCTAGGAGGGGGAGGCCACGGCTCTGAGTCAGGGAAACTTGTACCTGCTGCGCCTGTGGGTGGGGAGGTGCAGGGAGAGGCTGTGCAGGTGGCAGGGCAGCCCCGGGAGCCTCGTAAGCCAGGCGAGGATCTGGGCGTGTGCCCTGGAGATAAGAGGTCATCGCTGAGAGTTTTGAGCAGGTGAGTGATAGGAGCAGGTTTGGGGTGCAGGGTGGACTGCTATGGCTGCACTGTGACCCTGGGCCTGGGGGCCCAGCTCCATCAAAAGGGAGGGAAGAGAATCGGAGGTCCAAATCAGGTGGCAGAGGGAGGGGCCTGTGTGGATGAAAGTAGAGAAATTGAACAAGTGTTAGGAAGCTGGATGTAGAGACTTAGTAACTGGAGGAATGAGTTAGGGAAGGTGGGAGGCGGGCTGGGTGACCACGGGCTGAGGACAGCTGGTGAGGAGCCGGTGCAGGAGGAAATGGGAGAGGGAAGATGAGTCCCATTGGGGGTATCCTGAGCCTCTTCTTTCTAAAGTGAGAAATTGCTTTCCCTTTTTATACCAATAATTTATTTCATTGCAATTTGCTTTGTTGCCAATAATAATAATAATAATAATAATAACTCAAGCCCTGGCTGGTGTGGCTCAGTTGGCTGAGTGTCATCTCATGCACCAAGAGGCTGCTGGTTCCATTCCTGGTCAGGGCACATGCCCGGGTTGTGGGCTGGATCCCCAGGAGGAGGCATGCAGAAGGCAGCCGGTCAATGTTTTTCTCTCTCATCCATGTTTCTCTCTCTCCCTCTAAAATGAGTAAAAACATACCTAAAAAAATTCAGGACATAGAAAAGTATGTAAGTGAATAAAAATTCCTTTTAACTCTGCTACCCAGAGATAGTCAGTTAACATATTAGTGAATGCACTACCAAATCTATTTTCTGTGATGTATAATGCTTAAAAACAACAGAGGACAATATTGTTTTTAAAACTTTTGATGCTCAGCAGTACTCCAGGTCAATACAATCAGAACCGCTAGGGGTTGGGGATAGGGATCCGCATTTCTTAAAGCTTTCCCCCCGACCCTAACACACAGCCAGAGCCGTGTGGAGAGCCAGCGCCCCGGACTCCACGCTGCCCCCGACGGCTCCAGAAAGAACCCCGAATCTAGGCAATAACAAGCGTCTGACCGGAAGGCATTTTAGACTTCTGCTCTCCCCCAGTGGATGCTTCGCCCTGGGCGATGGAGGGATTTGGGGGGGGGGGGGGCGCGTATCAGTGCTCACATGAATAGCATCAACCCCGGGCTGGGGGCTGGTGGTGAGGCCCCAGGATGCCCGTGGCCATGGGTCGGGTGACTTGGGGCACCCGCAGGGGAAGGGGCTGTACACTGGAGCAGGCGAGGGGAAAGGGCGCCTCCGAGTCACATCAGAGCTCCGAGGCCAAGGACTGTAAACATGCGCAGGCTGCCAACTCTCACTCTAAATATATTCCAGTGACCTCATGTTCTCAGATGCAGTGGAATAAAAAGAGGCGCTTTTATTCCTCTTGGATGACAGCATCTTGAGCTTTATGGGTGCCTCACCAAGTATTCCTTCAACGGAGAGCAGCGGCCCGTATTTCACCCGTTCAAAGCCACCCCGACAGGCGCACGGAACGGCCGTATTTAGCTCCTTGCAGGCTGTTCCCTCTAATGTGTCCCCGAGCATCAGCGCAACCCCCTCTCCCCAAGGGGGACATCTCCAACCAAAGCAGCCGGGGGCCGGGGAGGGCGCAGCACAGTCGGAGGTGATTAACATTTGGGCTTTGGCCTCTTCACCCGCTGGGGCCTCATCTGTTACTCGTTTTCTCTTTGGCCAAAGAGACCACATCCAATGTCCCGAGGAGAAGGCTGGCAATTCCTCTGAAAGCCCGTTTAGGCGAAGCCCAGGGAAGGGCGAATGAAGCTTCACTCCTTTTAAGGCCATATCTCACCAGGAGAGAGGGAGAGAGAGGGAATGAGAGAGAGAGAGAGAGAGAGAGAGAGAGAGAGAGAGAGAGAGATATCCTCGGCCCTCAGAGTAACAGAGTGGATCCCCAAACCAGGGACCCTCTCGTTCCGCACAGGATGCCGGACCATCAGTGCCCTCCGCTCCCTGGCGTGTCTTCACCCCTCTAGGACCCGTGCTCCTGCCCCGTCTGTGCATCAATCCAGCAGCAGGGTAGCTCGGAAACATGACGAATGCCTTGGCAGGCTCCTGCCTGAGGAGCCGGGGAGAGGGGAGGAGGGGGATCTAAAGTAACAGGCTTGGCTGGAGGTGCGCAGGACTGAGCGTTCCTGGAGCTGCCCCAGCTGCTCAGAGGGAGCTGCCAGGGGTCTTCCCCAGGGGCAGCCGGCCGCTGGCTGCAGAGAGGGCGGCGGTGCCTGTCAGGAACATTATTCAGAAATTCTTGGACGCGTCTGGGCCCTCGCTGTGAGCGTGGGGAGGGGCTCAGGGAAGGCTGGCTCGGCTGGCAGGGCCCTGTACCAGCCTCAGGTTTGAATGCTGCTACTTTCCACGGGGGGGGGGGGGGGGGGGGTTGTCTCAGGGATGGTCCCCATGGTGTGTGCACATTGGGGGTTCACCCACCCCTTCTGAGGACCTAGCCCGGGGAGCCTCCAGCCCTGTGTTGGAGCTGTTGGGACTCCCCTTTCTGTTTCCCAGTTTCCCTAGTTTCCATGGCTCTGGTCGGCAGGTCAGGACCCTGTTGGAAGGACCTGCTCTGCCCTCCCCACCGGACTGTGACAACGGGGGGAGGGGGGGCAGTCATCACCTTCCTGCCTTCTACCTGCTGGGCCCCAGGGCCGCGGCGAGGCGCCGGAGGTCCAAGCCCGTCCACCGGGTGCCACTGTTCGGGCGGCACACGACCGAGGCCTCAGGAAGCTGCAGTCTAGAGATTCTTTTGTTTCGGTCCTGAGGGTCACGGAGAGGGTATTCCAGGTGTCACGGACAAGAGAGCCTAGCACCTGCCCGCAGTGGTGCGCCCCCCACCCCGGTGCTCCTGGGGGGGCCCAGGCAGGTCTGCCTCAGCTCCCAGCACACGTGGAACTGCCCCCCAAACCATCAGTCACGTCAAACATTCCCTCCTCTCCCCAAAACCTCCTCAGCACTTCACAGCATTTTTAATTAAAATGTGTATTTATTTATTTTAAGCAATGAGACCCTCACTGCGAATAGACATGATACTACCACCACCCCTCCCCCCTGCTCCGGCAAACCCTCTCCTGACCTCGGCGCGTACCCCCCGAGCTCCTGGTGGAGTGATTAGCTGGCCTTGTGGCTGGGGCAGATCACCAAGCGAGGCCTCCGCCCAGGGGTTTCCTGTCACCAAAGCCACACGAGTGCCAATCCATTTTTCATTAGGAGAAAATAAAACTCATAAGCAACATCAACTGAAAAAAATGGTCTTTGAGAGAAAGTTCTTTCCATCAAAAGCTAAGCACATGACAGCTGGGGACTTTTAATGGAAAGTATAATTTGCTGGGATGAATTACTATCAAACCACTTGAGAATTTGTGTTTTTAATTTTTTCCTTGTTGGAGAAAGGCAGCACTTTTGAAGTCCAGAAGAGCAGATGAGGAATGGAAAGTTCTGGTCTTGTCTCTAATTGTGGCCTTAAAAGACCTAGACGATCCTCAGCAAAACCGTGTTCCAATATCTAGGTACATTCATTTCCTTTTCTCTTTCACTTGAGGCTCATTGAATAAGCTGCTTAGAAAACAAACCTCTTTGTCTCACTATTCCTTTGGACTCCATACCAAAAGCTTATCTGTACTGAATCATACCCACCATTCCCCATTTAATAGGAGATATCTGATACAAAAGAATCTAGTATTTGCTATGGACCGTTTGTGTCCTCCCCCAGTTCATATTCTGAAATCCTAACTCCCAATGTGATGGCAGTTGGAAGCCCGGCTTGTGGGAGATGAGGTTTAGCAGAGGTCATGAGGATGGGGCCCCTGTAATGGGATTAGTGCCCTTTTAAGAAGAGGAAGAGACCAGAGTTTTCTCTCTTTTCATCACGTGAAGTCATAGCAAGAGACTGCTAGATGTCTGCGATTCTTAGTACTATCTTTTTGGATATGTCGCCCCAGACAAGGGAAACAAAAGGAAAAATAAACAAACGGGACTTACATCAAACTAAAAAGTTTTGCACAGAGGAGAAAACAATCAACAAAATAAACAGACATCCTACTGAATGGGAGAAGATATTCGTCAATGATACAACCGATAAGGGGTTAATATATAAGGAATTCATACAATTTAACACCAAAGAAAGCCCCCCCCCCCCAAAAAAAAACTGTTTGAAAAATAGGCAGAAGACCTGAATAGATATTTCTCTAAGGAGAACACCAGAGTCCTGAGCAATTCGGCTCTAACCCACGTTTCCAATTTTGCAGCTGCCACTTGACAATGTGAGCGCTCCCCCGCCTCAACTGAACAGTTCGGTCTGGCTTTCAGTTCTCCGCTGGTCCCCAGTCCTGTCCACACGCTTTCCTGGTCCAGCAGGTCCGTGTGGCATTTAAGCAATCGGGACTGTCTGTGTTAGCTGCTCTGGGTTTTGTATTTACAGAAAGTCTGTAAAACTCGGGGGCCAGATCCAGGGCAAGGCCCACAGGGAGGCTCTGGCCTGGCGCAGCCCTTGGAAAAGAAAATTTTCATATGTATGTTGACAGCGTGTAAATTTCTTCAGCTAGAAACTGTCATTAGCGGGAATAATTAAAACAGGAAGCTGCTGAGTTGTTCTTTCTTTGAGTCACATAATAAATCACAACGTTATTTGCCACAGCGTTTGTGCTGCTGGCACTGGGCACCAACATTGCAAGTTACAGCTGACAGCCAGGGTCTACCAGGGTGGAGAAGGGTTTGGATCCTGGCTCCGCCCCTGGCTGAGTGACTAGGCAAATTCCTAACCTCTCTGACTTTCCCCCTGGGCATTTGGGAAGAATTGTTTAGGGTTGTTATAGGAATCAATGAGATATTTGGTATAAAACGAGTAAGGATATAACCAAAGCATCAGTGATTCTGAGTCACACTGCCGCGGTTTTGAGATATCCATTGGGGACCTGTAACGTGTCTGTATGGGCACAGGGAGGAGGCCGGGGATAGGGCTGGAGGAGGGCGGGCAGGAGACTAGCTGCAGAGTCACCTTTGCCGAGGTGGCTCCAGGCCCTAGGCGCAGAGACGGGGTGATGGGGAGGTGGTTGTACCCACACAGGGAAACGTGTCCTTTCTTCCCAGTGACCTCCCGTGCTGACCTTGATCGCCGGGTGACACGCTGCCTGCTGCACACAGGTGATCCCTCTCCAGGCTCTCGCTGTTCTCTGAGCCACGCTCCCGTGAGACTGAGCACCGGGGTCAGGGCCTGCCCGCCCTTCCCCAGGACCTGGCATAGAGCAGAAGTTTAGCTCACACTGGTCTTTACCGGAGAGTCCCAAGTATCCACTTTCCAAGAACAAAGGAAGAGAGACTTCTTCCTAGGCCCGTGGTTGGTAAACTGTGGCTCTTTGGCCCCATGAGTGTGGCTCTTCCACAAAATGCCACGGCCTGGGCGAGTCTATTTTGAAGATGTGGCGGTCGAGGTTTAAATTTAAAAAATTTGGCTCTCGAAAGAAACTTCAATCGTTGTACTGTTGATATTTGGCTCTGTTGCCTGATGAGTTTGCCGATCACTGTTATGCTGACTCGCTAACCAGCCAACAGACAATGCAGATGCTGCAAGGAAGACCCTGGCTCAGGTTCAGGGGCTGCTCTGCTCACACGCCGCCACGTGCAGGGGCGATTCTGACAGCAGCTCTGCAGCTCAGGGCAGATGGAAGAACAGCAAGAACAGAGAGAGCCTGACTCAGAGAGCGCTTGACTGGAGCGAGGCTCTCGCTTTGTTTGGCAGCTGTTTACCGGATACCATAGCAGCATGTCTTGCCCGGGTGGTGGGGAGAGAGGCCGGCTAGCCAGTCAGGGAGAAGGCAAATGTTCGAGAATGCAAGCCGAGTTATTTTAAGGCACTCCAAAACAAAAGCAACGAGGGAATCAATCTGGCTGTGACAGTTTATGAGAACCCAGCATCGCTGAAGAAGGTGGCTCTGTCAACAGAGGGGGAACAGAACCCTGGGGGCAGAGGGCCTGCTGTAGGCCCTGAACTGACCCCAGGAGGAGGGGTGGCCGTCAGCTTGCAGCTTCCCGTGTTCTGTTTGCCTCAAGAACCAGCAGGAGCCCGTTTACCTAAATAAAGGGACAGAATGTTCCTCAAGTAGAATTGCAGTTGACAGAGGCCCTGGGGTGGAGGCAGCCCTGGGCACTCTGGCCCTGGCAAGGGCAGAGCCGGGCCAGGGCTCCATGGTCTTGCCAGTGTACCCCTCTCTGGTTTGGGGAGATGGCATCTTTATGGCTTACTGCAGAGGTTGCAATTCCTCTTTAATAAAAAAAAACACACAAGGAGTTGGTGTTTCTCTTGAGACTGTTAATACCACCTGGTTGTACTTTCAAAAATTAATATACCCCGAGCATGAGCAGAAATCTTGAGATTTCTCCAGTAAGTATGTTTTGTAGCTATGTCACTCCTTACCGGCGCACACCCAGGTTGCCAGCTTCCCTCCTTTCTTCTTCCTTGGTTTCCCTCCTTTCTACCCCTTCTCTTTTATTCTTCTCTCTCTCCTCTCTATTTCCTTTATCTTCTCTTCTGTTTTTTTCTTCTCTTAAAAAAAAAGAAAAAGAGATGATGATGAGGATGATACACAGAAGTGCAGAAGTGAGCTCCTCTGGGGTTGGGCTAATCCAGCCTCTTAGGAACCACCTAGGTTCTTTCCCTCCCTCCCTCCTGCTCTGGGAGACAGCTTTGCTGTCAGACCAGTTGCCCTCTTGGTCATAAAATGGAGCCTCAGTTCCAGGCATTACATCAGAACACCTACGTTGGTAAAGAAAATGAGTGGAGGAAAATCAGTTGCAAGACTATAAGGAGTGTTGGGGACCATGAATTCCAGTGATTGCCCCTGCCTCGGGTCTTCAAATACAAGCCCCCCCCCCCCCCCCCCCCCGCCCATTGCTTCAAAACAGAAATACACCGTTACAAGCAGTTGGAAGTTACTGCTCCAAGCTTGTGGTTCTCCGCACTGAGCTGCAGATAGGTGACCTGCCCCCAGACAAATGAGTGTGAAGGCTTCTCTGCCCCAGCCTCTCTGCTGTCCACAGCAGCGGGTTCTTGCCCTCCTGAGCAAGATCCCCCCCCTTTAAAAAAAATTTAATCCATCTTTATTGTTCAGATTATTAATTATAATGTTCCTCTTCTCTCCCTCATAGATCCCCTCCACCTGGTACCCATCCCACCCTCTGCCCTTACCCACCCCCCACACTGTCCTCATCCATAGGTGTACGATTTTGACCAGACTCTTCCCGTACTTCCCACACCCCTTCCCCCCTAAGAATTGTCAGTCCATTCCCTTTCTATGCCCCTGATCCTATTATATTCACCAGTTTATTCTGTTCATCAGATTTTTAGATTCACTTGTTGATAGATGTGTATTTGTTGTTTATAATTTTTATTTTTACCTTTTTCTTCTTCCTCTTCTTAAAGAATATCTTTCAGCATTTCATATAATACTGGTTTTGTGGTGATGAACTCCTTTAGCTTTTTCTTATCTGCGAAGCACTTTATCTGACCTTCAATTCTGAATAATAGCTTTGCTGGGTAATCTTGGTTGTAGGTTCTTGTTATTCATCACTTTGAATACTCTTGCCATTCCCATCTGACCTGCATAGTTTCTGTTGAAAAATCAGCTGACAATCATATGGGTGCTCCCTTGTAGGTAACTAACTTTTTCTCTTGCTGCTTTTAATATTCTCTGTCTTTTGCTCTTGGTATTTTAATTATGATGTGTCTTGGTGTGGACCTCTTTGGATTCCTATTGTTTGGGGTTTGGTGCGCTTCCTGGACCTTTAAGTCTATTTCTTTCACCAGGTGGGGGAAGTTTTCGGTCACCATTTCTTTAAATAGGTTTTCAATATCTTGCTCTCTTTTTTTGGCACCCCCATATTCGGATGTTGGTATGCTTGAGGTTGTCCCAGAGGACAACCTACACTATCTTCAATTTTTTGGATTCTTTTTGCTTCTTGCTTTTCCAGCCGAGTGGGTTTTGCTTCTTTGTATTTAAAATCTTTGACTTGATTCTTGCGGTCCGCTAGACTGCTTTTGGTCTCTGTATTTTTTATTTCAGTCAGCGTGTGCTTAATTTCTAGTTGGTCCTTTTTCATATCCTCAAGGGTCTCATTAAATTTATTGGCCTTTTCTAGGAGCCTCTTGGAAAACCTTATAACTGGTTTTGAACTCTATGTCCAGTTGTTTTTTCCCCTCCATTTCTTTCAAATGTGGTTCCTTTATCTCTACATTTTGGCTGCTTCCCTGAGTTGGTTGCGTAGCTTTGTGTGGTAGATGTCCTCTAGGGAACAGTGGCTCATCCTCCCCAGTTACCTGAGGTGGATACTCGTTATGGGCTGCACAGTCTTGTTGTAGTTAAGCCTAGATAGTTGTTGGTATCACTGGGAGGGGCTGACCTCCAGGCCAATGGCTGTGAGAATCAGCTGTGTTTATGCTGTGAGAGCCACTCTGCTCAGCGTGGATGGGGCGGAGTCTCTGGGCTGAGCAGTCAGCCTTGGTTTCCTGTCAGCCCCACCCTAAGCGGCGCCGGGGTCTCTGTGTCCCGAGGCAACGGCTGCATGCACTTCTGAAAGCTGCCTGCGAGCTCTGTCCACTGCTGGACAGTTCAGTTTCTCCCCAAATTAATCTGGACACCCAAGTCTCACCCAGAACTGGGAAACAATGAGTCTGGTGGTTTTTTTTTTTTCTTTTTCTCCCGAACGAGAGAGCCATGCATCCTCTCAGAGAGCTTGCACACCTCTGTAGCTCCCAAATCTCAGTGTGTTTCCTCCTTACAGTTGCACCCTGTATGAGTCTGGGTTCCCCGAGACTTGCCCAGAACTGGAGATCAGTGCAGTAAGACGCCTTTGTCTCCCTCCCCGTTCGAGAAAACCAGCCGGGTATTCAGCTGCCCACCCTTTCCGCTTGTACGTGGCTTCGCACCTTTTTCTCCGCACCTCTCTACAACTCTGCCCTCCGCAGCTCCCGAGTCACAATATCCTTTCATCTTTCCTTTTATTTGTGGAATTTCCACTCGGCCAGCTTTCCGGAGGTTCTGGATAAGGTCCGTTTTGTTTTTAGTTGTAGTTTTGAAATTGTTGTGTGGGGCAGCCGTATAGGTGTTTACTTATGCCGCCATCTTGGTTCCTCAAGATCCCCCACTTCTTAAGAGTTGAGGTGTTGCTGTCTCCTGTCCTGCCCTCCCATCGCCCAGCACATGGGCTCATGCTCCCGACGCCACCCATCGCATTCGCAGGGAGGAAGCTGCACACTCGCCGTGTAGGACAGACCCTCCGATGCTTTCTTCTAAATGGGTTTCCAGTGGTTCTCAAAGTGTACCGTCATCCGGGCTTTCTTAGAAATGGACATGTTTAGGCCCCACCTCAGACCTGCTCATCAGAAACTCTGGGGGTGGGACCTGGAAACTGAGGCTTAACAAGCCCTCCACAGGACTTATGTGCCCTGAAAACCACTGTCCCGAAGTCCCTGCAATGTTCAGAGGTCAAGAGGAGCTTTAAAAAATTATTAATGCCTGGATCCAATTCCCACTCCCCACCCCCAAATTCTTGAACCACAACCTAGGTATGTGCCCTGACTGGCAATCAAATCAGCAACCTTTAGGCCTACAGGACGATGCTCCAACCAACCGAGCCACCTGGCTAGGGCTCCCCACCAAAGTCTTATGTAACTGGCCCGGTGTGCAGCCTGGACTTTTGGGATTTTTAACAGTTCTCTGGATGACAGCCAAGACTGAGAACCACTGATGTAAATAAATATGGAGGCAATTATTCTGTAAATGATTAAGCAGAAATGAAAAAAATGAGACACACACACACACTGACAAAAAGTGAAAAGTCCTCTTTACTGCTTCAAAACGTGGTTAGTTCACTGCTGTGAAACATGGTCGCATTTGCCATGTTCCCTTAGCTGCCCGTTTCCCTTTCCTGTGAGTTCAGACAGAGAGGGTAGGGCAGTGGTCGGCAAACTCCATAGTCAACAGAGCCAAATATCAACAGTATGATCAAAATTTCTTTTGAGAGCCACATTTTAAAAACTTAAACTTCTTCTAACGCCACTTCTTCAAAATAGACTCGCCCAGGCCGTGGTATTTTGTGCAAGAGCCACACTCGGGGCCAAAGAGCTACATGCGGCTTGCGAGCTGCAGTTTGCTGACCACTGGGGTAGGTAAAACAAGCTCAAATGGTATCAGAGAGCCTCAGATCACCCTCACACAGGAGAAGGTGCCCCCACGAAAGACCCCTGAGTGCACCAGGCCCTGTGGCCACCGGCCAGCTCTCAGGACAAAGGGCACCTGGGACTACTTGGCCAACGTGAAAATGGAATACGAGCCACCTAATGAAGGAAAAACACAAAACTGGAAATACGTCTTCTGTTACGAGGGGAATCCGTTTTAATTTAGTAAAACTAAGAACTCTCACATAACATTTATGTTACCCAAGAGCAGTGTAGAACTTCCTTAGATGTATTGTGGAACCAAAGGTCTCAATTCAAATCACACCAGCCTATACCTCTGGACTTTTTCTTAGGTTGTCTGTCCCAAAGATTCAGGGAGACATAACCGCACTCAAAAGTGTAATTGTTTATCTCTCAAAGTAGAATTCATTTGGGCGCAAAAGGCCATCAGCCCTGTGGCTGGTAGAGGTTCGTTGGCAGTCTTTATTAACTGTGTAAGATGTAAGGAGCTCACGGTGAAGCTCCAGGCTTCTCTCCCACACCTAATGGAAAAAGGTCCTTCCTGCTTTACATCAAAATCTCAGACGTCTCCAGCGATACAATCAGCAGCTTGCTTACTGTTCTGCCACAATAGCTTAATACGAAGGCTAACAATTTTTGAACCTAAACTGGATGGAAAACTTGGCTTTTCATCAATTGTTACTTCCAGTTGAGCTTGGGTTGTAGACAAGTCAGCCCAAAGCAAGTTCCCATTTTATTGTGCACCAGGTACTGCCCTCAGATTCCAAGTGAGCCATTCTGGGGTGGTGCTCATTTCAAACAAGCACCCCTAGTCGGTGAAATAATGGCCTTAATAACCAATAGTAATAAACGGGGGTTATTTTATAGGTGGCTTTTCTTCATATTTTTCTCAACTTCCCAGTTTGTCTAAACTGAATATATAGCTGTCCTATTTGATTGAAAAGTTTATAAGATAAAGTTCAATAGCTGCTGGATACAAGGATTACTAGAAAAAGGTCATATTCGTAGTAAAAACAAAAACTAGTTTACCTGGAATCCTAACATATAAAAACCCTGGGCTGTAATGACCAGTAATGACCGGAGGCTGACCAACCGGAAGTCAGTGCTGGTCCCGACCCCAAGCAAGTGGTTAGGGGCAATCAGGCAGGCAGGCAGAGTGGTTAGGGGTGATCAGGTAGGCAGATCAATGGTTAAGGGTGATCAGGAAGGTAGGCCAGCGGTTAGGAGCAATCAGGTAGGCAGACGGCCTCTCGCAGGCTGGCCCTGGCCCCATGCAAAGAAAGAGGGAGGCCCAGGCCAGTCAAGCCATTGCACCCAGCCTGTCGCCTGCAGAGGGAGGCCACTGGTGGCAGGGGAGGTGGGGGCAGTGCTGCACAGATGGCAAGCAGTGGCAGCAGCTGGGTTGGGCCCAGCTGCCTGCAGCCAGGGAAGGAAAGCCCTGATAGGCCCTGATCTCACGCCAGGCCTAGGGAGCCTACCCAAGGGGTCCCGGAATGTGAGAGGGTGCAGATTGGGCTAAGGGATGCCCCACCCAGCCGAGTGCACGAATTTTTGTGCACTGGGCCTCTAGTAAGTAAATAAAAGCTGTGTGAAACCAGTGGGGAGAAAACTGTAGAGCTTTGAGGGACATGAAAACCCTAAATAGAGAGATAAAAAAATAAAAATTTTCACCAAAACTGTAAATTTTCAAATTAATCAACATATTCAAAGCAATTCCAATAAAAATACCAACAGTGTTTTCACTGAACTTGACACACTGATTACAGAGAAGACCAGAGTAAGTCTAGGTAAGGCAAATTGGAAGAACAATGTTATTAGCTCGCCAACAGCAAAGCCTAGATAGCTGTACAGTAATGAATGTGGTACTGGCTCCGGACAAACTACTACTGGGACAGGAAAGGGAACCTTAGCAGCTAGCAGCGTACAGAGTGCACTGTGTGAAGGAAGACAGGCTAACCCTATCAGAGAATTGTCACTCTCTTTTGGTTCCAGGATAGGAAGCGGACAATTTCAAAGGCCATAGAGACTTAAGAAAAATCCAGTCCTGTCTGGAGGTTTCCCAAGCTTCTTAGAGGCAAGGACAAACCAACACCCTAGCTGATGACTTCTAGGAGACTCAACACAGGTATTTTTGTACTTCTTTCAATTGAAAGCTCCATGGAGTGCCTGGCCAGCATGGCTCAGTGGTTGAGCATCTACCTATGAGCCAGGAGGTCAGGGTTCTATTCCTGGACAGGACACATGCCAGGTTGTGGGCTCAATCCCCAGTAGGGGGTGTGCAGGAGGCAGTCGATTACTCATGGATGTTTCTCTCTCCCCCCTTCCTCTCTCTGAAACCAATAATTAAAAAAAAGTGAAGGATAAAAAATGTTAGTATGGTAATAAATTATCCCCACACAAACTATATTTTTAAGCAATTTATTTCAATAGAAATATTTCAGAAAACTGTACTTCAATTTGTCTTTAAGTTAGCGTATGCAAACACACCGAAGATCTCACACTCACATTTGCATATTGAACAGAAACAAAAAGTGAGAGAGGAACCGAGCTGCACATCACTCAGGGAGGTCATAGTGCAGCCAAGTGGTTTGTCATGAGTGTGCAAGCTCACTGGGGTAAAGGGTAAAAATGGCTTGTGTTGTCCTGCATATAATCACCACTGGGTACTGACCCCCACAGATGTTTACCTCCTCTGGATTACACTGTGGATGGTCCCTCATCCCCCAACACACTTCAGTAGCCTACACAGCAATCAGTTTGTCAACAATCAAAGTGCAGAAACTACTGAGAGCCTGGTGACTTCTTGTCAGCTATGCCATCAGACCTAAGTCCACAGTTACCAGACTACCTTTGTGAATAGTTCTAATAGGCGGTATCTTGAGGGGAAACGTAGTATTTCTGACCTCGTATCTAAAGCACAGCTAATATGCTAATATTTATGAAATTTTCTATTAAAAAACACTTTAATTTCAAAGCACTCTAATTATGTATTCTTTGAATCTCATCACTACTTTGCAGTCCAAATGACCAGATCAAAATTTTCATTCTGCTAATTACTAACCCTCAAGGACCAGCGAGTTAACCCTTCATGTGGCTTTCAAGACCATGTCTATTTGCCTACTCTGGAACAGACGAGCCCTGTCACATTCGGAAAAAGGGCATCCTGACTCAGTTGAACAACAGAAGTGGTTCTGATCCTGCAATAATCACAGAGGAGCAAAGTGTTTCCAAGCTGAGAAATTTTTCCTGGGAAATTTTGTTTAGTCTCTTAACTTCCCTTTAATTTGTATACTGGAGTTGTTTTCACTTTCTCATCATAATGTTTTCAGGTGAACAATAACTGGTAGGTTAAGTGACTGCTTGTTTGTTCTGAGTCTTATTTAAATATATGAACCAAACGAAATCTCATTTCTGACCAAAAGGATTCTCATAAGACTTTAATAGCTTTCATAAAACCTGAACACATCTTCCTGGCTGTATCGTACTCTTTTAGAGATTTCCTCAAAGGCCTTATAATGAAGTGTATGCTCATGACAACAACAACAACTGAAAACATCAACACAAAATAAACACACACTCCGTGATGGGTGCTCTTCCGAGGTGTTCTTAAGAGTGCTCATCCCAAGGGCGATTTGGGTGGATTTGTTCTTAATCTCCTGCCCGGAAGGAGAGGAGCAGGAAGGAAGCTTGTCTAAAAAGACTCAGAACCAAAGACTGCAACAATTATCTAGGAGTATCTATACAGACTTTCTTAGATGGGACGCGAGACAGAGCGAGCTGGTGGAGAGAGGGGTAGATAGATAGCACACGCTCCTGAAATAAAGGAGTAAGAGGGCCAATGATTATTGTCATACTCGATGCCTATAATTGGTCTTCAAATTGATAAGGCACTGACCAAATTTTCCCCACACAACTTGAGATACCGTGTAATGAAACTGCTTTCAATAAGCTTAAGAGTTCTAACACAGAGATCTCTTTCATTAAAATCCTCTAAAGAGAAAAAAAAAAGTCACTTTAAACACAAGCCATTTTTTGGGGAGCAACAGTAAAAAATACTTAAATCATTTTGAAAAGGATGACTTCACTTGAAAGATAATTATCTGTGATTAAATGTTTGTCTCTGAAAGCTTAGAAAAAACCAGAATACCATTGTGACTGTAAAAATCTTTGAAAGAAAAAACTACAAAAGAGAAAATAAAAGCAAACCCGAGAAGATCACAAAGACAGGCGAACCTCACCATCTGTTCATGCATCAGCAGCGCTAATATTGTTCCACTGGGACACGGGAGAATGCATCTTCATTTCCAAAAAGGGATCAATTATTTCGAAAGCCTTTGAAGCAGAGGATTTCTGCTATGAAAGATTATCTTCTGCTAAGCAACACTGGTACCCCTTGTTTGCAGAAGATAACATGGCAGTTTAAAAACTGGTTGTGAAGGAATGTGCCTCAAAAAACAGGAAGCATGTCAACAGTGGCCATCTTCTTTACGAAAGTGGATGGATTAAGTCTGTTTTGATTCCCAGAATTAATATGATGCCTTACAGTTTTGTTTTCATTAGCAAAGACATACAGCTTACAGATTTAACCTAACAAAAGGGGGGTGGGGTGGGGAGAAAAAAGACCTCTGCTCAAGTCATTTGCCAGGTAAATTTTAGTAAACCCAACAGATCAACAGACCAGCCTGCCCTAAGAGGGCCCCATTCCAGCTAATCTACAGAGGGTGTGCACGATACAGTGTAAACATTTTTCCTTCCATAACAATAGTGCTCCTTGGTCTCTTTTATAAACCTTCTAGAAGAGGAATAAAGCCACTTATAAAACTTTGCAGCTTATAAACATGGTAACTCTTGACGCACAGAAAGACCGAACACCGGAATAGTCCACACAGAAGGTAGTGCAATGGTCTATGGCATTTTCCACACAGGAAAAACATTTGTCATCGAAGCACAGGCTAGGGAGAAAAAGCATTCAAACTCAAATTGTCTCCATCCCTTTTGGTAATGTTTACACCAATGACATTTCCATAGTGAAGACAATGAAACAGGAAGGTGTGTTTGATCGGTTCTCTTTCAATTCTTACATTTTGGAGGTTATAGTAAAAAAATAACTGTGAAAAAATAAGCAGAGCCCAAACACACAGGGGGCATAAAACCAAAAATAGTGCTCATTATGCAGTTATTTTTATAGTTATATTTCAAAAACTGGTGTGTTACTTCCATATGAAAAATAAGCTTCTGTTCAAATAAACTGTTACATGAGATGTGTTTGAACTGTATTCTAGCCAGTATTATATTCTACTACCTTGAGCCATATAATATGCCAACCATTATGCTTATCACAAACCAGCTTAAATTTAAATTATTGTTTCTATGAGCTCTTTTTGGCTGGGAGAGAAACAAATGAATTTAATATTGATGGGAATTTCAAGCTTATGAGTCATCAATTTACTAATATATAAAGGGCAGGCCTAATCAGAGGGAAATAAACTTATTATCCCACTAATAAACTACCTAAATATTTAACACATTTTGGTGACATACTTTCTTTACATGAACTATTATCAGGTATCATTTGGTGAATTAACAGATAAAAAATTCACCGTCACTAGTTTAATCCACTTCTCTCACTGGTTTGCATTTGCTTCAAATGCTAAAATAATCTCAAAAAGCAATGACTAATCTTTCGAATGGACAAATTTGAAGACAAAAAAAAAACAAAAAAAAAAAACCCAAACAAACAAAACCAATGGCAACTTTTATGCACAGTTAGAGAGTTTCAGACGAAAGGACTGTTTACCAAACTGAAAACTATTCTTTGTCTGTGCAGGCGTCCCTTCATGTTTAGAGCTGAAAACATCACGCACCTCTCCCCGTTTAGCTCCCTCTTTGGCAAAACATCAGGCTCTGACTTCCAGGTGCACCCACCTCCCCAGACGCGGCTCCTCCATGACATCTCCTGTAGCTTATTTACGACAAACAAACAAAGCAATAATAACAAAAAAAATCCACAGGGTTCTTATCCATAGTATTTTTTAAAAAGCAAATACACTATTAAAAATATTTCTTTCTGAAGAGAAATAAACAAAGAAATAAAAAAAATGCAAAACAAAAGTCAGATGTGCAAGGTCTACACAGTAATACTGCTGGCTCCGCAGGAGGTGTCCCTCCAGGTACCCAACGTGGGTCAAGCTCAGGAGGGCGTCAGTTTAAACATCACTCAGCACAGGCAACACCTGTCCTCTCCAGCCGAGGCCATCACTTTCCACAAAACCAGAAATGAAGGCATTTCTAACTATGCTGTATGAGAAACATATCCGCACTCTTAACGTGCCCTCTGGAAACAGATCTAAATGGAAAACCTCAGTGCTCAGAAAAAGCTCTTCTACTTCCCTCTGAGATTTCTAGCTAATCACTCTGTGGGCAATATTTTCTATTGAAGTTTCATAGATTTGAGAATGAAGTACTTATGATAAAAAAGTACAATGTTTTCTAAGAATACAAATGCAAGCGATTTTATGTTAGGCTCACAATAACAGAGCTTGGTAGAAGGTTATCAGATGGAAGGCGTTCTTACTCTGGGCCAGTGCTAAAACCTGATGCCTCATGAGTTTGTAACATCCGACATAGTCTTTGTTCAAATGCCATTTTTTGTTAAAACTCTAAGGCATCTTATCTTCAATCTTATTATTTTTTTTTAGTCAGTCAATATTTATTTTGGATATTAAATGCATTACTTCATAGAAGAGCCCTCATAAAACTACTTGGTCAACTACTGATTTCATGGCAGGGACATATACATAATAGTAAGTTTTCAGGAAAATGTTTTGCAATAAAGAAAAGTTATATAAGGAGAGTTTTGATACTTTAAATACTCAGAATTTTCAACCTCTTACCTTTTACCCTCTTAAAATTACTTTGTATGCCTTAGAATAAAATGAATACATACATATATGGAATCTCTTTTAAACAAATGTGACCCTGAATCTCATATTGAGCAAAAATAATGAAAATGAATTAAAAAAAAACACCAACAACTGGCATTGTGCACAATAAAGAAGGTAAAGGAAAACATCAATTTATCTCCTTAGTGATAAAAGTCACCTGTGACTGGTAGAAGAGAGAATCCAACTAAAGTGAAAAAGTAATGACTACAAAATCTCAAGCAAGTTTAGGTTGGGATGCAATCCCTACTGCACAGATCTGTGGCTCAACAATGAATTCACATAGAGGCTGACCTGAAACGCAGTTAAAAACAACCATTTTTTTCTGGAGCCCATGTGAAAAGTGTCTGGCAGGTGAACACTCGGTCTTTATACCCCTGCAGGAAGTCGTGTTCCCCATACAGTACTAAATCTCAGAAGTTTAGTGTTTAAAAATATCTTTCCTCATCTAAAACCAAACAAAATCCCTCCCAAAGTCCCAAACAAAGTCCCAACAACTCACAGTACAACATTTCTAGTTCCCCCGCTCGTGCTATGAGAGCGTGAGTGAGGCCGCAGGCGGACAGAGGACACACACACGCTCGGGACGCTGCTGGTAGGAGGCTGCTTGTAGGAGGCTGCTTGTCAGAAGACCTTGACCCTTTGGTTCAAAACCATTAACACCTTTACACTTTGGTCCAAAACCAGCTCCTCAGGTAACCCACCAGAATGACGTTTTTCCTTTTTTAAAGTGTATCTGAAAAAGGCGATTTCCCCTCCAAAATTAATACAAAGTTAAAAGAAATGCAAATGGGCTACGATCTATTCCAAGCACAGCACCGCCAGGAGAGCACACACACTATTTGGTGTTTGGTGTGGTTCTCCTTGCGTTCTTTTAAGGCAGTGGTTCCACAGGTCAGTTCAGAGAGAAGAAGCACGGTCCATGGCAGTTTGTTTTGCAACTGCAATTGGTTCTCTGGGAATGTCTCACTTCATTCCCCGGAATTAGTGCTTTTTTGGTTCAGAATCCGGAGGCAAAAAGGGAAGCTCGGCTCCCCTGGCACAGGACTGGTTTTCGCTGGCGCTGGTTCACCAGGACCTCGCTGCCACTGTGGAGCAACAATTCACCTCTCTTCTTTCTTAGGCTTTTACTCAAAAGTCATCAAGTTTGTAGGAACCTAAAAAATACAAGCATTACAAAACAAAATTGTTTATTTTTATTAAAATACTAGACCCAGTGTACAAAAATTTGTGCACTGGAGGGAGTTCCTCAGCCTGGCTTGCCCCTTCTCACAGTCTGGGAGCCCTCAGGGGATGTCCTACTGCCGGCTTAGGCCCGCTCCTCACAATCTGACCTCCCTCTGTGGGAGGCAACTGGGCCAATCAGGGGTAGGTGTCGCTCCCCTCACCCCACTGCTGCTGCCATTGCTGGGCCTTGCAGCCACTGCTTCTCAGCCCTTGTAGCTGCTGTGGCTTTGTTTGGAAGGATGTCCAGTCTATCTGGTCTAATAAAATAATTACCTTTTATTAGTATAGATTTTTCAATTACAATTGATATTCAATATTATATTAGTGTCAGGTGTACACCCCTATAATGAGACATTTATGTAACTTATGAAGTGATCTCCTGATATTTCTAGTACTCTCCTGGCACCATCCATAGTTATTAGAGTGTTATTGGCTATATTCCCTATGGGGTACTTTACATCCTTATGACTATTTTGCAATTACCAATTTGTATTTCTTAATCCCTTCACCATTTTCACCCAGCTCCCCTCTGGCATATGTCAGTCTGTTCTCCCTACCTCTGAGTCTGTTTCTGTTTTATTTGTTCTTTTGTTTTTTAAATTCCACATATAAGTGAAATCACAGTATTTGTCTTACCCTATAGGTCCACTCACAAAGTGATAGCATTTAAAAATTGTCTTTCAAAGTACTATTTCTTATCTTTCCTTGTCATTTCAAGTGAGCCCAAATGTTAAAATCTTTCTGACCTAAAGTGTCTTTTTGAAAAAATTAAATATATTGGGGTGACATTGGTTAACAAATCTATATAGGTCTCAAGTGTACAATTCTATATACACTGAGTGGCCAGATTATGATGATCTCTGAAAACATAATAATCTGGCCACTCAGTGTATATCCTACATAATAAAAAAACTATTATGCAAATTGTCCCCTCGACCAGGAGTTCAACTAGCAGGCAGGCTGGCTTCCGAGATCATAATAATCTGGCCACTCAGTGTACATCACCTGTTTGTTGCATTGTGCGTTTACCACCCAAAGTGAAATCTTTTTCTGTTACACATATGTGATCCTCTTAAAGTATCTTTTTTAAAAGGTTTTTTTTAATTGATCTTTATATGTGAGAGTGAAATATCAATGCTATGTTTATATTTGTTCGACCAATTTGTGACTCAACTTTATTTATTAATTAAAGTACATATCATGGATTTCAGAGAAGAGAAAGGGAGACAGAAACATCAGTGATGAGTGAGAATCACTGACTGGTTGCCTCCCACATGGCCCCCTACGGGGAATCAAACCTGGGACCCTTCAGTTCACAGGATAATGTACTCTATCAAACCAGCTAGGGCTGTTTCAATTTTAAACCCGTAATAGGGATTGGGGAAAAACAACACTGTGATTTTATTCTCTTTTGCAGCCGAAAGCCTTTGTTTCAGTAAAATAAAAACAAAAATATCCAAATGGTTTTGGGTTTCACTGCAACCACAGAAACCCACTTCCACCTGTTAGTAGAATACAGATGATTAAGAATAAATTTTATTAATTTGAAGTGCCCTCTCTTTTTACCCCCTCTGGAACTACATTCCCTTGCCTCTTACTATATCCTACCAGCCTGGGCTACATATTCTTATTTTGAACAACTGAAGCTCATTGCAGCTTCAAGGTCTTTGCACCCTCTGTTCCCCCTAATTTTCACCTGGCGGTTCCTTCTTAACATAAATGCCAACGTCACCTCCTCAGGGAGATGTTTGCTGCTCTTTCCTATTTATTTCAAGTTGTCTCTACTCCCACCACTCTGCATCACATAATTTATTTTGTTTGCTTGTATAGTTTTCACTATTTGAAAGTTTGTTATTTGTTCATTTGTTCATTGCCCATCTCTCTAAAATATGAATTTCACACCTTGTTGACAGATGTCAACAAGAAAAAGAATAAGAATAAAAACATATTGCCCCACTCCACTTAGAAAATTTGTCTACTTCTCTTTAGAACTCTTATATACATGCCCAAGTTAGGGACTATTTGAGGATTAGGAGAAGTGCTCACCTGTTGTTTGTTACTTTGGCAGGCAGCACTCAAATGCTTAAACCACAGCATTGCATTCATCCTATTGCCAGCTTGAAACTTGTATGAAT
Source organism: Antrozous pallidus (assembly GCA_027563665.1). Lineage (NCBI taxonomy): Eukaryota > Metazoa > Chordata > Mammalia > Chiroptera > Vespertilionidae > Antrozous > Antrozous pallidus. The sequence goes on along the minus strand of CM050527.1, from coordinate 22,662,858 downwards.
TTCCTAAAATCATCAAAAAAACAAAGGGAAAATAATAAAAACTTAAGGACTCTGACATATAATAATTCTGCCAGCTACCAAAGCAAAATAAAACAAGATTAGAGTTCTCTGTTTCAGAAGCGTATTTCTCCAACACTCGATTTTCCAACACAAACAGTTCTCTGCTACATTCCCATGACGTCACTTACGCAGGAAGTCGTGGTCTTGCTGTTTGTGAATTGGAAGAGAAGTAAATGCATCTCCTTAACTGTTCATTAATGTAAACTAAACCTCAATAAAATTGTTTGGCTTCTTTAGATTTGTACGTGTGGATGAGAGTGCGGAACACAGTTTTCAATACTGCTTACATCAGTGGTCGGCAAACTGTGGCTCACGAGCCACATGCGGCTCTCTGGCCCCTTGAGTGTGGCTCTTCCACAAAATACCACAGCCTGGGCAAGTTTATTTTGAAGTGGCATTAGAAGAAATTTAAGTTTAAAAAATTTGGCTCTCAAAAGAAATTTCAGTCGTTGTACTGTTGATATTTGGCTCTGTTGACTAATGAGTTTGCAGACCTCTGGCTTAGATGATCTATTGGGAATATTAACGTGAAGTTTTTACAGGCACAGCTTTGACACCATGTGTCTAATACTCAGACATTAGCTATTTAATGTGAATAAGGATTAATTAGCTAACATCAATATAAACTACCTTTTTAGTTTTTAGTTACATCTGTTAAAAATTATTATAGCTTTCCAGGCCTATTGAGGGCTCTCAGGGAAAATATAAGAAGGCACCCTTTTCTCTCAGAAAATTAGAAATTCATCTGTGTTGTGTATATTTAGTAAACCTTATGTTAAGACTAACATATAAGGATTTTTATTTGGTTCTATATATTAAGGTAATAAGCTGAGAAAAGAATGAATTCATGTACTATTTACATTGTACTATTTACATTGAGCTTTACTCCCTTTTTATTCATTGACCTAAGTTCTTCTTATTTCCCAATTCTTACCAACTTCTACTTTCTTTTATAACTGCATTCAATAAATAATCTATATTTAGACATTATACAACTTTTCTTTGAGATTTTAACATTAAAAGAACTTTTTCACTTTCAGAAGCAATAGTTTGCCTTTGCCACATATTATTCAAATTAAAATACTTTTTGCTTGATGAACTGAGATGCAGACACCAGATCAATCTAAATAGAAAGCATTTCTACAGTGAAGTTTGCCACAATTATTATTTTTCCTGTGTTCAACATATTTTGCTTACATTTTTACTTAAAACACTTCATAATACCCTCAAAGCACACTATCTGTTGATATGAAATACATTCTGAATAAACAGAGGTCAAATATAATTGTATAGCCCATAAAAGGTATTGCTGCATTTCCGCTGTGAGCTGCTGGGCGGACAGGAAGGAGTTTCTTGGCTGGCTCCTGGGTGCCTATCCACAGTCAGAGGTTGTCTGAGGAAGAGCAGCAGTTGTTCTGACTGCCACGTGAGGTAGGGCGGCTGGCATGCGATTCCATAGCCAACATCTCTATTATATTTTATGAGTAAAGTATTATAATTAAAATATACTTCTTTGGAAAGTGCTTTGAGTCAAATAAGCAATTAATTTGATTAAAAGTAATGGAATAAAGATCATTTAAAGGAAAACCTCTGCCACATTTAGAACTTAAGAATAACAATTTAATTCTGGGTACAAATGAAGGGGTACTATGTCTATGGCAAACCACTAAGATTTTAAAGCAACAGTGAGCCATAGATTCTCAAGTTCCCTCTCTCTGTCCCTCCCTTCCTCCATAAGCTTATTAAATAAACATTTAATAAATAATGACAATTACAAATATTAATCTCATTACTATATATTATGTGACAAAAATTTCTCAAGAGATAAAAGGACACAAATCTTCCCCAGTCAAGCATGAACCCAGTGAAACTAGGCTGAGGCATACTATAGAGTTACCTATGAGCCCTGGTTTCTCTAAGACTCACCTTTCTCAGAGTCGGTCAGTAGGAAGAGGTCAGGATGTTCCGGGTCATCGGCCATCATCACCATCCATCCTACCACAGATACATTCTTATTGGATGTTGATTTGAACTGAGAGATAGAAAGAAAACTAAAGGTCATCTCGATGGCTCATCCTCAGCAAAGCTGACGTGGCAGGGAGCACATCTTCAGTTTCTCCCGGTGAGAGAGACCTGTGGCTTCATGCTGGTCAAGTGTGCTCTGGGCCTTTTACGACCAAATTCGGCCCCTGTGGAGACACTCTCCTGCCTTCCAAATGTTCTCAGCTTCAACTCTTTGTCAACACCTAATTGTCCCACTGTCCATTCCCAAAGGGCAAGACTGTTAGTGGAACGATAAGTTCATCTATGTTGTTTCGTCTGTTACTGTGCTCCCCCCTCACCTCTTATAGGAAACACAGCTGCATTTTATTTATTTATTTTTTTATAGAGAGGAAGGGAGAGAGATAGAAAGTCAGAAACACTGATGAGAGAGAAACATCGATCAGCTCCTCTTGCACACCCTCTACTGGGGACGTGCCCGCAACCAAGGCACATGCCCTTGACCAGAATCGAACCTGGAACCTTTCAGTCCACAGGCCAACGCTCTATCCACTGAGCCAAACCGGTTTTGGCCACAGCTGCATTTTAATACAGATGTTATCTTTTCCCCAGTTTCTTGAGTTGTACTCCACTTATAACATTGTGTAAGTTTAAGATGTACAATGTAGCCCTGGCCAGTATGGTTCAGTGGAAAGAGCATCAGCCTGCGGACTGAAGGGTCCCAGGTTTGATTCTGGTCAAGGGCACATGCCTAAGTTGCAGGCTCGGTCCCCAGTGTGGGGCATGCAGGAGGCAGCCAATCAATGATTCTCTCTCATCGTTGATGTTTCTCTCTCTCTTCTTCTCCCTTCCTCTCCGACATCAATAAAAATATATTACAAAAAAAGATGTACAATCTAATAGGGGTTTTCTCTTAAACCAGGTACTATCAGACACTTCTTTATATCTATATACAGTATATATGCAAAAATATTCTTAGCATGCTTGCTACCTTTCTAGTTTTTATTTATTTACTTATTTCAAAGAAGAAGGGAGAGACAGAAACATCAGTGATGACAGAGAACCACTGATCGGCTGCCGCCTGCACGCCCCCTCCTGGGGACTGAGCCTGCAACCCAGGCTTGTGCCTTCACTGGAATGGAGCCGGGACCCTTCAGTCTGCAGACGGAGCTCTATCCACTGAGTGAGACTGGCCAGGGCACTTTCTAGTTTTTTTAAAGTTACACTTTAGTAACAAAAAAAGAGCTGTTATGAAAGAACAGAAAATTGGATAAATCTCATTCATGAAAAGACTGTGAAACAATGCTAACAATTTAGAGAAGGAATACTTACATGTTTTCTTTCTGTAGCTTTTAGAGACTTGGCAGTGTAGTAAAAAAGTTGTGTCCCACACAAAGCTGCCCAATACTTTGTCCAAGATGCTACCTGGAGAGGACAAACACATGAATACACGACGCCCCTTCAGCCCCTCCGCCTAACCTTAGAGCACAATTTCTGAAATCTTTGACTCAAGCACTCCTAGCACTTCCACTTAATACACTGTACCAGTCCTTGCATTCAAATAATTACCCATCTCATCAAGAATCCTATCACATTTTCATACTGTCTAGTATTGCCATGCCTCCCCATCTCATGTCCCCCTTCTTCTTTCTTCATGTTCTGTCTGTATCACACGGTTCTGCACTATCCCGGTTCCCTTCCAAATGCTTCCACCTCACTAATCTAACCATCTTTTCCTCCGCAACAACACTCTTTACAGATCATCCATCTCACCAGGCCCATCCTTCAAATACGATCCGTAAGCTAATGACTCTCAAATCTCCATCGTGGCCTCACCTCCTGCTCAGTTTCTGAACTGTACTTTTGGGGAGTCAAGCTGACACCTCCACTTGCAGCCCCAGCCTCTCTGACTTCATCTCCTTCACCTACCGCCCGCTCAACGCTTCAACTACACAAGTCACCTCGTCTCCTGAACGCGAGGTCCTCACGTGGCTACCTCAGCTTCCTCACCTGACCTCGGTTCACTGCCTCCCTATGGTGACAATTCTCCATCTCCTCCCCACTCTGGGCTGTTTCTCCCCAGTGGAACGCCATCTCCCTGAGGCAGGCGCTTGGTCGCTGCTGTTTCTGGCATCTGGCACACGGGGGGGTGGCGAGGCCTCAGCCGCTGTTCTGTTCCCAGTTCGCTAGCTAGCTGGTCTAGTGTGGGTTCTGGATTATCGTGCAAGCAGCAAACATCAGGCCGCTCAGGTGTCAGAAGCCCTCTTCAGCTTCAAAATCTTTAAGTGCAGACATACGTCAAAGTTTATTCCAAAATGAGATGTAATATTATTTGAGAAAAGAAAATAAATCTTTCTTTAATCACCAAACTACTGTGCTGCTGTTGGGGAAAAACTACTTCTGAGTTACATGTGAAAATCTTTGTTTCTCCAAATTTTTTTTTAACATAATTATGGTTTGGAGGACATTTAATATCTGGGTTCTATTACACGTGGGAAACAAACCTGCATTACCGAGTCCAACAACTTAGAACCAACAACAACAACAACAACAAAACTGACTGAATTCCATGTCAGGGTTAACTTTTTTTTCTCTATATTTCCTGAACTTATTACTAAAATACTTCCGAACAGTATGTACTTCAAGGTTCTCTGAGAAACAATTCTGAACAAGAACTGTATTAGAGGGCAGAGAAGTACAGGCATGCTTTAGCTCCTTACATCTACGATCCAACTGAAATCTAAATTAAGAAACACGGGAGGGGGCGAGACCAGGGTGAATGGTCAATGTAGGGGTTGGGGGAGGGTGAAAGGGGACATCTGTAATACTTTAAACAATAAAGATAAATTAAAAAACACATGGAGAGGCAAATGTGTACCTTATATCACTTCAAGTGCACTATGTACATGATTTTATTTCAATTGTCATATTTCTTAGGGTCCTGTACATTGATATTTTAGAAGTGTTAAAATATGAGAAAAATCTTACTGTAGGCTTTTTGCCTTCCTTTAACAAAGTTTTCCTCTTGAGAACACCTTGAATAGTAACAGCTCCTGGATATAAATGTACTGCCAAATCTTCTGATTCTGCAGAACTATAATAATGAAACAAAGAAAAAACAGGTAAGAGCTTTTGTGTATGGTAGTTATCAAACAGGTACTTAAATGAAATGTAATTATTCTTTATTTCAAAACTTTGTTATTTTATTCAGAATGAGAAGACACTGACAATTATAAAAGTTTATTGATCTGAAATTTATAAGCTGTGACAAAAGTTAATCTGGTAGTTATTCAAGTCAGCAGATGGTTAAAAACATACACTTTATTACATATTTGAACAATATAATTTAGAAAGAATAGGGTAATTTAATTTAGTAAAGATTAAATAAGTTTAAGACTTTGCTTCTTCTTAACATGCCACACTGCATCACTGCTATAAACTTTCCCCCCATTAGAAACCTTAAATCCTGGTAGGAAAGATGAGGATTCTATTTGTTACAAGTATTTAAGCATGTAAAACTCAAAAATAATAAAAGCTCAAAAAAAAGAAAGAAGAGAAACACGCACATTTAATTCTAAATAGTTGAAAGTAGTAAAAAGCAATAGAAACATATGTTTTTAAATTGGCTTTCTGCAATTTTAATTACATTTAAATGTTTCCAATGCATAAGTATTTGATTATAGCCTACTCCCAAACCCAAGATTTCCTTTCCATATATCTCAAGAAAACCATTAAAAAATAACCACACATTTAAATATGCCTGCCCAACTGACTTAAGTTCCTATATTTAAAACAAGAGTAATTTCCATAGTAAAAATCTGTCATTCTCTGATGATCTATCTGATTTGAGTGGCAGAATTTCTGTAACAGTGATGAAAAATAAAGTTTGCCAATTTATCCCTTTATGATTATTTAGGTGTCTTCAAAGTGACTTAAATGCCTAGAAACCATCAGAAATTTCAGGCTAGAGCTATTTATATTCAGGGAGGTATACAAGTGGAGATTAGACACCATCAAAATGACACAGGTTCACTTCTAAAGTTGACTATTTGTTGTATTACCAATTTGTTGATTAGCACTAACCTATAGTCCCCAAATCAATGTGCATTACTCTTATTTTCTTCTGCAGCAGAAAGAGGACTCAATTCAACTAGATGAACAATGGAATGGACATGCATTTAAATACACAAGTATTATTAATGAGATAGACTAGTCTAAATTCAGGACTTGGCAGTTTATTAAAAAAAAAAAGTTCTTTCAAAAGGCAAATCTCACTAGCAAAGTAAATTCTTTGATTCTAGCCTATGAATAAGGCTACAAGTGGATTTTTGTATTGCTCATCCAATAACTTAACAGCATTATAAAGACCTGTTCAGGTAAAAAGCTACCAAATTGGAATTATTTTTAAAATGTGACATCAAGATGCAAATTTTAGCAATTAACTGTGGACCAGAAAGAATAATTCAAATTAATCTCTAGATTAAATCTTGAAAAGTTTCCTAGGCATTTTTTTCAGTCTTTGAATCAACTAGCTGAGAAAGAACAGAGATGATGTGAGACCACACCCACGTAAGCCAATCACCAACACCAGAGGGAGTTCTGTGGCCCCTGAGTGCAGGGGAATTGTACCTGCTGGCCTTCACGTGGCTTCGATAGCCATTTCGTGCCACTCGTGTCATCGGGCCGAGAGAATGGTACAATCTGTTCCTGTTGGATTCCATTATAAATTGTATATATTACATATACTTTAATTCACACAAACATCATCAGTACCTAGAACAGCATAATAATTTTTGTGTAATAAAGCTTTCTTAATCTCACAAAAGGTTAGTCTGTGATTGTTTCTGATCCTTTTTAAAAGCATGCAGCATCAATTTAAAAATCTTGTTTCTTTTACTATTGATGCTAGAATACAGCTGCTTAGAAAACATCATACATTTATATATACATTCACTTTCACAAATCTGCTAAAATAATTAAAGAGTAATTTATAATCAGGTACTATCAAAACCTGAAAAATACTTCAAAAATACTTTTGTTCCTATTCTAGTGCTTGGATTCCAGTTTAAACATGACACATGGATTCATATAAATAATTCATTTTTATGATATGTCCCTATGAAGACACCTAAAAGCAATGTGGCCAGTAAACTTAAAAAATTAATGCTGCCAAACACCTTATTTTCCTTCCTACCCTTTTCATTAAATCCAAGAAAACTAGTAAGAGACACACACTGAGTAATAAATAAATATAAGGCATTGTTTTCCTTCCATGCAAACTGAAATAAATTATAAAGCCAGTAAGTGATAACAATGGTATGAATTAATATTTACCCAAAATGGTGGGTAATACTTAACAAAAGAAAATAAACACACACGTAAAGACTGATACTTCTTTGCCTGGGAAAAGCCAAAAGTTGATAAATTATATTTAAAACAAAAAGCATTATTTTAGCAACTGAAACAGCAACCTATTTGATGTCTCTCTAGGAAGTAAGAACAGAAAATGGCATGTTGAACATTCAGAGTACTACTTTTCAGTTCATTCTCTATAGGTAGTATTTTAAATCTTAGTTCTTTATTCCTTTATTATTATTTCATGTCTGAGTCTTGCTGGGCAGCTTTAATTTGCTCTCAAAATGTTTTAAAAGTCACTGATTTAAACTTGGCATGAGTATAGATTTTTTTTTTTTTAGCTGCAAATGTCTGAAAAGCAAAGCATTTGTCATAAAAAAAAAAGAAGTGTTTGAGACGTGAAGATAACACCGTTAAACACTGTCTTTGAAAATAACCTGCAGGGCTGACAACGGGTTACCCATACCACTCCGGTCATTCACTAATATCTCAAGCAATCTGAGAAGCAATTTTGTTCATCGATATTTTTTATCTAAAGATTACAACGCACTCTGTAACCAATATGGTATTATGCTCTTTCTAGAGGGAAAGAACTAAGACAATCCGTACAGACATCATGTGCTGGAGGCAGCTCTTGTGTTTTTCCCATTTCAGGCAAACCCAAATAAAGACATTGAAAGTAAAAGTTGGAAGAAAAATAATGTGCAAAAACAAATTGCTAAGAATCCCCCAAAGCAAAAAGAACAAAACTTGGGAATACTGATAATGTAGAAAGGCTTAGGAATATTTTAAAGTATTGGGTTTCCAAGTAAAATCTTAATCATATAATGGTGAGAATTCTTTATAAAGTGCCATCGAGAATGAGGTTATAATTTTCCAATTAAACAACAAAATTCAAATGTAGTTTAATTTTAAGTATGTATTTAGTATAATTGTTTTCTATGAAAAGTCACTGATACGAAGTTAGATAACTTAATATTTCAATTCCACCAATTTTAATATGACATTCAAAATTCAATTTAAATGACACTTTTGCTTAGAAACATAGCTTGCTTAGTATATACAATTAAAAACGATTACTTTGGTCAAGAGTCAAGTGTCATATAAATATGAAAATGGCAGAAATAAAACTGTCAGAGACAACATAAAAGTTCTAATGAACAATTAGTACAAACATGTATTTGCACTGTTCGGCTACATTTTTAAGGTCATCTTATTTGGAAGTTCAATATAACATGACATTTGCTACAGGCCAATGACAGTTTTTATAGCTTAAAGCAAAAGGAAAGGAGAATGCATGCATAGTATCTACTAGTCCTATCTAATAAAAGAGAAGCGTGTAAATTGACCGTACCTCCACCACACCCACAAGCCATGCCCACTGGCCAATCAGGAGTGAGTATGCAAATCAACCCGACCAAGATGGTGGTTAATTTGTATATCCAGATGCAGAGGAAAGACTGAAGACAGTATAGAAGGAGGCCAAGAGCTGCAGAAGAAAGCGAAGCAAGCGGGGCCACAGAGAAGGAAAGCAGGCAGCAGAGATGGGAGGGAAGCAGGTGGGGCAGCTAAGACAGCTGCAGGGAGCCATATTCTTGCAGGAATCTTCCTGCAATAGGCCTCTAGTATATATATAAAAGCCTTTAAGACCGTTATGACTGGTTGATCAGTCGCTATGACTATGATGCGCACTGACCACCAGGGGGCAGATGCTCAATGCAGGAGCTGCCCTCTGGTGGTTAGTGAGCTTCCACAGTGAGAGTGCTGCTGTCGCAGTGGGAGCCTCTCTGGCTGCCTGCCACTTCAGCACTGCTACATCCCTTGGGGGATGTCCGACTGTTGGTTTCGGCCCAATCCCAAAACCGGCAGTCCGACATCCCCCGAGGGATGCCGGATTGCGAGAAGGCCAGGCCGTGCATGAATCCGTGCACTGGCCTCTAGTTTCAGTATAAATCCGTGTCCTCCATGCAAATTTAGTGACAATTTAAATTCTAACTTTAAACTGCTTTGCTTACAGTATAATTTAAAATTACTAAGTCATTTTTCCCTTGACAAAGCAGCAGAGAAGGAAGTTGATCATTCTACTGAACACTTAAATTACTTAAATCAACCAGGATTTTAGGAAATAATTCTACTTTTCAATACATAAGTAAATACACTGACCATGATTACTTTTTAAAATTATAATTTTAAATGTGCTAAAATTTATATACATGTGGTAAGCCACCAAATAAACATGTATTTATTAGGTTAAGACTCAATTCCAGACTTAAATATCAACTTCTAATTTTTTCTACCAGCAGGAAGTTCAAATAGTCCCTTAGAGTTATGTAATAAGTATTATCTCTTAAATATCATACAGTCATAGGTGAATTATATTATTCATATACTTTCCGGCAGACCAAAACACAGAAACGCAGGGCAGTTCAAATGGACACTTTTCTTACCTTTCAAAAGCAGGCCACGAGGTCTCTTCACTGAGTTCAGAACCATCACTGCTACCTAAAATTACAAGTTATTCTATTTTTTAAACATCAGAATTTCAGTCTGTGTTTTTTAATTTTAAAAATAGTTTCTCTAGCTGTGCTGATAAAATGGGAATCATGTTATTTGTGGGTAAACATCCACATATTAATTCTTCATTCTAATATTATTGCTGCTAAATTTATTTTATAATATATTGGAATACAGTTGACAACAAATGAACATAAAACATTTTTGCATGTCTACTTATAGCTCAAATTCATTGCTAGTAAACAAATTTCTTGTATGATCAGAAAATGCATATAGGTACATTTTTCCTTACTAGGTTGTCATAATTTAAGACCAATATAATTATGAAATTCTTAGAGGTTCATGGCCTACTTCGAACTGGCGACCTCTTGGGGTATGGGACCCCGCTTAACCAACTGAGCCCCACTCGCCAGCGCACCATCACGAATCATTAACTTCAATAGTACTAGTAAGACGAGCCTATGTCTAATTGCTACTATGCTTTCATCCAATTTTCTGTATCTGTAGTAGAGACAATGCTATTTTCCAGCTGAGTTTTGTTAAACATCACATTTTAAGTAAGTTGGAGCCCTCCAGAGCAATATTTCGCACCTATTGATATTCCACTCGACAGAGTAGAGCTTTCAGCGTGGCCTCGAGACGGTGCGTGGGGCTCCATGACGCTGTCGTCCAGCAGATGCGTTGGCCCTGCATTTGGGAATGTCGCGCTCTTAAACTCTGCTGTGTTCATTTTATGAATGAAACTGGAAAGAAAAAATATCTTGTTACTGTTACTAATTCAGGATATAGAAGATTATCTATATAGAGATCCAGGAAATACTAGTAAAAGATTTACCCACTATCCTGAATTTCTGAACTCTCCTAACTAATGAACACACAGACTTTGTTTATTTGAAGGTTTCAAACTAAGAATGTCGGGAAAGTATTTTAGGAAACAAGGCCATATCTACCTATGTAATAGAGAATGCTTTAAGTCTCCAGTGATGTTTTCACACTCACTTTTGAAAAATAGCTATATTATATTTTATAATACTATATTATATTTATTATGTTATATATTATATTCACATAAATCATGGCAAAGGTGAGCCACAAGCCCCGTTGTAAAAACAAAACAAAACAAAAAAACAATCTTGCAAAACTCAAGAAATTAAATATAAAATCATTTCGTAGTGTTTATATTTAGGAATAAAAGGAACAACTTACATAAACCCTAATTTATGGTGATAAGCATTAAATGTCTTGATACAAAGAAAGGTTACAATTTAAAAGTAAAATAGTATATTGCTTTCCTGATTTCATTTATGATGATGCTCTCTGATACTCATTTATCTTCCCAAAATGTGAAGGCACTGTTGGGAAAAGTTCATTTCCAAATTAAGGTAAAGGAAGAAATAAATGCTTTCAGTCAAGCTATACAAAAAATTATGAGGACACAATTTTCTGTTTAATAAAATAAACAGAAAGTAAATCAAGTGGAAATGATTTAAAAACTGGAAGGAGAAAATGAACAATGCTGACTTATAGCCCAGGCTATGGCACTTCCTGTGTCCGTGTGGAATCAGGTTCCGAGGGGACGGCAGAGTGTGTGGTAACAAGGCTCCTTCAGCTGCCACACTTCTTCCGCTTTGTGGAGACCCCATTTCAGGACCTAAGGGGTCAATGTAAAAATATAAAATGTGGTTTAACTTTTAAGATATGTTAATTCCACTTAATTAACTGAACATGAGAAATAGTTCTTTTCTAAGCCTTAAAACACAAAACCCCAACGCATACAAAATCCACTGATTTCTAGCTCTCTGATGTGCACCGAGTAGGCAGTGTAACTATTCCCTCATCAGAGGCAGAAGCAGAACCGAAAGAGCTGGACTGACACCTGGACAGAGCACTCAGGTCTCCCGTCCTGGGTCACAGCTCTGGTGTTCAGTTTTACAGGCAGCTTCTGTACTTACTTCCAGCTTCCTTTTAGGTAAGATAAAAAATCAGAACTCCAAAGTACACAGATCTACAAAATGTGACTGTAAGAAAAGCGAACTTAAGAGATGTAGATAGAACTGTTTTCCTTTGCTAGAAGTCCTCTCCCCACTGAACATAGCCATGGCTTGTCTCGCTCCTTCATACAGTTTTAGACGCTCTTCAAATGTTTTAGAACATACGGTGATATGAAAGCCATTACCAATTTCACAACTTATTGGCTACTACCAAACACAATTTCAATTTGTGTTTGAAATTTTAAAAAAGGCACTTATCAATTATGTGTTAAATAACGAGTAGTCTTCAATTTTATATTTTTAAATATGTGTGGTATATGTAATGCAATAGGGAAATTAAGGACTATGACTATATTTTAAAATATTTTCAGTACTACTTGACCCAGTATTAAAGTAAAATTTTTAAAAAATCAGCTCACTAAAATTGACTTCTTTAATTATTTGAAATAGAATTTTCCATTTGATCACAGAAATTTCTATTGTAATCAATACTAATAGTCTAGCATAATATATTCTTAAGAAAAAAGAATATATATAAAAATTTATCTGTTATTTTCTGTCTGTGGTATCTATTTTCCTTGATTAGTCAGAATATCTTTTTCCCCCTTTTTAAATTAAATTTATTGGGGTAACATTGGTTAATATGACAGAATATCTCTTTTTTTACATTACTGACAAACTACAAGTAACAACTTTATGATTAAAAACCAAAAAAGCCCAAGCAGGAAAAAAACATATATTTTAATACTAAAAGTAAATGTTGCAAGCATTATAAAATGTGCTAAGTTTTTACTTACTTTGCAGCATTTTCCTTCCCATTAGGTTACCTGATTAATTAGGTAATGAGAGAAAACTGCACTAACCTACTAAGTCTTCCCTAGAAGCAGCAGAGCGTGGTGTGCTTGTCCCTGGTTCTATCTTTAATGAAAGCCTGAATTCCAAAAAGAAAACAAAACACATAAAATGACTAACATTTGACAAAATAATATTAAAATCATGTATTTTCCCATAAAAGAACTAAAAACATTTTAATGAAAGAATCTCAGCTACATATTTTTCTTTGAATGCAAACTTGAATGGTTAAGTCTCCTATCTCTTCCATATTAAGCTCATCTTATAGTAATTCTAGGAAATATTAGAAAAGGAGATAAACATTAAAAAGTCACATTTAAAATCAGAAAAAAATCTCCCCAAACTGCCCCAACATTGTCAAACAATTCACCACTTTTAAAGACATTTGATGAATGATGAAAAGGTGGTTTAAATGGGAAGTTACATTGATTCCTAATAATTCAGGAACTTTCACATATATTATTAAGTATATTATGCAAATTCATCATAGAATCTTTACTACATGGACTAATGGCCTCTGTAGCACTGGGCATTTGAAAAACACCTTATTTAAAACTCACTATACAAAAAACCAACCAACTCAACTTATCAAAAGATAGGTCTATACAAATAAAAAAGGTTGTTTACAAAATTCCTGGTAAATCCCTGCCCTAAGTAACAGTTCATTAGTTGGTACTTAACTTCCATTTAGGATCACAGACATAGTTTTGAATTCCACAGTAAAAAGAGATTATGATTCCTATCAATGGGAACTATTTCATGAAATAGCCATTGTGAAAAATTCTTCAGTGTAGTCCACAAAGCCTATTATTATTAAGCATTAGTCTGAAAATTAATGAAGCCATGTTTATTTTTAGCATTCTGTCAACTGGATTTATGAAGTTACACAATATAAGTGACATTCATAATGATGTCTACTAGAGGCTCGGTGCACGAAATTCATGCATGGGGGGGGGGGGAGAAGGGTGTCCCTCAGCCCAGCCCGCACCATCTCCAATTTGGGACCCCTCGAGGGATGTTTGACTGCCCACTTAGACACAGAAATGGCGGCAGCCACAAAGCTGGAATTGGGCCTAAATGGGAAGTCAGACATCCCTCTCACAATCCAGGACTGCTGGCTCCCAACTGCTAACCTGCCTGCCTCTCTGATTTACCCTAACAGCTTCTGCCTCCCAGCCTGATCACCCCCTAACCACTACCCTGCCAGTCTGGTTAATGTCTAACTGCTCCCCTGCCAGCCTGTTTGCCCCCAACTTCCCTCCTCTGCCAGCCTGGTCACCCATAACTGCCCTCCCCTGCAGGCTTGATCGCCCCCAACTGCCCTCCCTTGCAGGCCTGGTCCCTCCCAGCTGCCATCCTCTGCTGGCCATCTTATGGAGGCCATCTTGTGTCCACATGGGGGCAGGATCTTTGACCACATGGGGGCAGCTCTCTTGTATGTTGGAGTGATGGTCAATCTGCATATTACTCTTTTATTAGATAGGATAGAGGCCTTGTGCATGGGTAGGGGCTGGCTGGTTTGCCCTGAAGGTGTCCTGGATCAGGGTGGGGGTTCCCTTGGGCTGTGGGGCAGCCTGGGTGAGGGGCCTGTGGTGGTTTGCAGGCCGGCCACACCCCTCAGTGCACCAAGTCGAGGACCTGGGATCTGGAATTAATTTATGTTCTACAACTGAAACTTTGTAGCCTAGAGTAGAGCCAAGCCTTCTCCTTGCTCTGTGGTGACAGCCATTTCTGTTTGAAACTTTGTAGCCTAGAGTGGAGGCCTAGGCACTAGGGCTGCAGAAGCCTGGCTTCCTCCATTGCCCCAGCAACTCTAGCCTCTGCTCTCTCCAGCTTTGTGGCTGCCGCCATTTCTGTTGGGATTATGTATCTTCTATAATTGAAACTTTGTAGCACTGAGTGTAGGCCTAGGCCAGCAAGGGCAAGCGGAAGGTTTGGCTTCCTCCATTGCTGGGGAAACCCAACCCTTCCTCCTGCTCTGAGTGGCGGCAGCCGTCTTGGTTTGGGTTATTTGCATAATTTGCTTCTGATTGGCTGATGGGTGTGACTGATGGCTTAATAGGAGGTACAGTCAATTTGCATATCACTCTTCTATTAAATAGGATTACTGGACAGTATTAAATGCATGTGTTGAATATGATTAACCAGAACTCTCTGTTTTTCTTTTAATAGAGCAGTTTAATCACCTGGGCTGCAAACTATACTGAATTCATTCATTTAATATCTATTGAGCATCTGCTTTGTGTTGGGCACTTTGGTCTCACGGAATATAATAAGAGACACTAAGGCAATGGTCAGCAAACTCATTAGTCAACAGAACAACTGAAATTTTTCAGAGCCACATTATTTATTTATTTATTTTCTTTTTAAATGTTTTTATTTATTTTATTTTTTAATCTTTATTGTTCAGTTTATTAATTACATTGTCCCCCCTTTTTTATCCCCCTATAGCTCCCCTCCACCCTGTACTCATCCCACCCTCCACCCTTACCTCCACCTCCCCACTGTCCTCTCCCATTGTTGCAGGATTTTTGTCCAGTCTCTTGCTCTACTTCCCACACCCCTTTTCTCCCCAAGAATCGTCAGTCCATTCCCTCTCTATGTCCATGATTCTGTTATATTCACCAGTTTATCCTGTTCATCAGATTTTTAATTCACTTGATTTTTAGATTCATTTGTTGATAGATGTGTATTTGTTGTTCATAATTTATATTTTTACCTTTTTCTTCTTCCTCTTCTTAAAGAATACCTTTCAGCATTTCATATAATATTGGTTTGGTGGTGATGAACTTTAGCTTTTTCTTATCTGTGAAGCACTTTATCTGATCTTCAATTCTGAATGATAGCTTTGCTGGATAGAGTAATCTTGGTTGTAGATTCTTGCTATTCATTACTTTGAATATTTCTTGCCACTCCTGTCTGGCCTGCATCGTTTCTGTTGAGAAATCCGCTGACAATCGTATGGGTGCTCCCTTATAGGTAACTAACTGTTTTTCTCTTGCTGCTTTTAATATTCTTTGTCTTTTGCTCTTGGCATTTTAATTATGATGTGTCTTGGTGTGGTCCTCTTTAGATTCCTATATTTTGGGGTTCTGTGTACTTCTTGGGCTTTTAAGTCAGTTTCTTTCACCAGGTGGGAGAAGTTTTCAGTCACTATTTCTTTAAGTAGGTTTTCATTACTTTGCTCTCTCTCTTTTTCTTGCACCCCCATAATTCAGATGTTGGCATGCTTGAGGTTGTCCCAGAGGCCCCTTACACTATCTTCAATTTTTTGGATTCTTTTGGTTTCTTGCTTTTCCAGCCGAGTGGATTTTTCTTCTTTGTATTTCAAATCTTTGACTTGGTTATTGTGGCCCTCTGGACTGCTTTTAGGACTTTGTGTAATATTTTTTATTTCAGTCAGTGTATGCTTGATTTCTAGTTGGTCCTTTTTCATATCTGTGAGGATCTCATTCATATCCTCGTAGGTCTTGTTCATTTCCTCGTAAGTCTTGTTCATTTCCTCGTAGTTCTCATTAAGTTCATCGGCCTTTTCTAGGAGCCTCTTGAAAAGCCTTATAACCGTGGTTTTGAACTCTATGTCTAGTCGTCTTTTTTCCTCTATTTCTTTCACACCTGATTTCTTTCCATGTTTCTGCATGGTGGCTGCTTTATGTGGTAGATGTCCTCTAAGGGACAACGGTTCAGCCTCCTCAGTTACCTGAGGTGGGTACTCTTACTGCAGTCCTTTATGGGTTGTACAGTATTTTTGAATTTAAGCCCAGCTTGTTGTTGTTAGCCCTAGGAGGGTTTGACCTCCAAGCCAATTGGCTGTGAAGGGAGACTGTTCAGGTTGGATGGGCGGAGTCTTTGAGCTGAGCAGGTAGTGTCAGCATCAGCTACGTCCTATGCCGTGCACGGGTCTCTGTTGGGTGGTAATGGTTGCAGGCACGTCCAAGAGAAAGTCGCTGGTCTCTATCCCTTGCCAGACAACTCTGCCTCTCCCCAAATGAGTCTGCACACCCAAAGTCTCGCCCAGCGTTGTAAAACAAAGCAGTCTGGTGGTCTCCGGGACCAGGGGGCAAGTCGCCAGGGAGCAAATTGCACATGTGTGCTGTCGCACACTTACGCACGCAAACTGCTTTGCCAAGCAACCCGGTTTCTCCTCAGGCTAGAAGACCTCTGCTGTGCCCGGCTTCCAGGGTGCGTCCCCTGGACCTCGCCTGGCACTGGGGAATCTGTGCAGTGGGACGTCTCTGCCCTCCCCCTTGGAGAAATCCAGCCGGGATTGCTGCTGCCAGCCCTACAGCCTGCGTGCGCGGCCACGGCTCCTAACCTCTGATTCCGCGCGTATCTTCAAGGCTGCTCTCTGCCGCTCTTCTGAGTCTCAGTGTCCCACCTTTACTTTTATTTGTGGAGTTTTCACTCAGCCAGCTTTCCGGTGATTCTGGATGATGTTTGTTTTGTTGTTATGTTGTAGTTTTTGAATTGTTGCGTGGGGCAGCACAATAGGTGTTTACCTATGCCGCCATCTTGGTTGCCCTACAGATGAGTTTTTCCAGAGCCACATTTTCTAAACTTAAACTTCTAATGCTACTTCTTCAAAATAGACTCGCCCAGGTCGTGGCATTTTGTGGAAGACCCACTCTCAAGGAGCCAATGGGCCGTGTGTGGCTCACAAGCCGCAGTTTGCCGACCACTGGACTAAGGCATACATGGTGGCCATGCCCTCCTGATGATTGTCTGGTTGGTGTAAAACAAAGTAGTAAACAAAACAACTGCAATTCCTGACACAGAAGCAAAATGAAAGAAACAGCAAGAAAGCTATGGGTGAATTATAGGCTATCAGTAGCAGCAGCAGCAGCAGCAGCAGCAGCAGCACAGAAGGTGGAGCATTGAAAAGTGCAGCAGTGAAGGTTTGGCCAGTGCCAGAGCCTTTATCATCATCAAAATGCCGTAAGATAACATTGATGCTGAGTCAATGAAAAAGATGTATCATCATCAAACACCATGTAAGAGCAGTGATGCTGAGTCAATGAAAAAAAGTATGTTCAGTATTAAAATGAAGAACTTCTATAGAATTTCATCTTGATTAAATCCTATGCATGCAATTTATAATATCCACACTGACTGCCTACATAGATGAAGTTGCCCAAAACAGAGACATTTGAATAAATGAAATGTCATTTTTACTTAAATCTCCTTCATCAGAAAGATACACTCTTCTGCTAATTACTGTGATGGCTCCTATCTTAAAATGCTCTCATTTTCAACACATTTAATTAGTAGGTTCACGCAACACAACTGCAGCTTTAGAAAAACAATATTCTTTAGTCTCCCATCTGATGTCCCAACACCACCAAGTGGCTTGGAGTCCTGCAGCAAACTCAATGTTTGCTCATTCCCTGGAACACCTTTCCTTGCTCTTCAACGCGGAGCTAATTCCTACTCGCATTCAGCCTCAAGTGACACTGTATCCTGAAGCTGTTCAGGTTTCTCTCCACTTTTTCCACAAAAAGCTGAGTCAGGTCCTCCCTTATCTATGCTCCCGTCATATCCTGGTATATCTCTATTATAGTACTGTTTGAACTGTTTTGTAACCCATCTGTTTTGTGAATGTGTTTTGCATTAGACTGAGCCTCTTAAGCATTTTTCAGAAATTTTAGCCTTTTACTGGTATAAATTGTATTCTGCAAAAATTCTTTAAAAATTACTGAAGTTATGGAACAAGTAAGTTGATTATTACTATCAAATGAGATAAAAACGTTTTTATATAATACATTAATATTGAAATGTAACCTACTCTCTCAATTTGATAAAATTTTATTTTTTATTTTTTTTTATTTTTATTTTTTTAAATATATTTTATTGATTTTTTACAGAGCAGAAGGGAGAGGGATAGAAAGTCAGAAACATCGATGAGAGACATCGATCAGCTGCCTCTTGCACACCCCCTACTGGGGATGTGTCCGCAGCCACAGTACATGCCCTTGCCGGAATCGAACCCGGGACCCTTCAGTCGCAGTCCAACGCTCTATCCACTGAGCCAAACCGGTCTGGGCAATTTGATAAAATTTTAAAGACCTCTGATTGGAAAAAATATTAGTGGAAGACACAAAGTTAATTTTAAACTTAGGAATAACTGGCATAATAAAACAGAACACAAATATTTTTTAAAAGTTAACAAATGAAGCAAAAAAAATCAATATAGAATTTTAAAGAGAAATAAGTTCTTTACTCTCTCATCTTTAGAAAAATCCCGGCAGCTATGATGTATAGCATATCACTGAAAAATACAAAGGGATAATTCCAAATTCCCTCATACCTTGGTCAGTATTGTAGATGATAATGAGAAGGAAATGAACACTACTTTAATAATGATTTTTAAAATCTTTAATAAATGACTTACTTTAATAAAGAATAGGGTAAGTATGGTGTTATATAAACTATACATCTAAACCAAAGGCAAGAAGTTTCAATATTCTCTCAAATCACAAAAACAATTCCAAATAAGTTCAAAGATGTGTCAAAAATCACCATTATAAAAGCAGTAAGTTTTCTGCCTGTAGATGGTTTCATTAATTTTTCAATCTATTAAAAGATAAATTTCCATAAAGATTCAATGCCTGAATATAGAAAGGAAGACATTTAAACTAGAAGTATCAAGCATAACTATTAACAATCTGAGAAAGATGAAATACTTTTTAATAGAAGAATAAATGAGCCCTGGCCAGTGTGGCTCAGTTGGTTGGGCATCATCCCGTGCCCTGGAGGGTCGCAGGTTCGATTCCCGGTCAAGGCGTATGCCCAGGCTGCAGGTCTGATCTCCAGCAGGGGGTGTACAGGAGGCAGCCGATTGATGTTTTTCTCTCTCCCTCTCTCTAAAAATCAATTTAAAATCTTTAAAAGATCCCAGATGAAATATTTGTACATTGATTCAATCATGTCAAGTGATTAAAAAAAGATACATGTAAATACCTTTACCATTGCAAATATATAGCTGGATTAGGCATTTGTGTGATATGATCGAAGACTTAGATGTTTAAATACATTGGGATGAGTGGAAGGAGGACAGTTATACATACAAACCACTTTTGAAGATCCAACTTACTTGTAATTATCATCTTCCACAAACTTTTGTAGTTCTTCTATATACTGAACAGAGTTCAGATATTTTTGGACGTGAGGCAACATGGGGATATCTAGATAAAATGTAGTAAGTAATTAAACATCTCAAAGTACATCTCAAGCACAGTTTTAAAAGTTAAGCTGAGAAAATGATATTTAAAGGTAAATTAGGGCCATCTGCCCCGAATTTAAATTAATTCTATAAGGACATTACTGAGGAAAATCTTATTTAAAATAAGAATGCAAGTTGTATAGATAAAAAAAAAACCCCACAAAACCCAAACAGCCCCATTTACCAAGTCCATCATATTTGAGAAATTTCTTAGAAAAAAAAATCAGACCTCATTGTGACTTATATTGAAATCTCATCTAAAGGCAAGATGTAAGGCAGTTTTGTTTTCTTTTAAAGAAGCCTGGCTCTCATTTGTAAATGTAGTTTTTCCTCCCCTACTTAAACATTTCAAACATTAATTTCACATTATAATTTGGTATGTTTAAAAAAAATGAGAAAAGAACAAGAGATTGTTTGATTTAACTTCCAGTAAGATTCACCCCTTCCAATTTTTAAGAAGTTTTTGAGGTTTTCTTAAAAGTTTAAGACATAGTAGAGTTAGTTTTAAGACAAATTTATTTTAAAGTAATTAGATAGTGTAAACTCACTGTTTTATAATACCATAATAATTATGTCAGTAGCCTATATTTAATTCTCTATCAAGTTAAAAGAATCCCAACATTTTTAAAATATTAAAAAAAAAACACAACCTTTTCTAATCATCTGGGCTCGTGTAAGCTGTTTCTATACATGTGTTTCCACAAAGTAGAACTTGGAAAAAAACTGCTTATTTACTCAATATCAGACTCAAGAAACTTAAAATTTTAACTATGAAATACTTCAATGTCTTAAAAGTGAGATCTTAAACCAGATGCTAAATATTAAACAGTGACATAAAAGTCACTGTCGTCCTTTATGTTAAGATGTTTCCTGCTATGTGAAAAGTGGCCTTCACTGTGTGTAAAGATCAGAACTGCAACATAATGGCTTAGTACCATCCTTCAGAAACTTACCATATTCACAAGACTGCTGTAAATCAGAAATTATTCGAAGGATGTTATTCATCAAATTTGATCTCTGCTCACTTTCTAGGATGCTGCCAGTTGATGGGTATGCTGAATCAATGTAAGTTAAATCTGACAAATAGATACCTGAAATGAAATTATATAAATGAGAGTTTACTTACTTATAGCTTGGAAAAGTATGGCAAAGTGAAGGGGAAAAAAGCTAGCTTATAGATGTATTTCAGTATCTATTTATTTAATCGATCTATCCATCTTATTTAATAAAAGAGTACTATGCAAATTGACTATACCTTCGCCACACCCAATAAGCCATGCCCACAAAGCCAATCAGGAGTGATATGCAAATTATCACCCAACCAAGATGGCTGTTGCCCATGGCAGGCCAGGACTGGGGGCAAAGCCAGCCAACGATGGTGGGCCCCGATAGCAGGGTGATTGCATGGCGATCACTGGGTGGGCTGGGCCGGGCTGGGGGCGGAGCCAGCCAACGATCAGCCCGATTGCAGGGCAATTGCTGGCTGGGGTCCCCTGCCCAAGGATGAAAAGCCTCGGCCAGAAGCTTTCGGCCTTGGGCCGGGGATGAGCTCTCAGTAGGACATCCTCTGAGAGCTCCCAGTATGTGAGAGGGGGCAGGTTGGGCTGAGGGACCACCCACCCCAATGCACAAATTTCATGCACCGGGCCCCTAGTCTATCTATAAAAGGCTAATATGCAAAGTTTCCCCTTGGGAGACTGGGAGTTCGATCCCTTGCTATGACATACACTGACCACCAGGGGGAAGCCTGGAATAAAGGCAGGCCCTGGCCGGCAGCTGGAAGGCCCCTATTGGCCCTGATCACCAGCTAGGCCTAAGGGCCCTACCTGTGCATGAATTTCATGCACCGGGCTTCTAATATGCCATATTTAGAATGTAGCATTATGAATACACTATAGCTTTATGAAAACATGGCCACCAAGGCATACATTTCCATGGTGTTGGGGCCAAATATGGAAATACAGGGTGGGATAAAAGTAGGTTTACAGTCGTTCATATGGAAAATAATACAATAATCCTATATCTAATAAAGAGGGAATATACTAATTGACCATCACTCTGTCACAAAGATGGCTGCACCCACAGCTGAAGCCAAGTTCCCATAAGGAACCTTAACGAGCAATCAGCAGGGACCTGATGCTACGTCCTCCCCTGCCCCCATGGGGCTTGACAGGGGACCTCAGGCCATGGCCCCCACACGGCAGGGCTTGACAGGGGAACTCAAGGTGCACTTCCTGTCCTGGTGCTGGGCTAGGGGAACTGAGGCTGCACCTCCTGCCTGGCTGGGCTTGATAGGGGACCTCAGGTCATGTCCCCCTCCCCCAGCGGGGCTTGATGGGAGACCTCAAGGTGCACCCCCAATGCTGGGTCGGGGAACTCAGGCCATGCCCCCACCCCAGCACCAGGCCAGGGGACCTGAGGCTGCACCCTCCTGCCTGGTTGGGCTTGATGGGACCTCAGGTTGTGCCCCATACCCAGCAGGGCTTGACGGGGAACCACAAGTTGCACTCCTAGTGCTGGGTTGGGGGAACACAGGCTGTGCCCCCTCCCAGTGGGGCTTAATGGGAGATCTGAGGCTGCGCCACCCCTCCTGGCGGGGTTTGACAGGGGACCTCAGGCCATGCCCCCTACCCAGCAGGGCTTGACAGGGGAATCTCAGGCCATGT
Source organism: Antrozous pallidus (assembly GCA_027563665.1). Lineage (NCBI taxonomy): Eukaryota > Metazoa > Chordata > Mammalia > Chiroptera > Vespertilionidae > Antrozous > Antrozous pallidus. Next base: position 22,640,200 of record CM050527.1, on the reverse strand, counting down.
TCCCCACCTGGCGGGGCTTGTCGGAGGACCTCAAGGCACGCCCCCGTCCTGGCACTGGGCCAGAGGACCTGAGGCTACACCCCCTGCCTGGCAGGGCTTTACAAGGGGGGACTGGCTGGATCTGGATCTAGCCCAATTCCCGGGGGTGGGGTAGGGGGAGGCAGCCGGGTCTGGGTCTCATGCAATTTTGAGGTGCATGTGGGTGGGTGGGGATTTGGCTCTGGGTCCTGTGGTGAGCCCCAGACTCTGACAGGAGGAAGGTTTTCATATACATTTTACTAATTTTCTTTCATCTCTGACACGTCTATTATAGAGAAAGGGCAGGAGAACTAAGATGGCGGCAAAGGTAAAACACCTATCTTGCCGTCATAATCAGCAATTTTAATACTACAACTTAATGAAAGAACAAACACCTTCCAGAATCACCAGAAAGCTTGCCGAGTGAAAATTCCACAAATAAAAGTGAAGATAAGACACTGTGACTCGGAGGAGCAGCGGCGAACAGCGTTGAAAGATTCGCGCGGAGAGAGGTTTGGAGCGCGCGCCGCGGAGAGGGCAGGTGGCTGAAAACCGGCCAGTTTTCTCGAACAGGGAGACAAAGACGTCCCACTGGACTGATTCTCCAGCTCTGGGCGAAGTCCAGGGAACCCACTATCATACCGGGTGAAAACAGGATAGTGGGAGGGCACGCCGAAGCTCGGGTGCTGCTGGGTCTGCCGGCTTGTGGAGAAGGTAGCTTGCGCGTGAACAGCTCGGCTGTGTGATGGCACAGAGAGCGCTCCGCGACTTGTCTCTCATTCAGAAAACCATCAGACTGCTTTGTTTTACCTCCCTGGGTGAGACATTGCGCATGCAGACTCATTTTGGGAGAGTCTGAATTCCCCGGCAGCCGGTGGAGCTCGGCAGCGGCTCTCTCTCAGAGGTGCTGGCAGCCATTGCCCCAGCACAGAGCCCCTGGGGCCGCATAGGGCGGAGCTAATACTGTCTGCTTGGCCCGGAGACTCCGCCCATCCAACCTGAGCACAGCTGAGCTTCACAGACAATTGGCCTGGAGATCAACCCGCCAAGTGCTAACAACGATTAACTGAGCTTAACTTCAGCCAGACTGTGCAGCCCATATCCACCTCAGGTAACCAGGGAGGCTGAGCCACTGTCCCTAGTAGGAAGTCTACCACACAAAGCTAATTGACCAACTCAGGGAAGCAGCCACCATGCAGCGACATGGAAAGAAATCAGATGTGAAAGAAATGGAGGAAAAAAAATGACTGGACATGGAATTCAAAACCACGGTTATAGGGTTTTTCAAGAGGCTCCAACAAAAGGTCGAGGCCTATAAGGAAATAAGCAAGACCACAAAGGAAATGAATGAGTCCTACAAGGAAATGAACAAGACCCTCAAGGATATAAACGAGACCTGCAAGGAAAGATCAAGACAAACGTGGAAATGAATGAGTCCTACAAGGAAATGAAAGAGACCCTCAAGGATATAAAGGAGACTCTCAAGGATATGAAAAAGGACCAACCAGAAATTAAGCATACACTGACTGAAACAAAAAATATTATACAAAGACCTAAAAGTGCTCTGGAGCACCCCAAGAACCAAGTTCAAGATCTGAAATACAAAGAGGGAAAATCCATTCAGCTGAAAAAGCAAGAAACCAAAAGAATCCAAAAAATTGAAGATAGTGTAAGGGGCCTCTGGGACATCCTCAAACATACCAACATCCGAATTATAGGGGTGCCAGAAAAAGAGAGAGGCCAAGACAATGAAAACCTATTTGAAGAAATAGTGACTGAAAACTTCCCACACCTGGTGAAAGAAATTGACTTAGGAGTCCAAGAAGTGCACCGAACCCCAATATATAGGAACCCTAAGAGGACCATACCAAGGCACATCATAATTAAAATGCCAAGAGCAAAAGACAAAGAGAGAATATTAAAAGCAGCAAGAGAGAAACAGTTGGTTACCTATAAGGGAGCACCCATACGATTGTCAGCGGATTTCTCAACAGAAACGATGCAGGCCAGACAGGAGTGGCAATAAATATTCAAAATAATGAATAGCAAGAATCTACAACCAAGATTACTCTATCCAGCAAAGCTATCATTCAGAATTGAAGGTCAGAAAAAGTGCTTCACAGATAAGAAAAAGCTAAAGGAGTTCATCACCACCAAACCAACATTATATGAAATGCTGAAAGATATTCTTTAAGAAGAGGAAGAAGAAAAAGGTAAAGATGAAAATCATGAACAACAAATACACATCTATCAACAAATGAACATAAAAATCAAGTGAATTGATGGGCTGTTGAACAGGATAGACTGGTGAATATAACAGAGACATGGACATAGAGAGGGAATGGACTGACAATTCTTGGGGAGAAAAGGGTTGTGGGAAGTGCAACAAGAGACTGGACAAAAATCTTGCAACAATGGGAGAGGACAGTGGGGAGGGGGAGGTAAGGGTGGAGGGTGGGATAGGTACAGGGTGGAGGGGAGCTATAGGGGGACAAAAAGGGGAAACAATGTAATTAATCAACTGAACAATAAAGATAAAAAAAAGAGAAAGGGCAAATAGCAATATTAAATTATTTCCTCTAATTAATCCCCTTTTATTTATTTATTTATTTATTTATTTTTAAATATATTTTATTGATTTTTTACAGAGCAGAAGGGAGAGGGATAGAAAGTCAGAAACATCGATGAGAGAGAGACATCGATCAGCTGCCTCTTGCACGCCCCCTACTGGGGATGTGCCCGCAGCCAAGGTACATGCCCTTGACCGGAATCGAACCCGGGACCCTTCAGTCCGCAGTCCGACGCTCTATCCACTGAGCCAAACCGGTCCTGGCAAATTAATTAATCCCCTTTTAATGTGCACAAATTTCATGCACCGGGTCACTAGTTAATAAATAATAATACAAGCGTAAACTCTGTGTTTCACATACAACTGTAAACCTACTTTTGCTCCAACCTGTAATTTTTTTTTTGGAGAAGTCTTCTTCTGATACTATCTTAAAGTATGGCTTTAAAAAATTTCTTACCAAGGACATGCTGAGAGAGAAAGAGAGAGAGAGAGCAAGAGCGAGCTTTTGACAATATCAATCAGTGGTCTTTTGCATGTGTCCCAACTGGGGATCCAACCCCAAACCCAGGTATGTGCCCTAATTGGGAATAGAACCGAGAACCTTTTGATGCTGCAGCCAACAAACCGAGCCACCTGGGCAGGGCTCACTGGTTTGGTTTTTAAAGCTTTATCGATTCATATTTCCACTGACAGTATGTTAAGTTTCTACTGATCTACACCTGATATTATCAGCTCCTTAATTTTTGCCAATCTTGTGAGTATAAAAATCACTGTTTTAATTTTCATTTTCTTGATTAATAATGAATTAAATGTTCATATTTCTATGACATGTCTTTTGTCCATTTTCCCCCTCTGGGTTGTCTTTTTCTTATTTATTCTGAGATTTTAATGTATTGTAGAAACGAACCCCCTTGGCGGTTAAATTTTATCCAGTTACTCTTTAACCTACTATCTAATCTGAAGTCAATATTTACATCTCTCTGCTGGGACTTATTCTGGTAAAGGGATAAATGGCCTCCTCATTATTAGACCTTTAAACACCTCTCTTGGTCTCTTCCTGTCTCTCTGTAGTCTTTTTATTATTCCCTTTGTTCCCTGGTCTTTACTGGTTAGAACCTTCCTACCCACCTCTGTTGTTTTTTCCCCCCTCATGTTCCTGGAACTTGGTATTCCTTATGATTCTTTCATTAATCTTCCTATTTTTTCTGGGTTATTTTACTTCTGTAGCTTCAACTAATACCTAGTTGCCAATGACTTCCCAAATCTCTCTACAGACCTGATCTCCTGACTCATTTTCCATGCCAAACTAACCATTATTTGTTCCTAAACACTTGCTATTCCAATTTCCTATTATGCTTAGTGATATTACTAATTGCTCAAGTTTGAAACCTCAACTCACTCTAGTGAAAAAACTCAGGAGGAATTTACTACTCATATTTTCCCAGATTAAACTACCAGTGAATAAAACATGATCACTGAATGCTCATGCAACGTTACATAATACAAATCAGAGGCCGGAAGCTGGCAGCCCATCTGTCTCAGTGTTTGTAAAATCAGGAAGTATCACAGGAAATACCTCAATAACCTTCTTTTCCTAAAAAATGGGGAGATCTGCAACAAGGTATAGCAGAAAAGGGTGCAGACTCCACAACTATAATAATATTAGTTTGTCATAACCCTCATTTTCCTGTTATGGTCTGATTTACGTCGCTTATATTACATCACCTACTTTCTTCTTGCTTTTTGAAAAAAATGTGATTTTTAGAGAGAGGAAGGGAAAGAGAGGGGCAGAAGGAGAGAGAGTCACACTGATCGGTGGCCTCCCACACACGCCCTGACTCGGGTGTGTGCCCCGACTGGGGGTGGGACCTGCGCAGGACAACGCTCCGCCAACCACGGCTCACCACCAGGCCTCTGCTGCATCCTTGTGATGAGCCTTTGTCTTACGGGTCCTGGAGTTTGCAACCCTGGTATCTATGTTTGTCACAGGAACTTAAAGAAACAATTCTGCAAAAGAGGCAGAAACTTAGCTGATTTTAAATAAGGATAAATGGATCAACAGTTGATGGTAGAGTATCAGACAGATAAAGTACAAGCTACATCAATATGGAGGGGGAAGCACATGGTATGTATGTTAAGTGGAAGCCCAAAGGTGTTATCTAGCAGCAGCAATCAGCAACTATCTACTCCAGTGGGAGTGTGGGATAACGCTTGGGAGTTAAGATGCCTAAATTCGTGTTTCCCCAGCTACTGAGTCACTGAATCACATTTCCCGATTTAATGCAATTGTTAGCATAGTTATAGTACTCAGCAACTAGTACTTCTCTCTCTAGTAATTTCATATCAGAAGAATTGGGCCAGAGGTAGGTAAAAGTGACTTGTCCAAGTTTACAGTGTGTGCGTGCATATGTGTACATGTGCATGCGTGCGTGCGTGCGTGAACCCCTGTCCCTCAGGTCAGAGTTATGCTTGCATTTATATCCTATCAACCATAAGAATAACCTTATTCAGACAAGAGGTGCCATGTTGTAGAACAAATGGAAGTGACATGTAGCATCAGAGCTTAGGTTTAAAAATGTTAAATTTCTGAAATAATTTTATACATAGATTTCCACTTATTTTTGGTAAATGATAAACATATTTCAACAACATCAGGTTTCTAATAACGTTTAAAATCTTCTAAAATGGCAATGTAGTGAAATGTTTAAAACTTCTAGGCTATAAAGAGCATTACATTCTTTAGGTGGCTGCCTTCTGACCCAGCGCAAAAGGTTCTTTGTAACAAAGACAAACTCATCAGCCTGCAGCTACTTCTAAGTGAAGCTGAGTGCTGTGTTTTTTCAGTATTTAACTTAAAAGATCTCTGGCCAGCAGACTACAATGTTTGTTTTATAATTGCCGCTGAACTAGGATAGTTTGTTTCCAGATGGTGCCCTTCCTTCAACCTGCACAGTCTCTCCTTGTTCCGAGCTATTCATCTCCCGCTGATCCCACTCCCCACACCCCTGTTTTAAGGCCACAGAGAGGAAATCCTAGGGAGGAGACTCCTCCACACCCCCAGTCTCCAGCAATTTTTTGGTGACGTAAGATGTGGGCTGAACTTGAGTCTACTGAGAAAGAGGGAATCACTATTCAAGGGCACTGTACATACACTCTGGGTCAGCTGCAGCTGGTTACAGCGTTTCTCCATGTGGCAGACAGAGCAAAGCCACAACGCTTTTTCTGCTGGATTAAAGACGGCCCACAGACCAGAACTTCCATGCCACTACTTAAAATTACATAGGTGGCTTGTCAAATTCAATTGATTAGTGTGGTACGAAGAAAAAGAAGTTCCTTATTACAGCCTGGATTCAACGACCCAAAACAAAGATGCAGTTGCCATTAAAGTCACAGACGAACAAACTCCTACACTGATTTTTAAAAGCAAGAATAAGAGCGGCAAGTTTCTGGCTTTGCTTTATCAACAGATGCAAAAGGTATTTTAATGCTTTTATTTTTACTTAAACATTCTAATGTATGTCAAAATGCATAATTATTTTACATCTGTCATAGAAATTTCAAAATCTCTTATTAAACAAAGAATGTTGGAATACACTAAAATTTATTTAATCTGGAAAAGGTTTGGTTTTTCAACTTTATGTAAAACCTGGTTATTACGTACTTTATGATGATTAATGTCTTATTTTTTAACTTAATGATATTTAGTAACATGCTCTTAGATTAATGCATATAAGCTGGGTTTCAGAAAACAAGTACTATAGTGGCCCTAGATAGAAACGTTAATATAAAGATTTATGCATAAGGTTTATATTTATAGCATAGTGATTAAAAACAAAGGGATACAAACTTAAAAATTATAAACATTAGTCTTCAAATATCTACAGGGTGTGAAGATTTATATACTGTCAGATAAACTACAGCTAAAAACTACAGCTAAAAAACACAGAAGATATAAAATTAACTGAAAGGCTTTGCAACAAACCTCAATTATGGTGTAACTAAATGTCAGCAAAAATCCTTGTAATGATTTAAGACAGGTCTATGATATTTCTTGTTAAAACTCAAAATTTTAAATATCTTCTCAGGTTTATATGTAACAGTAATTTAACTTGGGTAATAGAAATAAAAACTATTATAATTGAATTAATTAAAAAAGCAGAGTACCCCCCCCCCCAAAAAAAAACCCACAAAAAACAAAAAACAACCTTACAGATTAGGATTGGGGAGAAAAAGAAAATGTGATAGAAGTATTATGTAGATCAGCATTAACAACAGAAAGTAAAACCCCAAAGATAGTTACTTAAATACATGATTAAAAAATAGAAAACATGAATTTTATATAGAAATAATTTTGGTAACCATAAGCAAAAATGTTCTTTCAATATTTCATCTGGTGGCTTTAATTGTACTGTGAGAATTATTAATGCCTGGTTACTAATTAGTAAGCTTTAACACCAAAAATACTTGTTTGTTATGATTTGGGGAACCTCTGTCCTTTTAAATATTCAAGATACTAATTTTAAGTATCTTCAATAAGCAAGTAACAGTAAAGTTAAGATTTCTCCAATTTTCATGTCCTTTCCTTAAACATTCTTAACTCTAAACACTGGGAAGATCTCTGTGAAATGTGTTTCATAAGAGATTTTTATAAAATTTCCAAGCAATACTGGATATGAAATACTTGCCATCTTTTCATCGTTTGCTATGAAAAGTGCAAGACCTCATTAAATCTCAATTCTTACTGAAGCATGAGGGTAGATTTAATCTAAAACCCAAAGCACAAAGACAGCCAGTCTCTTCTTAGAACACAAATACACAATCTGGAAATGCTTTATCTAAGGCATCGTCAATACTTCCCCAATTCAAGTTCGCTGCCTCATGCTGTTTTCAGGGCATGACACAGGCAGTGAGGTGCCTCTATATGTTTACCAGCTGAAAGGAAGTCAATCCTACTTATTTCTTCTCTCTACTAGCTGACAATGTAGCAACTATGAAGAGGAAAAAGTACCAATAAAGTTCACACAAAGCATGGAAGACTTTCCCCCAAAAAAACAACCAACCAAAGACAGATTTAAACTTAAGTATACTGTAACTAATTTATAACATTCTCTTGGGATCTAGGAAAATTTTTACCATACACAGAAAGGTTTTATGAGGTAACACAGATTTATGGATCTTTCACTTTTAAAACTGAACATATGTGGGAAAATATTAAATAAGAGAATGTTTCAGAAAATGTAACAGTAACTGTATTTTTAAAACCAGTTCTTTACCCATGACGTAGCTCAGTCTACTACTTAAAAAGCTGGCTCCTTACTCTGTTTTAGATGACAACAAAGTCCGTACACAAGGGAGTTGTATTTATTTTTTACAATTTTAATTGCCTCCTTTAAATACAAATTTAGGTCAGATTCTCTTATGGTAGACAGTGACTTCAGTTATGATTTACCTGTACAGGAGCTCACACATAGCTAAGACAGACAGAATACATCTAAAGGAAGCTATTGCTATTTTAATTTAGATTCGTATTTTCACATCTTTGTTCTGTGAAAAACTGATGTAAAGTCACAAGTCTTGAATTATATGCTTAGTTGTTCTATGAAATCCTGTGTCTGGTAGGATCTCAAGCTTTTCAAATAGAATACTGTTAATAAAATACTACTTATTTTGAAGTTTCACACTTTCTAAATTTCCCTTGTTTTGGTAGCTTATTTCATAGTAGATGATTAAAATAATTTCATGATCTCAGAAATGAGCCTACATGAGCACTAGGTGAGTAACTTTGGGAGAAATTTGTGCATTTACCCAGGAGCCTGAGGGCTTCTACTGTACTGCCCTCAGTTTGTTTTGCTTATTTTTGTCCTCAGTCTTTAAATTAAACCACATCTGAATTTCATAAATCCATAAATATAACGAGAAATCTTGTATTAGTTTTTGGTGTGGGTAACTCTAGGTAATAAAGTTCTTTTAAAAATAAAATAAAATGTCAGAAGGCAAAGTATGAAAAAAAACAAAGTATTCATGGACATATGCTTTTGGTGAGCAGTCAGCAACAGAAAGCCTTTAATATACATATGAAATATTATTATGCTCACCCTTACTATCTAAACTATTTTGTAAAAGGACAATAATTCCCCACATTTCATCCATTCTGTATTGTCATTACCCTTCTCTCCCCCTATTTGGTGAAAAGAGACATCAAGTTATGACTCATCTGCTGTTATGAATGACCAGGATAAAAACCACAGGTCTATCCCAAGATCTGCATCCCACTTGAGTGTTATAGCTTCTCCATGACTTTATTACTTTGCAAAATGGTGTAATGCAAATAGTTAACATGTGCCAAAGCAAACATAAATATAGAGGATTGTTGTAATGCTGCTGATAGAAAAAGGAGAGAACATGTTGCCATGTGATGCAGTGTTAATAAAAAATATGGACCCTGGAGTTTCTGCCTGGGTTCAAACTATGGCTCCATCTCCTAGGAGCTATGCCTGCGTGACTCTGGGTGAAGCACGTAACTTCCGGCTGCCAGTTTCTTCACCTGAAAATGAAGATCATAATAATCGACCTCCAAGGATTGTAACGAGAAGCAAATGATTTAATTCATGTGAAGGGCTTTAAACCATGCCTGGCATTTAACAGGCATGCAGAAAGTAGGATGGCATTGTAATTATCGCTAGCTGGCACAAACAACCTGGGCCCTAGCTTCTCCGATAAATGACATTTGGTGGAAAACAAGTAGAAAAGCTCTTAGTGTATCCACTGCCATCCTTCTAAAAGAGCAGATAGGAATATAGTTTCCAGGAGAAGATGGGCTACACACAGTAGGTGCTGATGAACCTGATGGAGGGACACGTTCTCTCCGCTGCTCCTCTTGAGGGAGGTAGCTACCGAGAAAGGGAGAGAGAGGCTTTGGTTCTAGGGACTAAACTGCTTCTAACGAAAGTTTCCATAGAAACTATAGCATAGAGGACAAGTATTTCTCATCTGCCACAGCAAAATGACACATCCCAAGCAAGCACACGATTAGTGTGTGTGCCATGGCCGTAAACACTCACTGAGGTTCCTCACAGGGAACCTCCATTCTTGACCTGGCTCCATCACCTGCCTGCATGGCCCAGGCCTGCACCATGTCCTCGGGCCCCAAGAGATTCTTGATTGGGGTGGTCTCCGAGGCACTTCCCAACTTTAACAAAAACACTCAATTACGGGTAGTCCCTTTCCTTGGTCATGGTCATAGAAAGGTAACATTTTACTAAAATACAGTTCAGCAGAGCCTGTTAGGACAATGAACCTGCTGAATTATATATAAGCTTAGAGCATATATAATATTATGGCTGAGAAACATGATTACCCACAATAATGACTGTACGCATGCTATTCTTGTCCCCAATCCCAAAAGGACAAGCTACAAAACAGCAACAACAAAACACTGATGCTAAAACTTTCCCATTTCAGATTTACCTAAAAATGTTTCTTGAATTTGGTAGTTTACAAAGATATTCATCCAGAAGGCTGATTTGATTGAAAGTGCACAGGATAAATAGAAAATACTGACTAGTAGTCATCTCGTAACTTTGACACTAGCTAGGGAACACTGTTTTAAATAAGGCCTTACAGACACTGTGTGCCATTTTAAGAGTTTCTAGGTAGTGAGTGAGCTTTTGAGATGCCAGAAAAGTCTCTGCGCAGGCGCCTCTGCCCACAGTGGGCACGCTCTGAGCTGCAAACAAAAAGCAGAAAGGGGCACTTGGAAAGGTAGTCTCTGAAAACTAATTTTTAAACAAATGCGGAGGTGCTGTGACAGTGAACTTGAGAAGTTATTAATTAATAGACTTTGTCTTCTCCTTAGATGCTTTTTTACATCACTGACTTTAAAAGAAGATTACCATTCATTCCTCTTACTTCTTCCCTTCATTGGTTTGTTTTTTAGAAGACGTTACACAAGCTCATTTAAAAATGAAGGCTCTTATCTGGACCCTAATTGTGCTCCTCTTCCTATTAATGGGCACCGAACACTGTAGAGGAGAATTCAAAATAAAAAAAATAACCCAGAGGAGATATCCTCGAGCCACAGACAGTAAAGAGGAGGTAAAGAAATGTGCGTACACGTTCCTGGTACCGGAACAGAAAATAACAGGGCCGATTTGTGTCAATACCAAAGGGCAAGACGCAGGCACCATTAAAGACATGATCACCAGGATGGACCTGGAGAACCTGAAGGACGTGCTGTCTAAGCAGAAGCGGGAGATAGACGTCCTGCAGCTGGTGGTGGATGTGGACGGAAACATTGTGAACGAGGTCAAGCTGCTGAGAAAAGAGAGCCGGAACATGAACTCGAGAGTCACCCAACTCTACATGCAGCTATTGCACGAGATCATCCGGAAGAGGGATAACTCACTTGAACTTTCCCAGCTGGAAAATAAAATCCTCAACATCACCACAGAAATGTTGAGGATGGCAACAAGGTACAGGGAGCTAGAGGTGAAATATGCTTCCTTGACTGACCTTGTCAATAATCAGTCTGTGATGATCACTCTGCTGGAAGAACAGTGCTTGAGGATCTTTTCCCGACAAGAACCCCATGTGTCCCCTCCTCTTGTCCAGGCAGTGCCGCGACACATTCCTAGCAGCCATCAGTACACTCCCGGGCTGCTGGCAGGCAATGAGATACAGAGGGATCCAGGTGATCTCCGAGATTTAATGCCGCTCCCCGATCTGCCGACTAGCCCCACCAAAAGCCCTTTCAAGATACCACCAGTAACTTTCGTCAATGAAGGTGAGTCACCGCTTACTGCTAAAAATGCAAGTACGGAGTTAGTGTGTTTTATAGTTGAGGAAACAATCTGCATCTTGGTGAAGTATTTTTATATAATATTAAAATTTATATTTTTGTTTTCTACTAAGAATTGAAAAATAGATCTCTAAGCTCTAAGACTATAAACAAGTATAAATAAGTTTTCACTAGCAAAAAAACCCCTAAACTACAAACCTAGAATTCATCCTAAGACTTCGACCTCTCTTCCTTAATTTCATTCTTTCCTTCACTCAGTATCAGTCACTGATCTAGGTGCAAAATAAACCACCCATCTTTGTTTCAGTTTAGTAAGCTCATTTCTAATTCATTTGTATTCAGAGTCAGAACTCCAGTTTTGATCCAAACTATTTATGGGAGTCTAGAGGATAGGAACTTCCTCAATTACTAGCTAGCTGTGTGGCACTGGGTGGAGAATTGCTCCATACCTCAGTTTCCTCATCTCTAGTGGAGATAACAGTGCCTGGAACTCAGATGTTATAATAGCCTGTCAACTGGCCTCCATAACTCCTGTTTTATCTCTCCATGAAGATATATTCTACATGCCAAAAAAATCTGTCTTCTTTAACCACCACTTTGATCAAACCACACTTCTGCTTATATGTTCCTCGACTGCAAAGTTAAAAAGTCCAATTTGTTTAGCCGGGTAAGACTAATATCTTCAAAAGATCCATCCTACCGCTTTAGCTTTCCTTCTATTGATTTCCTTTACAAAAACCACCTACTTCAATAAAATGGATCAAGTCATTGTCTTCTAACCAAATTATAAGGCCCAGACTAAAAGAAGGGAAATAATAAAATAAAAGTAGCTACTCTTCTTTGAAGCCCTTATTGACTCCCACAGGCTTGAAATAATCGCCTCCCTCCGTGAATGTCTCTTCACTCTGTAAAACATTTCTCATATTAGCTCTTGAATTATCAGTTATCTTTATATATACACATAGGACCTATGCACATATAAAAAGATGCCTTCCTACTATTAGCTCTTTCCTGATAGATGGGTGTTGTGTCTTATTTGCAGATGCTAAATAGATGCTGATTGACTTAATATTACATTTTTATGCAGCTTCTTCAAGTTGTGTCATTTCAAAAACCTTCAAGAAAGTACTTTAAGCATTCTATATATTGGATTCATTTAGTAACAATAGTCTAGAGAAGCATTACATTGTGTAAATGCTGATCATTATTAATATCTTCACCACCTTTGTTTTCCAAAATATGTAAAAAATAATCCACTGGGTATAGGAAGAAAAAATATTTATTCTGTATATTCTTTAAAAATGTATATATTTTATAATGTACACAAAATCAGTATAGTAGTTTGTACATATGATTTATGAATAAACATAACTGAAGTGTGTGGATTTTAATAAACTGGAGGGTAGACAGTTGTGTACACATGGAGATAATCGTCATGGAGTATTTTCTGTGGATGCTGAATGTTAAGTGGACGGTATCACCAATTCTAGAAAAAATGAATACTCACGTATTCATATGCCGACACACTAAACAATACTTATCTGAAATGAGATATAGTTCTAGGTTTTATTATACATTGAGCTGCAATCCAAGAAAAATCTAGTACTATAGAATTAAATTCCATGCTAGAGATTCAGCATATCAAAAGTCCCACTAAACAAGACTTTTGCTTTAATGAAACAATGGTCTATATCCCTACTAAACCAATACTTAATATAAAAATAAGAACAGGCATAACTTTTTCCTGTTATTATTTGTTGTTATTAGCAAACATTAAGTTTTTAGTTATTTTACTCTATAAATGTCAGTCTCTGAAATCCAAGGACATATTAATTATACTATAAGAATGTTCATTAGTACACTAATGAATATATAAGAAAGTGCACAGAATTGAGAAAATGTGTTTTGTTACTGACCTTGGGTAAGTCACTTTGCCTGTCTCTGTTTTCTCATTTGTACAATGAGCACTGGTTGGACTGGATGATTCTAACACCCTTTCTAGTTCTAATATTCTGTGATTCTTATCAGCTATAGCTTATTACAAGAAACAATAAACTAGTGTTTTTTTTTTCTTAATAATGTGCTAAACTCTCATAATATCCAATGCCAGACTGGAATGTATATGCTGTTTGGGTACTTGCACAAAGACTGCAAAGATGGGGGGCTATTGTTGTACTTACATATGCTTCAAACACCAAGAAGCTCAGATTACTGGTCTCTACATGTAGGTTGGGCATTATCATTCTAAAGTCTTTAAATACATCATTTTTATGTATTATTTAAAATGTGTCTTAGCCAGGCACAAAAGTCAAATACGTATAATTTCACCTCTTTGAGGTACTTAAAAGAGTCAATTCTTAAGGACAAAAGGAAGAATGGGGGTTGCCAGGAGCTGAGGTGAGGGAGGGAATGGGGAGTTGTAGAATGAGGTACAGAATTTCAGTTTTGCAAGCTACAGAGAGCCTGGAGATTGGTTGCACAATAATGAGAATGTACTAATGCCACTGAATTGTACACTTACAAATGGTTAAGTTGGTAAATGTCATGTTATCTATATCTTGCCATCATTTTTAAAAAAAGTTGTTTTAATGACAGTTTTATATTTTAAAAGTCTTTAAAAAATGACAAACATTATGACTTACAGCAAGTAATGGCATAATTTTGTTAGTTCAACATAAATTATCTCCAGGAACACTACTACCTTCCCTCTATCTTAAAAACAATGTTTCGGAATGACTACACACTGGCAAATTGCCATCAATAAAACTTTTAGCACTCAATGTTATTTGGTGGCTGCACTTTAGATCAGTCTTTTATAGAAGAAAACATCACTCTTTCACAAATGGTACCATTATAAAAAATAAGTTCATTCCTTACAGGTAAAGGGAGTTGAGAGCTTCTCTACAGTGTGTTAGAGCATAGACCTAAATGTCAGGAACCTTGGATTTGGGCAAGGCTTTCTTGAGACCTGGATGCCTCTTTTGTAAAAGATATTGTTGTGACGATTAAATGAGGTGAATTGTGAAAAAATGATTTGTGTGTGGTCTGACCATCACTGATGATTAACTTGTGTGTGCACTTCTCTGTATGCGCTCTGCTTTGACATGTAAAGGGACATAAAAGTGAACTTAAAGTTAAACTTGAAAAAATCATTATAAACTAAAAATATGCTTTTAAGTGCACAATAAGATAATTTTCAATGATTTAAAATGTTTCCTATTTATAAATTTTAAAGATGCAATTGGTTTTAGTGGAATAGTTATATTAACAGTTAAAACAAACAAACAAAAAAACCTACAGACTGGTGAATAAGCAAAGGACCCATTAGAATATAATTCTATCAATTAGTTATGAAAAACAATAGGTAAGTATTTAAAAATTTTCACAAATAAAAGCTCAGGTTGGTAATTGCACTTTGAATTTAAAGATTAATAAAGTAATTCATATTATTACAAGAAAGAATCTATTATCACTTTAGAAAGTTTGCCTCAAACTTCCCATTCCAGAAATGCTGTCAAATATACGTACCTATACTTTAAGAGTTTACCTTTCAAAAGATTTTACTTGCTACCAATTATTTGAAAGCTCTAAATTGGTGGGTGTTGGGTTTTTTCTTTTTTTTTTTTTTTTTTGTCGTCTTGTTTCTCCTATCACAAAGAGAACAGTATTTGGACAAAGTAAGAAAATGAATTAGAAATTTAAAAATAAAAAGGGCAGGATTCTCCTTTTAACTTAGGTAATTAGTTTGTAGAAAAAGGGCAGGTATGTTAAAGATGATTCCTAGCACAAGTGTTATTCAAAGTATGACATCTTTTTTTTTTTTTTTAATCTTTACCTGAGGGTATATTTTCACTCACTTTAGAGGGAGAGGAAGAGAAAGGAAACATCAGTCAGCTGCTTCCCGTTCCGGAGATGGAACCCGAGACCTTCCAGTGTACGGGATGATACACCAACCCACTGAGCCACCTGGCCAGGGGTGAAATCTTGTATTTAATTCACTGCTCTGTTCAAAATATGGGTTCTTTATGAGATATACCCACTGGAAAATTACAGGTCAATATTTTTCTTCCTATGAATCAGAACTATTAACTGGAATTTGTTAGCCCTGCACAAACTTTAATCATCAAAAAAACTGAGCAAGAAAGAGACTGGTCCCTCAAATTCCATGCACAGAATTCCAGTTTCTTGACTAGAGAAGAATCAAGGTGTGTGTCATGGAAGATGAAGAATATCACAAGATTATTCAATACAAGAAATGGGTTAATAAAATTCCTATTTTAAAGCAAAGGTACTTTTATACCCATTGAACCACTATGAACAAATTCCTAAACCATATGTCAATTAATTTCTGATAATATTCAAATGAACAGGTCATATTTGATCTCTCAAAACCCCCCCCCCCAAAACCTGGTTCTTTTCTACTAGTCATTTAAGAATTCCCACTAAGCAATGTTTTTTATAGTACAGAGAAAGTAGTAAAACATGTATTATAAGAATGATTTGTTCTAGAGCAGAAAGTAAATGAGATATGCAAGTAATAATGAGAAAATATTTCTGCCAAGATCAACAGTACACACTGGCTAAGACAGATTAATGGCTTATTTATAAAACAAATATAAACAAATACTCAATTCTTCTATTTACTATCTTTACTGGTGAGAAAAAGGTAACAATAAGCATTACTTTTATTAATTTTATCCACATGTACTGAAGAATAATTTAAACTAAATTTTCCTGAGCCTCAATATCAACTTGTAAATATGAAGCCCACTAAAAAATGTGGGTTGAAAATTAAAGTTGAAGATCATTTTAAATTTGCATAAATCGAACCCAGAATTCTTTCATTTGTTTAAATATCCAAGGGCATATTAAGTAGCAGAAAGAAAAAGGTATTTTATAAATATTCTGTCAACATTCAAAACCTTAGTGTTTCTAAATAATTCACAGCACTGCCCTGGCTGCTCTGGCTCCGTGAGCAGAGCGCTGGCCTGCGGGCTGAAGGGTCCCAGGTTCGATTCCGGTTAAGGGCATGTACCTCGGCTGCAGGCTTGGTCCCCTGCCCTGGTTGGGACATACGCAGGAGGCAACCAACGGATATGTCTCTCTTTCACATCAATGTTTCTCTCTCCATCTCTCCATCTCTCCCCCTCCCTTCCACTTCTCTGAAAATCAATGAAAAAATGTCCTTGAGTGAGGATTAACAACAAAAAATAATAATAAAGTAAATAGTTTACAGCATTTTAAATAACCTCATGAAAGTCTAAGTCATGAATATATACTTAAATATAAACTGCCCAAACTATATATACTCCAATGTGTACAGAGTAAATAGTATTTACAAAGATGATATTCATAAACTAAACAATACAAAAGTGACAGAGAATAAGCGAGTTTCTGAAATAAGAGAAGAATGTGTATTGCAACAAAACCACTTCATGCATATATTAATTACAATATTAGGTTTTAAAACAAGATATCCTGACTACTCTGAAAGTGACAACTTAGAAACGCTGGCTAACTTTGGAAATAAGCACGCTGACTACGTTTAAACCGAGGAAACCAGTTTCAGCCAGTGCTACCTCACGGGCTCTCAGCGGCACCCTCAGTCACTCCCACTAAGGCACGCTGAGCTCGGAACGCTGGAGCCCGGAGCCCTCCTCCGCCTCCGCCTCAGCACGACTGGTGTGGCCTTGATCTGACTTGCCACCTCCACCAACCTAACTACTAATCCATCTTTGGAACTCAACTTCGATACAGGTGGCCTTATCTCTTCCCTAAAAATCTGGGCTAGCTATTTCTGAGCCAGTGTTCCCATGTGCACAACCTGGATGTATAACTCCATCAAAGCACTTGCCACGCTGCAGTGAAATTCTCTTTACTTGCCCCTTCCCCACTTTTCTCTATGGCTGCTTCTTTACCGCCTGAGCCTAAAACAGTTTCTAGTCTATAGCAGAAGCAACAAAGACATTTCTGGAAAAATGCAGAACTGAGGAAACCACTGCGGCTATTTTTTTTTCATTTAGTTCAACAAATATCTGACTGCCTAAGTGGGTTTAAACTGATATACAGCCGAGACCGGTTCAGCTCAGTGGATAGAGCGTCAGACTGCGGACTGAAGGGTCCCGGGTTCGATTCCGGTCAAGGGCATGTACCTTGGCTGCGGGCACATCCCCAGTAGGGGGCGTGCAAGAGGCAGCTGAATGATGTCTCTCTCTCTCTCATCGATGTTTCTGACTTTCTATCCCTCTCCCTTCTGCTCTGTAAAAAATCAATAAAAAATATTTTAAAAAAATAAACTGCTGATATACAACCAAAAGATACAGTCCTTGCCCATGGGAAGTCCCATGAATATATAAACGAATATATTACCATGAATTGCACAAAATAATCTAAGGACTTGGAAATCATATTTCACTTTTCCTTCCATTTCATTCCTACATATGAAATTTAAATTCTCTAAAGTTTATCCTATCTGAAATACAACTTCTCTTCCTTTCTCTGACTTGACTACAATGCATGTTTCTGTAACGTGAAGCAGCTCATATGTGACTAGCAAAAGAGGCAGAATAATATCAGTAAAACAAAGGGGTCATTTTGGTTCATATGGGATTTTCCCAAGCATTTCATCAGTTTTATGCCACAAGTTAACTGCAACTGACTACAAAGTATGCTAACAGCTAACACTGGCTGTTATTTTCAGTGCATGATTTTATAGAACATGGATTTTTCAGAAATACAGTATTTTGCTACAGTAGAAATGACTGTGTGTTCAACTTTGAATAGCTACATTAAATCTATAAATGAAACAGCATATATTTATTAAATTATTAAATACTTAGATTATTAAATAAGCTATGACTGTGTGTCAAGGTTAAAAAGGAAAAGGGAGAGAACTAACAGTCACTGATAATGACTACGTTAAGACTTGCATCAAAAGGCTCTGAATAGCCCTGGCCAATTTTCTCAGTGGTTAGATCCAAAAATGTGGATATCACAAGGTCACGAGTCAGACAGTCAACAAACGATTTTACAATTACAAAATGCTTTGTCATCTGAGAAGACACGAAGAACTTACTAAATTAGTGAGTTAAAAAATGAGACTCTGTAAAACTCTAAAATATAACAGCAGGTCAGAGCATGGTCTCTGGGATTAGAAAGAAATGTTTTAAGCCCAGGGTTTACTACCTTATTCGATAGGGGACCTCAGTCTATAGTTAGTAACTGTCTCATCTATAGAACATCTGTAAACTATCACAGGGTCATTGTGTAGATTAAATTTAAAAAGTACTATTAGTCATAAAATTGATACAACTCTTTAGAAAGGCACACCGCCAACATTCCTGGGATGTATTCTCATGGCCTATTTATTGCACAGGGGGATTTAGAAGATTTTACAAGTTTGGGAAACTATGGTTTGTTTCAGGGCTCTCAGTCTTTAAGATGTGAAATACAGTCCGAGTTTCCAAAATGCTAATAGAACGTTCAGCAATTCTAAAACTCATCATGGCATGATGTTTTTATTATTTCAAATAACTAGTGTATTCCACTGAAATAAAATTTTAAAAATGGTAAATTGGGCACTATGGAGAACTGTAAAAGTTTCACACTCTCCTGATCCAGTAGATTAGTCCCACAAAATTTTTATAAGTATGAAAAAATGAAACCCAAGAAGACACTTTATGTAGTGTCATTTCTAGCCGCAAAAATCAGAAAAAACCCCAATGTCCAATGTCAGTTGAATAAATAATGTCAACATCGTAAGTGCTAGAATGCAGACTATGGAAATGCTTGTTAAAATAAAAAGACAGAATCCAACTTTCTCTATGTGTTATGATGATAACAATATAAAAACGTGTGTATGTGTACCAAAGGCTTGCAAGAACAGTGGAAAATGACATTATGTGTTATGATGATAACAATATAAAAACGTGTGTATGTGTACCAAAGGCTTGCAAGAACAGTGGAAAATGACATTATGTGTTATGATGATAACAATATAAAAACGTGTGTATGTGTACCAAAGGCTTGCAAGAACAGTGGAAAATGACACAAGTTAATGTTCCGGACAGTGGTGCTGTGCTAATGCTTTTATTTAGCCTTTAACTTTTATAGCATTGTGTACACAATAGGCAAAAAGTGGTTTCTGGAAAGAAAGATACAAAGGTAAGGCTCCTGATTAAAAGCTATTTTAATATGGCTGTTTTCTTATTAAGTTTCCAGCCAATCAATAATATTTCAATTACAGGACCATTCAAAGATTGCCAGCATGCAAAAGAGGCGGGCTACTCAGTCAGTGGAATTTATCTGATTAAACCTGAAAGCAGCAATGGACCAATGCAGTTATGGTGTGAGAACAGTTTGGACCCTGGGGGTTGGACTGTCATTCAGAAGAGGACAGATGGCTCTGTCAACTTCTTCAGAAACTGGGACAATTATAAGGTAAGTCAATGAATCAGACGAGAGAACGGTGGCCATTCTATAAATTAGACACACAGGTAAAAAATAACTATTCATGTTTTTCGTTAGTGACGTTTGTCAAAAAATATGATTCTCATCTCTAGTTTTAAAGTAAAAATTAAAATATAAAAAGGAAACTGAAGATGCATTTTAAAATGACCCCTTTCCATCTGGATGACTCATAATATAAGTAGCTCTTTGCAAAGATTTCTCCTAATTCCATTTCCTAAGGCAATAACTGCTTGTTTACAACCAAATCTGTACCTATCAAATATATTTAAACAATAGTATAAAACATAGGACTTAAAAAAAATTACCCCTTTTCTAGGACTAATTACCTCAGATAACCATGCTAATGTTTTTGTTTTGTTTTTAATGAGTGGTATATATTTTCAGTTTAAGGATGGCAGATGGTAGAAACTGTATTTTCTAGATGGTTAATAGTTCAGTCAAAACCGTGAAATAACATGGTTATTCACTCTTAGGTGATATTTTACTGGCAGCTAAAAATGAGACATTAATATATCCATGTCCGAAGTATAAATTTCTAACAAGTGCTAACTAGAAAAAAGGAATTCTGCAGCACAACCTCCTTGAAAATATGTTAAGAGAAGGTTTACTGAACTTACACTCTGCTGCACACACGCACGCAATGGCAAGAGCTTACTGAAATGGGACAGTTATTTTTTAAAACATTAATCTACAATTTTCCAAAGGGAGAACTTTGAAGATTACTATTTTATCTTCTTATATTTACTAATTTTACTTATAATAGAGCTAAAGAAGATAATTTGGCCTAAGAGATACTATCACTTTCATAGAATGATCATAATGCTAGATATCCCTTTGTTTGACTATGATGGGGACAATACACCCTTTTAGGAAAAAATGAGCTCTTTGTATAATGAGAGCTATCAGGAACCCTGTTCAAGGTTCTGGGTAGTTAACTAGTTAATGTTTCTAGCAGCTCTTTGGCCTTTGTCTTATTTGTAGGGTTTAAAACTAGTTGTGCACCTAAATGCTACTGACAAGTTAAGAGAAAGCAAAACAAAACTAAATGACTATGTGAGGGCTCATAAAGATTGGCTGACTGCTAAAATGGAATTTCACATTACCACTTAAATGGCCAATATTATTATGCTCAACTGTTGAAAACGTATCTATTAAAACATGCACTATCTACAGTTATTTATGTACTCACGCA
This sequence comes from Antrozous pallidus, assembly GCA_027563665.1. NCBI lineage: Eukaryota > Metazoa > Chordata > Mammalia > Chiroptera > Vespertilionidae > Antrozous > Antrozous pallidus. Next base: position 22,619,155 of record CM050527.1, on the reverse strand, counting down.
GTTTTTTAATTAACAGAAAGGGTTTGGAAACATTGATGGAGAATACTGGCTTGGACTGGAAAATATTTATATGCTTAGCAACCAAGATAATTACAAGTTGCTGATTGAGTTAGAAGACTGGAGTGATAAAAAAGTCTATGCAGAATACAGCAGCTTTCGCCTGGAACCTGAAAGTGAATTCTACAGACTGCGCCTGGGGACTTACCAGGGAAATGCAGGCGACTCTCTGATGTGGCACAACGGTAAACAGTTCACCACACTGGACAGAGACAAAGACATGTATGCAGGTGGGTAGGAAAAAAGCTGATGTGCGTTCTCTGTAGAATCACCCTTTCTGTGCGTGCAATAGAGCCTGTTAGTAAAGTGTACACCACTAAAAATCTTTCTAGAAAGGTCATTTTGGGCTCAGTTAAAAGAAATATAATCTGGAAAGGAACAGCTTTAGAATCTTTTCTACAACCATAGGCAGCGATTTTCAACCTTTGTCATCTCATGGCACACACAGGAACTACTAAAACTCTACGGCACACCAAAAATTATATGCTTTCTGCCGATCAGACAAAAAATAGGGATAATTTTGATTCATTATTTGATTCGTTATTATTACGACATGTAATTTTGATTCACCAGACAGCTATTGTTATATTGGCTGCTGTCATTCTGTTATCTGACAATGTAAAGGAAAAGAGGTCAGTGCCCCTGACTAAAGAATCAGGCACTGCGCTTATTTTTTAAATTCTTGCAGCAACCGGTTGAAAATCGCTGCTGTAAGGCAATCTCAATGCATGACCTCTGTGAAGAAGGTTCTGTTGGTCTAAGTTGGAGGGACGGGGAATGGAAAACAAAACAAAAAGGCATTCATCTTGAAATAAAACTGTTAACTGCTTAAAATTCATAACAGACACTAACTGGATACCTCCCATCTGCCGGCTGGTGCTGAGGACACAGCAGTGAATGAAGTTCCTGCTCTTCGGAGCTTGCTCTAGAGCAGTGGTTCTCAACCTTCCTAAGGCCGAGACCCATTAATGCAGGTCCTCATGTGTGGTGACCCCCAACCATAAAATTATTTCCGTTGCCACTTCGTAACTGTCATTTTGCTACTGTTCTGAATCGTAATGTAAATGTCTGTGTTTTCTGATGGTCTCAGGCTCTGCAGCAGTGGTTCTCATCCTGTGGGTTGTGAAAACACAGATATTTACATTACGATTCAGAACAGTAGCAAAATGACAGTTATGAAGTGGCAACGGAAATAATTTCATGGTTGGGGGTCACCACACAGGAGGAACTGCATTAATGGGTCTCGGCATTAGGAAGGTTGAGAACCACTGCTCTAGAGGGAGACAAATGCCTTGTCAGACGGTGACAGTCCTGAAGAAAAAGGAAGCTCAGTAGGGAACAGGGGGCTGGGCAGCAGGGCTGGGCGCTGCTCTTCTCTGTGAGAAGCATTTTCTGAATTAAGAGCTGTAGGGAGTGAAGGAAGAAGCCACCTGGATATATGGGGGAAAGGCATTTCTCAGCAAAGGGGAACAGCAAACAATTGCGACATGTAAAAAAGAACAAAAACGAGCTTTATCCAGAGGTGAAATTAATACTCTTCTTAGAATCAATTAGGCCACCCGCATAATTTTTAATTTAATTTTCGTATACTTTTTGCCTCCTTAACTCAGGTTTCGGGGGAGATATCACCCTCCAAAATTGATCTACATTTCTGTATCCTGGCAAACAGCCTTTTTTCACATAGGCAAGAGAGGAAAAAAGGATGAGTGAAACAACTATAATATATGCCTTTTTTACAGAAACCCATTTAATTGACAGTCATGATGTTTTATATTATTTTTGAGAATTTAATTTCCCCCAAACTTGACTCCCTTTAGCCACTTCCTATCTTCCCTTCCAATCTGTCTCTTACATACATGCAAACAATACTTGCATTTTATTTACAATACTTGCAAAATTAAATCACTTAAAAAACAACATCAACAAAACAAATCCTAAGCAAGCAAAGGGCAAGATAAAGTTCCAGTGATCTTTCATGTACTTAATATTTAAGCAACAGTAACAGTAAATGAAGAAACAAAATTATGAAAATAAAGGCTAATGGAAATCAGTAAGGAAAACATACTGCCCCACAGACAGAGTTAGGTTTTGGGTGCACAGGACCACACTTAGAAGAAACTTACTCTGGTAACTCTGTTTTCCCCTCAAAGGAAACTGCGCGCACTTTCATAAAGGAGGCTGGTGGTACAACGCCTGTGCGCACTCTAACCTGAACGGAGTGTGGTACCGAGGCGGCCACTACAGAAGCAAGTACCAAGATGGCATCTTTTGGGCCGAATACCGAGGCGGCTCATACTCCCTGAGAGCAGTTCAGATGATGATCAAGCCTATTGACTAAAGGGAGACCGTCTACAACTTAAATACAACTCTGTATTTTTCAGTCCCTGAAAATGTAAATTTTACACATATGTTATTTTGCACAATCCATTTCTACAGATAGAGTTTTTTAAACAAATTTTACTATATCTATAAGAGAGAATTTATGAATATGGTTTCATTTTCCCTCAATATACAGCAGAATATTATTAGTTGCCATAATCTTACTTTAAAAATTACAATGACTAAATATGGGCAAAGCTTGTTTTTTACAATGTAAATATTTGCCATAAAGTAAAACAAACCTCAGCTTTAGTTTAAATCAGAATTGAATACATGTTCGACATCTTTACCAATTTATTTAAAAACTTTATGAAATTTTTCTTACTTCCTATGAAAAATTATTTTTAAATATTTCAGTCAAGTCATACTTTTTATTTATAAAAAATAGACAGGAAATTAGAGAAAACTCTAGTTTTGCCAATAAAAATACATTTTGCATTAAATAAAAGTTATTTCAAATGGAATCTGTGCCTTTCACATGAAATAATTAAATCTAAATTTATGACAATAGTATTTTATGCCCATTTCCAAAAAGAATTGAGTGACCCACAGTATTAAAATATATTATTTTTAAAATAAAAAAATAAATGTAGACAATATTTAAATGGTCAATTTACAAAAACAGAAATATACATTTTTTTGTATTATCTTCAAATGATTTGCTGGACAAAATCGCCTGAAGTGCATTTTATGCTGTTATATTAGTAAGATATTAATATTATACAAATGCAGACTATTTAATAAGCCAATGGTCTAACAGAAATCTAAATTATAACTCAAAGCTTATTTATAAACTAGAGGCCCGGCACACGAAATTCGCCCATGGGTAGGGTCCATAGGCCTTGCTGGTGATCAGGACTGATCTGTGGGGCAACTAGCAGGGTGACTGAGGGGCCCCCACTGGCATCTGCCTTGGCTGGCCTGGCGCCGCCCGCTCACCAGCCTCTCCTCCCACTCCCACTCCCACTGCAGCTGCCGGTGTTGAGTGTCTGCCCCCTGGTGGTCATGGGGCATCGTAGTGACCGGCTGTTTGGTTGATTTGCATATTAGGCTTTTATTATATAGAAGAATGCTTTCCCTCTCTATTTGGACCCTACTATTTGGAAAAATTCAATTCAGAAAGCTTGGACAGCTTTACATTACTGCATACTTACAGGTCAGACTAAAACAACTGTAAGAACTTTAAGTATTCCCCCAATAAGGAGATTGTGAGATTCAACTGTTTCAGAGCAGAATCCATAGAGGTTTGGCTAGTCCAAACGTTAATTCCATTTTATAATGTGTATGACTTTAACTCATCTTCGCAACAACTTTATTACCAACCTTCTGAAACAACTTCCTTCCAAAAACATGTCCACTGCTTAAGAGCTGACCTTCTCTTAATTTATTTGTGAACTACTAGTACAATTTTAGAGAAATCTCATCAGACTTCTCAAACAAAAAGAAAATCCAATCGGAACTGAGGATTATAATTTATTGGAACAACTCAAGTCCACTAAAACATGACCAATGTTTTTCCTCTGGTACATTTCAAAATAAAACTTCTGGAGAGAAGGTAAGAGAACACTAAAACCTTATTGTATTTTTTTCTTTATTTTACTTATTCTTCTTAGAATAGTTTTCAAGGCCCTCCTCAGGATCCCCAGACCTCCCCCCACCCCTGAAAAATCTGCTATAAGATTTCTGGGAAGGAATTAGACGTCTAATTGTTACATAAAATCTCATTAAATAAAACTTTACTAGGGCATTTCATTTATTGACATGTATCATGTGAACATCCAAAACTCAAAGACGAGTCTTACAGAATTTTCACAGAAGAGGAATATTAGTAACACTAGAATGATGTGAAAGTCAACAAATAAAACCGGGCTGAATGTTAAACTGCCTTGGCTGCTGGGCCTTCTACTCTCCTTCAGAGAGCTAACAGAGCTCGGTTCCAGAGTGTCTGGAGAGATTAAGGCTAACTTACGCAAGTGAACTCCTTGAGAGGAGGGAATAAGAAGCAATATTATGTAATGATTGAGGGTAGGTTCTAAAGCCCAAACTGCATGCATTTGTGGCCCAACTACCATCTACCAGCTGTGCTACCCTGGGCAATTTATATATCTTGCCTCACTTTTCTTATCTATAAAATAGGGATAATAACAGTATCTTGCCTAGCTCACATGATTAGTATGAAAATCAAATAAGGTAGGTAATACATGTGGCAAAACATTTAGAATAATGCCTGACACAGTATGGACTCAGTGGACGGAGCTATCCGGTTACCACTCATCCACATACTTTCTGTAATACTTATTATGGTGCCTGCATAGAGTAAGTGACCAATAAATGTGTTAAAAGAAATAATATCCAAGTTTTCAGGCATAAAATTACACTGGCCTATGATCTTCATTATAACCTAATAGAGCTATATCAGCTATGGCAGATAGGAAAGATACTGGGCCATAAAAAAATAAAAATTAAAATTAACGCAAGAATAGCCATAGTAGGAATTTCAGCCTAATGGGGATCTTTTGTTGTTGTTTTTTTAATTCTTATCCAAGGATATGTTTTTCATTGACTCTGGAGAGAGCAAGGAGAGGAACAGAGAGAGAGAAACATCGATTGGTTGCCTTCTGTAAGTGCAATGACGTGGGGATTGAACCCAGGTAATATGCCTTTTAATGGGGAATTGAACTCATGAACCTTCCATCCACGGGTTGATGCTCTAACCACTGAGGTATACCGACGAGAGCTTAATGAGGATCTTATGAGAGAGTCGACAGGTTGCCTACGTGGTAGGAAAGGCCTAATAGGCAGCTGCTGTGCAGGTTACCTGGAATAAACCGTGGTTGCCTTACATTCAATAAGATTGACTATTACTTTGGAACTGGCTTACCGAAAGACTCATGTCAGTTATTCTTAATAAATGAAATGGAGCTTATCCTAAAAACGATTCAGACTCTGCCATTCTCAGTGGGAGGCCGTCAATGCCTAGGAAACTTGGCATCTCTGAAGTCTACTTATAAAACTTTGAGATTTTGGATATTGCCAAATATTAGACACCACCTTGAAATTTAGTTGATATCTATAAATAAACATATCCTTAGGTTTCAAGCCTGGTAGGGTATAAAGACCAAATTTTCAGTCTAATGTTCACTTGAGAGTTACCATATGAAAATGCTAATTCTTCTAGCATTAATATTCTTAGGTCTCCTCCTGGTAATAATATAAAAAGCCTGTAAAAACTTCTACAATCATGAAAATGTTTTAAATTACTTGTAAATATAATCTAATACTATTTTTATATACTTCATAGTAAGTTAAGGATTATTACACCCTAACAAGTTTTTAGTCTTTTATTTTAGGGTCTATGAAAGATAACCAGGTAAGAAAGGATTGATTCCATTTACAATGCCATAATCCCACCCTCTACCTCCAAAAAAGCCATCTGAAAATAAACTCACTTTTCAATTTTATCAAGTGGGGTTAACAGTTATTATATTATAGTCCTATAGATAATTATAAGAAAGATTAAAGAATGTACTAAGTCTACGTACAGACTCCCAAAATACTGATATAATTTCATATTTTCTTGAACTATAAATGAATTAGTTCAAATGCATATCTTTATAAGTCAATTAACCTCCCTTGTCTAAGTTTCTCCACTTGTAAAATATGAATAATATCACTCATCTTATAAAGTGTTAATAATTAATTCATGTAAGTACGCAGCACATCAGGCATGTAGTATTAAGGACTGAATAAATGTTAATTATTAAGATTTTTATTATTTCCCGGTTGATGTGTCTCAGTGGTTAAGAATCAGTCTATGAACCAGGAGGTCACGATTCGATTCCCAGTAAGGGCACATGCCAGGGTTGTGGGCTCAATTCCCAGAAGGGAGTGTTGTAGGAGGCAGCTGATCAATGGTTCTCTCTCAGTATTGATGTTTCTATCTCCCTCTCCTTCTCCTTTACTCTGTGAAATCAATAAAGATATCTGAAAGAAAAAGATTTTTACTATTAATCTCCAATTCTTTACTTAAAAAATTACAAATTGTTGAAACATCAACAGTTGGAAGTACCACTGGCAAAGCTGCTGGAAGTTGGGAATTACATTATACTTATGACTGAGATGCAGTACTGTATAGTTGCTATGGATTATTTTTTTTTTTAAAGAGGTAGGCTCTTAAAGAAAAACAATGAACACGGGAAAGAAATTAATGCAACCCCACCCCCAGCTTTTTTATATCATAAGCTAATGAGTGATCTAAAATAAACTTCAGAAACTACGTATACCATTAAAGAATGTTAGAGGGATTTTAAATATATAGAAAGAGTAAGGACAAAAAAGGATGTAAATGAGGTAATGGAAAATGAGGATGTAATTCTGGCCGAAGAAAAAGCCAGGCTAGCTGCCATTTGGTCAGAGCTCATTCTCAGGATTCAAAAGAAAATGCCTGAACACACGTGACTGCTGTTCTAGAACACAATATTTAATTTTTCTGAGAAGAACAAGGTAAAGCAATCCATGGTGTACATTACCTACAAACCAAACCAAAGAAAGGAACATGGAATAACACTCTTTAAATACTGAATGCCAGTGACATTTTTTAACCATTAGGCATTTTTGAGATCAGTTCAGAGCCTTTTATACATTTAACCAAGTACAACTGTAGCACAGGGGAAGGCAAAAAACACACCTCAATACCCATAGAGCTACAGAAAGCTTCTGGCTTTGTTGAAATTATCTGAATAAAAATATGAATGCAAAGCTATTATTTTTGAAAATATTTGTGCACCGGTTAACAGAAGTTTCTAAAACTGATGTAAAACTAAAGAACCATATTTTACTAAGAGATTAAGATCGGAAGAAACTACTGAAAATTAAAGGATCAGATAAAACCCACCGATCCGTGTAAGTTCAGGCAAGCTTTAACACCCACCAGCCAAGATGAGGACCTCCCGAACACGGCCCGGCAGCGACACGCCGGACCACTCCCACGGAACAGGAGAGGGAAGACGCACAGGTGGCCCCAGCAGCCTCCGCCACGGCTTCGCAGAGCCGTGATGTTCGATACAGGCAGGCATAAAGCCCACTTCACTCACTGCTATGTATCTAGCACCAAGCCCACTGCTAAGCAAATACTGGTTAGCCAGCGGATGCAGCAAAAGAAAATTGGGGTGGGTAGGAGTTAATGTATACAAAAATGCCACACAAATAAAATTATAGGACCAATGGGAAGAACCAGAAAAGGATATTGTGCCTATTTTTGTTCTGGATGCCAAGGACAAAGCCCTGAACCAAGACAAAGAAGGGCTTACAGCCCTGCCGGTTTGGCTCAGTGGATAGAGCACTGGCCTTCGGACTGAAGAGTCCGGGTTTGATTGTGGTCAAGAGCATGCACCTCGGTTGCAGGCTTCTCCCTGGCCCAGCCAGTGCAGGAGGAAACCAATAGATGTGTTTCACATCGTATTGCTTTCTGTCTTTCCATCTCTCTAGAATCAATGGAAAAACATCCTTGGGTGAGGATTAAAAAAAAAAAAGAAGAAGGGCTTACACACTGCTGAGGGGGATAGAGATTAATGCAAACATCATGATGAAAATAAAATGGTGCTTTTCTGAGAACAGGAGATGGAGACGGCACTGTATTACAGAGGGCTATTTTAAAAACAACTTTTCTTTTCTCAAAAAAATAAAGGGGAGGGCTATTATGAAAACATAACATATTAAATAAGAAATTAAATGCACATGGGAGGGGAGCTCTCCCTACAAGAGCAAGGAGTCATACCTAGATACACCAAAACTAGGTATGTGTGTTTCACAAAAGGGCAGAAGCTTAACAGAAACTGGGCTTTTACTGAATAGAAAGCAATATATAGAACTGCAACAACTTACTTATTGCCAGAGTTTTATAAATACAGGGTGGGACAAAAGTAGGTTTATAGTTGTGAGCACGTGAAACTCAAATTTTATTCTTCTATTATTATTTACTAGAGGCCTGGTGCACAAAATTCATGCACGGGAGGCAGGGGATGTCCCTGCCTGCACCCTCTCCAATCTGGGACCCCTCGAGGGATGTCCGACTGCCTGCCCATTTAGGCCTGATCCCAATAGGATCAGGCCTAAATGGGCAGTCGGATATCCTTCTCACAATCCAGTTCTGCTGGCTCCAAACTGCTCACCTGCCCGCCTCCCTGACTGCCCCTAACCGCTTCTGCCTGCCAGCCTGATCACCCCCCAACCACTACCCTGCCAGCCTAATTGATGTCTAACTGCTCCCCTGCCAGCCTGTGTGCTCCCGACTTCCCTCCTCTGCCAGCCTGGTCACCCATAACTGCCCTCCCCTGAAGGCTTGATTTCTCCCAACTGCCCTCCCTTGCAGGCCTGGAACCTCCCAATGACCCTCCCCTGCTGGCCATCTTGTGTCCACATGGGGGCAGGATCATTGACCACAAGGGGGCAGCCCTCTTGTGTGTTGGAGTGATGGCAAATTTGCATATTACTCTTTTATTAGATAGGATTCAGGCCTGGTACATGGGTGGGGGCCAGCTGGTTTGCCCTGAAGGGTGTCCAGGATCAGGATGGGGGTTCCCTTGGGGCATGGGGCAGCCTGGGAAAGGGGGCCTGTGGTGGTTTGCAGTCGGCCACACTCCCCAGCAAACCAAGCAGAGGCCCTGGGATCTGCAATTCATTTATGTTCTACAATTGAAACTTTGTTGCCTGGAGCAGAGCCAAGCCTTCTGCTTGCTCCATGGGGACAGCCATTTCTGTTTGGGTTTATTTAAATTCTATAATTGAAACTTTGTAGCCTAGAGTGGAGGCCTAGGCTAGGGCTGCAGAAGTTTGGCTTCCTGTATCACCCGGGCAACCCTAGCCTCTTCTTTCTCCAGCTCCGTGGCTGCCGCCCTTTCTACTGGATTTATGTATCTTCTATAATTGAAACTTTGTAGCACTGAGTGGAGGCCTTGGTCAGCAAGGGAAGGCAGAAAGCTTGGCTTCCTCCATTGCTGGGGAAACCCAAGCCTCCCTCCTGCTCTCAGTGGCCATAGCCATCTTGGTTGGGGTTTATTTGCTCCTGATTGGCTTGTGGGCATGGCTTGATCAGAGGTACAGTCACTTTGCATATTACTCTTTTATTAGATAGGATTACTAGAGGCCCGGTGCACAAAATTCATGCATGGGGGTGGGGAGGTGGTGTCCCTCAGCCCAGCCTACACCCTCTTCAATCTGGGACCCCAGGGGGGCACTGAGACATCTTTCTCACAATCTGGGACTGCTGGCTCCTAACCACTTGCCTGTCTGCCTGTCTGATTGCCCTTACCCACTCTGCTTGCTATCCTGATAGCCCCATAACTGCTCCCCTGCTGGCCTGATTGACCCTGTTACTTCTCCCTTGCTGGCATGATCATCCCCAACTGATTCCCCTGACAGCCCAATTGCCTCCAACTGCCCTCCCCTGCTGGCCCAATCGCCTCCAACTGCCTTCCCCTGCAAGGTGGAGACTGGGGACTGAGGCTGGATGAGGCGGGGCTGAGGGGACTGGGGGACTCGGCTGAATGAGGTGGGACTGCGGGGACTGGGCACCACCATCTTGTGAGAGTGTGATGGTCAATTAGTATATTCCCTCTTTATTAGATAGGATTGTATGATTTTCCATACTAACAATTGTAAACCAACTTTTGACCCACCGTGTATGCTTTCTTTCCCAGAAAACATAAGCCAGTTGAGCTACTGCATCTTCCCAAAGTTACGTAAAATAGAAATGAGGCTAGAAAATGCACATGAAAGTATATCAAGTTTCATAAACTAAATTATTTTTGCACAATGTTCTGCTTTTCTTCCTCTCCAGCAAAGCAAAACTTCCTATGCCAAATTCTTCCATAAGCCCCTCAAGATTGTTCTTCAATGACAAGAACAAATGAGTGCTGTTAATGATTTTCAGATTGTAAGCAATAATTCTCATATAAAACAATTTTTTCCTTGAGATCTGCCAAACTATTCCTCTCCAAAAAAATTATATCCTCGCTCTAAGAATTATTTACTGTATTGTCTGCCCAGGCTAATTTTTACTTTGAATGAGAACCAACAGAAGAGACAACTTTTCAAGGGATGATGAATTGAAAGCCAGAAAAACATATTCTAGCACGTAGAATTGAATCCACATTGAATTATAGATAAATCTGGCAGTATCAAAGTAAAGAGTTTGTCAGCATATAAACTCCACCTCCTTTATTAAGTTTCACAAAGAATGGTCAGTTTTGATCATAATGTTTAGGGGCAAGCACCACCAGTTTGGATCACCTCTCTCATGTTAAGAAACATGCCATGAGTCTTTACCTTCTCTCTGGGCACACAGATTGCTCTGGTTGGTACATCTTTGCAAATGAACCTTCGCAGACATAAGGGATAAAAGGTAGCATTATGCAAATTCAGTATGCTTGAAGAGGGCAGTGAAACAGAAACTACCAATTTCCATAATGAATGTTATCTTTCAAATGTCTTCAGAGCAAATTTTGTCCTATCAACCATATAGCATCTTGTAAATGTTGGCATTTTTGGCAACTGTTTCTTCTAAGGGGTAAAGGATTCTAAAATTAAGACAAGTTAAATTTAAAAACCATGACCTTAATTCATATTAAATTAGAACAAATAAGAACAAAGTAAATATTACCAGGATATAAACTATTGGTAAATCTTCAACACTTTGGTACTGAAAATTAGGAATAAAAAAAGAACCAGCTGTCTATGATGTACTAAGTCAAGTAGTCATAGCTGTATAAGTGGAAAATGCTTCACATTTCCTTAAGAAAAGCATGTGTGTTATGATAGATGGCATACATTTAATTTCAAGATTTGCTATAAAACAAAATCATCACTATATTAAAAAGGTTTTCATGCCAGAAATAAGCTAAACTGAGTCACAAGAATTCATCTGAGAAATGTTTCATTTTCCTTTCACAAGTCTACCAAATACTTATGACAAATGTTGCACAATCACATCACAGCCTCAGGTGCTTCACAAACTAGTAAAGAGTTGAATAATACATAAAGACTTCCAATATATAAAATTATATAGATATTAAAATGTATATTCTCTAAGTTCTTTGCTATTTCCCCCCTTTTGATTTTAAATTTTGGATAACCCTCAGAACGATGCATCTCAATCCAACAGAGAATATGAGAAGTGGATGGGGAGGAGAAATTCAGTGAAACCCCCAGGTTTCCAGTGTGGGGGAGTAGTGTAAATAATGCTACCCCATCAACATTGGTACATGAGGCTGGGAGAGAAGATGGGGATCTGGTCTGGAGGAGGGAAAGCTGCCGACTTAAGAGTTACTACAGAGATCTCATGCAATCAGTATCTGAATATCTAAAATGCTATCAGGCCTCAGGAATTACATACGCAGATAGACATAAATGTCTAGCCTAGATCTGAAGAGTCATCAGGCGATATGTGGAAAAAGTCTGAATGAGACCACTCCACATGAGTGTAAAGAATAAGAAAAAATGTAGACGGAGACACCTCTAGAAGAACAGATTTAAGACAAAGGCAGAGAAGAGGAGCCAATAAAACAAAAAGCCAGGATATAGAAGGTAAACCAAGGGAGACAGGTGCTACAAGTGGAGAATTCCAAGAAGCAGAAATAACTAGTATCAACCTCACAAATTTAAGATGAGGCTTGAAAAATACTTATTAAATACTTCAACTTGGAAGTCGGTGGTGGCATGAAAGCAGCAAGGAGAAAGGAGGAATAGGGTGACTTTTACTGGCTTAAGCGTGAAGGAGAATCACATGGTGTTAGTGAAAGGGAAGATTCTGGACCAGGAGAAGATACAAAATTAAAGAGAACTGAAGAGGAGAAGTCAATGCACACCAAACTGAAGATACAGGGAAGATAGTGGTTTTAACATTTTATCCAAATTAACTTCTGCACTTCAGTATTTGCCTCCTTGGCTTTAACCCACAGAAATAATTACGGCGTTTGTTTCAGGGACCAACGTTTGGAGAAAGCAGGTATATTATTTAATGGAAAACCCTTCCAGATTCCACTAAACAACAATCATTGCTTCTCTCTCTGTATGTGCATCAGAGACACGCATATGCAAGCACACACAGAGACAGCTTCAAATCCTGCCTGCAGTCTCCGTTGCAAAAATTAAAACAAGGACCCTATACTAAACATGTGAGCACCAGAATTATTATTGTTTTGCCATTTTCTCTTTTTCAATAGAAAACAATAGTGACTTCCGTTTCTAAAATATACAAATTATGGAACTGGAGAAAAAAAATCACAGAACCAGCAAATTTTAGAACAAGAGCTTAGCAGGTATAATTGAAAAGATGCTAGATCAAACCTTCAGACTGAGGGTTTGTAGTAACTAGGTTTTAGGACTGAGTCAGGTCGTCCACTTCTGACCTTTGTTTTCTAAAACATAAAGAGGCCACTGTGGTCCCATCCAGCCTTAAAAAAAACATGATGCTGGTCCTGTGTGTATTTCTAGGGAAAGAGAGCAGGGCTCAAAGAAGACAATCCAATGACGTGAGGAGTTGGTATGGTGGTGCCATTTTGGAACTGAGGGTTGACGACTTCCAGTTAAATGTTCTTTATGCTATGAAAAGTTTAAGTTCTTATAAAATTCGAAGACATTGATGGTATTTTCAAAATGCTCTATTCCTCCTCTCCCCAAAATTACACTTTCAAGACTGGCAGAGCCAAGGCTACAGTAAAAAGCGGACACGTGCAGAAGGTCTCTCCTAACATCCAGCTTAGAGGCTCTCTGGTACAGTCATGCTCACGATGGCCCTGAGTCATTTATCAAAGGAACAGGACACACTACTCTGGTATGTAGTGCCATTATCTACACTGTGTTAGGGGTATTCTGCCTTAGACATCGGGTGCACAACATTCCCGATTCCACTGGAATCCTAGGAGGTGCCTTAGTTCTGACAAACTAAGCCTGATGCTCTATCGTGGCTGAATGAGTATCACGGCCTCTGGCTCTATTTTGTCTTCCACATCACAGTACTGTAAAAGCATCAAAGATGACACTGTCGTACCTCCTGAACACATAATAGGCTTTTTGATTTACTTTCAAAAATAGCTATTGAAAATCCGTATGAGTAGTTACATAAAAGACAGAGTAGAGATCAGAGAAAGAGGGGTATTAGAAAGAAAGAAATGTTTCTCATTTCATTACTCTCTATATAGGATCAAACCAACTTATTTTTTTAAAGAACAGTTTTAAACTTTTTATTTAAACATTTAAAATACATTACTCATATTTTGTTGAAAATAATCTTATAATGTTACTGTTTAAATAATTCTTGGAATTTATAAACACTGTAAAATATGCAGTAAAGAGATAAATTTTTAGTCAAGTGATATATCAAATACAGATTTATATATTCCCCCAGCCAAATAGCTAGTTTCATCCAGAAAAACAATAACACCAACATTATTAGGACTACTTTTCAAAATACACCCTAAAGTATCTGCCAACTGCATAAAACATGAACTTATGATATTAAAAGTAAATTCAATAAATCTCTTGGTCAGTTTCATTAGTTAATGCTAAATATTATTACAGCATTAAAGTTCATTGCAAACTATTGTTTTATTTTTTAAAAACACTACAAAATAGCTAAAATGTATTGTTTTATCAAATGGTTTATTTTTAAGAAAAAATGATAGTCAATGAAAAATGTTCAGGGCAAAGGCTAATTTAATATAAAAATTCATTCCCTTAGTCAATCTCTTCAGCCTAATAATCCCAGAAACTTCTTAAAGGGTTACAAACACTTTTAAACTGTCTTGAACTTTATATAATTACTGATTAAGCAGAGCAACAACCAGGCATAATGAACACACGGTGATGTCAACTCACCTAAATAGGGAATGCAGGGTGTCATCTTTAAGCTACTTATATAGTCTCTGAGTCTTTTGTAGTTATCTTCTTTACTCATTACATATTCTAATTTTTCAAAGGTAGTTTTGTCTTTTCGACTTAGTAACTAAAAAACAAATAGAAAAGCCTAAGTTATTTCCAAACCCCATTTTATTATAGCAAAGACTTGAAGTTGTGTTGTATTTATTGTAAACTTTAATTTAATTTCAAAGTTATACATTCTTTAATTATATTATGGTAATACATCAATGACAAAATCAGACATGTACATAAAATCATTAAATTAGTAAATTATAATACATTATTGTCATCGTTGCTATTTTAAATGGATAACAATTTTTGTTGACAAGTTTTTTCTTGACAAATTTAACTATGGCCACAATATTTGTAAACTGGTTTACATTTTTGGATTTTTGACATTTTTTTCTCTTATCCCTTTGACTCCTGGCCGTATCCACACAGTTGAACAATCAACTGACACTGTTTTAAGAGGCTTGAGGGTAGATTTGTTGTGCGTGCCCTTTGAAAAACATAAAGATAATCAAGGAGAATAAAAGGAAAGCAAGGTCACTCAAATAATATCTACACTGCCCTGAATATCAGCAAATAGCATCTCCAATATCTGAGTCGATGCCACTTCTCTGTACTCATCTCCTACCATCAGCCACTCCCTAGCTTACTCCACTGTCAACACTGACCACCCTGTTATTCTTTGAACTTTATTGGGGCCTTTGTACTGGCTACTACCTCTGCTTGGAATTATCTTCTCCCAGATATCCATGTGAATGGCTCTCTCAATTCCTCCTGGTCTCTCCCCAACTCTCACTTATCAGAGACTCTCTTACAACATATTATATTAAATACTTCCCTACTTCCCCTTCTGTCCCATTTACTCTGCTTTGTTTTTCTTCAGAGCGTTCATCACTATTTATGATACATCATTTATTTATTTACAGTTTATCTTTTCCCAGTAGACTATTAGCTATGTAAGTAAGAATGGGCCTGTCTATATCACTTACTGTTTTATGTCAAGCAAATTACACAGTGCCTGGTACAGTATGGAATATTTTAAAATTTAATATAAACACAAAAAATTTTATTTAGATTAATAATGGAGCTGTTACTAAATCTTAAAAAACCTTTTCCATGCAAACACATGAAGGAGAAAATAAAAATATCTTCAAGAAAAATGAAAATTAACTTGAGGACAATGTAGCTCATTTCTAAACCACAATATAAATCAGAGGATAATTCTTTTCCCTAAAACTTCAAAGATGGAATTCATAACTGTATATTTATAATCATTCCTCCATGAAATTCAAATTAAGAAAAGAGAATAAGGACATCATTATGTAAAAATAAATTTTAAAGTAGGAAAACCCTTCACTTGGGTGTTTCTGAAATATAAAGAGGGGTGTAAGTTCTTCCACACTAACATTTTTCCAATATAGAAATCTACCCTGGTTTTCACAAGTAACAGCTGTCTGCAGACACTATGAAAAGTGAAAGTGACACTAGGCTA
Source organism: Antrozous pallidus (assembly GCA_027563665.1). Classification (NCBI taxonomy): domain Eukaryota; kingdom Metazoa; phylum Chordata; class Mammalia; order Chiroptera; family Vespertilionidae; genus Antrozous; species Antrozous pallidus. Next base: position 22,603,302 of record CM050527.1, on the reverse strand, counting down.
ATCCCTTTAACATTGAAGAACATTATTTTATTTTTTTAATATATATTCTTTATTGATTTTTTTACAGAGAGGAAGGGAGAGGGATAGAAAGTCAGAAATATCGATGAGAGAGAAACATCGACCAGCTGCCTCCTGCACACCCACTACTGGGGATGTGCCCGCAACCAACGTACATGCCCTTGACCGGAATCGAACCCGGGACCTCTCAGTCCGCAGGCCGACGCTCTGTCCACTGAGCCAAACCGGTTTCGGCGAAGAACATTATTAAATATGAACACACTTACTTAAATGTAAAATTTTACTTATATACATCTAAACAGAAAATACCTAGAAAGCTTGAGGTCAGGATCATGTCACTCAAAGATGAAATATACAAATTTGCAGACGTGAAAATTCACATCCTGACTTTGCTAGGGTAATAGAACCAAATATGATTAACGTATCAGAATGTGCAGCAACACTGCATAACAGCATGCTAACTCTCATGCTTTCCATTATTCCTCAGGAAAACCCTAAAAGTTTACTAAAAATTAATGGAAACTAAGTATAGTTTTTGAAACTTAAAATTTAGATTTTTCCTTAAGCTTTCTAAAAGCATAGTTTTTACATGATTAAATGCATTTACACTTCCCATCAGTAAACACGAAAGGCTGTATTGTCTAGATGATTATTAAAGACAAGCACCAAGCTGTAATTTATCCCAAAATTATCAGATAAGCCTCCTGAAACACTTGAAACATAAAAATGTAGGTTTCAAAGAACAAAGGACAAAGTAATTTAAAAATCCTTATCTATTATCATAATATTAACCTTATTAAGCACTACAAAAGAAACGAATACATCTTTACTTCCAACAGGAAATCTAACCTTTCATTAACTTAAGGAGGATTACTCACCGCCCATGTTTTTGTCAACCTAAAAATCGGGGCGCTCTGTAAGCCAGAAACCACTGCCATGAGTGCATGGAGGTTATTCAGCTCGTACAGTTTCTAAAGATTTAAGAAAAAAAGAAGAGGTGACAAATAAAGAGCATGAATACAAAAAACCTTTAGATGAACAAGTAAAATCTAGGTAATTGCTAGTGTCCATACTTAGCACCCTCACTGTTGAGATCTGTCTTTAGAACACCCCCGTTTTACCCCTAACTTGCTTTGGCCCTCAATAGAAATTCTGCGCTCTAACCTGGCATTGCCCCCAAGCTCTGGGAACCAATCTACTTCTACTTTGGTAATATAATAACAAAAACAAAGGTATGGCTCATATCAACTTCACCTGGTACGATCATGCACCCTGGTACCCAGCAAGCAGTCTCCTTCTTTATGCTAAAATATTACTAAGCCCTGTCCGAGGATCCTAGTTTCAAGAAAATGATCCTGATTTGGTTTCCGACTCAATACTCCCATTAGTCAGGGTTAGAGCTCAAACCTGCTTAGGACAGTCCCCCTCACTTTCCTGCCTCCTCCTGCCTGAATCCCCAGATCCAGGGTTCCTTGTTCATGCTTGGACATCCACCTGCTTCCCAGGACCAGACCTTCCTTTTACCCTACAGTCTCCTTGAAGACAACTTGTACCTAACAATAGGTTCCATGAGTTTGCCAGGACATCTGCTTGACACGTTGTGATTATTCCCAGACTTCTTCATACTATGAGATGCTTACATCCCAAGAGCCCTATATAAAAATCAGTCATTTAAAATGGTCCTACACCCTATCACGCGACTCCAAGACAAAAAGTCTGTTCTGAACATCAGAACCAAGAGAAGAGAAGGGTTCTGTTTCTCTGGAGAACTCAGACTAGTATGCCACCTTAACTCAAGTCTCAAAGAATTCCCATAAAGTTTCAAGAAATATAAACTCAAGTAAAAAAACACAAAGAAAGTGAAAAACAAACAAGGAAATAAGAACTCACGAGTGGAGAACAACATCAAGCATGGCCTTTAAATAAAAGAAGATTAAATGTGAAGGCCCTATCCAGAATGCAACATAAAAAGCAATGAGTTTTAAAAGTTCTTAAAATAAGTTAAGGGACATGAAAGGTACAGCAAAAAGGCCAACATTTACCTCATTTGTTAGGAGATAGTAAAAAATAATGGGGTAAAAACAGTATTTGTGAGATAATGTCAGGTAATTTTCCCAAATTACTAAAAGACAGTCACTCCGAAGGCCAGGCCTCAAGGAATCCCAAACAGAGTAAATACATTAAAAGAACAACAACCTGTAAATCTGAAACAGCATTTTTTCAAGAACAAGTGTGACAAAAAGATGCTGTCAGACAAAATAAAATAAAGAGAGCTTTAAGAAAGAAGGATTTGTAAGAATCCTGCTGGAATGATCATTCATGGAAAAGTATGAACTGGAATATATAACTCATTCATATTATATATGTTGAAACACCCTAAGAGAAAAAACTGAGGTTTCCTAGAGAAGAAATTCTGCCTCCAAGCTGCAGCCTCAACTCCTGCATCAAATTCAAGGCTGTCCGCCTGCCCTGCAGATGTCACACTTGCCAACCCCAACCCCAATCCCAACCGCAGGAGTCAATTCTCTAAGTCAGTTTACACATCACATATTTATACATATTTCACTGTCTCCCGAGAACCCGAACTGATACAATCTACCAAAAGAAGAGAAGGCCTGCCAGCTCTGGAACAAACTTAACGTAGAAGGCGAGTCAGAACAGATGTTAAGAGACACTGATGAGACAAAAAGCTATAAATTTAGGGCTTGTGATAAAAGCAAGCACCATCAAACATAACTCAAAATCTAAGAGCCTAAACAGGAACTAAATGCCCACTTGACAAGCAGGAGAACGGCAGGTTTGATGGGCAAAATTTGGTGATTTTAAGTAGAATATACAAGCACATAAAAAACTAACAAAATTATGAGAAACAATGCAAATTCATAATCTATGGAGAAAAGTCATGAATTTCTATAAGCTAAAACCCAATATTACCTAACATATCACAAAGAATGTTTAAAAAATTTTTATGACACTTCTGCAGAATATCAAATTTTAGAAGGCTAGTTCTGCCATCTAGTGCCATAAAATGTTAAAATACAATTGTACCATGAGCTCAAGGAAAATAAGCAAGAGGTTTGACTTACAATAATTACAATTTTACAGTAATTACAAAACTTAAAACTATTAAAATGGTATACTTATTTTATTACATCTTCCTTCATTCATATGCGGGCTAAGTTTTATGTAATTATTACAAGAAGAACGATGTGGCTACAAGTGCACCACTTTTTAGTGAACTTAACATAAATTTGGAGTTGTTACAAGTTTTATGGATTTTTTTTTCCCCAGAGAGGAAGTGGGGGGAGGGGAGAGAGAAACAATGATTGGTTGCCTCCCGCTAATGCACCGACCTGGGAGTGAACCAGCAACCTGGGCAAGTGCCCTGACCAGGAACAGAGCCCGCTGTCTTTTGGAGAATGGAATGATGCTCCAGCCAACTGAGCCACCTGGCCAGGACATGGAGTGGTTACAAGTTTTAATAAAAGCTTGGGATCTTCTTGTGGAATGTTTGTTGCACTCTCCTCTCTAAATTCTGCCTATTCTTTAAATATATGTTCCACTTCTCTTGCTGCATTTATTACATATGCCCCCCCCCCCCATAACTACGCAATTAACATATCTGGTTAACATCCTCATTTATATTATTCTTTTAAAAATAAAGTCTTATCATTTCCCACATTCTTGGTAGAATGATCTATTTCCAAAAAGAATCAATTGCTATGCATTCTCCTACTTAATTATACAAGGCTTTCTTAATCACCTGCGGAATAGTCCAATATTTACTAGTAAACACAGGACTTCACCATGATCTGACCTATTTATTCAGTCAAATAAATCATGTCATTCAGCTATTCTAATAGAGGGAGAAAAAGATATGAAAGATATAAAAGATAGAGAAATAAAGGAAAACGTAGAGAAAACAAATATCCAGTTTAAAAAATTGACTTATATGAACAAATATTTCTTACTTTCCAGCATTAGTAAATAGTAAATAAAGTATCACAGGCAAATATTCACAAACATTGCTGAGTGGTTGAACTAAAAAATAGAAACAAAAGTTTTTCTTACCTTTGCAGTTTTAATATAGTGGCTCAAAACTTCTGCTCTAATTTTTAATGTTTGAGCATGAAGAATCTCTCTAACAACCCAAAAGCTTACCTGCAAATAAAAATTAAAAATAGGTGAATGGCAAGATTCTTTACTCACTAGGATCATAGTAATGATAAAAGCTACATGAAGACCCAGCTAGAGCTTTCTCTTTCCCTTGCTTTACCACCAGGACATAACTAACCTTCAAATGTTGCATACACATCACATATACAGACAGATATAGATACACATATGTGTATATGTGTGTATACCCATAAAAATACCACTACTATTTTTAATTTGTAGGAGCTAATATAAATTTTGAAGCAAAAGAGATGAGAGAGTGCAATAAAGCCAGCGTGATACAACATGAACAAATACCAGTGTTTTCTGCTATATTTTGAAATACTTTGGCAGAATCAGGTAATCTCTAAGACTAGACACTGGAAAATATGCTACGTAGAACACGTTTTTCCACAAGTATGGAATCCCACTTGCCATTTATTTACACTGAGCAGAATCCTATGTGTGGAAAATCCCAAAAATGGTTTTCTAAGTCTGAATAAAATGAAATAAAATACTATAAAAACACATACAAGTCATTCTGTAGTTAAGATTGTATTTTAAAAATTATGCAGTGCTTTCTAGGTCAGTGAAACCACGGTCATGATTTCTTTTAAAATCATTATCAGAAGGTGGATTAGATTTATAACATTATTAAATGTTCTATGCAAGTGAAAATAGTTTGCTTATCATATGATACAATGTAACACACATGTAACATTTTAACTCATGTACAATGAAAATAAAAATCAAAGCACTATCAGTTGGCTCAAATTTATATAAATCTAAAAACAGGATGTAGTTAGAAATCTTAGTGCAAAAGATAATGCCACCACTTCATATTTTTTCACCTATTTTTAGTGAGAAATATTTCAGATTTTACTTGCTATTTTCATCAGCAAACTGTCAAAATGTATATATTTCACAAGTGTAGATGTAAAAGTAAAATGTATATTTTACAGTCATCTTTATATCTGTTAGTATAATTTGTGCTACCAATGGCAATAACTATTCCTGATTCTTAGTTCTAAAATATATAAAATGTCATATTTTAACAATAACCTTAGCAATTATCAACTGAGAATGCAATCTAAACTGCATAATCATTGACTTACTTAACTTTAATGTGAGATAAATATTAAGACAAATATGATGATTTAAAAAAATGGAAAAAAAACAACAAAATAAAATGTATGTCCTAAAAGAAAATAAATAAAACATGACCACAAATCCTTTGTCATTCCCCTCATTGAAAGTTGTCACCTCTCACTGGGTCTGGACATGCTCCTGAGAGCCATGATGAATAGAGGGTTAAAGAAATGGATGCTGGCCCCCAGGACAAGGTCTCCTGCTCACTAGGCTACCATGGAAGAGGTCTAGCTTCGCTCGGACCACCAGGCCGGAAAGGCTAAGTGTGGCTGCTCCTCAGTCGGCAGTCCCCACTAAAGTCAACCCGACCTAAGAATCCTGACCCAGCCGAAACCGGTTTGGCTCAGAGGATAGAGCGTAGGCCTGTAGACTGAGGGGTCCCAGGTTTGATTCCGGTCAAGGGCATGCACGTTGGTTGCGGGCACTTCCCCAGTGGAGGGGGTGCAGGAGGCAGCTGGTTGATGTTTCTCTCTCATCGATGTTTCTGACTTTCTATCTCTCTCCCTTCTTCTCTGTAAAGAAATCAATAAAATATATTTAAAAAAAAAAAGAATCCTGACCCAGACGACCAATACCAAGATATAGTTTAATAATATTACTGGACTTAAAAGAAAAAAAAATTGGCCATTGAGACAAAAAGAGAAAGTGTTTTTTTTAGAAAAATAAAATGTAATTACCATCAAACTTTTCAACAGCAACATTGACAGAAAAAACATTGAGACAGTATCAAATTTCATGCGGAAGAAAGGCAAACTTGCCAACATGGTAATAGTTCAGGAATTATTGTTCCATTGAGTCTTTCCTGAGTAACCTACTTGACGAGCTTAAGACAACCAAAATGACTAAAGAAACACCAACATAAGGATGATTGTTTTAAATATACACTTATTCATAGAACCAGGAGGGTTAAAGGAGAGTGAGTGCTCTATTAAATGTCTATATGCTCTGGCAATATATAGTACAATTATAAAACAACTTACCCATTGGCAGAAGGAGTTGCAAATTTTATGAGAATTTGCAACCTGCCCTTAGTTGGATTTGAGTTTAAATTTTCACTACAGAGAAGTACAGATGTTCTCTAAACAAAACACTTCATGTGAAGAATAGTCTGTGACAGCCTTTGGAGCCAGCAAACAAAAGCCTCTCAGAAAGGATACACTCTCAATCTAGGTGGTGGCAAAACCCCCACAGATAAAGCTTCAACAGTCTGAGCTCCCAAGCCGAAATTACAAAATGCCTAAGAGAACAAACCATTGTGGGAAAGGTTCAGCAGAAATAACAGATTTATTACCCCCAAGGCCTTTGGACAATGACACAGAAATTAGAAAATGAAACACTGCCCTCGCTGGTTTGGCTCAGTGGATAGAGCCAAGGGCATGACCTGTGGTTACAGGAGGCCCTGGTCGGGACGCAGGCAGCAGGCAACCAATCACTGCTCTCTCTCTCACATCGCTGTTTCTCGCTGTCTCTCTCTCTCCCTCCCGCTCCCTCCGCAAATCAATGGGAAATTATCCTTGGGTAAGGATTAACAACAGCAACAAAAAATAATACAATAAAATGTTGAAAATGATTTAAGGACTGAAAAAATAAGAAAAATGACATTAGGGTAAAACCACAGATTTAAAACAGATATGACACTTCAGAAGAGAATTAGTGAACTAAATTGCAGATCTGAGAAAATCACACAGAATGAGCACAAGAGGAAGGATGCAACATACGAAAGGTTAAGACAAGTAGGAAAAAGTGACAAGTTCTAACAAATTTCCAATTGGAATTACAGAAGGAAAAAAAAGAAGAGACTATGCAGAGAGACACATTTGAAGAGATACGGGCTGAAAATGTTCCCGAACAGATGTAAAGTTAAACTATTTCTTTGTGAAAAATTATATATTGAGGAATTATATTCCAGAAACTAAACATCAAAACTTTATAAGAAACTCACATGATTAAATCTTCTTGTGAAGGCAACTGCATTTGGTGCAGAACTATATTTTTCTTTTTTGTTCCATCCACAACTTGAAAGCTCCTGGAAAATTAAGTTGGAAATTAAACATAAACTCAAGAAATAGCCAGGATTTCCTGTCATATTAAGGCTTTCAAAACATTAAAGACAGTTGTATCCTTCCCAGTCTTATTCAGTAAGAATAGATGTAACAAACATTGTAACCATTCAGTAAAATCACAAAAGCAAATGCATTAGCAGACTACAGATGACTTGAGTTCTGCTCTGTAGGCAGGTGATGGACCCTCCTCTGAAGAGGCTTGATCCTCGAGGAAAGACCCACAGACCATGAAAGCCGAGCATCTCACAGCCCAAAGTAAAGCCTACCAGTTGTCAAGCCCCGTTCAGTCAGAGCCTCCACTCCATGTGTCTCTCTCACAATGATGTTTCTCTGTCTCTCCCTCTCCAGTACCTCACTCTGAGCTGACAACCAATGACCAGACAGTTGAAGAAACCTCTGATTAAAGGATTCTTGATTCCCCACAGGGCCTGCTAATAGAATTTAAAGGGCTCAAGAACTTAGCTGTAAAAAAGTTAAATTTGTAATTTGTAGTAACCTCTAACTGAAATGACATTCCACTATAAACGAAAAGGGAGAATTAGCAATTATTGTGACTACAAGTTACAGAAGAATTATCAATTATTGTGACTCTGTCAATAAAAATAATGTATTTTCAAATTGCATTACAAGAAACCTCAAAAATACACTTATCATCAATATTATGCTCTCTCACCTCTAGATCTTATTTAATAGATTAAAAAACATGTATATTGCTATATAACAGTTTAAACATATTTTGATAAGTGTATTTTAATAGAATTTATTTCCTTTCATTTAAAAAAGTGTCTAGCCCTGGCTGAGTCTCAGCTGGCTGGAGCATCGTCCCATACACCAAAAGGTCTCGAGTTTGATTCCTGGTCTGGGAACATTCCTAGGTTTTGGGTTCAGCCCCCAGTTGGGGCACATTTGTGATTTTCTCAGATCTGTAATTTAGTTCACTAATTCTCTTCAGAAGTATCATATCTGTTTTATTTATTTTTAATTTTTAAAATATATTTTATTGATTTTTTACAGAGCAGAAGGGAGAGGGATAGAAAGTCAGAAACATCGATGAGAAACATTGATCAGCTGCCTCTCGCACGCCCCCTACTGGGGATGTGCCCGCAGCCAAGGTACATGTCTTTGACCAGAATCGAACCCGGGACCCTTCAGTCCGCAGTCCGACGCTCTGTCCACTGAGCCAAACTGGTCTCGGCGTATCATATCTGTTTTAAATCTACGGTTTTACCCTAGTATCATTTTTTCTTGGGGAAGCAACCAAGCGATGTTTCTCTCTCCCTCCCTCCCTCCCTCTCTTTCTAAAATCAATAAACATATCCTGGGGGTGAGGATAAACATGAATGAATAAGTGAATGAAGATAAATAAAAAGTGTTTAGTTCCACAGGCTTGTCTGCTGAGGGGGTCCAGGTTCAAATAAGAGCCCTGCTGGAACACCAAAGGCCGCCAGAAACCCCGAATCTACAGGAAGGAAAAGAAGAACTCAGGAAACCGAGTTAGGGCAGGGAACAAAAGAAAACTGAGAAAAGAAAAACACAAAACCATGTAATTATTTTCCTCAGATAGGTAAATATAAACATTGCTCCCATTAGAAAAACCAGGAGGATTAAAAAAGAAATAACCAGAGAAAAAATAGAGCTTTTGGAAATGAAAAATAAAATTTAAAACATATATATACAGAAGAGTTGTACACATACACAAGACAATTCATGAAAATGTTCTAATTCTTGAAGGATAAGAAAGGATGTGTCTAGAGGGGGGAAAAAGGACTCAAATGAAGGCCTAGCATAAAAAAATTACAACATACTAGACACAAAATCATAAAATCTATCAAATTAAAAAAACAAAAATATATCACATAGAGAAAAACAGGAATCAGGTGGTTATCAGATATCTCAATAGCAACACTGGAAGCTACAAGACCACTGAGACAATGCCATCAAATTCCTAGAATTCTAAATCCAACAAAAATATACATTAAGTATGAAAAGTATACCACAGTCTCAAAATTTTCCTTCTATGCACCTATTCTCAGAGAACTAGTAGAATGTGTTCCACCAAAACAAACGAGCAAATTAAGAACAGAAAAGAGATGGGATCCAGGAAACCAGAACCCAACGGAGAAAGAAAATATTTGAAATTCCCAGGTTAACAGTAAGGGAGATCCTGGAACAAAGCGTTGAGCAGACCTTAAGAACAACAGTACAGACAGTAAGTACCAAAAGGTCAGCGATTTTAAGAGACTTGAGCCTCTGAAAGAGGAAAGATATCTGAAGTGTTTGAACACACTGAGTGGACATACTCATTACATTTACTTCTGGCAGAAAAATTAGTGAAAGTACAGAAAAGCCAACAGAAGTTATTAGCTTAAGGAAAACAGAATTTAAGAAATCATGGCTTAATTGTAAAGAACAACTAAGCCAAGAATAACTTGTTCTTTATAAGTAAGCCATGGTTTACTGATTGACGTTAAAATTGTGATACAACTATATGGGAAAAAGATGAAGTGAATTGTGTAAATGTGAGGGGAAGAGGACATACGAGAATAAAATCATCTTCTATAGAAGAGAGTCACTACATCATATCCAAATTTAAAAACATCACAAATAACAGGCATTTAGATTTTGAAAACTGGACATAAACTCCTCCAAGGAGGAAGAGCTAAGAGACTTGGCGTGGGGCTCAAGGGTGGAGGTTGGAAAAGTGGGAGCAACTAGACTTGGGTATTGCTATTTATGTTCTCTTATGGAAATATTTACCTTCTTAAACATGATGCATATATGTCTTCAATAAAATTTAAAATGAAATAGAAACTAACAAAAAGGAATGGACTGAGTCAGGGAAAGTTTGAGGAAATAAGATACTATAATACTCCCAAGAAAAATGTAGTTCCTTCAACCAGGATGGGTCAGTGGATACTGAAAAAAGTGGTATATTCAAGTTATTGTGGAGGCAGACAGGACTTGGTAAAAATTTGGATTCATACAGTCAGTGTAGGGCCAAGGATGAGGTATCCAGAAGTACTAAGATTTTCAAGTTTCCGAATGGATAATTGAGACAGGCATGCTAAGGGAAGAGATGACATTGCTTCAACACTGCTGATAAGCAGTAAATGCTCTGAAGACATAAACTGCTAACATTTTAAAAACCTAGAATTAAATTATAACTATCAAATTTGATATTACTGAAGGAAAAACTAAAATGACAGAAGCAGCTCTTCAATAAAAAAAAAAAACCTGCTTGGTACTCAGCCTAGATATATGCTCATTTCACATTATATTCTAGTACAGCCAAAAATATTTAGTGGTAGATAGTACATTAATATAAAAATAACATCATATAATTGTATTAGAAAACATCCATCTGCTAGAAAACATTTTTATTCCTCCTAAAAATCAGTCTTATACAACTATATAAAAATGCCATCTTTTCAGACAAAATTCCAGAATTAAATCCATAAGTACCAAATTTGTTTTTAATCAGTTAATACAATTTCCAAATTTATATTAATGCTATGATCAAAGTATCTCTATCAAATTGCTGTTAAACTTACTAATCCATTCAATGCAGCCATTTGACAAGGAATTCAAACTAAATTATAGAACTTGATACGTAAGGCAAATTTCATTTTGCTCTAAAAGGCTATGCTATAGATAATGAATATCCTTGTATCTTTTCCTACATTTGTGATCACCTCCTAAAAATATAGCATTGCAAGTAAAATCAGTAGGTCAAAGAGTATGAACTTTTTCAAGACTTTGACATCTAATTGCCACTCTGAAATAATGAATTATTTATATTAGCACTACCCAACAGTCATTCCAAAACTGGGTATATTTAATTGTGAATTAAAAAAAAATCTTAATTTTTCTTAGAGGGAAGGCAAGGGAAGGTAAGAGATTAACCAAAGGATTTGTATGCATGCATGTAAGCATAACCAATAGAAACAGACAGTAGTGGGGTGAAGGCCTGTGTGGGAGCATGAGTGGGTGGGAGAGGTCAATAGGGGAAAAAGAAGTCATGTAATACTTTCAACATTACAGAACTAAAAATAAAATAAAGAGTAGTTATGTTTGTTAAATAGAGAGAAAATATGGGATGGGGGACTGTGATTCACCTATGAACCCACCCCCCAAAGAAGACCTATGGAATACCCATCGTCCCAATCTTCTTGACGTGCCTCTGGGACCTGGAATTTTGTTTCTTTAAAACAGCCATTATACCTGACATTTTCTGTGTGATTTAATCTACTGAAATTTTTTGCTTTAAAAGTTCTTCTCATCCTGAGAACAGATATCTCAATGGCAGCAATAAACATAATAGTTAACACCAATTTAAAGATCACTATGTGCCAGGCACTATTCTAAGTGCTTTATACATACCAACTCATTCGATCCGACCCTCACCATTACATTATCAGTAGAAATTCACGCAAGAGTCGGCCTTCCTCCCCCCTGCTGCTGGTACCAGCTTCCCTCTGGCACCTGGGCTTCCCTCGCAACCCCAGCTCTGTCCCGAGGGTGGTCCGGTCTAATTAGCATGTTACGCTTTTATTATTATAGATAGGTAAGGAACTTAGACAAAAGTACTGGTGACTTATGGCTTTATGTTTTACATTTTTCCTCAAATGAAAAATGCTAAGAGGTTTTAAAAAATTTAATTCTTGGAACATTTCCACATTGTTAATGGAAAAATATGTTGCCCCTTTAAGAAAATTTTGTTGGAAGATGGGTAGAGGGGAATGAAGAATCTATTATCATATTACTAGCAAATGGATTAAAATTCAATTGGAGACCTCCATTAAAAAGAAATATATACTTAGAAAACATGAAGAAATAAGGTTTTTTAAAAAAAATTACTTAAGATGGTAGTTTCTACTACAGAAAATATTTCCCCTTTGAGACAATGTTACATTACTAGTCCATCTCACACAATAAACCACAAGATCTATAGAGATGGAGAACAGACTGGTAGTTGCCAGGAGTTAAGGATGCTGGGGTTGGGAATAGGAGTGAGATGGGTATCTCTACTGAGGAGGTAGTTAGACAAATATACACATATTATAAAATGTCACAGACATGCACTGGACTCTATGTCTGTAAGATGTAACTCTAGGGGAAACTACGTGAAGGGTAAATGGGACTTCTCTGCACTATTTTTTGCAACTTCCTATGAATCTGTAATTACCTCAAAATAAGAAGGTCAACAATAACAAAGACCCACGTAATGGATTATGAAGCTGAAACTGCATGGACCCCACCACTTCCTTCTGAAACCCCGATATGCACTTCTGGTTAGCTGGCCTTCAAGGCATTTTGTCCTGCCCCACCTCCAGCTCTCAATAGTCACTAAATTTCTCTGTGAGAAAAAGAAATTGCCTTTTCCTTTGTCTCTACTTCTTTTGGTCTCAGACTCTAGGGTCTTCTTTCAAGGGACATGAAAATGCAATCTAAGAAATAAATTCTACCAGTGTCATCTTGTACCCTGGTCAAGAGTTATTGTATATTAAATATCTCTCATGAACACCAAAAAAAAAAAAAAAAATTGAAGTAACTAGTGATTCAAAGGATGTTTCTGACTTAAGAATAGAACTGATTAACTCAAGTATACTATGTAAAGGTTCAAGGAGCTATATCATTTAACTTAATAATTTTTAAATCAGGCAGCGATGAGAAATCCTGGCTATTTCTTAATGGTCATTAAAAGTGTAATTGAAAGAGTATTCATGCACTCATCTGTTCCTTTCAAGTATCATTCTGAGCCATGAAACTGTTAAGCCGATTCCAACTGCGTTTACTTTGGAAGCAGGTGGGAAGGCAAACAGCACGACTGAGGACCACCTACCCTGTGAAAGAATTACTGAATTTCACAGGAGCCACAGCTTCTCTTATGTCTTGTAGGTTTGTTCTGTAAAGTCAAATTCTTGATCTAACTTTCATCCTGCAGGTTCCAACACTCTTAAAAGGACTGCTCTAAGGGTGATGTTGTAGGGATACCTAAAGATAGAAGAAGAGAAAAGGCCAATATAGACCAGCATGTAGACAGAGACTGAGGAAGAACAGAAAAAGTGACGGAATTTGTAAAGACTGCAGGGGCCCAGGAAATCTCACAAGATAACACCTGCCGAGGTACACTGGCTCAAAAGTGGGAAGTTTTAAAGGGGTAGAGTATATCCATTAGCATTCAGCCTACATGGCTATTTAGAAAGATGTCTCGGCCACAGATGAAGTCCTCACTATGATTTCTGTATTTTTAATCAACAGAATAAGCTTTGAAATTAACATTCTTCCTCAAATTATATAACTCCAATGTAAAATGTGAAATAAAAAATGTAACTTCTGACCAGTGGTTGGTCATCGACCTATGGACCAGAAGGTCCCGGGCACATTGCCTGGGTTGCGGCCTCAATCCCCAGAGTGGGGTGTGCAGGAATCAGCCAGGCAGCAATTCTATCATTTATGTTTCTATCTCTCTCTCCCTCTCCCTTCCTCTCTAAAACCAATTAAAGTATATAATATATATATGTATATGTATGTATGTATGTATGTATGTGACTTTTCACCCTGGCCAGAGTGGTGTAGTTGGTTGGAGCGCTGCCCCACACACCAAAAGGCAGCGGGTCCAATTCTCAGTCAGGGCACACACCCAGGTGGCAGGTTTGGTCTCTGGTTGGGGTGCATATGAGAAGCAGCTAATTGATCTCTTTCTCACATCAACAGTTCTCTCTCTCTTTCAAATCAATTTAAAAAAATAACTCTTTTCTAATATATTCATTCTCTCCTTTCCCCTCCTCCCATTACCTTAACCATTTGTATGCCATAAGCATCTATAGACGCAAGCGGCGGACCTTTTTTAGTTAAATTCAAAGTATCCTGGCAGTTAACTGGTTAAAGCTGCCTCTATCATGAGATCCAGAGATAAAGGAAGTTCATGGTGATAAACAGCAATGGTGTGAAAAGGTAAAACAACTGCCCCTGCCTCTCACAGGACAATCAGTCTACTCCAGTCTACTGGAAAACCTTCAACTCAACATGTCTTCTGCTTTCTTCAAACTTCTCACTGCATTCATGAACTATTTACATTTTAACTTTATGCAAGTGATAATCTTCATTGATCAATATATTCCTGATGTTGGAACTTTGGATGTTACCATGATGACAGTCTCTTTGCATACACTAGAAACTGCAGGGGGAAAGCTCTTTCTACATATTTTTAGGAATAACTCTCAATTAAGTTTTTACAAAATGGCTTAAGAATCAGAATTTCCTATTATGTACTTACCCTCATTTTAACCAGCATTCTTCCTCAATCTCTAGTGCACCCCAGTTTTTACAGGAAGGGCTTATCCATCCTTTGTATTCAATGTCTGCTTGCTGACAATCTATATGCCTTGTTGTATTGACCTCCAAAACAAAGTGTGGGCTTTTTCTCTGAATGGAATACAAGTCAGAGGACTTTCAATCAGAGCCCGACACTGTAGGAACACGTGAGAACACTGTTCCCTCCCTCCTTAAGACTAAAAAAGCACCACAGAAATGCTCCTGGGGAGGAAACCTAACTGTAAGCAGGTTCCTATCATCACTCATCCTGTGATGAATGACATAATGCTCATTCTGTTGTAGTCCACATGGCAATGCCTTTGGAAGAAACACAAGCTTTCTAGAGCAGCAGAGGTCATAACTGACCAAAAAAACCAACAAAACAAAACAAAACACCACCCCTATGCATGAAATAAACATGGAAAAACTTTCAGTAGACAGTCACTGCTTCCTCAGCACGGAAGGACTCTCACAGGAGGGAAGCCCTCTAAAGGTGTAAGCTTTCTGCAAGAAAACAGTCCTGCATGATCAAAACAGAAACCACACTGGGGAAATCTACATCTCTAAGAAATGTGGGGAAAGATGAACAACAGTCAAGCTTTGACTAAATACCCCAAAATTTATACTACAAATTAACGAATGTCCAGAACCATTAAGCTAAACTTCTGCTCTTACTAAGTCTTGAATAACTCAGACTAGGGAAGAACCTGGAATGTTCTAAACTGTGGGCAGAAGAAAAACCCCTCCTGTTTCCACAGAATATTACTGAGTGTCCTCTCCATCACTAGAGATAGCTACTTACTGGGAGGAGAAAAGAATTGTGGGCAGGTTTTGTGTAAGGGAGATGACTATCCACAGAAGCTTCCAAAGTTGGCTATGCTGCTGGGGCTAGTGGGCAAGTGAAGATTCTTAGAATTTCTGTAGCATGAGCTATGGGATCAGCAGGGTCAAGTGTTCCGATGAAGAGGGATTCACTGGTACAGAGATGACCCACTGAGCTGTCTCAGGCCTAACAACATGCAGACACCAAGGGATGCTCATATTTCTAGAGACAATGAGGTGCAGCCTTGTAAAAACATTGTACTCTTAATAAATGTCCATCAGACTTGATAGGGAAGTAGAAGGGGAAAATTATTTAGGAGGTAAAATCAATTGGCAATATTGGAGAACAGGGGAAAAAGGATAAAGGGAGAAGGAAAAAGAATGACTTGGAGGTTTCTGATTGGAATGAAAAATGGGAAGACGGTACAAATCGCTCAGAAAGGAAACCTTAAAAAATACCAAAGCAAACACTTTGTAATTATATCCCTGTTTAGTATTTTTGAAATTACCGGTGAACTTTCCTTTAATATTAAATTCTTTTATTGGTAAACATATTTTTTCCTTGCCAGGAAACAAAAAAAACAAACAAACAAGAAGCCAAGTATCGAAATCTGTTTCTTTGCCCTAACCGGTTTCAGTCGTTAGAATGTCTGTCCTTAGACCGAAGGGTCAAATTTGACTCTGGTCACAGGCACGTACTTCAGCGGCAGGGCGCCATTGGGAGGCAACCAATATGTCTCTCCTGAATACGATGTTTCTTTCCCTCTGTCTCTTTCTCTCACTTCCACTCTCTCAAAAAGTCAATGGAAAAAATATCCTCAGGTGAGGATTAACAACAACAAAAATCTGTTCTTTTGTCTCCTTTCAATCTGTGTTAATTCAAGAGTGATACAGGGTTGGAGAGAAACCAGATTAGCATTATGTTTGATTCAGATCTGCTCTTAAAGACATGATTTTGATTCTGTATAGTTTCAATGAGTAAAGACAGTCCCTACGTAATAAAAAATTACTTTTCACACTTCGAAGATAAGGCAGCTAGTTCCTACAGTGAAATAAAAGGTTTGGAACTTTTCTTCCCCCCCGAGCAGTTCTGAAGTATAAGGCCCATCAGACGATATCGATAAGCAGCTTCACTAGAAAGCAACTGCACTTCTTGTAGTTGCCCCTTCCTTCCTACAGGTCAACAACAGGCTTAGGTGGAACATTTAGCAAAATTCTGCTTGACACAAAGCCCCGGAATACAGACAGGAATTCCACAAACTGATGGGAACTATAGAGTCCTACTTAGGGCACTGAATTAGCAATAGGAGTTATCTATTTTAATAAACAGAAATGGTCTCTAGTATAGATACCTGAGACCTGTGTGGTTCAATCACCAGCCTGCCAGTAAAATTACTAAGCCACCCAGGATTCAGACTTTCATCTTCAAAATTCAAATTTAGTACACTTTTAATTTCAGAAAATGTGAATAAATCATCACCTGCAATAGAGGTACATGTGAATATACAAACCTAATAATGAGCTTTAATTTAAATAGTTCTGGTGTAACTAAAGATTTTACAGTTTCATAATGTACACACCTACACACATACAACACAAAAACACAGCTTTTTAAGTTTTTTTTTATGTACCGAGACTTGAACATTGGTACAATTGGACAAAAACAAAGATAAACTTATTAGATTCAGTGATAACCACTATCTTTTCGTAGTATTTTGTTAAATTTCAACAAAAAGAATTCCTTCATTTTTAAAAGAATTCCTTTATACTTTAATGAAGCTAATACTCTAACTACATAATGAGGTAGATACTATTTTATGCAACTAAGTAAGATGAACTTATTAGACTGGCTGCATCATGGCTTAAACAATATTTTGTCAAATTATTCCGTAGCAATAGTCTTGACAAAATAACCAGTATCTGGACAAACAATTTGGAAAACATTGTGAAGATGCTTATGCTCTACAACTCAGTAGCTAATGTGCTCCGAGTGCAGATATCAACAAGGATGCTCCTCAGCTACACTGAACATAAGAAGCATGCTGAAGAAGACAAAAAATAGGATTCCATTTTCATAAAGAATGTAAAACCTGCAACAGCACATATTGCTAAGGGATATATGAATTTGCAAAAAAAAAAATACAGTAAGTGCACAGGAATGACACGGATCTGCACTGGATAGTGGCAGCCTTGCTGGGAGGAGGGAAGAGACGAAGTGAATGTAGGAGAACACAGGGTGGCTTCAACAGTGCGGGTTGGTAGGTTCACAAGAGTTCATCTCATTATTCTTATGTCTCATGCTAAATATTTCATGATAAACTAGAAAACATTTTTCTGCCAGATGACAAAGTCCAGTTTATGCTACCAGATGTCATGTAATCTTGGTGGTTATGAGTGATGGTTTTCAAGGTGGCATACCATGCAGCCCTGCTTTGGCCGCTCATTTCTGCTCTCTGTCCACTATAAACTCACTGTGGCTCACTGGCTTTGCCCTGGGTTTCACAACTAACTCACTCCAGTAACAGTTCCCCTATGTAAGCATCGTAAGTGGCTTACAGTGGGTAGATGCATAATAAATATTACTCTACTTTTTAAAAAATACAAAACAAAAATGCTTTTGATTCTCTCTCTTCCCTCCAAAATGTCAACATAATGTCATATTATAAAGTCATAAAATAAAGGTATTAGGAAAAAGACAACTAGAGTAAGTTGTGAAACCGTGTCTTATTCTCATTCTCCCATTAAAAAGCTTCAAAGCCTTGGGTAAATCATTCAACCTCTTGAAGTCTATTTCTTCCCTTCACTGAAGTCATGAAGCCAAATTGACCAAAATTATTCTGACAGTCCTACATGACTCAGTGATGTATAGCTGTGAACACCACCTGAGTTTCTGAGGCCTAGTTACATCAAGAGCTTTAAACGTTTACAATTTAGGAAGCATAATTTGACAATTCTAAAACTTTTTAATTTGGGATACTATAATTGCCTATTTTGTGTATTTAAAAGAAAAGTTCTTTAGAAGTACTCACATCTGGTTGAATGGCTTTAAATACTGGGACATCCATTAGCGTTATTTGACCCTGAAATAAAAAGTAAAAAAAAGACAATTTCTTCTTTGGAATTCCATAATGACATATAAATTATATAGACATATTAAATTAAAGTGATACTCTGTATTAAAATATATATATTGAATAACCAAGTCTTTATCAGAAAAATGTCAATTTATAAGGACTTAAGAAAATGAAAACTGAGTCCTAGTAACATTAAATAATTTTAAGTATTTCGAATTATTTCATACCTATTCCTATTTTCTTATGAGATAAATGAGATAAAGTTAAAAAAATAAAAATAATTTTGAAAATTTTAACAGTTATATATGAAATAAAAAAAAAAATCAGATCTATCGGTTCCTGGAGCAGTATTCAACAATAGCAGGAAAACAATATATTCTGTTAATAAGTTAATGGAGAAAGAGACTATAAATAAACATTATGTCATTTAAGAAATAAAGAGTTTCTTCTGGGTAACTTTCATGATATTGTAATAATGCCTTCAACTTTCATTTCTCAATTTTTTAATTTACAAAAAGTAAAAATACCCCTAACATGTCAATAAAGTATAGTTGGCTTGGGGAGGTGGTACACGTAGGGACTATGAAAGCAATTACCATGAAGGTAAATACTTACTATTACTTACCAAGCTGAAATAGAAGCTTATGAAGCTGCTTTAAAAATATCTATAGCTCTTCTTACCGTCCCCATTTCATCCCTCTGCTTGCTCCATCCGTGGGCTACTCTCCCTTTCAACTCCTAGCCCCAGCTTTGTTTATTTACTTTTTCCAGGTCCTCTGCTGATCTTACAAATTCTAACTCAATAACACCAACAGGTAAACTATGTGCAAAAACAAGGAAGGAGGGGGAAGGCTTACCGCATATTCTTCTGGCGTAACCTTAAGAATATCAAATACCACGGCATCAAAGCTTTTCTTCAGTTCAGATCCCTTGTCACTTAATGATTCAGAACTGCTACTTTTCTGTTAAAGTAAGAAAAAATGCAGCTATTTTAATACTATGTCATAGTCAACGTCACAGAAACGAGACTGGCATTAAAAACTGAGGAAACCGAGTGGAGTGGGTTAGCAGATGCTGCAGGAAATTTGGGCAGAATGTGTTGCTTATCTGAAAACGCACAAGATAAAGGGTCAGGCAACTTGAAGCCTAATCTCAACTTCAGCTTTTTAGGTTCCTGAGTAAGACATTTTGTTGTCTGTCAGTTTCCTCACCCTAACAATCATATCATTTCTATAGAAATACAAGATTTTAATAACTTCAATGATTTTCAAATGGGCTAGCAAATCACAAAGGCAGTTTTCCTGGTCATGAAAATTAGTAATCACTTTCCTTTTGTCCTTACAATTACAAGGGATGTGCTTCTATCTGCTTCCCAATATCAGCAAACACAACAGTGATGATAAGCAGCTAAGCAGTACTTAGCATAATGTACTCTAAGAGAACAGTTAGTAACTCTTTATTCAACACAATACTAAAAAAGTACACATTTCTAAAGTCTGAAACAAAGTTTACTGTAATTCTACTGATCTTGGAAGCTTCGAGAGATCTCAGGTTAAGAACAATAAAGATAAATTTTTTAAAAAAGAGTAGAGATACTGAAAAAGAAGTCAGTCACTCAGAGAAAATATCTTGTTCATTCTGTAAGCTTATCACATTTATGAGAAATCTGCATTTTAATATCTTTATAGATCTAGACTTTAAGAGAAGGTGAAAACTATTTTTATATCTGAAGCCTGATATAATATATTCACTTTTAGGAAAGTCAACAAAATTTTGTATAGAAGTGAAATGATCCATTTTATTTAACAAATAATTGTGTAATGCTTCATGTAATACCAGACAAATGTTTCAGGAGAGATAGTAATATGCTCTACACATATAGTTAACGTATTAAAGTAATATGGTTATAAATATACCAAGTAAACATACACATAATACATACATAAACATATAATATAATCCCTGAGGAAGAAAAGCTATGTATAAATTTGTGAAAAAGTTATTGAAAAGTATTTTATTAAGTGATAATTTCAAAAATAGAAAAGCTCCTATCTGTAGAAGGCAGTGGTCGTTAAACTCAATAGTCAACAGAGCCAAATATCAACAGTACAACGACTGAAATTTCTTTTGAGAGCCAACTTTTTTAAATTTAAACTTCTTCTAAGGCCACTTCTTCAAAATAGACTCGCCCAGGTCGTGGTATTTTGTGGAAGAGCCACACTCAAAGGGCCAAAGAGCCACATGTGGCTTGAGAGCCACGGTTTGCCAACCACTGGTCTAAGGGATCATGAAAAGATTTTCCTAAGAATATAGCATTTGAAACAAGTTTTGAAAAACAGACAACATGTATTTTTTGTGCAGTGAGAAGGAGGAACACATCAGAATGAGAAAAGAAATTCTAGGTAAAAAAATGACATAGGCAGGTATAACAGAATTAGGAAAAGCTAAGGTTTATATATATTCTTTCATAAGACTATAAATTCCATTTTATAGAGGATTAGCAGTGGTTAATCCATTAGAGAACAAATTTAAGGCCACTTTGAGAAAAGTCTTGAATGCAAGGCTGAGGGTCATTTGTATTTAATTAGGCAATGAGGAACCACAAATAGTTTGGGGGTACAATAAAGTTTAACAGCTGTATTTGAAGAATATTAAAATTGAACTGCAGTCAAATGGACCAAACCCAGCTTAGTAGAAGTATAAGATCAAACTAAAAAGCTGTTGCAATAATTCAGACAAGAAATAATAAATGACCAAACGAAGACAGTGTTAGCAAAAATAGGAGGAAAGGACAGGACCCTAGAGATAAAGTGTGGGGGACAGGCTCTAAGGCAGCTGCCAAGGATCTCTCTCTCTCTGTAGTCACACCCGTGTGTAATCAGTGGGAGCAGGACCTATGACCTGTTTCTGACCAACAGAATAAGCAGAGATGACAGGATGGCACTTCCAGGATTACATTACAGAAGACAGTTAACATCAGTTTTGCAGTTAATTGTGATGGACAAAGAGGAAGCAAGTGAATGAGGAATCTAAAAATTTAAACTTAGAACCCCTGACCAGTTTGGCTCAATGGATGGAGTGTTGGCCTGCGGACTCAAGGGTCCCAAGTTGGATTGCAGTCAAGGGCATGTACCTTGGTTGCGGGCACATCCCCAGTGGGGTGTACAGGAGGCAGCTGATTGATGTTTCTCTCTCATTGATGTTTCTGGCTCTCTATCCCTCTCCCTTCCTCTCTGTAAAAACATCAATAAAAAATATTTTTAAAAAATTTAAACTTAGATGGCCAGAGAGATGGAAATGCTATTAACAGAAGTCAGAGAGAGGGGATGGTCTATTTTCTTTACAGGTTGTGCAGCAGTAACTTGATTCTGTTCATTTTGCAATTAAAATGTCTGATCCCCCAGAAATGCTTAATAAAACTTATGAGGGAAGCCAGAGCTAGAGATAAAAATAAGGAAATTATTTTTATAAGACAACTACAGGCTTAGAATAATTTCAAAAAATAGCAGGGCCCAAATAATTGTTTGAGGCAAAATGAAGTTGAAGTTATTAAAGAAATTTGAGGCCAATGTGTTAAAGGGCCATTATTTTCAAACTATATAATAAGAGAAAAATAAAGCAAGATCACAGAAGCCAGATGGTAAATTAAGGAAAGCAGCAAGTACCCTAGATTTATAGACCAAACAAGAGAGAGAGAAAAGGTGCGGCAAAAATAAATTAATGAGATATTAACTAGAGAGGTGAGCACCGGTTCCATCTTCATCTCCAGCCTTAACACTCCACCTGCGCCACCAGAGTAGCCCTTCCTCAGCCAGCCGCAGGGCTCTTTAACCTCCTTCAATGGGCTTGGAATCAAGGGACCTAGACAGTGACCAAAATTATACGTACAATTCCAAATAAAAGAAGCTTTCTCTTTCGCTTTTCCGCTGCCCACAAGGTTCATGTCATGTAAAAATACCCATAAAAGAAATTCTAGGTGTCCTTTAGAACTAAACCCAAGGAAGGATTTTAAGTAATCATTATTTGTCAAGCATTTTAAGTAGATAAGGATTAGCTGTTTCTAAGATGCACACTGAAAATCTAAATAGCACAATTAAAACACTTGGCTTTTAAACTAAAAAATTTTTAGCCCTTTTCCAAGTTCTGATTTAAATCTGTGAGCAACAATAATGCTTGAAAAGTCAGAATGCCCGGTAAGAAATTTTTCAAGGCAACTTCTTCAATGTTTTACCTCGGAAGCGGTAGCAGCAACAGTAACACTGCTTGCCTGCCCGTTCAGTAGGTCCATGCTTCCCACCACATCAGTCCTGCTGCTCTGGCACCAGCACAGAAGACTGACCCTTCACGTCGAAGGCCACAAATACATTATTGTTCCTGTAAAAGAGAAACATTTAAACGTGTATTTAATTATTATTGAAAGTTTAAGAGACCAAATCCAGGCCTATCAGCATGTCAAGAAACACATTTTTTCAACTTGACCAAACTGTTTTATTTCAGTTAAGTCACTACGCTAGTTTGAGGACCACCCTATGTGCTATTTCACATGATCAGAAACACCAAACAGTGTTCAATGCATGTTACTGTTATGGTTCTTCATCATTAAAGCAGAAATGCAATTTTCTATTGTGAGGAAAATGCAATAAAAAGTTTTTTTTTTTACTTTTCAGTAAATAAAGTATAAAAAAAACACGTGGCAGAGTAACACATGGTCTAACAATAACTGTTTGGAGATCTAAATGACATCCTTTAATCAACAATGAGTAAGTTTACCATGGCTGATAATCTAGTTTACAAAGACATTACAAAGAAATAAAGTATTACGGAATGTGTAATAAAAATACCACAACATGTATTTATTTGTATAGGGTATTAAAGTTTATTGAATATCTTCAATTCACTGTCTCACCTTTACAACTACAAATAAGACTAATTAAGGAAGATAATTTACTCATATAACACAAAGAAACAGCCTCTGAGGACAAAGGATGGTATATGAGCAGCCAAGAATAAAATTCAAGCTATCTAAAATTCTGGTCAAATATTCTCTCCACAATACCATATTTCTTTCCACTTTACTAGAAGTCAGAATATTTACCTGAGGTTCTAATCCCTTTCCACAAATAGCTTCACCTATCTAGGGCAGAATTTCTTCGTCTCTGAAAATTAAAGGAGTAAATGGGCCTTAAGGCCTGTTTCCAACTATAAATTTCTATGATCTTTTGTGTTCTTTTTTTAAATTTTATTTTTCAATTACCGTTTACATCTAGTATTATGTATTGTTTCAAGTGTACACCATAGCGGTTAGACAATCATATACTTTATAAAGTGGTATCCCGGATATTTCCAGTACCCACCTGGCAACATACACAGTTATTGCAATAATCTACACTAATAAAAGAGAAAGATGCAAATTGACCATACCTCCACAAGGCCCACCAGCCAATCAGGAGCATGCAAATTAACACAACAAAGATGGTGGGCTAATTTGCATACGCAGACACTGAGCAGCTGGGGATGGGGCCAGATGCCTGCATTGTCGCCATGGTAACAACGCTGACATTGCCCACCACCCCAGCTGCTCTGGGCCTCTGGGCAGCATGGGAAGGCGGAAAGGTGGCTCTGGGCCAGAGTAAAGGCAGAAAGGCGGCTCCGGGCCAGAGCGAAGACGGTGCCAGCAGCCAGGGAAAGGAAGGCCCATTCTTGCGTGAATCTTTGTGCATCGGTCCTCTAGTCTAAATATATAAAAAGCTAATATATTAAGTGTCCATCCGACCAGTCACTATGACACACAATGACCATCCATGCAGGTGTTCAACGCAGGAGCTGTCAAGCTGCAGTGACTTGGCAGCAGTGGTTCTCAGGTTACACATCGCGAAACCAGAGAGGAGGGAGCCCGATTCCTCACGGGAGGAATCCATCTTTGGCCATGGGTTATGTTGTTGCTGAGGCACTGTCATCCTGAATCTGGTTTACTGCACACTTGTGTTTGCGTTCCACACCCTGTGTGGCAGCAACTTTGCAGAGTGCCCCCTTGTACTTCAGGACCCCTTGGGGGATGTCAGAGAGCTGGTTTCGACTCAATCCCCACAGGCCAGGCCAAGGGACCCCACCTGCCAGAGGGACCCCACTCACTCCACAGATGCGCTTTGAGCCAAGCACTATCCCCAGGTGCAGCTGGCCATGAAGGGATGGCAGGAGTTGGCCCTAGGGCAATGGTTGGCAAACTGTGGCTCACAAGCCACATGCAGCTCTTTGGCCCCTTGAGTGTGGCTCTGCCACAAAATACCACGGCCTGGGTGAGTCTATTTTGAAGAAGTGGCATTAGAAGTTAAAGTTTAAAAAATTTGGCTCTCGAAAGAAATTTCAACCATTGTACTGTTGATATTTGGCTCTGTTGACTAATGAGTTTGCCAACCACTGCTCTAGGGCATGTTCGGCCTGTCTTGCCCAGTCCCACCCTGCCAGCCACCTTCAAATTAATTTCCTTTCAATGTGCACGAATCTGTGCACTGGGCCACTAGTATTTAGACTGTATTCCCTATATTGTACTTTACATCTCCATGACTGTTTCGTAACTACCAATTTGTATATCTTAAACTTTTCACTATTTTCACCCAGTGTCCCAACCCCCTTCTCCTCTGGCAACCATTAGTCTGTTCTCTGTATCTATGAGTCTGTTTCTGTTTATTTATTTTTTAGATTCCATGCGTCTTTCTCTGACTGACTTATTGTACTTAGTATGATACACTCTAGGTCTATCCATGAGTAGTAAGATTTCATTCTTTTTACAGCCAAGTAATATTCCATTGTATATATGTACCACAGCTTTTTTATCCACTCATCTATTGATGGGCACTTGGCTTGCTCTCATATTTTGGCTATTGTAAATGAACATATGGGCAGATCTATTCTTTTGAACTAGTGTTTTGGGTTTATTTGGATATATACCCAGAAGTGAAATCGCTGAGTCATAAGGCAGTTCTATTTTTAATTTTTGAGGACCCTCCATATTGTTTTCCATAGTTGCTGCACCAATTTGCATTCTCACCAACAGTGCATGGGGGTTCCCTTTTCTCCACATTCTCCCTAGCAGTTGTTGTTTGTTGATTTAATGATGATAGCCATTATGATAATTTGAGGTGATATCTCATTGTGGGATTTTTTTAAATTAATATTCACCGAAAAATATTTTTCTCATTGCTTTTAGAGAGAGAGTGGAAGTAGGGTTGGATGGAGGGAGGAAGGGAACGGAAGGGAATGGAAGGGGAGGAAGAAGGGGCGGCGGAGAGAGAAACATCGACGTGAGAGATACACATAGACTGGCTGCCTTCTGCACGAGCTCCGAGGGGCCACAAATCAAACCTGCAACCCACATATATGCTCTTAATGAAGAACTGAATCCTTGGGTGTGCAGGCTGATGCTCTAACCACCGAGAAGCACCAGCCAGAGCTCTCCCATTCAGTTCTCTGATGTTTTTCATAAGAAAAATGCTAAATGTCTATAAATTAGGTACTTTAAACTATACTCACTTTAAAAAGTTTGAAATATCAATAATAATTCTTTTGATGCTAAGTGTCCTTTCTCTGGAGTGCATTACGTGACAGTGATTCAGAAGCACAGACTAGAACAGACTGCCTGAGTTTGTACACTGTTGGACTTCATGCTCACTTTCCTTATGTACAAAACAGAGTTGACAATGAGCACTTACTTCATAGAGTTGTGCTGAGAAATGAATTAATAAAAGAGTGCTGACACAGGGTTAAGTGCGATATTATAATGATGCATATTTTGTTTACTACCTACTTAAGCTACATAAAGTTCACATTTAATGGAGCTTTCTAATTAAAGAAGACAAAAGCCTTAGAAATATACCTCCAGCAAAATATCTGTTGGTGGGCATCACCAAAACCCTAACTGCAGACATCTGAATGCTTAAAAATTATTACTCATGGCAGCACCGTTAGTCACATCTTAAGTTTATTTTCATTTCTTTAGATATATTCTCAGTACCAGCTAAGAGCAAAACATTGTGCTAGAATTTTTTTAATGAAAAGCGTATTAGAAAGAACGGTTTTTAGCCCAGCCAGCGTAGCTCAGGGGTTGAGCACCAACCTATGAACCAGGAGGTAGTGGTCCGATTCCTGGTCAGGGCACATGCCTGGGTTGTGGGCCTGATCCCCAGCATGGGGCATGCAGGAGGCAGCCGATCAATAATTCTCTCTTACTATTAATGTTTCTACCTCTCTCTCTCTCTCTTCCTCTCTGAAATCAATAAAACATATATTTTTTAAGAAAATAATGGTCTAAAACCATTTAGAATTCATTCAGAAAATCAATGTGAAAATAGCTCACAGAAATACTTTAACTTTCTTCAATCTACAGTATTTCATTTTATAAGCTTCACTATACTTAAAAAATCCAGATTCTCTCTGAAGGCAACACTCAATTTGTAATGAAATGTTTTAAAATAATTTCACTTTATTCTACATTCTATGCATAAAGATTAATTTAGATATGAATTCATGTATCAACAGTGCCCCCTAGTGTTAAGAAAAATATTTTAATTAGGGAAAATATTCTTAATCTACTTTATATCAAATATATACATTTTATTGCCACTATTTACTAAAAAATAGGTAATACAGACCAAGAATTAACATTAATACATTTGTGAACTATAACAGTAAGGCCAGAGAGATTGATAATCTATATCAAGATTCAAGTTTTCTTGACCTGCTTTTAAGTAAAATGTCATTCAAATTATTCCTCAAGAATTAAGGTCATTTAAAAATCAATTATGTTTTTAGTTAAAAAAAAAAGTACACGCAAAGCATACCTCAAAGAATAACTATTTACAAATGTACTACATGCCAACAATATTTAATCCTATTTAAGGACAACAAAGCCTCATACGATACCATAAAAACACTGTAATTCCTAAAATACAGTTTATTTTTTATTATATGCTTCAAGACTTTCCTGGGTGAGGATAAAAAAAAATTCAAGTGGACAATTATAAAGAAACATGAAAACAGGAATGACAGGTCCAGCAGAAACTAAAACTTCTTCTTATATTTTTATAAGTTTCGTGGGGGGAAAAAGGCATAGGTAAGATTAAAACACTGTATTTGTAATTCAATATGTATATAAAAGTTATTTCAAAGCTTGCTTTCCTTTAACATTTATTATTAATTTAACAGTAAAGACACATTTTATATGACACTCATAGAAGGCCCAAAGATTTAAATGGTCTGTATATGTCAAAGCATAAAGGCTCGCTCGCTTCAGCACATATGAAAGCTAAACTTGCACCGTCTCCTTAACATTGTTGATCTATGAAAATGGTAGATTAGTCCATAATTCCCTAGTAATTTATTTCCAACAATTAAAATGCTGATGAGTAACAGAGAAAGATTGTTTTTAACATAATTGATATCGAGCTATTCTGACAAAAGTTTAATAAAAAATGTGGTTGCCTCTTAAAACCATTTCTGGTATAGAACTAAGCAAGATTATCTTTCTTATTTGCCACCCTTAAAAAGTTTAAGTTATTACAAAGGAAAATGAAAGACTAAATGACATTAGTCTCTTGCCATTTTTGTGCTTTTGCTGTTCTTGTCAAAATTTTACTGCTATGTTTTTTGCAGATTTATTTATATATCTCCTTAAAAAACTCATATTTATAACAAAACACAAGAAAAACAACAACTTTTTTATTCAGGCACATGAGTGCAATTCTTGACCTCAAATTTAGTTAAGTATCTGTTGAAAGAATCAGTGAATGACTGAACAAAGCAGTCATTATATGAACATCTGATTAACAATAAGAATATAGGAAAATTGGCAATAAAATAATCAACACACAATACTATGCATATTTAAAAGAATATTTTGAAGATTTCAATTTCCAGCAACATGGCTGACAAAACAATACAAGAAATCTTGGCTGGTGTGGCTCAGTTGGTTGAATGCTGTCCTGAGCATTCAGAGGTCACTGGTTCAATTCCTGATCAAAGCACATGCCTGAGTTGCTGGTTCGATCCCCAGTAGGGAACATGCAGGAGACAGCTGATCTATGTCTGTCTGTTGGTCTCTCTCTCTCTCTCCCCTCCCCTCCCTCTCTCTCTCTCTCTCTCTCACCCTCTCCCTCCTCCTCTCAAAATCAATAAAAACAAAGAAATTCAGAATGGGGGCTTGAATTTTGGTATCAGTAGGATAGCAAAGAAAAACCAAGATATGATAATGGAATTGAGACCCATACATTCTTCTTCCCACCCCATTCCCACATCTTTACCTAGAATAAAGCCAGAGACTGATAATCTACCTCTATCAGTGATATGATACTCTATTCTGAAAAAAAAAATGGATACTGGTATAGCAAGATAAGGAAACTTACATGTCTCGGCTTGGGCTTCACACAGAGGCTGGGGAAGGGTATCTACAAATTTGTCTACAAATGTGTAATCCTAGACATGCTTCAGCACAGACATGGAATTTGAATTTATACTGCCAGCATGGTCCAAGACCCTCAAGACAAGAAATTCACATTTAATATGTTCACAAGTCAGTGGGACTCCCAAAACCCAAGGCAGATGAAAGCAACAAAAACATGGGAGAGGGACATTCTTCTAAACCAGGCAATGTGGGATTTTCACAGATAAAGCCCCAGTGGCAAGATCAGAATAAAAATTTACCAATTCTATAAACAAACAACCCCACTACAAGTAAAAGCAGGAAACAACTATTATTAGGATTATCACTAGAGAACTTTAGATGAGAAATTATTAGATACAAAGCTATCAAAGAGGAAGATTAAAACCATTAGCCTTAAAAGGAGAAACTGAAAAAGACAAACATTTGTAAGAAAACCAAGTATTTTTTAAAAAGAAAAAAAAAGTGATTGGAGAAGCAAGCATCAGATTAAACAACTGAGGAGAGAATTTGTGAAGTAGAATCCTATATAATAAAACCCTAACATGCAAATTGACTGAACAGCAGAACGACTGGTCACTATGATGCGCACTAATCACTAGAGGGCAGATGCTCAAAGCAGGAGCTGCCCCCTGGTGGTCAGTACACCTCCATAGGGGGAATGCCACTCAGCCAGAAGCCAGGCTCATGGCTGGCGAGTGCAGTGGCGGTGGTGAGAGCCTGTCCCACCTCCACAGCAGCACTAAAGACCCCTCGGGGGATGTCTGGCAGGCGGACATCCCCTGAGGGGTCCCAGACTTCAAGAGGATGCAGGCAGAACTAAGGAACTTCCCCACCGATTTATGAATGTTGTGCACCAGGTCTCCAGTAGAAAAATAAAATTATGCAAAAATTATGCACAAAGAGTTAATGAAATGGAAAACTATGAAAAGAAATGAGAAAAAAAGGGGGGGTGTAATAGCATAAGAGCAGTTCCAGAGAAAAAAAAGATAATGAAAGGCATTCTTTAAGGAAATAAAGGTTGATAAATAGCCAGAACGAGAAATTGTGATTCCAATTTAGGAATCACAAGCCTTGAGCAGAATAATAAAATTTAAAAAGTCATACACACACACACATACACACTCTAGAGGAATTCGTGCACAGGGTGTGGGGGCTGGGGGATTCCCTCAGCCCAGTCTGCATCCTCTCCAATTGGGGACCCCTTGGGGGATGTCTGACTGACAATTTAGGACTGATCCCTGTGGGACAACCCTCTCATTATCTGGGCCTGCTGGCTCCTAACTGCTCATCTGCCTGGCTGATTGCCCCTTAACCCCTCTGCCTACCTTCTTGATCACCCCTAAACTCTCTGCCTGCCTGCCTGATCACCTATAACTGCCTCTGCCTGCTTGCCTGGTTGCCCCCAAATGCCCTCCTCTGTGGGCCTGATCTCACCCCCAATTGCCCTCCTCAGCCGGCCTGAACTTGCCCCTAACTGCCTCTGCCTGTCTGATCACCCCTCACGGCCCTCCCTGCCGTCCTAATCTCACCCTCAACTGCCCTCCCCTGCTGGCCAAATTGGTTCTGACTGGTCGGTTTCTATGCCAATCAGCATCGAAAGCTCCGCCTCCTAAACAGCCATTGGCTTCTCACAATTCACCCAGATTTGGTTCTGATTGGTCAGTTTCTATTCCAGTCACAATCTCTGGGCCTATCTCTGGGCCTGATCAGAGAGGTGGGGTTAATCAGTAGCCCCCACAGAGGCCCAGAGAGAAACAGAGGTGCTGGAAAAGCCCGGAGAGAAAGAGAGAGGGCAAGAGCTGATCAACAGCTGCCATGGAGGCTGCAGATCAGACCCTACCACTCTCTTCAGGCCTTTCTCCGGACCTCAGCAGTCAGTGCCGGGTCGCCGTGCCTGCACCAGCAGCAGCAGTGACTGCAGGACTGACTTCCGGTGCTCAGTCGAGCCTTCAGTCAGTCTTTACAGACCCTGGGATTTTATATACTAGCATATATATATATATATATATGTGTATATATATATATATGTGTATGTATTTACATGTCACTTTAAACTATTTAAAAAGCAAGCAGAATAAGGCACTTTACTTACAGAGGAACAAAGTTAATTGGAAAGCTTCTATAGTACCAAAAGGCAGAGAAAAAAATAAAATATCTTCAAAGTGCTAAGAGAAAATAACTGTTAACCTAGAATTCCATACCCAGATAAATTCCCATTCAAGAGAAAGTAAAATAAAGATATTTTAAACAAAGAAAGAATTTACCACAAAATTAGTTCATAGTGATAAGCAGCTGGAAGGGAGAATAAAAGAAGTCAGATGAAGAGAAAAACATGACAGGACAGATGAATAAACGTAAGAAAAAAAGAAAAACAGGACAGAAAGGGGAGTGGGGAAGGGAGGAGAGGGTAAGAGAAAGGGGAAAGGGGAGGAGGAGGAAACTAAAAAAGGAGGGAAAAAAATGGTTGTTTGGTTCAGGTTTACTATATGGCTAGAGGAGGAAAGAGCAGGAAATGAGAAAAAAATAATACAGAATCTGTTACACTGTGATTCAGCTTCAAGGGTCACATGATTTCTGCAGGAGGAAATGTTTAGGTTTATAAAGAAAGATAAGACAAAGGCCAAGAAGAAAGGAGAAGCGGAAACAGGTTTGGCTCAGTGGATGGAGCATCGGCCTGTGGACTGAAAGGTCCCAGGTTCGATTCCGGTCAAGGGCATGTGCCTTGGTTGTGGGCACATCCCCAGTAGGGGGTGTACAAGAGGCAGCTAATCAATGTTTCTCTCTCATTGATGTTTCTGACTTTCTATCCTTCTCCCTTCCTCTCTGTAAAAAATCAATAAAATATATTTTTTAAAAAAAGAAAGTAGTAAAAACACCATAAACAAGGGCACACAGTTAAAGTAAAGATAGTCCCAAGGAGGTGCAGTATGGCGCTCTGGAGAACCTTTCTAAGAGGGTCAAAGAAGCAACAGACTTTGAAGGGTTTCAGCTGTCACGCAGAGGATTTTAGACTGCAGGGGTCTGACACTAGGAATCATTAAAGGTTTCTGAGTAGGGCAATGGCCTTAGGAAATGAAAACCAGTATTTCAAGGTTTAATGTGCCAGAGGCATGCCACTGGGCTTTTAAAACAACAAAGTAAGTGTCTGAAGTGGTGTGCAGGCCCCTTTCCCACCAAGCTTCTTCAATGTCTAGTCTTTAGTTGTACAAAGCTTCCCATGGTCACATTCTATCTCCTTAACTCCAATCAGATAATCAGACCACCATCAGTTTCCAATTCAGAATTCCTAATTCTGTACAAATGGCAATTTCACTTAGATGTTACTTAAATGAAAACGAAAACAAGTCAGAATTCATGAATAGCACCCCATGATCCCATCATCCCCTCCTCCATCCAAACTTTGGCCAAGGGGCACAGGAAGTGTAGTTCAGTGGGAAACGCATGAGACAGGAAATAAGGACTTCAAACAGGTGTGTTATGTGGGTAAATTATTTAATCTCTGAACTTTGGTTTATTCATTTATAGGCAAGATGATAAAATGTACCTCGGAGAGAGTTTGAGAGAAATGAAATCATATAGAAAGACAGTATCAATGCTTCTATAAATAATATATATGAAAAGAACACAAATTTTGGACACAGAAATCCTGTGTTCAAATCCTAGCCTAGGCAGTACCAGCTAGCTATAAGGCCTGGGGCAAGAAACTTTGCTAATTTTGAAGTCCATCTATCAGTGATGTTATTTAAAAAGAAAAGCAAACAGAAAAGAGAAGGCAGATCTCTTCTACTTCTAAATTCCAGAAGTTTGTAAAAATTCCAGTATCAATTAAAGTATTAAAAAGGCAAATAAACTATTCCTCTAAAGTAAGCATTTTGAAAGCGTATTTTAAAATACAGGTATACTGAAGATTTACTAAATAATCCAAAAACGTTTTTACTTTAAAAAGTATTCATTTTTAAAAAGAAGTCCTAAATGAGCAAACAAGTTAACTGATAATAATTGTCTCCCTCAGGACAAGGAGATAAATCTACAAATAGTTTACAATACTAGATCACTGGATTTAATGATGAGAGGTCCTTTAGGAGAGATACCATTCGCATGTGAACTATTTTCTAAGAGTAGGAAAGATGCAGGGAGCGGCTATCGGGTCAGCCTCGGACTGGCCTGTGGCAGAGGCACATACAAGCCCCAGCTTGGCGGGCAGAGCCCTCCAGCACAATTAAGCTTGACCTTATAGCTGCTCCCTACACTAAGTACAGATTAAACATAAATGTTGTATTACTTTGTGCATTTATTCAAAAGTACACAACTTGAAAATATTCCACATACTCTTAGTAGTACAGTACTTAAGTGAATAAAAAAATCTAAACTTCACTTAATTCTTAACCAAAGGATAGCAAACATTTTTCAAATAACAGAAATTTACAACCTGAAACTAAAAAGGCAAGGTCTGAGAAACTTCAACACTATAAGCCAACTACAATGACAGGTTTAGCAATTTCACATACCACCCAGGTTGCAAAAGAAGAAAAAAATTGATAATGTCTAAGTTAATCTACATATTTAGAAGGCTCATGTCAAAAGAACTAAATAAATTATATTCCAGCAAGGTTGCTTACTAGATCACTTAACAAATTATAGTTTAAAGTTAATATCTAATATATAGTTTCCAGACATATATTTTATTTCTAAATATTTTAATGACATATTCAAGGTGTGTGTGAAAGATGATTTCCAAAACAAGCTAAGACCTTAAATCAGAAGAAAAAAGATAAGAATAGCATATTTTTCATATCACATGCCGCCTTAATAATACCTTCTGAAGTAGAATGAATATATTAAAGGCCAATGAAAAGAAACTATTCCATTTAAGAACCTCGCCATCTATAAAAATAGCAGACATTATTTCTGAAAGTAGACAAAAGCTTTAAAATAGTGAAGCTACTTTTTAAAAATTCACTTGGATTAAAACTGTGTTATCTTAATCAATAGAGACTCTACACACAAGTCTTTCAGATACAATTTTGTTGCATTTGTATTAAACTGCAGAAGCAATGTGGTGATCCATTTATAAACTGGCTGATATCTACACAGATTGTTTATATTTCCCTGTACCTAATGGCCTACATAAATACTTATAGTGGGAGAGAGACTTTCAAGTTACTAAATATTAAACAGGGGGAAACCTATTAAATGATGTCTTTGAAGGTTATATTCCATCTCCAGCATAGAAGTTTGCTGAAGATAATTTGACAGGTGGTTCTAATACACAAGAGCTCTGAGATCTCCTGTGTGACCTGGCCCAAAACAGAAATGTAGGTTAACCAGATAACAGGAAGTTCCAAGCAAAAAGACAAACTGTGGTCCAAACATTTTTTGTGTGTATTTGTGTGTGTGTGCGTGTGTGTGTGTGTGTGTTTGTGTGTGCGTGTGGCTGTGCGTGTGCATATGGCCAGGTGCTCCACTCAGAACACTAGCCCATAAGGGTGTTCATTTAACTCATAATCCTGTATGTTTAAAATGAAACAACAAAATCCCAAATTCTGAACACACTGAACAACAGTAGCAATTAAAACATGAAAACTATCCAACTGAATCAGAAAGAGATTTATATATTTAGCAAAAGTATGCCACTGAAGGCCCAGGAATGGTCAGAGAAAGGAACTCAGCCTGTTAGTATCAAACTAGAGGCTTGGTACACAACATTCGTGCAGGCTGGGGTCCCCTCAGCCTGGCCTGCGCCCTCTTGTAGTCCGGGAGCCATTGGGGGGATGTCCGCCTGCCTGCTCACTGCTGCTACTTAGTGGTGCCATCATCGCACTCGCCAGCCGTGAGCCCAGCTTCTGGCTGAGCGGTGCTTCCCCTGTAGGAGCGCTCCTACCACCAGGGGGCAGCTCCTGCATTGAGTGTCCCCCCCCACCCCCCGGTGGTCAGTGCGCATCATAGCGACCAGTCATTCTGCTGTTTGGTCTATTTGCATATTAGCCTTTTATTGTATAGGATAGTGGAACAGAAAAACAATGCTAATAGGGTCAAGACAGATGTCAGGACTTCAAGATTGGAGCCAAGATTCCAGGTGAGGTAACAGCACAGCAGTACCTCTCTTAAAGGTGCAAGAGAAAAGAGCCTAAAGAGAATGGCAATTAAACAGCCAGCATCTAAGAGGTGAGGCTGAACGGAACATTACAGAATAATCCACAGGCAAATGATTATACACAGTAGAACACTAGACAACCAGTGGAAGATCACAGAAGAAAACTCAGTGATGCAAGGGAAAACAGTCACAATGTACTGCTAAATGAATAAGGCAATTTTTCAAACAGCACAAATGGTATGATACTCTTTGGTTGTTATCACTAATTATAGCACAGCATATTATCCTATATAATTAAAGGCTAATATGCAAACTGACTGAACAGCGGAACAACCAGTCACTAAGATGTGCATTGACCACCAGGGGAGAAGATGCTCTGTGCAAGAGCTGCCCCCTGGTGGTCAGTGCGCTCCCATAGGGGGAATGCCGCTCAGCCAGAAGCCAGGTTCATGGCTGGTGAGTGTAGCTGCGGTAGCAGGGAGCAGACCTAAGCCATCAGTCAGACATCCCTCAAGAGCTCATGAAACTGCAAGAGGGTGCAAGCCAGGTTGGGGGAATCCCCCCACACCAGTGCACAAAATTTCATGCACCAGGCCTCTAGTAGCATACAACCAGCATACACTGAAATGTGACTATCTGCAAGTTTACAAGTCAATTTTTCCCTAACTTTTGGCTTACCTACAGACTTTTAAAATTTTCTACAAAGATAATTTAATTAGAAAAGAGTAAAAAATAGTATTTTCACACAGATTGCTTACTAGTGGCAAGAGAGAAAATAAGGAACTACACCGTGTGGATCAAAGTTACCACCACCAATGAGGAGCACCGACGCCATGTGCCTCTGACATCACACAAGGGAAATAAACATCACAAACTGGGACTGCATATCCTGAATCTAATCTCGAGGAAATGGACAAACATAGCCTGAGGAACCTTCCTTATCTAATTTCGAGGAAAAAAACAAACATACCACAAGGAACCTTCCCTAAGTGCACACTTTTAAAACATCAATGTTATGAAGCACAAAGAAAGGCATTACACAGAAAAAGAGACAGGCCAACTAATTTATTAGAGGGCAGTAAACGCTACACAAGAGCTTATCGGGACAACTCACACAACTGGTCTACAGACTGTAGATAAAAGTACTGTATCAGTTTCCGGAATTGATAACTACACTGTGGTTACACAAAAGAATAATTTTGCTCTTAAGAATCATAGTTGAAGTATTGTAAGTTAAAGGGGTATGAGGTATGCAAAATCATCTCAAATCCTTCAAGAAAAGAGTATGTATATGTATGTGAGAGAGAAATAAGTGATAAGAAAGCAAATGGTACAAAACATTAACAATTAGTGAATTTTTATAAAGGGTGAACTATTTTATTCTCTTTATTATTCTTAGAACTTTCCTGTTAGCTTGAAATTATTTCCAAAAAAAAAAAAAGTAGAAGGGGAATTCTATAAATTATACTGAATTATACAGAAGCTCCTCAACTTAAAAACCCACAACTTGCAAAATTTCATAGGAACTAAGAAAGTTATACATCCAATCAAGAGGACAACTCTTGCCACCAACAGATGGCCTCAGTGATCACTGGTTTGGTGTCACTTTGCCCTTCAGAGCCCGCTGGGTGAAGAGCCTTTGGCACTAAGCTGTATAGATCCAGAAATACTTGTGCCTCATGCCAATACAAAGAATAATACAGATGAACATTACTTAAGAGGTGGAAGGGACTTTGGAGATCTCAGCTCGGGGTACATCTCAAATTCCCAAGTCTTCTCTTATTTTAATATTTGCCCCCAATATCCCAGGGCATACCTTACACTCCCACTCCTAAAGGAGAACTGTGGCTGTAATAATTTACTATAAAGAGATGGGGAAGCGTACTTCATATGCACAAGAAAGAAGGGAAGAAAAAAGGAAGTAAAGAAAAAGAAAAGGCAGGGAATAAGTTTATCTACTGCTTTATTCCAGTCCCCCGATTTTACAGACAACACTTCAGTGGGAGGTCATGTGATCTGGCCAGGCTCACATAATCAGTTAATGGCAGAGGTGGGTCTTCAACAAGTCTTGTTTGCTAACCTCAGCACTTTCTACAAAGCCAAATTACCCTCTCCCTACCAACCCTAATTAAATGTTTAAATACTGTGGAAATGTG
Source organism: Antrozous pallidus (assembly GCA_027563665.1). Lineage (NCBI taxonomy): Eukaryota > Metazoa > Chordata > Mammalia > Chiroptera > Vespertilionidae > Antrozous > Antrozous pallidus. Next base: position 22,566,019 of record CM050527.1, on the reverse strand, counting down.
GAGGTGGCTGGGGCGAAATATCTAGGTTCCCTCTTAACGTCTAATAAAATTCCTCAGGTGAACAATATGACAAAGGAAAGAACATGTACAAAGGCTAAGAATAGTCAAATCTTTTGTCCCTGGCATTCAGGGAAGTGCCTCTAGTTAAATACAGTATAATTAGGGGGCAAAATGTAAATGAGGCAGGAAGCATCAGGAACTGCGTCTGGAGAAGTAGGTTTAAAGAAAGGACAATGTTTGGCCCAGTAAAAAGAGAGGCTGGACTTTATCCTGTAGGCAATGAAAAGGCGGAGACCTTATAAATGGATTAGTAAATTATATGATCTTATAAGTTTAATTCAGCAAGAGATACACATATATTGAGACCGTATTATTCATTCCTATTGAATTCAAGTCTCAACAAATGTGATAACTTCAAGTACAACAACCTTCAGTGTTGATTACTGATTTGTCCCAAAACATTTTGAAAAATCCTCAAACTGAAGAATATTACTATGGCATATAACACATTAAAGCATAACTTTTTTTTTTACTCCTATAGACTTTTTAATTATTCTAAAAAGACTGAAATAACTTATACTTATTTACATTATCATAAAAATTGCAGAACAGACGGATTTACACCATGAATTTAAGCCGCCACAGGGTCTTAATTTATCCAAAATTCCTCTTCCTAGACTTCGTGGTCACCAGCACTGGAAGTCGGCTCCGGCAGCACAGAGTGCTGGCATAAATAAGATTACCGCACAAAAAACGCAGAGAATAACGAACTGCAGTGAGGTGTGCCTGCTGGGTAGTGAATTAGGATCAAATCTATGTGTGCTCAGCAAACTGAAAAACTATTATATGTCATAACCCTCCCAATCACTCATGGAATAGTGAAAACTAGTGTTAATTTGTGAAACACAGAGATTGGTCTATCAGCAAATGACTAGTCAAAAAAAACAGCATCATGTACTCTATAGTAAAGATTCCAGCAGTCTTAAAAGTGACGATGCCTATAACAACAAAAGTATTTG